>JAQPZY010001580.1:1842500-3042500 GCA_029931535.1 Margaritifera margaritifera
CGCGATGCTACACACCGGGTTAAGGTTTTCACATTGTTGTCTAGCTAGTAACAGGGACGTCGCGTAAAAAAAGAAGCAGTAATTTATAGTATTGTTTGTCGAGTGTCGATTATGTAAGTCTGAATGTTAACTATCCGAGTTTGAGTGTTGGTTATAGCTCTGTATCATGGTTGCTGTGTTTTGTTACTGACTCCATCTTGTCTAAATTACTGGGGGATGCATATGACTGGCGGTAAAAAACAACCATTAGCTAAGCAGTGCAAGCACCGCAGTCTCTTGGATTGACGAAAGAAAAGTTAATATTTGTTTGGCTTGAGGTTGAGTGAATTCTCTGGAAGTTGGAATATGATTTTCTAGCTTGGGAGTTGGAATGCACTGGCTCTATTTTTGGAATACCTATAGTTCGATTGCTTAGCGTTTGAGTATTGTAATTACTGGCGTTGTGTGGTCTAAATTACTGGAGGATGTAGATGACTGCTGGGAAAAAAAAGCATTAGCTAAATAGCCGCTGGCACCTCGGATTTCAGAATTGTGAACAGAAGAAAATTCGATTTTGACGAATAGATTATGGCTGATTTTTTGTTTGTTTGTTTGTTTGTTTTTTTTGCTGATCCTTTTTTCTATAAAGAACATTGAAATACATTTTACATTGTAGCTACATTTACTATAATTACCTTCCTGTAAATTTTTCACATGAATCGTTTCAGAAACTTTACTTTGAGCAAAAGTTATATAACTTTGCCCCCTCTCCTCCCCTCTTTTTATGACTTTAAATTATATTTTCTCATTACTAAATGTCAAACCTTTGACTATAGTACATTAATTTCTGCTGTGAGAAATTATTTTGCTAAAATGATAATTAATCTTCTATATCAATATTAAAAATTTTGCCTATTCATTGTTAGTAGTGTCTAAAATATTCATCATGTTATTTACAAAGATGTGTTTAATTATCTCCAATCAAGCCATATTATCTAAAAGTATCAATCTTATTTTATCCCAAGATATTTGACCGTTCATCAAACGACGGAAGTGTACCATAATATCTGCAAAGTTCTTGCGGACAAAGATATGATGTAGATTGATTTGTGTGGTATTTTAAAAGCATTCGATATAGTTTGGCATAAGGTCTCATTCATAAGCTCTCAGCTTACGGCATTGGAAGGAACTTACGTATCTTGTTTACAAAGTATCTTACTGAGAGCAAACAACGTGTCTGGTTTACAAAGTATCTTACTGAGAGCAAACAACGTGTCTGGTTTACAAAGTATCTTACTGAGAGCAAACAACGTGTCTGGTTTACAAAGTATTTTACTGAGAGCAAACAACGCGTCTGGTTTACAGAGTATCTTACTGAGAGCAAACAACGTGTCTGGTTCACAAAGTATCTTACTGAGAGCAAACACTGTGTCTGGTTTACAAAGTATCTTACTGAAAGAAAACGTGTCTGGTTTATAAAGTATCTCACTGAGAGCAAACAATGTGTCTGGTTTACAAAGTATCTTACTGAGAACATACAACGTGTCTGGTTTACAAAATATCTCACTGAGAGCAAACAACGTGTCTAGTTTACAAAGTATCTTACTGAGAGCAAATAACGTGTCTGGTTTACAAAGTATCTTACTGAGAGCAAACAACGTGTCTAGTTTACAAAGTATCTTACTGAGAGCAAACAATGTCTCTAGTTTACAAAGTATGTTAGTGAAAGAAAATGTGTCTGGTTTATAAGGTATCTCACTGAGAGAAAACAACGTGTCTGGTTTATAAAGTATCTTACTAAGAACAAACAACGTGTCTGGTTTACAAAGTATCTTACTGAGAGCAAACAACATGTCTGGTTTACAAAAGATCTTACTGAAAGAACATAACGTGTCTGGTTTACAAAGAATCTCACTGAGAGAAAACAATGTCTCTGGTTTACAAAGTATCTTACTTAGAGCAAACAACGTGTCTGGTTTACAAAGTATCTTACTGAAAGCAAAAAGCATGTCTGGTTTACAAAGTATCTCACTGAGAGCAAACAACGTGTATGGTTTATAAAGTATCTTACTGAGAACAAACAACCTGTCTGGTTTACAAAGTATCTTACTGAGAGAAAACAACTTGTCTGTTTTACAAAGTATCTTACTGAAAGAAAATAACGCGTCTGGTTTACAAAGTATCTTACTGAGAGCAAACAACGTGTCTGGTTTACAAAGTATCTTACTGAGAGAAAACTACGTGTTTGTGTAAAGAAAGAGTTATCTGACTTAAAATCTGTTGTTGAAATATATGGAATCAACTCGCACTCAATGAACGGTGGAAAAATTATGCCATAAATTATAAATGAAACTTATTTTCAATATGCTCTGTGTGCTCGGACGATATGGAAAGAAAAACTATTTTTTCTATTTTTATCTTGTCAGTAAATTTATCATACATGTTTACCTGTGGAAAGGAGACTGGAAGCGACTGAACTACACAGGCCACGAACTGGCACACAAACACGCCACAGTCACTACAGTTTTCCTGTACTGGAAGACCCTATAATAACAAGGAAGTTACATTTGCCGTTCAAATCGAATTTAAAAGCATAAAAGCTTGATCTTTTATCATACAGTATATATATATATATATATATATATATATATATATATATATATATATATATGTGTGTGTGTGTGTGTGTGTGTGTGTGTGTGTATATATATATATATATATATATATATATATATATATATATATATATATATAATTTCTGAAATAAAGTCTAACAAGCATACATTAATTTCTGCCCTTTTAAAATAGATTGGAAAGGTGTATTAGGTCTGCAAATAAAACTAATTCCGCTCTATTTCCTAAGCCTGACAGGTTGACAAAAGAGGCAATATGTTTTACACACTGTCTGTTACCAGAATGTTCAGTTCGGACTCCTATTCCCGAATTAAAACACAAAAACGTTTTCATATTTCAATACATTTTGTACTTTTTGTTAATAATGGGATTGTAAAATTATAGAATCAAATCGAAGAAATTGCTAAGAAAGTGAATTGCTTCCAATCTTAATTTTAGTTGCATAGGTACAATTACGCACCAGGATATGCAAAACAGCTTTAAAATGCCGAAGTTTACCAATTAAACATACTAAAGTTGATACCAATTACTTATAATAACTCTTTTAAGGAATGGTAGCTCACATTCTTTTAAGAAATTTTCGAACATATTAATTTCGTCCATACAATGCACGAACAAGAACATAGAACCGTTTATTTTCCGAAGCGTAAGCATTATTGTTTCTCCAAATACGTCAACATGTTATCTCAACTTCTGTACAAGCTAATCCACCATCTGTCTCCATGTTTTACAATTTTTTTTTCCATGAAAACAATATATATATATATATTGTAACAGGAGGAGGCCGAGCTGCGATAGGATCTAGCGTAGACACTGGACACAATTTCGTGAATGAGATATTAAGTTATAATATAATTCAACGATGAATTAATCTGACACCATACTCGTGAGCATAAAGTCCGACAATGAATTTCACAGAATGATGCGCACGGAGTTCAACAACGGATACAAGAAAATAATATCGTTCCCAAATGGAACTAATCAGAGCATGCAACTTCAACGAGTGATCAAATGAAAATCAACGTATAGAACTTATAAACAATTATGATTAAAATATGGATCCATCACCAGATATGATCAATGTATAGCATTTTGTAAACAAATATTTTTTATATATGGATATATTACCATGGAAGATGAATGTATATAATTTATATACAAATATGAACCATGTATGCTTCACGAACAAGTGAGATGTATGTATAATTGATTTCCACTCATATAGCGATATTGAATTACATTTTCATCCATATAGTGATATTGAATTATATTGATTCAAAAATGGAACATGTATATCTCATGGGGTCTAGTCGACGATCACGATGTCTTTCCGAATCCTGAGGTCTCGTCCAATGGTCAAGGAGCAACGACGCATGGCCCGCTCCTCCCAGTCTGCCGAAGGATCCCTCGAGAGCCTCCTTATTCCCGGCAGAACCGTTGGTCCCGAAGCTTTCGTCCCTCACTGCGAGTAAACCAATACCGTCCTCCGAACCAACGTCACCATTGACCGCATCATCCAAGTTACACGAAACCTCACAGAGATCTATGATTTTATGTGAAACAACTAAAAATACAATAACTGAGCCGTGTAATACACGAGAAACCTTTCAATAGGAATACAGTGATATACATTACGCATGCGCGCACATGAATTGGCTTCGTTATACATTAAATTATTTCATCAGAACTACTTACGAGATTATTATTATAATAATGGCTAACTTGAAATAGTACAGAACCCGATTTAATTTCTGAAGTTTTTTTCCCCAGAATCCCTAATACACGAGTCCACCTACCTACTGAGATGAACTTCAAGAACTTTGAATGACTTTGAGACTGGAATAATCCATCAGGAAGCCATCCGTAAAGTAGACAGCTTCCTGACAAAACTCGTTGTATTGTGCTAATACCGCGAGAATTTACTCTATAAGTACCTGGTTATGGTCAAATCCGCGGCCAGGAAACTTGAGGTAATCGTGTTTCTCATTGCAGGCACTTTGCGCGTGCAACTGCAGGTGAACCGAATTAAGTGTGTTGAAATAACCACAGCTAAAAATAAACGTAAATGTACGCGGCAACGAAACCCGAGTACATTTTCATTGATATATAATGCATTGACATTTTATTACACACAATTCAGTGACATATGTGTATATATATATATATATATATATATATATATATATATATATATATATATATATATATATATATATATATAAACCCGTTACATCACACATACATATTAATGTGCATGATCTGATAGAATACTATATAAGAGGACGACCATTTAATGTATTTGGTGAGAGAGGTGAGCGGAGGTGTGGTTTTCAAGCAAACCTGATCATTTTAATTTTCCCCCATAACTATAATGAACTTGTTACTAAATACGATGAAACATGAAAAGACACGTATAGCATTCTTTTTCAGGTATGGCATGAGCAGAATTTGTTTTCAATCCTAAAAAAAAGGCTCTTCACGCGCCCCCAGATTCTCCGTATGCAATCTCCATGTAACTGCCCATTGATATTTCTTACATCACATTATTTTCAGTATTTCAACAATACTGAGCTATAACGCCCTGGATGGAATATATATCACTCTTGGTTATATTTTAAATCAAATGAACACTCACGTATGATGTGTGTTACGTCATTATTTTGGGGATGTCATAACATAACATGTATTAAGTAAAGATAAGAGATTATAAGATTCTTAACAGTTTTCACAAATCTCCCATACAGAGTGTGTCGAACGATTGCCTAACAGGGGGCCTTTTCAGAAATAAAGGTAAACGTGATGAGTAGTATAGGGTGGGTAAATAGGTACGGGGTGGCACTTGGGGTACCAACGGGAATTTAGCATTGGGGGTGGCACTTGGGGTACCAACGGGAATTTAACATTGTTGGCACTTGGGGTACCAACAGAAATTTAACATGGCGGGGGCACTTGGGGTACTAACGGAAATTTAACATGGCGGGGGCACTTGGGGTACTAACGGAAAAAAAAAAATGGAACATGGCAATCATTGGAAAATTAATCTTTTCTTGAAAAATGGGTGGCCCTGAAAAGGGCCGTTGTTTTTTTTGGTTTAACATACACATCTCCTGGAGGGTCTTCTTTTTCGGAGACTTCTACGAACTTCCGGACCGTACATCAAGACACGCTTTAAACATCCTTGTCGTTCCATATAGATGCGACGTTTCCAGATGGCGGTCTCTGTGATTTTAGTAATAGTCCATGAGGCTTTTACATACATGGGGAATGCTGGGTCGAACAACATCCCCGAGATGATACTGGATGACTCGACGCTAGTCCACATTTTGTTTTGTTTCTTCTGGAGTGGTCTTGGAGAAAAAAAACCGGTGAAGCTTTATGAGACAAGCGGTCGTATATATACCCTACGATCGGATTGAAATGAATCGAAATCAACTACCAATCCAAACACGCGTTACAAGCGGGTCGGTTTTTCTTCCAATGGGAAGAGAGCAGGGGGTGTGACGTCATTTGGAGTATAAAGGCATCACAGCGTTCGTAGGGATTTTACTTTTTGGACAGCCTAAGTATGACAGAGACCGGAAAGACAATGTATTGAAGTGAGCCTGCAACGAATACCGTGTTGAGCTTCCAACCGGAAGATTTTAATTTAGATTTTCTGTCTCAAGAATTTGAGCCTGAAATCACTACGACTGCTACTGTACCACTTCCCTCTTTGCCTGCCCTGGATGATTTTAAAAAAAAGCAACAAGAAGAAATGGAATTTTTTTTTACAGCGGCAGAGAGAACCTCCTGTCAAAGTATAACAAACCTTAAAGGCAAACTGTAACCTCCCGTCAACGTCTAAAAACTTAAAGGCAAAGTGTAACCTCCTGTCAACGTATAACAAAACCTTAAAGGCAAAGTGTAGCCTCCTGTTAACGTATAACAAACCTTGAAAGCAAAGTGTAATCTCCTGTGAACGTATAACAACCTTAAAGGCAAATATTAACCTCCTGTCAACGTATAACACACTTTAAAGACAAACCTTAAGTTAAAATTGTTAAAATTAATTGCAAAATTGTACTAAAGCTATATTAAAATGTAACAAATAATGTCAAGCATATGCTAATCAACACACCTAAGTAAAAGACATATATATATATATATATATATATATATATATATATATATATATATATATATATATATATATATATATATATATTCACTAAATAGGTATAGTCAACAGTATCACACTGTAATAATCTCTTCAAGTATTCTGTTTAATAAAACTTTTCCCCAAATAAAGAGAGCATAAAACAAACAGTTAAGGTAACTACATCAAGAGAGCATGAAAGCTGTACAAGGGAGATAACTAAAGTGATAGTGGTTCTACTAAACACTTAATCTGAAAGATGATACATAAAGGGAAAAACTTGCCGGTAACGGTCTTACATCAATCAATGTCAACGTATATAGTATAGACATTTACTGTGATCAGAACGGGAGGGTGGGAGGGATGATTTAAACGGGTCTACATAATACCCAGATCCAGTAGGGGGCCTTGGGCTACCACGTGGTATACGTCACTGCTGGGGAAAAACTCTTGTTTCTCCAGCGGTCAATGTCAAACTTGCCGGTAACAATCTTCTATCAGTAGAGAGGAGGGAAGCGGGAAACCTCTGGACGGTTGGATGTGGACGATTTAAACTAGTCTACACTATATTTGGGCCCTGCAGGGGTCCTTGTGGTACCTGCCGGTGTAAGTCACCCTTGTTTTCCCTGCAGTCAATGTCAAAGTATACACCGCGACATTTCCTTTGATCAGAACGGGAGGGATATCGGAATATTCCGTTGGTCCGTGGGACGATTTAAACGGGTCTACACTATATCCGGGCCATGCAGTGGTCCATTGGCTACCACAGCATCTTTTGTAAGCAGCAGAAAGGGAAGGACCTATGGGTGGTCAGAGTGGATGCATAAAATAGATCTACACTATAGCCGGACTCTACGGCATCTTTGGTATACAAGCCGATGTAATCACTTCTGGGGGAAAACTCGATTATTATATTCTGCGCAGTCATGTGTAACTTCCTTTTGGGTATCGCATATACGGGATGGAATTAGGGCCATTGGTCAATCAGCTTGTTTACGTCACTTATCTAGGAAATCCTCTTTCAATAAAAACGATTTGGTGAACGGAACAAAAATATGCTCTTGTCTATTTTTCAAAATACAATGCTCTTTAAAATAAAATTTAAAAAAAAAAAAAAAAAAAAAAGAAACAGAAAAGAAAACGGGTTTTTTTTTATGACTGTGAAGTATGTTTAGATATCACATTTTTAGAGTATATTATTATAATCGTTTCCCTCAGGGTATCTAGCTTAAATATTCTATTTTGTTTGAGGCATTTTGTATTTTATCTGAGCTGTTATAATTTCTCTCTTGGAGGAGTCGGGATTTCTCAGCTGTTAGCGTTCAAGACTCGCGACTAGAAGTGCTCGTGTTCAAATTCTAATATTGATCAGCAAACTACATCAGTTCCGGTGTTTTTTAAAACGGATCACCTCTCTGCACCATCCCGCTAAGTAAGTACCTCTGTTATCTCGCGATTTATAATCCCATAATGCCTAAATGTAAGTGATCGATTTTGGAAACTACCGGAACTTAGGAAGTTTGAACCCGTCACTTCTATATGGGATTGCGGACTACATCCAAAATTTGCTTAGTTCCATATTAAAATATGTCAAAATAATTGAAATTCTGGTATATCTGAAATTTGATCCCGCTTACCCCACCCCCACCCCCCAGTGAAGCGGCAAAAGAATTATGCCAATCTGGCAGATGGTCGCTAAATGGGAAACCTGTGTAACGACTTTGGAGAATTTCCACCCAGTAGTTTGGGAGGAGATGTAATTAGAGAGAGACGGACAGACAGGATGAGAAGGACGTTCGGACGGACAGGATCTTACTATATTCCCTAGCTAAGACTTCGGGATAATTATCGAACTTACAGAAAACGGGTTCTTTCTATCCACTGAAAACACAGTTAACGTCGTACATTCTTCTAACCTGTGATTGTCACTTCTAACCTGTCAGCAGTGAGGGAGCAGTATACTGGCCACTGCTGCTCGTTACTGCTCATTGTTAATTTTACGTACATCGAATTGTCCCCCTAGGGCATGTCATATTACCTGAAACCTCAAAGAAACATAGCAAGTGCCGTGTTGGAAAATTCGCTATTTAATCTCAAAAAGGGCAATTATGTTTTATTATGTTGAAGAGAAGTGACATTGCGTAATTGTGAAACACTAGTAGTATAGACTGGCACAATGGATTCCAAAAAAGTACCAGTGGGTAAATGGCAATTAAAATTATGGCCGCCATATTGAAAGTATAGCGATATGGGTTAAATGGGAATTCAATCTTAAATTGTCTGTAGGATTGACATTAGTATGACACTATGGGGTCAAGGCTAAAGTCAATGTTATAATTAACATGACGTTTTCCCTTTACTCCATATATTCTTTTATTTTGGGTAGCAAAATAGCACTATGGAGTCAAATGGAAATTTAATGTTAAAAACGTCCATAGGTTTGACATTAGTATGGTACAATGGGGTAAAGTCACCGTCCTACTGACCAAGACCTACATCTACTAGCCAACTAGTCTGTGACCAGCACCCATACCTACTGACCAACACACTGTCTTACTGACCAGCACCCACATCTACAATCCATCACACACGCTTACTAATACACGGTGTTACTGACCAATACATCGTCTCACTAACCAGTACCCACACCTGCTGAGCAACACTGACACCTACTGACCATCACCGACACATACTAACCAACACGCAGTCTTATAAACCAGAATCCACATCTACTGACGCGCATCCACGTATACTAACCAGTACACAGTGTTACTGACCAGCACCCACATCTACTCACCAACACATACCCCCACTGATCACCATCCACACCTACTGAACAACAAAGTCTTCCTGACTAGCACCCACATCAATTAACCAACACCCACGCTTACTAACCAATACAGTGTTACTGACCAGCACCCATGTCTACTGACCGGCACATACACCTACATAACACACACCTTCTGACCAGCATACACGCTTGCTAACCAATACACAGTCTTATTGACCTGCACTCACACTTACTGGACAGCACCCATGAACACTAACCAATACGCAATCTTACTGACCAGCACACATGCTTAATAACCAATACAGTGTTACTGACCAGCACCAACATCTATTGACCAGCACCTACGCATACTAATCAATACACAATATTACTGACCATCTGCACACACTTACCTAAAAATAGATGCGTAAGGGTATCAAATCGTGGTAGTGGGATAAAGTAATGAGAATTAAACCTAAGTTTAGACAGACAATCACTCACTATCACCATCCAACACTCCCCTTTCACAGACCCTTGGACAGAATTGTTATCTAGTGGCTACATGAATACATCGGAGATTCATATATAAATCATTACATATACCTTAGGTTATGTTGGCGGTGTCGATAATTTTGCATATATTGTACTGATGTATAAATAGCTATAATCAAGAGAATCAACTCATAATAACACCAAAATGTGTACGTGACTAAAAGTAATTCTAAACTTACGAAATTGTCACGAAATTTAGCGGAGTTTAGAAAAAACTCGGAACATTAGATTAAAATGGCCGACACTAAAACTAATACAAAAATTCCGAAACTAATACTGGCTTAAGCGGTATCTAAAATATAATCCGGAATATTATTTTTCAAAAAAAGTAATTATTAGTGATAGTAACTACATACACGTTGTCCCATCCAAAATGAGTTTATATTCATGTGTGTGGGTAATGGATAGTAAGGATGTGTGTGTGTTTGTCCATAAGTAAGTGTGAGTGACCCTCAGCTATCCCCATTCCATCATCTGTTTTGTTTGTAAGTATGGGTGTTGAATTATAATTATGTGTATTATTGACCATCACATAACTCCCCTTTCCCTCGACCGTTTTGTTTGTATGTGTGGATGTTGGATAGTCAAGGTGGGTGATTGATGGTCATTAGGTTTTAGTCCTTATCACTGTAAAGGTTGCATCAAAAGAGACCCCCAACGACCTTTTTGCATGGCCGCCCATATTTCTAAAAATAGAAATACAGCTCAATATCACCAACCCCCAAAATAGTTTTGAAAATTTTTAATGTATAATTTTTTGAAAGCTTACAAACGTTTTAAAATTTATTTAATATATGTAAATTGTGAATTTATTTTACATATCCTTTAGAATTTGTAAAAAGAAAAAAAATTGTTATGCAATTTATTTTAAAATTGTGTCAGAATTTTTCAGTCTTTGCTAAATTCGGTATAATTTGTTTAATTTTCTAATATTTGTGTTGCACAATAAAAATAAAAATGTGAAATGTAAGTTTTTAAATTTTTTTTAATGTAAAATTCCTTTTTTTTTTTTTTTTTTTTTAATTTCTTTTTTGTCTCTGCTAAATCCCGTGTTAGTTTAGGAATTTTAGTATTATTTTTAGTCTCGGCCATATTTTAAAATTGTTCCGGACTTTTTTCCCATTCTGGGCTAAAGTCCGGGATAGTTTCGGAATTTTTACATTTTATCCGACTCTTTTTCAGTCACCGCTAAAGTCCGTGACATTTTCTGAATTTTAATACTAATTAAAGTCTAAGCCATAAGTTGTCTCTTTTTTTATTTTTTATTTTTTCTTTCATATTATTTTTCAGCAAGTATTTTTAGTAATTTTTTTTTTTTTTTTTTGGTCTTCTCTGAAGTCCGTATTAGTTTCGAAATTTAACTATTACTTCTAGTCTCGGACATTTTAATCTTATGTTCAGATGGGGTTTTTTCCCAGTCTCCGCTAAATTCTGTGATAGTTTCGTAATTTGAACATTACTTTTAGTCACGCACATTTTAGGTTTATTATGATTTAATTTCATTGGTCATAGCTTGTTATAACATAAGTACAATATACATTATATGTAAATTTACCGACACCGCCAACATAATCATAGGCATAGGTAGTACTTTATATATAAATTTCCTATATATGCATGTAACCACCAGGCTGCATTTTGCCTAAGGGATTTCCCTTCCTCTGTTTGGTCGGTAAATGGGTGGATATTGGATGGTGAGTGATTGTCTGTCTGAAGTCAGGTGTTATTCATCACTAATTTGCTTCCTAACTTTACATTCTACCCATCTGTTTGTATGTGTGGGTGCTGGTCAGTAACACTGTGAACTGGTTAGTATGCGTAGGTACTGATCAGTAGATGTAGGTGCTGTACAGTAACACTGTGTATTGGTTAGAAAGCGTGAGTGTTGGTTAGTATAGTACCCACATAGCTACTCGCATTTTAAGCACACACACACACACACAAAATCTAATTCAAACGATCTGGGAACATACATAAATATGACGGTCATGTGACTGTGACTATAATGGGCATGTAAAGGTAATATAACTTAACCTTGAGGGTCTTATAAGGACATTTGAGGATGTGGATATTTTTGAGTAGTAAATGTTTTGAATGTCACGTGTTTGAATTTCACCAATGACAGATGAGATTCTAAAAATAAATTATATAAAATAATTTTGCAAATAACTGTAGCTGAAGTACTATAATGTGTTGTTTTTCACTTTCATTTCGAAAACACTGCTCTTTTCATTAAAAAGAATAGAGAACACTGTTTTCCTTGCGAATAATTAAGTACACAAAGAGAACTAAAGAGTAAATTTTTATTCCAAATAAACTTTGTACAACTGTTCTGCATTACGGTGAGATTATAAAATATTGAAGGTTTAAAATTAACAGCAGTTTAGAAATTAAGAAAAGTTGCACATTGAAGTTAACACCTTTCTTCAGCTTTCTCCTAGAACCTCATTCTAAGAAGTTGATAGAAGAGTTCGACTTCCACACTTTCTCGGTGGAAAACAAAAAATGAGCACTATACATATTTGTATCTGAGAGGAACATTTTAACACTCTTTAAAGTCTATCCATATGATATTGTGGCAAGAAAACAATCTAGTCATTCATAAAGTACAAATGTCTGCAATATTTATGTAAAGTCAGTGCCATGTTGAATACAACCATATTTTACAATGCGTCCACGGTGTAACAAGATGAACTCGATGTATATGGGTGTCAACTGTATGCGGTAAAGACAAGCTATTCAGTTGACCTGTCCTTTCTTTCCTCGGGCTTTACTTCCACTCTCTTGTCTGCCATTATTTTCTGTTTTATTTTTACGCTTCTTCTTGCCTCCTGCAAGCATAAAAAAAAAACGAAAGAGTTCAGACAGGTTTCCATGTCTCAATGTGTAGATATATCGTCTTTGGGAAGAGATTGCACTTGTTAAAAACAATATAGAATTTCTCATTATTCAACAAAGTATCTCCGTCTCTTTATTCCTATATTCACGACAAGGTTTTGTTTTTAATTTTTTTTCGTCTTTCTACCATGGTAGTAGTAGTAATAGTAGTTCAGGTAAGAAGAAGATTAGGATGATAATATGATAGAAATAACGGTTGTCATCATTGTCGTTGTCGTAGAAGCAGTAGTAGTAGTAGTATCAGCAGCATCAACAGTAGTGGTAATAGTAAAAGTAGTAGTAGTAGTAGCAATATCAGCAGCAACAACAGAAAACGATGAAGAAGAAGATGATGATGATGGTGATGAAAATTTGCAGTAGCAGTGGTGGTGGTGGTGGTGGTGGTGTTTATAATATTAAGATGAGACGAAGGAGGAGAATGTAAGATGAGATCCCTAAGTAACGAAAAATGGTCAAATGAATACCTTTACGTTTCGGTGTATCTTTTTCCCCTTTGGATTTCAGAATTTTGGGGACGTAATGTGGAGTTGTCATATCATAGCATGCGTCTTTGGAGGTGTTTTCACTGGATGGAGCTGCTACAATAATAATAATAACAACAACAACAATAATAATAATAATAATAATAATAATAATAATAATAATAGCAACAACAACAGTAACAAGAGCATGCAATTACCGCAGATATCATGATGTCTTAAAGAACAGAACTTACGATCCATGAAGTCAAGATAAAACAATGTATCTTCCAAGGAGACTCAATGTCTCAATAGTTCTTCGCGTGATTGCATGTATTTCCTAGACAAAAGTGCTCAGACAGCACATAGGACATTCGCAACTTCAAGGTCAATCCTACGAATCGTACCTGAAATGTATGCCTATAGCTGACATTCGGACCATCTCAGTTATTTACGAAACAATGATTGATAGATAAGTTGCGAATGCATTGAACTACTTTTTCATTCACAATTTCTCGATCAATCCTTCGGTCAATCCAATTGTAGAAATAGCAGAGGTAGTCTGAATAGATTGCGGTTTCTTTTTTGCAAAGAGGCATATGTTTATCACGCAGAAATAGCCGAAGTGGTCCGAATGGACAAAGGATGATTCTAACCCATAAATAACACACATATTAACCACCTATTGATCAATGACGACTCGATTTGGATGAAAGGAGTCTGAAACATAAAACCTGGTCCAGACAGTGAGGATTTTATCTTTGCGTACAGTGTAGTTTTCATGCAGCAAATGATTGTCCTTGACGCGGTTTGAATGAATTCGCTAGTAGCAAAATTTATTTCGGATGAGCTCCCCACGACAGCCTAGTCACTAAGGTAGCAGGGGATAGTTTCGTAAAATGGCCCATGTCAAATTTCTTAACTTAAGGCTATCATGTAACTTTTTGATCTATTATTGTTTAATAATTAAAGATATGGGTATATTTGTGAATTAAGTGTTTCAGGCTTGTGTTGTTCTAGAAATTGACGTGAGGCATGTACACCTTCCATAGTTACTTGACAGTATGTACTGTTATGTATATTTAATCTATATTCTTGGACTTATGATTAGGACATTTAGGATTAATTGGAATTTAATTAATAATATTGTAAGTATCTTTTGATTTTCACTTTGTATTATAGGTAAATAAATTCCTTGTTGATATTACTTACATTGATGATTTCACTTTCTTTCTGTTACATATTTGTAAGACCTAGATTCCTAACAGTAGACAGTGAAATGAAATACCAGTAGTCGGCTAGGACGCAGAGCTAGCCACCCATTGAAGTAGATACTTTGGGTTCAAGGCACGCAGAATATCTCAAAACAACATGGATGGAAATTATTTTGAATTGCATTGAGCTTTTTAGTACACAATGTTGTTTTAAAACATTATCACATAAGGAAAGGGCTTGCATCTGCACAGTGAGCATCACTGTGTGTCAAAAATGACCTTTGGACATGAAAAATGCATGTGTGAATTTGGGGATGGGATGCATAGACTTCTATGCCACCTTTTAAGAAAGGCAACCCCTGTGATGTAAACAATTATTGAGGAATAACTTTACTAGATACTTGCATACAATTATTTACTACAATTTTGTAAATGAAAGACCTATTACATGGGCCACCAACAATGATAAGATACATGAAGAACAGGCGGGATTCCGGGCTGGCTATTCGACAGTAGATAATATTTTTATATTGCAATCTGTGGTACAGAAATATCTTTCGAAAAAAAAGAGGAAGATTCTATCGCTCATATGTTAATTTTTTAAAAGGCATTTAATTCAGTAAATAGAGATAGGCACTGATATGCATTATTACAAAATGGTGTGCATGTTAGGATGCTGGCTATTTTAACAAATATATATTCAGGTATTAAATCAGCTGTAAAGACTTCTCAAGACCAAATAAGTGAATATTTTTAATCTAAGCTTGTAGTGAGACAAGGTTGTGTAGTATGTCCTCTTCTTTTTGTTCTTGTTTTTAAATGATTTATTACCAATAATGAATGAAAATAATGGAACTAGAATCTTTGTTGACAATGAATTACAAAATATGATTTTGTTACTTTATGCTAATGACTTGTGTGCTTTTGCTGATACTGTTTTAGAAACACAATTAAAGATAGACACACCGAGGTAAACATGGATAAGACAAATATTATTGTTTTTAGAAACGGTGGTAGACTTAACAAGTATGAATAGTGCACTTATTGTAATGAGGCTATCAAAGTTTTAACTTATTACAACTATTTGGGAGTAATGTTTTCTAGCAGATTGAACTGGTCAAAAGCAATTGAAAAACTTGTTATACAAGCTAATAAAGCTTTAATTCCAGTCAAGAAATTATTTTTAAAAAACCTCGGATTTCCATCACCGAACATTGTGTTCAAATTACTTGATGTTCGTATTAAGCCCATTCTTCTCTATTCATCAGAGATTTGGGATACAAGAATAGAAAATTTCTAGAGAAATTCCATCAGCAAGTCTGTAAATTTTATTTGTCTCTTGGAAGACAATCTTCAAACATGGGAACTCTTGGTGAATGTGGACGTTATAATATGTATATTGACTATTATATTAGATGTATAAAATATTGATGTAAATTGTTGTATATGCCTAGCTATATATATATATATATATATATATATATATATATATATATATATATATATATATATATATATATATATATATCCCGGAAAATATTACATGATATTAATGGCACTGGATGATAGCGAAAGAATAACAACTTGGGCAACTTTAGACAGCTACTTTGTAAATATGGGTTTGGTTTTTTGTGTGGATATCACAGGATATTGGCGATGTTGATTTATTTATTGTGCAATCCAGACAACAGTTAATGGATTGTAACTTGCAAGAATGGCACGAAGAAGTAAATGGATCAACCCCTTTGAAGAATTATAAGAATTACAAAAAAGTCTTATAGAATGTGAAAAATATTTATATGTTGTTGAGAAAAAAAACCCCACTAAAAAACATGGTTATACACTTTCTTTAGATTAAGAGAACTTCCTATTCATATAGTTACTGGTAGACAAGAAAAATGTCGATGGGGCACGTAGAGTATGTTATTTATGTGACAGCGGGGAAATTGAAGATGAATTCCCTTTTTTATTAAAATGTCTAAAATACTCTGAAAATTAAGATTTAAGTTTCTTCTAAAGTACTATTACGAATACCCATCTTCTGAAATATTTAGCAATTTACTTTGTAATAAATCTGATGAGGTAATCAGAAAAACAGCACAGTTTATATATCTTGCCTTTAAGCTAAGGAAAAATACTTTACAAATTGTGTAATTATGCATATTATGTATGCGATTATACGACTTACCACCATACTTTAGACTTAGAAAATACCAATGTGTGTCCACCCCAATTATATATTTTCTTCATTGTATAATTTTGTACTTGGACCAATGGCCTTATACGAAAATAATAAAGTTCTTCTTCTTCCATTGACTTTTCGGGGCAAATGAATGATATTCTTATGTTTTTATTTATTATAGCTATCCAAAAATATGGACCTTTTTGGCTTCATAATGTGTACTATATGTTGATTAATTTTTATATTTGGCAAGTTGATGCGGCATCAAATCTGTGCATAAAAACTTTCCCTTGCACCCTAATGGACCGACCATTTAATTGTATGTGTGTGTGGAGGGGGGTGGTGAGGAGCTGATTTTAGAAATAAAATGTTGGGTACCTCTGGTTGGTAGAGAATAAGAACAAATTCAATCCATTATATTAGCTGAAAACAAAATCAGACAAAAGAAATACAATATTATCGTTGGAAAGAAAATCCCAGCCCCCCTCCCCAAAAATTAAATGGTCAGTCCAAAAATTACAAACCCTCGTAATCTACGTTTCCCATTCCAAATAAATTTTGCATGAAATCGTAGGAATATTCTGCATGCAAGAAATGTCACATGAATGCATTTTTACCTATTGTTTATTTTATTTATTTATTTATTGGCTCAATTTTGGGGTATATATATATATATATATATATATATATATATATACACATATATATATATATATATATATATATATATATATATATATACACATATATATATATATATATATATACACACACACAACTGACAAAACTACTTTATAACTATCATAAGCGCATTCGACTGTCATTGAGTTTTTGTCAAATAGGGTGGCCACTTGTTACGTATTTTAAGGAACCGTTTTGTGTTGAATAACAAAATGTAATGTTGTAATATGTCAGTTTCATAAGGGCTCACATATGTGTTCCGTATTTTGCAGCTCTTCAGGTGGCAACCTTATTGTCAAAGGCAAAATTAGACAAACAAGACAAACAAGCAACACAAAAGAAAACGTTGAATTTACAAAACTTTACATGATTATGGATCTAATAAAGTATTATTTCAAAATTGTGGATATCGCGCCTTGTTGGTTTGAATTCCTATGATAAAATGGCAACTTGGTTGGTATTGACTTACAAAAGGAGGAGCAAGAGCGCCATCTATTTCTTAATATAAAGTGATGTAGCTGTAGATTATATCCCGGATAATTCATTGTCACACATTGTCCTATTTTGCTAGTCGAGGCAAGAAGACAGCTTTGGTTGATGGATGACTCTTGACGAAGCTACAACCAGGTGATTGTCTTGCTTTAAAGATAGATTTTTTGTCCTTCTGTAGGATGCCACAAGTGAATTGGACAGTGAACAATTTACAAATGCATCTGTTTGCTACCAAAGGAAAATTCATTGACTGGATCCCACTTTCCAAGACTGCTCTCTTACAGCAAAGTAGGCGTGCCCCATTACCAAAGAGCCCATGTATGGGGGACAAGGCGGAGTTCTTCAACCAGTTCTGCCTGCCTTACTAATTGGGGATCGTTGCTACATATAAATGTATATTTCCCTCTTTGGACTACTTGCCTGAAGCTGCAAGGAGTTGCATGGAATTAGTTTGCTGTGGTAGCTGCAAATAAACGAAAGCAGCCTCCCAATGTAATCCAGTCCATGCTTGTGGTGGAAAGTGCATAACTAAACCTTGCATACTATCTCACCATGAGTCTTTCAAATGTACATGCATATAGAATCAGGTCGTCTCGAATATGATATGACAGATAAACTTGGTTTCATATTTTACTCTAAGATATTTTTGACAATAAAAAAATTGTATCAGTCACCATGAGTCACAATATAACCCGTAACGTTCACTTTTGAAACAATGATTCTATCTCTTGGCATTTTATCTATTTTAAAAAAGGGGATAAATAGGGGTAAATTTCAGGCTAAATAATCCTGAAGAACATTTTGTAAGATTACAGACAGTATATTATTTTACTTTTTATATATTACAGCAGTGTTGCTAAGAATAAAAAAAAAGAAAACCAGATGATTGCACCTGCATCTTTCCGAGACCACGTAGCAGTTGTTTTCGCTTGTTTTGTGATTATTCTTTGATGCAACCTTTCTAGATCGAGAGATTTCAATTGGGTGTTAGATATATGTTATTTCATGAATTAAATTAAACTTGTTGGGCCATCATGTGCCTTTCTGTGGCGATGACTGTGGAAGTTATGGCCCAAAACCAGAAGATTGGTAGCATTTTAAAGCTCTAAAATATATAGGTGGCGCTGTGCACCACCAATTTGGCACCATATCAGAAAATGGTCAGACACTCATGCATAATAAGTGTGTAAAGTTCCACAATTATAACATAAAGTCCATAATCTTGTCTGTTGTATGTGCTTATTTGCGATGCTATTATTGAAAAGAGTCTCAAATCATTATCAAATGTAAAATTATACTGTTGAGCGTACTACTGATTTGTACTAAAATACGTCAAACTTTTCATCTACTCTACATTTGCAGACTATGAACCATATCGGTTTTATCGTTCTGTTATTATGTGCATGTATCACCAATGCGATGCGATTGACACTACAATGTCAAAGTCGCCTTTTCCTTTATTACACATGACAATGAGGGGACTAGTTACTATGAACCTGTTTAATCAGGTTTTGATTAAACACGGCCTTATGCCATTTTCGACATTCAAAGTCATTCTTATAAGTGCAACAGACAACAGAACCTCTTAAAACATGCGCTTTGAATATTTATGTGATACGGTAGCTTTATTGGTTCGAAAGAATTCATGAAACATATGGATATTTTACGACTGACAGCATTCCGAAACTAATCGAAATTTTATGCAGGGGGTGTTAACACATTTTTGCTTGACTTGGAAATAGGTACAAATGAAAATTTTGAAAACCCGGGGTAACATCGAAAATGGATAATGCTATTTAAATAGTCTGACCAATATTGAGAACTTCAGTCCACCCCTAGATTTGTATATATTTACGATATATCAGTCTTACATAAGTAATACATTACTAGTATATCAACGGTTGTTACTTACATTCATAGCATATAAGGAATCCTGAATCCCCGTTCGTGTCATTGGTTAGGTTTAGTTGCAAAGATACTGCTTCGTCACTGTCATCAAATGACATTGAACCCATAGAAACAGGCCTGGGAGTGGTGTTCTGTTTTGTATACCATGTTAGACTGTCTGGATAAGTGACATTAACTTTATCTACAGTAATTATGAACGTATATTTAGGTTTCAACCAAAATGTAACAGTTCCACTATACGTAAAGCCTTTGCAATCTGTGCAGAAGTCGTGAAAGAAGTAGTCCCATGGAAACAGCGAGTGACTACGAATTATTCCTTTGTCAAAGGGCATGTTAAAATCTGTCATCTCTGGGAAATTGTAGATCTTTACACCTGTAAATATAGGCAACATCGTTCACTCTGAACACAATTCAAAGAAAACACTTAAAAAGATATAGTACTATTAATGAGTTTACGAAAAATATGAATAAAAAAACAAAATTAACAAAACTGTCAGTTTTCTTTTAAAATATTTTTACACGTCAATTTTGTATAAGGGGTAATATTGCAGGACACGAAGAGTTCCAATATACAGAACACATATGTGAGCCCTTAAGAAATTGACATATTACAACACTACATTTTACGATTCAATACGGGACTGTTTCTTTAATTACGTAACAGGTGGCAGCCCTAACTGTGACTCAACACTCTAACATATAATCCTAAAATACGGTCTTAAACAACCTATGTAAATTCTAATATTAACAAAGAAGATTTTAAAACTGAACTAAATAGAAACGTTGAAATTAGCGGAAAATGAGGACAGATAAATTCATAAAGTATGGAATGGAAAAATGTTTTTACTAACCCCGTTTAGTGCATTTCCAAGAGTACAATACCAAAACGTCGGGTTTATTTCCAATACATTTGCTTGAGTCATCTAAACTCTGTATTATAATGTCCTTAGGGAGGTCGACAGTGCAGTTATTTTTCCAATAACAACTCAGTTTCTGCATGATAAGTTGAGGTGTATGGCCATAGCACAAACTTTTATTACATTCCCCAGTAGCGGCAGTGATGTTTATATCGAAAATTTTACCATCGTCATTGCAGGAGAGGTTAAGTTTACTCTTCGCTGAGTTGCAATAATATGCATCAATCGCTGGAATAAGAGCTGAAAAATAAATGATTGTTGAATGTCAACATAGAACCGAGCTTTATTGCTAACTCAAACCTAAGAATACGCATAAAATGAAATAGGCAAAAGCCTACGAGGATATGATCTGACCGACTTCTCTTGGTATCCTATCTAAGCTAACAGACATTGCGAGTGACACTCTTGAGATGTGTCGGAATGCTAAACGTGGGCATAGGAAAGGAAACTATGCAACAATATATATCTTTATTTTTATTTCGCCTAGTTTCTTTTTTCTACGTTGTTTTTTATTGTTGTTGTTTTTTTTTTTTTTTTTTGTTGTTTTTTTTTTAACATCAAACTGTTTGACAGGTTTGTACCTGTGTACTTAATCTGGTTTTATTGGGGTCGAGATCGAAAACTGTCTAATTGATTGAAGATCTTCGGCGTTTTTATCCAACATGCAACTCTTTTCCTATTTCACGACACATTTCCCGTTGACGGAAATTGTTCAAGGAATACACTGTGGAACATCTGTATATTGAAATACATGTTATCATAAGAGCCAATCTGATTAAATCAGATACCCACAGTCCTACGTGGAGGTCTGACAGACACCGATAAAAGTTAATGTTTTGGTGACCTTTGGAATTCCCAGTCCGCTTATTTTTAGTAGCCTCTCAAATACAGCGTTGCATTTCATTTTAGGGAGCGTTATCTTTAATATCGATATGATCTGAATGACGTGTGTCACTTTCAGAAATTTAAAAGCTGTGATTTGATTGGTGAACCACAAGATCAACAGAACATGAACTCTTATTTGGTGTCCGTCAGATCTCCACGTAGGACTGTGGAGAGTTGATTTTAATCAGATTGCATAAGAGCTTGCTTCGCTTCGCTCAAGCTGCAATCGCTATTACTTAAGAGCTTGCTTCGCTTTGCTCAAGCTGCGATCGCTATTACTTAAGTGGAAATACGTATAAACAGTATGTGTACAAGGGGTATTTTGCATCAGCTAGTTGTACTTCCATACCACCAATGGCTCGCCGGACTTCACGCAACAAATAGGGAATAAGATGGTAACGTAGCATAAAACAAGTGGGAAAAACATACGTTGTATATACTGCCGGCCGAGACCCATTCCATGACGGTGACTCAAATTGGGAGTTTTCAAGTAAATAAAATGATGGTTAAAGGCACTGTTCCTATTTGGAAAACGTATTATCAGTGGTTAGTTGGTCGGGATGGCATCGGTTAAGCGGTATAATGTGCTGTTATTAACTTTTTCGTGGTACAGGAACTGGACAAATGGTGACGGTACAATTTCTGATAAGGTTGAGCTGGCAGCAATCTGCTGTTACCAAGCGCAGCCAAAACGTTGCACCATCCTGGGTTGAACAAAATTTCTAGCAGCCCTGCACGGGTACCAGGGCAAATGCGTATCACGTGTTCTGGAGCCACTAGTTCCAGCCAGAGGATTAGTCAATACATTATTCATTGTCAGAACCAGCACTAGCGCGTGAGCGATGTTACTACCACTAGAACTTCGTTTAAACAGAGACACGAAATACAGTGTTGGCGGCGTCTTTAATCATGGCGATGAAAAGAGAGAGAGAGAGAGAGAGAGAGAGAGAGAGAGAGAGAGAGAGAGAGCAGATCCACGTACTGTTGCTCAACCTCGATGTGTATGTGCGGGATGGTGTTTTGTTTCGGACCAAATTTATTTACGTAGTCGATAAGTACATGCTACCTTTAGTCAGGTCAGAAGATATTGCGAATAATTGGAACTCCGGAACGGCAGACTTCGAAATGATCTATTGGCAAAATCAAGTAAACTTTTATGTTTGGTAACGTCCGCGACCACCTGTTATCGGTCGTTCTGACGGGAATAACAAAGGAAGGGCTGCAAGAGATGGTGTAAAGCTTTTATCGGTTCCATGTTTACTACCAATGAGAAAGATTCTCACTCGGATGCGGTGTACCCTTCCAGGCCAAACAGGGTAGAACGCGTTTGAAAACGGTATTTACATGGTTGCCTACGAGCGCTTCTGTAACGAGTTTATTGTGGATAAGACACGGACTGGCGGCAGAAGCATTGCCAAAAACAAAGACCTGGGCACGATATACATATATATATATATATATATATATATATATCTATATATATATATATATATATATATATATATATATATATATATATATATATATATATATGTGTGTGTGTGAGTGTGTGTGTGTGTGTGTGGGGGGGGGCTAATATGGACTTATCCCCGTCATAATTCGTTTACAGGACCGACAACGGACGTAGCATGGAACGTTGAGCATATCGTACGTGAACTATTGAGCTAAAAACGGTTTTGCGTATTTTATGCTGGACGAGTCGAAAGGCTTTACCGGAGCCGGGGTGTAGTGTCTCAACGATAGCGTTTTAACGTACATTTGGGCAATCCTGGGTGCACAAACCCAAATGTTTATCTCGATTGTGGGATCAGGAAATGCCTTTAATATACAAAAACAGTTTCTTGCAAACGTAGAAGATAAGGCCGCCCGGGTAGAGAACAGTCCCGAGTTGTAAAATAAGTACCAGGAATTGTTCGAATACGCCTGAAGCAAGGTAGATTTCACCCTTGGAGGCGGCCTTTACATGATCCCAACTTACATGGTGCCTGAAGCTGACATTTATGAGAGGTATAAAAGCAAACTTCTTATGGGAGACGACAACAATGTTGATAATTAATTATATACGGATGCCCGCACAAGTGCAAAGCACACCACAACAACCGCAGTCAACGAAGCAAGAAGAGATCGGCTTTGTCCTGCCCGCGCAAGACATGTCTGTTAGAATAAAGGCACAAACAAGCACCATGCAGAAAGTGCTGGCATCAAAACCCGACGATCACAAGGACAACAAAACGTTTTCCTACTGACCAAGTTTCTTGAATTTACATTCGCCAGTACTCAGAGCTCTAAAAAAATTCCAGGAACTCTGTAGTTTTTAACTGAGTGTTTCTTCACAAGAAGACCATGTCACAAAGTAATAACTATAGGAAGCCATTTCCATCGAGCATGATGTATATATGTATGTATTACAGCTTAAAGGCACGCCAGCACAGCAAACTTCTAAAAATGTAAATATAAAAAATTACACAAAATGTTTAGGAAGATAAACCATTTTAAACAAGCATAAACATGACCATCTACAAGATAAAAGATAAAAAGGTAAAGAAGTTACAATCCTGTAAAAGAAATATAAAAAAAGATAAATGTAAAAATATATAATCCTTAAAATATAGGGTAAAAATTGATTATATCAACCGCATTCAATAAAAAAATCCAAAATATTCTTTGATGGTGCATCATCATAAAGTTCTCACAGGGTGGAAGTCGACTCGACAAAAATGTGTTTCACTGTCAGTGGACACAAGCATAGTATGCACTCTTGTCGAGGTTCACCCTTCATGAGTTATGCATGAGTCAGGTCCTTTACGCGATCGTTGAACATAAAGGTATTGTAAAGAACATTAAGGTATTGTAAAGAACATTCAGGTATTGTAAAGAACATTCAGGTATTGTAAAGAACATTAAGGTATTGTAAAGAACATTCAGGTATTGTAAAGAACATTAAGGTATTGTAAAGAACATAAAGGTATTGTAAAGAACATAAAGGTATTGTAAAGAACATTAAGGTATTGTAAAGAACATTCAGGTATTGTAAAGAACATTAAGGTATTGTAAAGAACATAAAGGTATTGTAAAGAACATTAAGGTATTGTAAAGAACATTCAGGTATTGTAAAGAACATTAAGGTATTGTAAAGAACATAAAGGTATTGTAAAGAACATTAAGGTATTGTAAAGAACATAAAGGTATTGTAAAGAACATTAAGGTATTGTAAAGAACATTCAGGTATTGTTAAGAACATTAAGGTATTGTAAAGAACATTAAGGTATTGTAAAGAACATTCAGGTATTGTAAAGAACATTCAGGTATTGTAAAGAACATTAAGGTATTGTAAAGAACATAAAGGTATTGTAAAGAACATTCAGGTATTGTAAAGAACATAAAGGTATTGCAAAGAACATAAAGGTATTGTAAAGAACATTAAGGTATTGTAAAGAACATTAAGGTATTGTAAAGAACATTCAGGTATTGTAAAGAACATTAAGATATTGTAAAGAATATAAAGGTATTGTAAAGAACATAAAGGTATTGTAAAGAACAATAAGGTATTGTAAAGAACATTAAGGTATTGTAAAGAACATTCAGGTATTGTAAAGAACATTAAGGTATTGTAAAGAACATTCAGGTATTGTAAAGAACATTAAGGTATTGTAAAGAACATTCAGGTATTGTAAAGAACATTCAGGTATTGTAAAGAACATTAAGGTATTGTAAAGAACATTAAGGTATTGTAAAGAACATAAAGGTATTGTAAAGAACATAAAGGTATTGTAAAGAACATTAAGGTATTGTAAAGAACATTAAGGTATTGTAAAGAACATTCAGGTATTGTAAAGAACATTCAGGTATTGTAAAGAACATTCAGGTATTGTAAAGAACATTTTTAAAACGATGAGGAAGACCCCTCTGCCTATCCACACTTTTGCAGATAAATTGTGATTCGTCATGTCCGTCCTTACGTGTTTCATTGTGTATGTATGTGTATGTATGTCTGTCTGTCCTTCAGTCGGTTCTCCTTGTAACCTGACCCTGTGCTCATATAACTTTAGTCAA
This sequence comes from Margaritifera margaritifera, assembly GCA_029931535.1. Lineage (NCBI taxonomy): Eukaryota > Metazoa > Mollusca > Bivalvia > Unionida > Margaritiferidae > Margaritifera > Margaritifera margaritifera. The sequence goes on from JAQPZY010001580.1 coordinate 1,868,259, forward strand.
CAGTTCAAGTAATAAATGTTACTCCAAACTTGAAAGTCTTAGGGACTGATCATTCAATTTTTTCGGGGGGGGGGGAGGGGACTAAGATATTTTGCAAAAAGAACGTTCCAGTCTCATTATGGTCGGTTCCTTACTCAAAATCCACAAATCCAGCGTTCCGTTCTGATTGGTAACAATATTGTTTTCGAGTAATATTTGGAGTCGTGTACAATTTCACGACGGGGGGAGGGGGGCATAATTTCTTTCACACCAATCAAGAAAGGGTAAACATATTAGGTCTGATTTCATGAGGCTGAGTAGATGACAGGTTTTGGATCCTCGATGCAGACCCAGCGTTGGATCCTCGGTGCAGTCCCAGCAGCATCTTTGCTAGCCAAGGGTCGTTGACGCACTTTGTTCCACATCTGTCGTCGATGGGGAACGAAGTGGATCAACGACCTTTGGTTAGCAAAGAATGTTCAAGGGTAAATAGGTAATGTTAAATCTTGCTTGTAGCCTAAATCCAATTTACACCAATCGAAGAAGGATAATATTAGCTGGAGTGATGTCTCATAAAAATATATAGGTGAGAGCGAAGGTTTTCAGATCCTGAATACAACAGTTACGGGGGTGGGGGGTCAAAAGTCTAACGGTCACGCTTGAAAGTGTGCATATAAGCTATGGCTTCCACCTCTAGTAGAATATTTCGAGCATCTTACCTTGTACAAATACGATCAAAGCAAATATCCAACACATCTTTCTCACCCATATGTCCATTGCAATATCCTGCAATAAAACAAATTTAAAGCATCATCGTCGTCAACATCACCGTCATAATCGTCATTTATGATGATGATGATTATTATTATTATTATTATTATTATTATTATTATTATTATTATTATACAGCGGTGACTACAACATAAACAATAGAGAACTTTGTTTGCGCGCTTCTTATAAATACAACAATGTGCAAAATATAGTTTCCGGCCAAAACGAATTGTTAATACGATGATATCCAAATTAAAAACAGTGTTACAATACACCTCATACCTGCACTTATAAATCGTCTCACTGACATTAACCTAGCCTCTTGTGCAGAATGTTAAGAACTATGCACAGTATAAGGGACCGATCATTTAATTTAAGGACGGGGGGAAGGGGTGGGGCCTCAGATTTCCTTTACCTCATGATAACTTTTTTTTCCTCAGCTAATATAATGGATATAACTAGTTTTTGTGTCTAAAAATTAGAGCAACAATATTTTGTAAGCTATCTGGGAGCCGGATTTTTTTTTTCGAAATAAATCTCAGGGTCACTCTACACGCACACCCTCCCGAAAATTAAATGGTCTGTCCCTAAAGCATTGGAAAATCAGGCACTTTATTTTTTACACTACTTTATGTAGTTTTATCTAATCTGACCCAGTTACATGTTTTCGTCGGAGTAGTACCGTTTCAGATTACATAATACAGTATGTAATCTTACAAACGATCGTATATACTTATCAGGTTATGAATAAATATTCTTCTTGGTAATTGCACAACAGTAGACTGTGGTTCAACCTTTTTGATAGGAACATGATATACCGGTATAAGACGTAACCTAGCTGCATTATTTATATTTTCTTCTTCTTCTTCTTCTTCTTCTCTTTCTCTCTGTCTCTCTCCATGAAAACAAATCCATTTGCATGACTAACCGTCATATTTGAACTAAGGTTTCTAATGTAATTGTACTTTGTCTCATCTGTAGGCCCTATTTAACTGGAGACTATAGATTGATATTTTTCATTTCGTGTGCAACATCTGCATTTGTCTTCGAAATTTCAGATATAAATTTCTCTTTTAATTCTTTCAGTTGTTTTTCTTGATTAGGACAAAGGATCGGCTTCAGCTGTGGCTTCATATTAGATTTGCATACTAGTATTATGGAAGATAAAGCAGGTTAAAAATTCTCGGGGTGCAGTAAGGTAATCGTGTCAAGCCCACACAATTGAGCTCAGCTCGTATAGAATGCAACTGTGCTGTTTGACCTGCTTTACATTAGTCTGGTACACATATCTTGTTTACATTCTATAAAGGAACAGTGTACCAGACTAAATTCAGATCTCTTCAAACTGCAGTCTTCCATTAGACTGATCGTACATCTCCTGAACCATTCTGCATGGAACCATGTCGACAGATACGATTATTGATATTGGATCATCTCCCGAAATAAGGACACCGTGTATACATTTAAACCTCCCACTGAGATCATACCCCGAAATAAGGACACTGTATCTGCATTTAAACATCCCATTGGGATCATCCCCCGAGATAAGGACACTGTATCTGCATTTGAACCTCCCACTGGGATCATCCCCCGAGATAAGGACACTGTATCTGCATTTAAACCTCCCACTGGGATCATACCCCGAAATAAGGACACTGTATCTGCATTTAAACATCCCATTGGGATCATCCCCCGAAATAAGGACACTGTATCTGCATTTGAACCTCCCACTGGGATCATACCCCGAAATAAGGACACTGTATCTGCATTTAAACATCCCATTGGGATCATACCCCGAAATAAGGACACTGTATCTGCATTTAAACATCCCATTGGGATCATCCCCCGAAATAAGGACACTGTATATAACTTGTATAGATTCTCATTTGAAGCTCTTCAGTTAAATGCTCAGTTTAAAAATATGTAATTTGGATTATAATCCACTCACAACTCGTAAAACACTTTCAAGTAACATATATGAAGTTGCTCCTTGATTTTCATAAAGCGAACTCTTTTATCCCATATAGCGGTGACCTCAAACTTTAAATTCCAAAAGTAGTTATAATCTATTGTATGATAAAACTATCATCCATGTATTCTCTATGTTCATGTATGTACTCATCCTATTCCTGTTCATAGCCAAATATCAAACTAGTATTTTCTTACCTAGAAAATCTCTGGCATTCACTTGGTAATAAGATCTCAACATTGTATTTTGACTAACATTCCTGTGCGAAAAAAAATCCCTCTTTCTTTGCATGCTTGGATACCACCGTGCATCTTGCAATTATGACATAATACCTGCTTTGTACAAGTTATAAAGTAAACGTTAGAAACGAACTTCCTGATAATAAAAGGGTCTGCATATATGACGAATTCTCATATGAGGGAACTTTCACTTTTTAGCTGTAAAATATTGCGTTGAATTAGCGAATGATGTGGTATCTTTGAATAATCCAGTGATCTCAAAGGGAGATTATCGCCACATCCTTTTTTTTTATCGCTATGATACAACACTTTCAGCGTTCCATTGGAATGCAGAATTCACTTTCTCAACAAGGTGAAATTTGAAACCTCTGTAAAAATAGTAGGTTCACTCCATATACACAAAGAGAGAAAGAGGGGGTGTTTAAGCAGGCAATTGGGAATGTTACAGAAATCCTTATCGGAAACACTGATGAATGAAAGAATATATTACCACACATATGAATCCTCTCCACATATGGTATTGATTACATTTTCACTATGTCTGTCCAGCTGTATCTCTTCCACGGGGTTGGACGGGCGGCCTAGACCCCACCCCCATAAATCAGCGTTTATTTCAGGTCTTGGCACCACACACCCTGCGAAATCTTCCAGTATCCCAGTGGGCCAGTCCGACCTTCGTCTCCCATGTTTCTCGTAAAGATTCACCTGACATAGTATTCATTATCAGCTTCAACTTAAAATTGTAAAATACAGCAATGAGCGTATTGAGCGTAAATACGATCGGACAACGTCATAGTGATAGCAGTGGCAGTAGTACTAGCAGCAGTACAAGTAGTAGTAATTGTCGTACTGTTGTTATTGTGCGCTCTGTTCCTATGTTATATTATGTTGTTTTATGTGTATTATAGACCGGTGACATGAAACATTGAATAAATATGTTGTTGTAATAGTTGTACTGCAGTAGTTGTATCAACAACAGCAGCAATAAGAGGAGGGGGAGGAGGAAGAAAAGTAGAAGGAGCTGTTTACATATAAAGGATCTGGCTTAAAGTTTCATTAAATAATGTATCTGCGACCAATGACACTATTTAGTTTGTTATGATGAGGTTTTTTTTAAATTGTAATTTCTCAATTATGAAAGCTAGATCTTGATCGATTTGCTAAATTAAAGTGTTACGCTAGTAGTATTGGATGGTACTTGGAGGACAATGGGAAATTAACGTTAGGCAGCCATGTTGGAGATTTACAGGGACAAGGCGAAATAACATGCTAAAAAGTTATATAGATTTAATTTGATGGGGCACTTAGGTGTCAGTATGGGAGATTCTGTGTTAAATCAGGTTTTCCATAGGTTTAACATTAATTTGGCACTTGGGCGTCAAGATGGGAAATCCTATGTTAAAACAATGTCCATAGGTCTAACGTTATGAGACTGTCTATGGTCTAGCGGGAATGTAACATGGGAATGGCTGTCTGGGGTCTAACGGAAGATTATAATGTAAAAACTACATCTACTATCTAACACCTAGTGAGCTACAATTTAATATCCAACACCATACCATCAACACGCCGTTTGGAGTGACCAACACCTACTCTACTGCTGTCTACACAGAGTATGCCGTAAAAGAAAGGATTATAAAATTTAAATCCCTTATAAACAAAACTAATTTCCCTATTCCCTTACAACCCTATTATCCTCTTATAAACAAATTAAAAGATACCACATCATCCCGCCCCCCCCTTACCATTCCTCTTTTAAACAAAAATACCAATTCCTACTATCCTTATAATTCCTATAACTTTGCTAGTGGAGAGAAAGAGGAGAAAAAAGTATGAATGCATACGCACAGACACAAATATATCCGTTGTTGTAAATCCTGTATTTTAAACAAGTAGAGTTTTAGAATTTTTGTTATTCAGTTTTTTCCATTGTGTTGTCCTCGATTTAAGGTTCTAGTAAAAGATGCTACCCATTGAAACACTCTCAGCAAGTTTTGATGCAAAATGTTTCATTGTCAAGTCAGCCAGATTTGATTTTTCAGTTTTGCTACAAATGTTACGATTTGGCCAAACCTAGATTTTTAGTACACGGACTGATTTATGTTTACCTAATGTTACATTTGGCTATATAAATCCACAAATGGTACTCTGGAGCTAAACGGGAATTTAACATGGAATAACACTCCGGGGACAATGCGAATTTAACATAATAACGGCACTTCGGACCCAAACCGGAATTTAACATGGGAATGACACTCTGGACCCAAAAATGACACGCTGGGACACAAACGGAATATGACCTATACCTATAAAGAAGGTGTTTAAAAAAGAATTTAAATTCCTTATAAACAAAACTAACTTCTCTATCCCATTACCACCCTATTATCCCCTTATTAACAAAGTAGAACCTATCTCCCTCCCCTATCATTCCCTTATAGACAAAACCACCATCCCCTACAACTCTTATGATTTTCTATAACTTTACCAGTGGAGAGAAAAAAAGAGACAAAAGTAGGAATGCATACGCTGTTTGACATCACCGGCATAATCGTCATTTATTATTATTATTATTATTATTATTATTATTATTAATATTATTATTATACAGCGGTGACTACAACATAAACAATAGAGAACTTTGTTTGCGCGCTTCTTATAAATACAACAATGTGCAAAATATAGTTTCCGGCCAAAACGAATTGTTAATACGATGATATCCAAATTAAAAACAGTGTTACAATACACCTCATACCTGCACTTATAAATCGTCTCACTGACATTAACCTAGCCTCTTGTGCAGAATGTTAAGAACTATGCACAGTATAAGGGACCGATCATTTAATTTAAGGACGGGGGGAAGGGGTGGGGCCTCAGATTTCCTTTACCTCATGATAACTTTTTTTTCCTCAACTAATATAATGGATATAACTAGTTTTTGTGTCTAAAAATTAGAGCAACAATATTTTGTAAGCTATCTGGGAGCCGGAATTTTTTTTAGAAATAAATCTCAGGCTCACTCTACACGCACACGCTCCCGAAAATTAAATGGTCTGTCCCTAAAGCATTGGAAAATCAGGCACTTTATTTTTTACACTACTTTATGTAGTTTTATCTAATCTGACCCAGTTACATGTTTTCGTCGGAGTAGCACCGCTTCAGATTACATAATACAGTATGTAATCTTACAAACGATCGTATATACTTATCGGGTTATGAATAAATATTCTTCTTGGTAATTGCACAACAGTAGACTGTGGTTCAACCTTTTTGATAGGAACATGATATACCGGTATAAGACGTAACCTCGCTGCATTATTTATATTTTCTTCTTCTTCTTCTTCTTCTCTTTCTCTCTGTCTCTCTCCATGAAAACAAATCCATTTGCATGACTAACCGTCATATTTGAACTAAGGTTTCTAATGTAATTGTACTTTGTCTCATCTGTAGGCCCTATTTAACTGGAGACTATAGATTGATATTTTTCATTTCGTGTGCAACATCTGCATTTGTCTTCGAAATTTCAGATATAAATTTCTCTCTTAATTCTTTCAGTTGTTTTTCTTGATTAGGACAAAGGATCGGCTTCAGCTGTGGTTTCATATTAGATTTGCATACTAGTATTATGGAAGATAAAGCAGGTTAAAAATTCTCGGGGTGCAGTAAGGTAATCGTGTCAAGCCCACACAATTGAGCTCAGCTCGTATAGAATGCAACTGTGCTGATTGACCTACTTTGCATTAGTCTGGTACACAAATCTTGTTTACATTCTATAAAGGAACAGTGTACCAGACTAAATTCAGATCTCTTCAGACTGCAGTCTTCCGTTGGACTGATCGTACATCTCCTGAACCATTCTGCATGGAACCATGTCGACAGATACGATTATTGATATTGGATCATCTCCCGAAATAAGGACACCGTGTATACATTTAAACCTCCCACTGAGATCATACCCCGAAATAAGGACACTGTATCTGCATTTAAACATCCCATTGGGATCATCCCCCGAGATAAGGACACTGTATCTACATCTGAACCTCCCACTGGGATCATCCTCCGAAATAAGGACACTGTATCTGCAATTAAACATCCCATTGGGATCATCCCCCGAAATAAGGACACTGTATCTGCATTTAAACCTCCCACTGGGATCATACCCCGAAATAAGAACACTGTATCTGCAATTAAACATCCCATTGGGATCATCCCCCGAAATAAGGACACTGTATATAACTTGTATAGATTCTCATTTGAAGCTCTTCAATTAAATGCTCAGTTTAAAAATATGTAATTTGGATTATAATCCACTCACAACTCGTAAAACACTTTCAAGTAACATATATAAAGTTGCTCCTTGATTTTCATAAAGCGAACTCTTTTATCCAATATAGCGGTGACCTTAAACTTTAAATCCCAAAAGTAGTTATAATCTATTGTATGATAAAACTATCATCCATGTATACTCTATGTTCATGTATGTACTCATCCTATTCCTGTTCATAGCCAAATATCAAACTAGTATTTTCTTACCTAGAAAACCTCTGGCATTCACTTGGTAATAAGATCTCAACATTGTATTTTGACTAACATTCCTGTGCGAAAAAAATCCCTCTTTCTTTGCATGCTTGGATACCACCGTGCATCTTGTAATTATGACATAATACCTGCTTTGTACAAGTTATAAAGTAAACGTTAGAAACGAACTTCCTGATAATAAAAGGGTCTGCATATATGACGAATTCTCATATGAGGGAATGTTCACTTTTTAGCTGTAAAATATTGCGTTGAATTAGCGAATGATGTGGTATCTTTGAATAATCCAGTGATCTCAAAGGGAGATTATCGCCACATCCTTTTTTTTTTATCGCTATGATACAACACTTTCAGCGTTCCATTGGAATGCAGAATTCACTTTCTCAACAGGGTAAAATTTGAAACCTCTGTAAAAAAGTAGGTTCACTCCATATACACAAAGAGAGAAAGAGGGGGTGTTTAAGCAGGCAATTGGGAATGTTACAGAAATCCTTATCGGAAACACTGATGAATGAAAGAATATATTACCACACATATGAATCCTCTCCACATATGGTATTGATTACATTTTCACTATGTCTGTCCAGCTGTATCTCTTCCACGGGGTTGGACGGGCGGCCTAGACCCCACCCCCATAAATCAGCGTTTATTTCAGGTCTTGGCACCACACACCCTGCGAAATCTTCCAGTATCCCAGTGGGCCAGTCCGACCTTCGTCTCCCATGTTTCTCGTAAAGATTCACCTGACATAGTATTCATTATCAGCTTCAACTTAAAATTGTAAAATACAGCAATGAGCGTATTGAGCGTAAATACGATCGGACAACGTCATAGTGATAGCAGTGGCAGTAGTACTAGCAGCAGTACAAGTAGTAGTAATTGTCGTACTGTTGTTATTGTGCGCTCTGTTCCTATGTTATATTATGTTGTTTTATGTGTATTATAGACCGGTGACATGAAACATTGAATAAATATGTTGTTGTAATAGTTGTACTGCAGTAGTTGTATCAACAACAGCAGCAATAAGAGGAGGGGGAGGAGGAAGAAAAGTAGAAGGAGCTGTTTACATATAAAGGATCTGGCTTAAAGTTTCATTAAATAATGTATCTGCGACCAATGACACTATTTAGTTTGTTATGATGAGGTTTTTTTTAAATTGTAATTTCTCAATTATGAAAGCTAGATCTTGATCGATTTGCTAAATTAAAGTGTTACGCTAGTAGTATTGGATGGTACTTGGAGGACAATGGGAAATTAACGTTAGGCAGCCATGTTGGAGATTTACAGGGACAAGGCGAAATAACATGCTAAAAAGTTATATAGATTTAATTTGATGGGGCACTTAGGTGTCAGTATGGGAGATTCTGTGTTAAATCAGGTTTTCCATAGGTTTAACATTAATTTGGCACTTGGGCGTCAAGATGGGAAATCCTATGTTAAAACAATGTCCATAGGTCTAACGTTATGAGACTGTCTATGGTCTAGCGGGAATGTAACATGGGAATGGCTGTCTGGGGTCTAACGGAAGATTATAATGTAAAAACTACATCTACTATCTAACACCTAGTGAGCTACAATTTAATATCCAACACCAACACCTACTCTACTACTGACTACACAGAGTATGCCGTAAAAGAAAGGATTATAAAATTTAAATCCCTTATAAACAAAACTAATTTCCCTATTCCCTTACAACCCTATTATCCTCTTATAAACAAATTGAAAGACACCACATCATCCCCCCCCCCTTACCATTCCTCTTTTAAACAAAAATACCAATTCCTACTATCCTTATAATTCCTATAACTTTGCTAGTGGAGTGAAAGAGGAGAAAAAAGTATGAATGCATACGCACAGACACAAATATATCCGTTGTTGTAAATCCTGTATTTTAAACAAGTAGAGTTTTAGAATTTTTGTTATTTAGTTTTTCCATTGTGTTGTCCTCGATTTAAGGTTCTAGCAAAAGACGCTACCTATTGAAACACTCTCAGCAAGTTTTGATGCAAAATGTTTCATTGTCAAGTCAGCCAGATTTGATTTTTCAGTTTTGCTACAAATGTTACGATTTGGCCAAACCTAGATTTTTAGTACGCGGACTGATTTATGTTTACCTAATGTTACATTTGGCTATATAGATCCACAAATGGTACTCTGGAGCTAAACGGGAATTTAACATGGAATAACACTCCGGGGACAATGCGAATTTAACATAATAACGGCACTTCGGACCCAAACCGGAATTTAACATGGGAATGACACTCTGGACCCAAAAATGACACGCTGGGACACAAACGGAATATGACCTATACCTATAAAGAAGGTGTTTAAAAAAGAATTTAAATTCCTTATAAACAAAACTAACTTCTCTATCCCATTACCACCCTATTATCCCCTTATTAACAAAGTAGAACCTATCTCCCTTCCCTATCATTCCCTTATAGACAAAACCACCATCCCCTACAACTCTTATGATTTTCTATAACTTTACAGTGGAGAGAAAAAAAGAGACAAAAGTAGGAATGCATACGCTGTTTGAAAACGGCAAAATTAATTGCATCTTATAGGAAGTGTTTGTACTTGTTAAGAAAATAATTTTTACCCTGTTAGCTCTCTCTCTCTCTCTCTCTCTCTCTCTCTCTCTCTCTCTCTCTCTCTCTCTCTCTCTCTCTCTCTCATGGTGGACAGCGACAGAAACTATCACTAAGACTACAACAACTTGGATGTGGAAAATGTTTAAGGCAGTCACAGCTGATGTTGTCAAGTCCATAATGTTTTTAAAAACCCAGCGACCCTTTTTAGAACCCGCCTAGATCTCTTGCAAAAGAGATAGTACTCAAATTATGACAATGAAAGAAAAATAAATCCCTCCAGGAATCTTGGTGGAAGTGAATTTTTGTATGACTCTGTAAATCTCTGACGACAGGATTGAGAGAAGAACATACGTATGTTTAAGGGGCCCCTTTCAGAGCCCGCCTAAATATCTTGGAAAAGAGATACTACCGTATATACTCGCGTAAATCCGATACCAACTGCAAACTGCATAGACCCAGACCTACCGTCGCATAATGCGCCGGCAGATCTGGGTCTATGCAGTTTGTAAGGACTAATCAGTAGAACAAAAACAACATAGACCTAAAGTCTTATTGGAAGTGTATTTTCGAATTATTCTCTGTAAATTTCTGATGACATGATGGCGAGACGAACACATACACACACTTAAGCGGCCCTTTTCAGAGAGCGCCTACATCTCTTGGAAAAGAGATACTACTCAAATGGTTTCGAATTTAAACAAAAACCAAATCGGTACCTTTACAAAATGTGTGTGTGTGTCTGTGTGTGTGTGTTTAAATATCTTATCCATGCTTAAAACAAAAATAAAGACATAGAGAAGCACTTTTTTTTTTTTTGTTTTTTTTGTTTGGTATATTCTTGTGAATTAGAATCACAATGAAATTTAAAAACACATCACAAAAGTCAAGTTTTTATTTTTCTTTTACTGTCTTTTTTCGGCATTTCTTTACTGGAATTGGTTCTTTTCCTGATTCTTGTGCTTGCCTTGCTTTGAATTTCTTTGCTGGAATGGGTTCTTCTTTTGTTTCTTCTTCTTCTTTTGTACCTGAAATTTCCTCCTTTTTCTCTTTTTTCACTTTCTTGGAACACTCCGTAGACCAATGTCCTTTTTCTTGACATTGATAACAGGTATTATCTTTACTTGTGTCTCTCTTTTCTCCTGTCTTAGAGGTTCCTTTTCTCTGACGTTGTGGATATTCTGGAGCCCAATGTCCTTTCTATTGACAGACATAACAGCTGTCTTCACTTTTATTTCGAGAGGAGTAGTCTGGAGTTTCACCAGAAGTCTTATTTGAAGTGCACTTTGGAATATGACTGTAAATCTCTGACGAGAAGCGTAATATGTTGTGGCTCTTCCATCTTCACAGATTGAAATTGCATGCGACTATTCTTTTTGGTGCAGAGGTCTCCATATACTATTGCAACAGTAAAAGACCATTTGTTTCTTGCTAAAATATGTGCTACTGACAATTTGCTTTCATGAAATTTGGAGACTATCTCGATGCATAGTCCTGATTATAAAATATAGTCGAAGATTAGCCATTCTTGCTCAGATTAACTTAAGTTATGCTGGTGTCGGTTACAAAGAGTATCTATGTTGAGGTTGAATGTCTCGAGATTCAAATATAAGTCTTCTGTTCATTATTTGTCTTCTGCTTGGCCAAACAGAAAAGAGTATTATTTATGTAGTACAAGGGGTATGGGGCTATTTGGATCACTATATCGCTTAGGGAAATTTAACAATAGCGTTTATGTCACTATTTAGCTTTTGGAAATTTAACACAGGTAATCACTAGGGGGCATAATGGTAATTTAACACATATTCTGGTCAGCACCATCAATAAAAGTCAGTTTTCTTCACGAAATTGTGTGCTGCTGCAACAGTAAATGTATGTTTCTTCGCAAAATTGTGTCGTACTGCAACAATAAAAGTCAGTTTCTTCACTAATTTGTGTGCTATTGCAATAGTAAAAGCCAGTTTCTTCAATAAATGATGTGCTACTGCAACAGTAATAGTCAGTTATTTTTTCTTCACAAATTATGAGCTACTGGCACCGTAAAGGTCAGGTTTTTTCATTAAATTGTGAGCTACTGAAATAGTAAAAGTCAGTTTCTTTACCAAATGGTGTGCTACTGCAAGAGTAAAAGTCAGCTGGGTGGCCCTGAAAGGGCTTAGGGGTGGTTAACTAAATTTGGTTAACACATGTGGTACCTCTTTCTCTTTTCTTCTTCTCAAGTTTGGATATGCTTAGACCAACGCCTCATTTCAATCCAATTGCAAAACGTGGCATTCATATTTTCTGTCTGTCTGTCACAATATTGGTGATTAGCCCTTTGGTCATAACTTAGAAACTCTCAAGATCCCCAATCTATTACCATGTATATATTTGCTGAGCATGAAAAGACAAGTACTGATACCAAAATGACGTTTGCTCCTGACGCAGTCCTTATCCTCAGGGCTTAAACTTCGAGGTGGAGGTCAAAACGGGGAGGCGCGGGTATACCTGTTTTACTTACAAAAAATTCTAGTTTTTTTATTGAAACCTCTCTAATCTTTTTCACTTTCTCCACTGTACTTAATAAAAAAGCAAGACGTAATAGCAGAGGGCTTGTAATTTATTATCGAGAAAAACTGAAAAATAGTATCAAGCTAATACATTCAAAAGAAGATATTAATGTTTGGTGTAAATTAAATAAAGTTGCTTGTAATCTTCAAAAAGATACCCTCTTCTTTTTTCTTTATTTGCCACCGGAGGGATCAACAAGATATAATCTGTTCACAACCAATATTTTTGATGAAATACAAAGTGATGTAAATAAGTACAAATCTGAAGGCTATGATATTATACTTACTGGCGATTTAAATGCCAAACCTGCTTCAAAACCTGATTTCATTGTAAATGACGGCCCTATTCATATAGAAAACCATATCGATTTTGATATTGATAATGATAATATGAGAGTTTCTATGGACAAAAGTTCAAATATATTTGGTAATTCTTTGCTTGATTTGTGTAAAGCAACTGAATTGAGAAATGATTTTATACGAGATATATATGACAATGATTTACTGGATCAAGGAACAATCTTTGAAGAACTAGATAAACAAATAACAGAGGATGAAATTACAAAAGCGATACAAACTCTCAAAACTTCGAAACAACATGGCAATGATTATCTTTTGAATGAGTATTTCAAAAGCGGAGCGGAGATAATTAGACCCTATATATGTAAAATATTTAATGCAATATTTGATAGTAGTCATTTTCCTACGCAATGGGGGGGGGGGTGAAATTGTACCTATATTTACGTCTGGCGATGCTTGTAATACAGGAAATTATAGAGGTATTACTTTACTAAGTGCTTTTCAAAATTATTTACCAGTATTTTAAATGAAAGACTGCGGAAATGGGCGGAAGAAAATGACAAACTATCGTATGCACAATTTGGTTTCAAGAAAGGAGTGGAAACTACTTGCGTTATTTTTGTTCTACATTGCTTGATTAATAACTATTTCAATCAAGGTAAAAGGTTTCATGCAGCTTTTGTTGATTTTAAAAAGGCATTTGATAGTGTATACAGAAATGGGTTTGTGATTGAAGGTTTTAAGACAAGGTGTAAATGGCAAAATGTTCTTCGTTCTATGTACATTGTAGTTAAATCATGTGTTTCGCATTGGGGTATTCGTAGTGCCTTTTTTGAGTATGGAGTAGGTTTGATACAAGGTGAATTGTTATTTATTGAAGATCTGGAAACATTATTACAGTCTACAGGAGATATCTGTATAGAGTTAGATGAGTTGTCTTTATTTTTGACACTGTTTGCTGAAGAGTTAGTTTTATTTTCAGAAAATATTGAGGGTTTACAAAAGTTCATGGATAATATCCACGATTACTGTAATAAATGGAATCTAAATATTAATCTTGATAAAACTAAAGTTATTGTCTTTAGAAAAGGTGGTCCGTTAAGACAAGACGAAGTATGGAATATAGCCCGCAGTAATATTGAGGTGGTTGAAACTTTCAATTACTTTGGTCTTGTTTTCTCAAACAATAGAAAATTCTCTAAAGCTCAACAAACATTGGCTGATAAAGCACTAAAGGCAATGAATATGCTTATTTGTAATTTGAATTTTTTAAAAATTTAAATTATAATGAATGTTTGAAACTTTTTGATATTACGTTGTTCCAGTTCTGAATTACGCATCAGAGGTATGGGATTTTCACCAGGCTGACGCCATTGAATGTGTACGCCGAAGGTTTTTAAAATATTTTTTAAATGTAAAAATATCCACTTCTGACGTCGTTGTATACGGTGAACTTGGAATAATTCCACTTAAATATTTAAGGCTGGTTAAGTTAGTTAAATATTGTTTAGAATTAAACATTCTGCAAATATTATACTGAGTACTGCATATAGTAAGTTATATATTGAAAATGAATCAAATAACATTATCAATTGGGTTACACTCCTAACAGATACTTTAAGCAGATTTGGTCTGGGTGAAATGTGGATGTTTCCTGATTCTGTAAATAAATTTATTTCAATTTTTAAACAAAGAGTTACAGATACCTTTCTATCGGACTAGAATAATAAATTACAAAATTCTGACACACTGTCTTTATATAAACATATCAAAACTGACATCGGCCTCGAAGTTTATTTCAAATTCTTGTGTAACCATAAACATCGATCATCTTTGACAAAACTCTGAGTGTCTTCCAATAATCTGAGAATCGAAACTGGAAGATATGGAAGCAATAGAATCGACAGAAGTGAAAGATATTGTATGCTATGTGACAACCATGTTATTGAAGACGAATATCATTTTCTTTTAGTATATCCTGTGTATATTCACTTGCGTGTAAACTTAATCCAAAAGTACTTCTGGAATAAACCATCCATGCACATGTACATTGAGCTATTAACTTCTAGTAATAAGAAAATAATATGTTCACTACCTAAATTTGTTTAGTAAGCGTTTAAAAAAAGAGATAGATTATTATTTATACAGTAATTTATTATAAAGATTGTGTATATTTGTCCATCCTTTCTTTTCTAGCTCTTGACGATTACCTTTTTGAGTTCACGTTTAACGTTGTATATATAGCATTTGATAACCACGCAATATTTGTAATATATAATTTATAAGCATGTAAATGCTTATGATAATAAACTATTGAATATTGAATACTATCATAATAGACTATTGAATTTGAATACTATCATTCTAATCTCGTTGATTTACACTCTTTACATCTCTGGTACTTTGTATATCTTTTTCCATTTCGTCTATCAGTTTTTCTCTGTTATATTTGTAGCGTGATACAACCGATTGTAGTTTAACTTCAATTACTACTAGATATAAACTAACAGTTTTGTGATATTGTATCATCAAAATCTGTATATCTACACACTATCAAAGGTGTACTGGATTTTATGTCATCCATGTGGTATATATATATATATATATATATATATATATATATATATATATATATATATATATATATATATATATATATATATATATATATATATATCCTCCCATATCAATTGATTTTGGTTAAGTTTGTGGCAATTCTTTGTAAAGGAACGTTTTATGAATGCATTAAAACTGTTTATGGTCAAAGGTTTATCTCGACAAAGTGCATTGTTGATTGTATAACACAGTATAAAAAAAGGTTTAAATGTCCTCAGGATTACATTAACTTTTGTAATTTTTATTACCCAGTATTTTATTAAAGATCTCATATACCATTTGGAAATGTTTTACATTGTATATATTTTTCAGCTTTTATTTCTCGGAAAAATCAGTCTCTCTAAATGTCCTTAAATGACCGACTTTTAATATTTTTTCTGTGATATCATTTATTACCATGCCAGGACAATGTGTAAAATGTAGTCACCTTATCACGTTTGTCGTGTCTACCATTTTGTTATGTATCTGTCATTGACCTTTTCTTCCTTTGCGTTTGTGTGTGTGTGTGTGTGTGTTTCTTTTCAGCACAAATTCGCATGCTGTGTATTTTTAATTCCTTTTTTAATTCCTTGTGTTCCAAAGTACTATTCTTTTTAAATTTGTCAGATTCTATAAACTAGTTATCTTTGGGAAAGTTTTGATGCTCCTTAATGCTGATTTTTATGTACTCTTCAGTTATCACTGGAGGAGAAGTGTATCTTTGGCATATGGTCTCTGATGGATGTGTCATTTATTTAAAGGCATACTGTTTTCAACAGGTTTCCAGCTGCTAGACGATTTATCATTTCCTTTCTATTTCACTAGTACAATGAAACCCCTCAAAACCGAAAACCTTTGGAGCCTAAAACTTTTTCGGTTTTGAGAAGTTTTCGGTTTACTGCGCTTTTTGCAGATGTGTGTCGTTCAGAGATAAGTCTTGTTAGCATCCTCTCCTCACCCAACATTTCAAGCCTGATTTTAAACTTTCCTTGTTAAAGTTAGGCCATTTGCCAAGATTGCTTTGTATTTTGAAATTCTGTCTGTTGTAACGATTATACATTTAAGAGTTCCAAATGTTGTCAGGCATCCGAATTCGTCGATCCATACGTTTGAACTGTCTTCCTCGTTACGACCGGCGTCCTGTCTATTGAGCTGCGACGAGTGATATTGTAATCATCAATTAAATTGGGTGAAGCGACAACCCATTTTATGGCATCAATTTAAGTAAAATACTTCAACAATCTAGCCATTTGAGTCGTGTTAAACCTTTCCAGAACAGTTGCATTTTTGTCTGCGTAAATTGAAAAGTAGCTATTTTGCTCCTTTCCGAACAATCCTTAAGTTTCCTGTTGTAAAACTATGTCCTTTATCAAATCAAACTGTATTTTTTCAGGCTTTCTTTCTCTAAACATTTCTCTAACATAATTGTGTATATCATCTCCTTTGTTTTGTTTTGTTTTCACTTTTTCATCCAAATAGTATTTTATTGTAAAAGACCTATCTCTGTCAAAATATATTTCTAATGATCGTTGTGTTTTTATATGATTAAATATCAACAATATCCCAGATAAAATAAATACTGTTTGTGAGGCATGCGGTTTCAGATTTCATTTCAAATATGTATAACGGTCATCTTCCTAACGCTCCATACAACATCATAAGTGAAATACTATTTCGTAACTTTTAAATTTATCTCAGAAAACATATATCGACTTTTTCATTCAAATCTGTATTTTCAAAATAAAACATATATGTGTAACATAAGATTTTCTGTTGACTTTATAAATTAATTTCTAACATTATCAAGGACACTGCTTATTTTATTTTTTCGTAACTTTTTGATACAACTGCTGATTTTCTCGGCGGTATATTCAATATTTAACACATTTAAATCACTATTAGGATCAAACAGGGTGTATTACCATAAGAGTTATTTTTAAAGTTTTAATTTGAGCTCTGAAAAATTCGAATAGTTCATCTATTGATATTGATGAAGATTTGCATTTCGGATCATAGTTATTTAAAATCTTCGATTAACTTTTTGGATTTAATCTGGTCACTTAGTTTGTACTGATTAATTTCTCTATCCATAGTAGGTCTATCATTCTTACTACTTTCCGTATTTTTTTTTATTATTATTTTTATCACTTTCCTGACTTGTGATATGAAACTTCTTCCGAGCTAAGGGATATTTTTAACAATCGATTTTGCATCTTGTGCTATGCCATGGCCTATCATTTACTTTCTTAACTCGTTGATTTACAATGAATGTTTTATTTACACTATTTTTGAGGGATCAGTTATAATATTAAACAAAACTACATCTGTCACATCATCTATATTGCCAGACAATAATGCATTATGTATTTCCTCTATCTTTAATATGTTAATGTTTTCAATTAAATTATCCTTTACTATTTACACATGAGCATTTCTTCAATTTCTGTATACATGTATCCTTTTCTTTTCCTATCTATCTATGGGAACAGCTAAATTTAAGTAGGATAGCCTTTGCACAATTCATGTCGGATTATAATGGATCCAAGTCCTTGACTTTAAAATCGAGAATGTAACTAAAAACCAGAAAAAGATGAATTGACATAATTAACTACTGTATTTTGATGCACATTTACCAATTATATAGTCTGTACCCACTCTATCATTGACAATAAAAAAATCTCATTAGATTTACATAATTCCAACAATCTACATCCAAAAGAATCTGTTCTACCTCTGTCTTGGGAATATCGAGAAACTGGTACATTATTATGTTCTAATTCTGAATAAGAATTAATAATATGAAACTAAAATGTATTTGTTTTCTCTCTTTCTAGCGCTGATAGCAACTCCTGATTCACTAACCGACTTCCCTCGCGAGGGAGCGGGGGGGGGGGAGTACATAAACTACTCCAATCAAAATATCACTATCAATATTTGTATAGTCTTTCAATAATATTAACCACAGGATATACTAATTTTCGTTTTCTATTTAAGTTTAATAGCTGAAACAAATGGTCCTTATGAAATACAGCTATTCCACCAGAATTTTGCGCATTTCTTGTTTGCTACTTTTAACAATCGATGGGAATTCTAATAGCATAAAAATTTTCAAGTTTTGTTTCTGTAAATTCTATCAGAACATACTTATTGACAAATTCAATGAAGTCTGGAATCATTATTCTACGTTTCAAACCACACTCATATAAGGAAACACGTCACTTATTCAATAAATCCAAAGATGATGTAATGAAATTATTTAAGTACATTTGTATGAGTCGACCATTATGCCTCCATTTTAAATTTCGTCATGTTATCATTTGTGACGTCATGAGGTGTTTATTATACATGAGTAATATGCATATGGCAAATAATCTGATATCGGTTTATGAAGCTAAGTAATACAGTAGTCATATGATATGTAATTATCTGACGTGTTTTTGTTATGGATTCTATGAATCTTCGTTGTAGTCCCGACTGTGCAAGACGCCATCATACATTTATTGTTTATATTATGACGAATTCCCCCTTACCCCCATGGCATAACACATTACCCGAAAGCTCTGGCCAAAGGCATCATGGCACATGACAAATGTCGTCTTGGAAAATTAGCCATTTAACCTAGAAAAAGGTAAATTATGTTTTATTATTGTTTAAAGTCACAATACCCAGGCAAAAACAAGTAACAGCAATTTTATTTTGAGTTTTTCACAATTTGATGCATTCTAAAGCAAAGTTCAAGTAGTCCGAACATCGGGGAAAAGCAGAATAATATGACGGTCACGTGACTAAATATTATGGGCAAGTTAGAGTATCATAGTGGGCATTGTTACCCCTATCTTCACACACACACACACGCGCGCGCGCGCGCTCGACTAGTCCGAACAATCTTGAAATAAGCATAAATATGACGGTCACATGATTGTAAATATAATGGACACGTGAGGTAATATGAGGGTCATTTAAGGATATTTGAGGAGACGAATTTTTTGTTTCTTCCAAGAAATAAACATATGTTGAATGTCACGTGTTTCAATTTCACCAATGTCAGATTAGATGCTAAAAATGAGTTATAAGAAATGTTTTTCGAATAACAGTAGAAATGATGCTGCAGCTGAAGTAATATGATGTGTTGTTTTTAATTCTCATTTCGAAAACACTGTTCTTTTAATTAAAAAAAAATAGAGAAAAACTGTTTTTCCTTGAAAATATTTCTGTAGAATAAGAGAACTAAACAGTAATTTCACACAGTCGAAATAAACATCCTACAACTTTTCTGCTACCTCATCACAGTGTGGTTAAAAAATATTGAAGATTTCAAATTAAAGGTAATTTTAAACTGACGAAAACTTTCTTCAAACTCCTCCTTTAACCTCAGTCTAAGAAATTTATTGAAGTGTCCACTTCCCCACTTTCTTGTTAGAAAACAAAAATGAGCACTATACATATTTGTATCTGAGAGGAACATTTTAATACTCTTTATTGTCTTTCCATATGATATTGTGGCAAGATAACAATCTAGCCATTTCATAAGTACAAATATATTCAATATGTATGTAGACTTAGTACCATGTTGAATACAACCATATTTACAATGTGTCCACAGTGTGCCAGATGAATTTGATGTAAATGCATGTAAATTATATAACATAAAGACAAGCTATTCAGTTGACTTCTCTTTCTATCTTCTGGTTGTACTTTCAGTCTTTTTCTTGTCTTTCTTTACTCTTCTATTTTTACACTTCTTGTTCTTGTCTCCTGCAAATATAAAGGAAGTGAGAGAGTTCAGACCTGTCTCCATGTATCAGTGTGTTGGTATATCGTATTAGCCACGAGATTGCTTTTACTGAATACAATAGAGAATTTCTCATGAAGGTTATTCAACAAATTATCTCCTTCCCTTTAATCGTATATATTCACGACAGGTATTATCTCAGTCCATTTATTCGCATTTATTCACTCGAGGTAATAGTTCAGGTAAACGAAAGAATTAAAAAAAAAAAATTGTTATGATGATGAAGTAGTAGAATTACTAGTAGTAGCAGCAACATCAGCAGCATAAGAAGAAGATCATGATCATGATCATGATGAACAATAGTGGTAGCAGCAGTAATAGTAGTAGTAGTAGCAGTAGTAGTATTGTTGGTATTTGTAGTATTAGTAAGCGAAGGAGGCGGAGCAGAATGTGAGATGAAATGCCGAAATAACGAATACCTGTCGGTTTCTTTGTCTTTCTTCCCCTATTACATTTCCGAATTTTGTCATGTGTAGTTGTCAAATCAGAACATGCGTTTCTGATAGTGCCTCCATTGGATGCATCTATAATAATAATAATAATAATAATAATAATAATAATAATAATAATAATAATAACAATAATACTAATAATGAAAACAACAACAACAACAACATCAAAAACAACAACAGAAGCATGCAATTATCACAAACAGCATGATTGAGAACAAAGCTTATGATCCAAGGCAATATGCAAGGAGAAGCAGAGATCCAAAAATTGAATCTTCCACAAGAAGACTCAGAGTTGCAATAGCTCTTCTTGATTGCACTCATTTCCTAGACAAGGGAGGATATCAATCCAGGAAGAACGTAACAAAGATTAATAACCTTCTGTTCATCGACGATCAGAAGCTACATGTGCTAAAAGCGTCTGAAATATACAACCTGGTCAGGACTGTCACAAAGACATCGAAACGGATTTGGAATCGACAAATGCGCGGGTCTAAACATCAAGCTATATCTATACTAAAGAGACAGAAGAGATAAATTTCCGAGACAACAGGAGATTAAAAAAAACTAGGGGAAATGAAAACATGGAGGTTAATTCAGGCAGAAGAATATGTTCGAAGTGTGAAAAAGTACCGGCCTAAAAACAATATGGAGATTACACATTTGAAGCCATTAATAACTGAGCAGGCGCCATCATCAAGTACACAAATTACATCGTCATGTGACCAACAAAAAGGTTACAAGATATAAATAGAAAGGCTCGAAAGCTAATGTTAATCCATAGTTCACTGCATCCAAGAGCTGGTGTGAACGGACTGCGCCATTCAAGGAGGATTCGGGGAACAGGTCCAATAAGCGTTGAAGATTACCTTCATACGTTTGAGGCAGAAAGTAGTAGCCAAGAAAAGTGTATCACAGAAAGTGGTGAAGAATTCCTTTCCTTATTCCAGGAGGAGGGTTTTCTCGAATAGAATAGAGACTAGAAGGATTACCAACAGATGACATGCAACGAAAGAACACCAAAATAGACGCAAGATGCAATGCATGGACAGCTTGTAAGGGAAACATGACGTAAGGATTCCGAGAGAAGCTGGCGATGGTTCCACCAGGGAGAACTAAAGAAAGAAACAGAAGGATTGGTAGTGGCTCGATAGGAACAGCCACTCATGGGTAGACAGGGTGAAATCAAGTGTACGAAATTAAGACTTCTTACGATTGTACATTAGTAAGGATGAGACAGTCAATCACCTAATGACCATGTGCAACAGGCTAGCACAAGGTTAGTACGAAAATCGAATGACAAAACTAGCCGTAGTCGCTCATTGACACCTGTCTCGAGAATACGGGCTTGAGTGCAGAAACATGAGGTACGATCGCAAGACAGAGCGAGTTGTAGAGAACAGCAAGGTAAATATCCTTAGGAATTTCAACATCCAGACCGACCACAGGATACAGGACGGAAAGACAGACATACAACTGGTTTACAAGGAAAGGAACCTAACTTACATTGTGGATATAACAGTACCAGGGGTCTCTTCCATCGCACACAAATAATAAAAATCAGTAACATAGCACAGTATCCTGCAGAGGAGAACTGAGAAGGAATCAATGATAGACTAGAAGCTAAACTTTATATTAACACAGGCTGTGTTCCAGTATGGGTGGCAAAGATCGCACTGTCCTGATGAAGAAAGACAAGGAAGAGCTCCAACAGTTAGCATCTGCAGGCCAAATAAGATGCCTAACAATGGTATGGGAGTTACTAACTGGATTGATTGCACGTATGGTACTCGGAGCAATGGGTGTAGACAAAAGTCGAGACGGACAAAGGAGCAACTAGTCTATTAAAAGGATGTCTTGAATAGCGGCAGGAAGAAAAAGAACTTGTGCATGGCATAGATCGACAGCAAAGAAAAGTTAAAATGTATCTTCCTCGAAGGAAACCACTTTCTGCTGGTTGTGATGACACTCATTCCTTAACAAGTGCTCTAAGACTAAGAACTGCTTGAATATGAATCTGTTTGTTGACTAGGCGAAGCGCCGTGGGCGTTAAGAGTCTGAAATAGACTCCCAGGTCCAGACATTAAGACTTGTCACAAAGGCATCCAAATGGAATGTGGAATCGATAAGTGCGCAGCTCTAAGCATCAGGCGTGGATAAGAAGAAAATACATACGGTCTAAAGCTCCTAAACAAACCAGAAATCTAAACAGACAGCACAAAACATGATCCTATGGAGAGTTAAATTAGAAAATAGTCAATACGAAGGGTGCGAAAAATACTAGGCTCAAAATCATAACAAAAATTTACCACAGAATGGGTTTCATCGTCGTCGTCATCCACCAATACATAGGCAGTCCCTGTGGAAGCGAACACTGCTGATATCGTGAATGGACCCCCCCCCCCCAAAAAAAAAATAAAAATAAAAATAAAAAAAATAAAAAAATACATTACATGGATAGAGCGACTAGAAAGTTAAGGCCCATCCATGGTTCACTGCTGCTATAAGCTGTTCAAGCTGTTGTGAACCAGTTATCCATTGCAGTGAAGACTTGGACCTGATAAGTGTTGAAGATCGTGTTGAAGTAGAAAAGAGTAGTCTGGGAAAGTATGTGTCAGAGAAAGGGATGAAGAATTCCTAGTGTTAGTCAAAGAGGAAGGTCTTCTCAAAGAGGAAGAAAATTAGACTGATGGAGAGCAGATATGTCTAAAAGAAAGAACAACTGATGAAAATGATCAATCTATGGACAGATTGTACAATATTTTAAAAAATATGTGACTGCTGAGGGGCACTGATGACGGCCGAAACTGTCAAAACTGAAAAAGAAACACATGGATTGATGATGGATGTGATGATTAGGAAATTATGGCCAAAAAGGAGGAAAGCAAGTGTGCCAAATTACGAAGTCACACCACTGTGCAGAATGTGCAGGAGTAAAAATGTGACTGCTATTCACCTGATCATGAGGTAAAGCAAGCTTTTCCAGTGTGAGTACAACAACAACAAAAATTGGCACAGCAAACTAGCTCTAGCCGTACATTGGCAGCTGTTCCTGAAATATGGGCTCGCGTTAACAAATAAGTAGTACGACTCCAAGACGGAGAGATCTGCCGTGAACAAGGCGAACATCTTGTGGCATTTTAATATTCAGACACCAGGATACGGCACAGTAGGCCAGAGATAATATTGACTGACCGTGAGGATCTAGGCGTATTCAAAGACAGAACAGTACCAGGAGACTCAAATCACACGCAAGAAGCAAGAACAAGTATAATAACCTGAGTAGAGACATTAGAAAGGTCCAAAACTCGTACACAAAGATCGTTAAACTTGTGGTGAGAGCACAAAGGGTAATATCACAGACTTGGGGTACAGTCTGAAAACGCTAGAATCAGCAATTAAACCTGACCTGCTACAGAAAGCTGCACTTCTTGAAACAGCAAGAATACTGCAAAAGGTCCTTTGATCATATCTCAGTAAAAATCCAGCTAAAACTATCATCAATAAGCAGTGAAAAAGACAAATAATAATAATAATAATAATAATAATAATAATAATAATAATAATGCACTGTGAATGTCTCTTATTAAAAGCTTTATTACAATGGTGACCAGGATCGATATGGGTTATCTTTCTTTCACGAAATAAATTTGAAGTGATCGACAAGAAAAATACGAGACACGGGTAGCATGTGCAGAGTGTTTCCTTCAGTAGCACTGCTATAAATCTGGGTGTAATTGAAAGCAGAACGGAGTTGTTCGATCTTCTGTCAAATCACAGTCAAGACTGACATCGCGGCAAAATAAATAGTTGCAACAGATGTCCAAGATATGCTATGTGTACCATCTCAGGAGGAGCTATCTCAGCTGTCACCATATACACACGAAGGGGATGATACTCATATAATGGTTTACTGTGTTGACAGTGTCGTCTTTTACTAGTCGCGGCAAGCTGACAGCCTTGGATGTATGAATGCACTTTGACCAAGCCACAACCTTTACAAGAGAAATTATGTGTCCTTCTATAGGATGGCACAAGTGAATTTGACAGTGAACAATGTTCAAATACATCCGTTTACCACGAAAGGAAGATCCGTTAATTGGACCCCACCTTCGAAGGCTGCTCTCGTACAGCTTATTTGGTTTGCCAGATTACCAGGGGAGGGGGGGGGGGCATATCAGGAGCTCTGCCAATTTTACCTGCTCCTACTGATTCGGTATGGTTGCTACATAGAAATGTCTATTTTTCTCTTTGGACCACTTGGCTGAAGCTGCAAGGAGTTGCCTGGAATTAGTTCGCTGTGGCTGCAAGAAAGGATGTTTAACTGAACGAAAGCAGTCATCCAGTGTAATGCAGTTCATACTTGTGGTGGGTAGTACTTAACTGAACCTTGCATCCTATCCCTCCATAAACATGCATATAGAATCAGCTCGTCTCAACTTTGACACGTCAGATAAACTTGATTTTATATTTTACTGTACGATATTTTTGACAATAAAGTCATTGTATTAGACGCCATGAGTTACCAAATAAAAGTGAACGTTGACTTTAAAACACTGATTCTATCTCTTGGCATTTTATCTGCGTACAAAATCGGGGAAATAGGGGCGTATTTCAGACAAATAAAAAAAAAATCATCAAGAACACTTTGTAAAATTGCAGACAGTATGTAATTTTATTTCTTATATATCACAGCAGTGTATAAAATTTTCACAACTGCCTACAATAAAAATTAAGAAAAAGGGATGGTTATATCTGCATCTTTCCGAGACCAATTAGCGGTGGTTTTCGCCTGTTTTGTGATTTATCTTTGATGTAACCAGTCTAGATCAAGAGATTTCAACTTAGTGTTTGATATATGTTATCTGAATAATTATTTAGAGAGCCGGGGTAGCTCAGTTTTAAGAGCGTCGGACTTGTAATCCAACTGTCGCGGGTTGAATACCCGACCGAAATGCCCGGGCCGTCTGCCACGGTATGGTCATGTAAAAGGCAGTTAGCTCCATTTCCTAGGCATGCTATAGCCAATAATGTGTTAAATGTGCCGCTTTAAAAAAATTAATACTTAAATCCAATATAAGCCATCATGTGTTTTTCTGGGGCGATAACTGTGTAAATCATGGCCAACAAACATAAGATATGTAACATTTTAGAGCTCTAAAATATTTTGCTAAAATATCTAGGTGGCGCTGTGCACCACAAATTTAGCACTATGCCATAAAATGTTCAGATACTCAAGCATAATAAGTATGTCAATCTTGCCTGTTTTCTAGGTGTATTCGTTGTATGTGCTTATTCGCTGTATGTGCTTATTCGTTGTATGTGCTTATTCGTTGTATGTGCTTATTCGTTGCACTATTATTATAAACAGTCTCGAGTCGGTATCAAATGTAAAGCGATAATGTTGTTCATACTGTTGATTTCTACCAAAATGAGTAAAATTCTTCATCTACCCTACACTTACAGACCGTGAACCATATCAGTCTTATGGTTCTGTTCTAATGTATACGTATCAACAAGTGCGATGCAAATTGATCCTAAAATGTCAAAGTCGTCTTTTGACTTATTACACATGTTAATGAAGGGACTACTTACTATGAACATGGATATTAAGATTTTCATTACCAACAACCTTATACCATTTTCTGACTTTCAGAGTCATTCTTACAAGTGTAACAAACAACAGAACCTGTCTCTTAAAGCATGCGATTTGAATCTTTATGTGACGGTGAAGCTTTATTGGTTCGAAAGAATTCACTCTGGAACCAAATGGATATTTTACGACTGAAAACATTCCGAAACGAATCTAAATTTCATACAGGGAGAGTTCATATTTTTTTGCATGGCTTGGAAATAGGTTGAAATGAAAATTTTTAAAACTCGGGGTAACATTGAAAATGGATAGTTTTACTTAAATAGTCTGACCAAAGTTGAGAACTTTCGTCCACTCCGAGATATTTATATATTTAAGATATAGCAATCTTACATAAGTAATAAATACACTACTTGACTATCAACAGCTGTTACTTACATTTATAGCAAATAAGGAATCCTGAATTCCCGTTCGACTCCTTGCTTAGGTTTAACTGCAAATATATTGCTTCGGCACTATCATCAAAATGCATTGTACCCATAGAAACAGGCCTGGGCGTGGTGTCCTGTTTTGTATACCATGTTAGATTGTCTGGATCAGTGACATTAACGTTATCTACAGTAATTACGAACGTATCCTTAGGTTTCAACCAAAATGTAACAGTTCCACTATACGTAAAGCCTTTGCAATCTGTGCAGATGTCGTGAAAGAAGTAGTCCCATGGAAACCGTGAGTGACTACGAAGTATTCCTGTATTAGAATCTGTCTTATTTGGGAAATCGTCGATCTTTACACCTGTAAAAATAGGCAATATCTTTCACTCTCAATACATTTCAACGAAAGCAATTTAAAAGATATAGTAATGTTAGTGCATTTACGAAAAATATGAATTAAAAATGAACAAGGTTGTCGGTTTTCTTTTAAATATATTTTACACGTGAATTTCGTGTAAGTGGTAATATTGCATGACATAGACTGAGAATTCACTATTGTGGGTGCATGAAAAAACTGTGACTCTACAATCTAAAACATAGTTTCAAATACAGTCCTAAAAATGTATGTTATTAATAATATTAATAAAGAAAGCTTTCAAAATTAACTAAATAGAAAAGTTGAAATGAGCAGAAAATGAGGAAAGCAGAATTCATGAAGTATGGAATTGAAAAATGTCTTTACTAACCCTGTTTGGTGCATTTCCACGAGTACAATACCAAAACGTCGGGTTTATTTCCAATGCATTTGCTTGAATCATCAAAACTCTGTATTATGATGTCCTTAGGGAGGTCGATAGTGCATTTATTTTTCCCATAACAACTCAGTTTCTGTATGATAAGTTGCGGTGTATAGCCAGTGCACAAGCTTTGTTCACATTTCCCAGTAGCGGAAATGATGTTTACATCGACAATTTTACCATTGTCATTGCAGGACAGTTCAAATTCACTCTTGGAGGAGTTGAGGCAGGAATATGCATCAGTCGCTGGAATAAGAGCTGCAAAATACATGATTTCTGAATATCAACATAGATCAGAGCTTTATTGCCGACTTCAACTTAAAATTGAATAGGGAAAGCCTAAGTTGAGAGCAGCTGCCAGACTTCTCTCTGTATCCATGCTCTTCACAGATCATACTCTTTCCAAAGGGAGGTAACCCAATGGGAGGAGTGTGCTTGACAGTAGTTGATAATTTCTAGGTCCTGGCCAACTGACTGTTGTTTGACCATAAAGGATATCTAGACCCCTGGCCAGCCGCCAAACTTTTTCGTCCATTTATTGCCGTGTTAGTGTGATTTTTTTTTAAAAATTCTCCAAATGCACTATTTTAAAGACTTTTTCCACAAAAAAAGTGGAATTAAAAACATTTTCGCACAAATTTCTAACTTTTGGGCTAACCGCCTAATTTTGGCCCTAAACCCTAGGCCACCTGAACCACTGTCCTTTAGCCACCGGCCCGCGAAGCAGTCCTAACGAAGCGTGTTTCTGGCTTCCCGTCCCACATACACACCAAAAATATAAGTTATTTATTTATTAACTACATAATTAAGTATGAAATTTGTTTGCAACATGCCCACCTTACTGCTAAAGCATCTCCTCTGTGGATATATATAGGAAAGAAACAACTTACCTATGGAGGAGATGCCGCATTTCTATGCATGTCTTTTTCAGCTAATTTCAAGGTCGTACACGAGATTTTGTGTCATGTTCATCATACTTTAGCAGTATAGTTTTCATCTTTTCTTTTCATTTTTTATTTGGAGCTTTTTATATTTCTGCAGAATTGTTTTTATCTACGTTTTATGCGGCTTACTTTAGGCATTAAGCCGATACTCAATTATGTATGCAAAATATTTTAGGCGGAAACCTGGGTTCAAGACCTAAACTTTTGGTTTACAAGTCTGATGCATCTCAGTCAGATATTAAGACTATAATTTCTAGCCTATATGAATATTGGATATAGTTCCCTTCGTCTAAGATGAATAACTTTCTTTTATGAATAATATATACAGAAAAGCAGTCTTCACAGCTTAAAGCCTCAGCCCCGTCCCCCGAACTATTATAAAATATCCAGACCTATTAGTAAAATTCTAACACGTTTTAATTTATCACACACAGAAAAAGCCATGTAGATTTAGTATCAGGCAACTCAAGATATTAACCATCTTCATAAATTTATACAGTTTAATTATCACCTAGAAAGAAATGTTGACTATATTCTAATAAAACAAGGTGGGCCTACGAAAGAAGCGAATCAGTCCTTACGTCCCCGTCCCTGTGTACGTGTATTATAGTATACCTTGATAAATCAAGGTCACAGAAACTGGTTTTCCTTGCTCTCGTAAACAAGTAAAAGTCCTTGGCGCGACAGGTTTAAATAGCCTGATTAATAGGACATGCCTTATATAACCCTCAAGATTAACAAGACATCTAGAGTAAAATATTAATAAAGTAATGAAACCTTTATATTTAAATGGCATACAATAACAAAGAACAGTATTTAAGGGATATATATAACGACCCTAAAAGTTCGGTTTGTTTGCTAATGGGCCTGTGAAATATTCCTCGCAAACCAATCATATATATATATATATATATATATATATATATATATATATATATATATATATATATATATATATTTGTGTGTGTGGATGTGTTTGTGTGTGTGTGTGTGTGTTTAAGTATACAGGGCTTTACAAATCCACTTGCCCGGCCGGCTTCCGGGACAAGCTCAAATTCTGCTAGGGCAAGCCCAAGTTTGCAAGGTACTTGACCGCGGGCAAGTCAAAAAAATTGAGAGAGAGAGTGTGTGTGTGTGTATATGAGAGAGAGAGGGAGTGAGTCCTGTTCAATTTATCTAGTGTTCTTATGTACCGTATCTTTAATTTCATAACTGGCCACAGTATCTTTCATCTATCCATTCTTTATTTCAATGATATATACTGTCAAAATCTGTTATTTCCATCCTGTACTCATTGTCAAAGTCAGTCTCGTATTTTCAGGCGCTGATGTGATAATGTGAATATTTACTATTTTAAGCAAGTTTTGACAAATAAGGAATAAACATTTATATTTTAAGTTATCAGTTACATTGTAATCGTAATATTTGTAAGTATCTGTGATTCGCAGATTTTCAAGTCCTAACCTAGCCTCGAGCAGTTTATGAGCTTGCCGGACTCGAAAAAATCGGCTCGTCAAAAACTGTGTTGATGCATGTCGCCGATTTCAATGCGAGTAGGTGATAATTGTTAATAATATAACTCGTGAGAATTTTTTGATAGGTGTGTTTGAAAATAAAAGACACTCGTCTCTAACGATTAACCACCAGGATTTCGTTAAAAGCGTGATCGATATACTGAAAATGTAGCACTCACAAGCGGTGTTTATGATCTGTTGTTTAAGTGATAATTACAGGAGACAGATACATACCTAGAGTTTCGCAAAAAAGTAAATGGATAAAAATAAGTGTTTTAAAATTATTCTTGTCAAGATTTTGATGCATGTCGCCGTTTTCAAGGTGACTAGATGATAATTGTGAAGTAACTGGATAAAATAAGTGTTTATAAATCATTCTGTTGTGAGTATAAATAAGTCATTACAAAGAGTCTAGCTGTCATTATTTTTGATGTAGTTCAAGAAATGAGTCTGCTATCTTATCTAGGCATAAACATGGGAAAATTTCTACAAACAAACCTAATAAACCTGTTTTAAAGAAAAATAACCAATATGATGCCACAAAACGTGCAAGAAAGTTGCAGTCATCGTGGATTAATGAGTATCTCTGGTTAGAGTACGACTCGGAAAATGATCTAATGTTCTTCAGCCACTGCAGAAAATATCCCAAAATCCCCAACCCCCCTCACAAATGTTGCTATTTACTAAAACCTTTTTCTACCTATCCATTTATCTGTCTACCTATATACATGTATATGCCTGTCTTTGCTCTTCGAACTATATCTGAATTCTAACCCTTTCTCATCTATCTACATGTATTATTTAAATACATCTGTTTTGATAATTTTAATTATCGACATATGGTTTTAAGGTGCAAACAAAGATAAAAAGAAAACAAAAGTTATTATTTGTAAAATAAATATAACACTATTTCCTTAAAATATCTCGTATTTTATTTTACCTTATTTTTTTACTCAAGTTGGGATATTATGCTTGTGACAAGCTCAAATCTCCCAAGGGCAAGTTGACTTTTGTAACATTTGTAAAGCCCTGGTATATCTTAATAAATAAGTTCAGAGGAACTAGCTTTCCTCTAGCTCATAAACAAGTCAAAGTCATTGCTGTTACAGTTGTTAATAGATCTATCAATAAGCTACATGCATAATACCGTATATATTAGGGCATACGCCCGCAAGCCTGTATACTAGATATTTGTGTATTGTGGGTTTTTGTTGTTATAACAATTTATTTGAAGGCCATACAACTTATGTTAATAAATGACCTACACTAAGAAAGAACAATATATAAGAGATCTTTACTACAACAGTAAAGGCCGGTTGCTTTCACGATCAATTGTGGAGGCAAATTAAACTTGATAATTAATAGTCTTTAAGTCTTATAAAATATTCTGAACTTAGAGATTAGATAATAAAATATTGTACTTACACATTACACAAACAGACCAACAAAAAAAAATCATATCGAAGTGTTTATGTTAGCCACGCAGATTTAATTTATTTACTTGCATATAACTTTTTTATATTGGTTATATATATATATATATATATATATATATATATATATATATATATATATATATATATATATATATATATATATATAATCTACAAATTGATAACGGCGCAAATACAAAACAGTTTTCACGCGTTTCGAGCTAAACAAGCTCTCCTTCAGAGGAAGAAACAACTTACATACACAAAACAAACACTAAACACAAAAGCCAAGAGAAATTATTGGCTCCCACATGTTTGAATGTTTGAATGACGGGGAAATATACAAACTAATGAAACTAATAATAAAAAATAGAAGAATGAAAGAAGAAAAAACTTATAAGAGGTCTTAAAATGGGTAAACTACATATCTATTTTATGCTGTCATCAGTCCAACAAAGTTGTATGACCAAAATCAAAGTCTGGATTATCGTGCCTATCACGCAGGACGGACAACTAAGCGTGGCGAAAATTCAATGCCATCTACAAAATGTAGAATAGAAATTATATCCTGGTAAAGTTATGCATGGAGGTACTATGGAAATATGTCAAGAGCATGGTGTAGCGGGATTATGGACAAAAGTTATAATAATAATAATAATAATAATAATAATAATAACAATAATAATAATACATATAATGAGGTACGGAATACTTACTTGGGTAAATATTATAGCAAACATTGCGTATGTCTCATAAACTGATGCCTGGATGAAGTTTTGATAAGATTGTATTAGGAAGGTTAGACTTTACCTACTCCCCATGAGTGTTCAGTTATAGTATCCAGTATCGTGCCGTACCTGTGCGTCCTATATCGGTTCACCCCAGGTTAGATTAAATCGGTAGCATCTCGAGGGACTCGACTGGATACCAAGTCGAGTTGTAGTGGCTGGCGAGTTTCGCGTTGATTTGTTGCGAATATGGCTTTTGTGGTTATTCATTCATTTTCTGAAATCAATGGTTTCGCTAACATATTGAGTGGCACAGATCTTGCATGTTTAGAAGATAGATTACATATTTGTTCGACATTCTAACTTCTGATTGGTAGTGAAGCTAACTCCTGTCGTCGAACTTCTGAACGATATGGTCTCGGGCATATGTTTGCAAATTAGGCAACTCTTGCGTTTGCGGCAATATGTTCCTGAATCTGTGGTCTTGTTTGAAGTTACCTTAGCACGTGCCAGATGGCATTTCGGGTGTTTAGGTCTACGGTACGCAACCATAGGAACGTCTTTAAAAATGCCCTACAGACGTTCGGAGAATTCAGTCTAGTACGAATGCTTCCGAATGATCTGTTGTTGTAAGTTTCGCGTATCACTAAAGCAGGCCCTGATTAATACTCCCATAAATCAATATAGTACTTATATGTAAATAATTTACATTAGATAAATGGAACCAATTACATGCTATGTGTGTTATCGAACTAAGTCTATAAATGAAATGGAACGTCGAAATACTAAGTACAATCGATATAAAAATTGCGCAGATATACTTAAATCTCAATGGTATTATACTAAAAGAGCTAAGAAAACCAGAGAATACAACCAACAACAAATTACTTGTCAATGTGAGAAAAAATGTCACAAGAGGCTCAATGTTCAGTGATAAAAAAGTAGATTTCACACAAAAAATTTTGCCTGGAAAAAATATTTAGAAAAAAGACAAAAACATAAAAACATTAAAATTTTGACTGAAAGAAAATAGTACTATAAAAATAGCACAAAATTTAATTCGTCGCCTAACTGGAGGAGGTAGTAATTGCGGCGCAGATTCATTATTTGGTAAATTAAAAAGGGTTTGAAAAATAGTGTAGGCTATTTCCTGAATTTAACCACAAAAAAGCAGTAGAATTATCTGGTATCATTACTAGTGTAATAACTGGAAGGAGATTAGAAGTTACTCGTCCAACTGGAAGGATATTAGAAGTTACTCTTCCAACTAGAAGGAGATTAGAGGTTACTCTTCCAACTAGGAGGAGATTAGAGGTTACTCTTCCAACTAGAAGGAGATTAGAGGTTTCTCTTCCAACTAGAAGGAGATTAGAAGTTACTCTTCCAACTAGAAGGAGATTCGAGGTTACTCTTCCAACTGGAAGGGATTAGAAGTTACTCTTCCAACTATTCACCAAATGCTAAAGTCTTTTTATCTACGTCATTATGTAATTCGAGAATACTTAATTGTACCATACCAATATTCTTAATAAGTTCTTTATCTTTACATACTTTACTATCTATTAGAACTTTTTTTTAATTCCAGCAGATATCTCATTTTTGAGAGTCACTAGGTCCTGTTCGTTTAAATCTTTGATTTTATTGCTTAAATCTGAAATGGATAAATCGTAGGTTCTTTTCATAGATCTAATTGTACCTTCACTCACATTAGCCTTATTCTTTAGGTCCTCTATCTTTCTATTGACTTCTTCAAAGTCATTCTACCTCTGTAATTACGAAAGACTGTTATTGACAGCTTGTAGTCTATCTTTTAACTTTTTTAACACCAGCTTTAAAATCTTTAACTAAGTTATCTTTCTTCTCATCATTTAATTATTTCCTCAACTGTTGAAGTTGTGATTGTAATGTATTATAATTTTTAGAGACTTCTTTATTTCCTCCACGTCACTCCCTAAGTGTGATATTTCAGCATTTATCCTTTGTTCCATTGCTTGCAACTACTGCTATATGTTTTCTACAGATCTTATATTTGCTTCCGTTCTTACAGCTTGTAAAGCTGGCACACAAAAAACTAATAGAGTAATTAATATCTTGGTAAATAAATCTCTAACGTCTGAAATCTTTTCTTGTTATCATCTATTTGTTTTTGCAGTTCTGAGAGTTTAGTAGATTTTCTGTGATACTCTGATCCACAGATGTTAATTTATTATTAACTTCTTCTCTCCATGTTTTAATACCTTTCAAAATGTTATCCACCAAAGTCCTAAGTATTTGAGCGTCAGCACGTTTTTGTACTCAAGCTTCTTTTATAGCTGCATCAAAATTTTGTTTAGAATCGGCTAGATTTGTAACACGATTGTTGTTCACGTTTAAGTCAATGTTTAGTGGTTGACTTAGTTATTCATCATTTTAATCTTTCTCTGTGAAGATTAAAACTAAAATCACTAGGGCCTCTTAAACAGATTTCTTTCATTTATTTAACTCGAATAGGCAACTTATTACCTGAGTTTAGCGGTAACAAATTAATTTGATTGAGATATTATAAAGATATATGTAATTGGCATACAATTAAAGTATATTACTTTCGAGTGTTCGTCGTTAATTTTAATATCTAATCTGTGTATGGTACCTCTTTGTAATTGTGTATATGGACTATTAACAACGTATAAGATGAATATAACACTTCTATGTAGTGTTTAGTTGATCAAGGAAAATTTATGAATGTTTAAGCTTTACAAATCTTCATGGTGTATCTGATTCGACAGATGTATTTATAGATCTCACATTATTAAATCCTAGTAATTTATAATTGTAGTTTGTTATATACACTGTGTAATTATTGCTCGGAGTTATGTTTCCGTCATTCAATATCTATGCTTTCTTCATTGTCGCCAATAGCAGCCATTCCTTCTGTGACTTTTCTCATGTAAATTTAATGATTATTGAAACCATCGGGTATTGATATGGTCTTGGTTTCATTCTTGTCGGTTATATAGTAGAATCTATTGTCATTGGAAATATTGTAATAGCCAACTACAAAATCTATTCTCCGTAACGAAATGTTTAATTTGCCATCTGTGTTATCAATTGGATTTGAAAAATATATTTCTTTTTCAGACTGACCTTCTAAAGTGATGTAATTAGACTTTACCATTTAAATAATGAGAATCATCGTGAAGCAGTCCTAATGAATCGCAGTCCTGAAATCCCTTCCCTGTTACGTTCTTCTAACCATTTGTTGTATTCACTATCATATTAAATTCATCGTAACTTATGTCATTATCGTTTATTGCTTTACTCATCATTTTATCAAGAGTATTCAAATTAGTTACAGCAGAGGTTACAGTCTTATCTTGTTTTAAAACTTTATTGTCTATCAGCTTGTCTTTTGAAGCTTTTACATCAAACCATAGTAAAGTTGTACCGAACCCTGTAAAAGCTAGAGATATAATAAGTCATATGGAATAGGCAACCGTAACTCCTCAACTAATAGCCGCAACACCCATTCCACCAGAAACACTTGCCATACCAACCTCTACAAAGTTTAAAAACTTATGCTGTTTTATACTTTTTTCTTACACCTCTATAATGTTCTATCTCTTTGACTAAAGCATTCTCAATTTCATTAATTTTCAAAAGTCCAAAAATAAGTCCATGGTCATTATGTAATTTTAATACCATTTAACTACTGAATTTTTTT
Organism: Margaritifera margaritifera; assembly: GCA_029931535.1. NCBI lineage: Eukaryota > Metazoa > Mollusca > Bivalvia > Unionida > Margaritiferidae > Margaritifera > Margaritifera margaritifera. The sequence goes on from JAQPZY010001580.1 coordinate 1,904,169, forward strand.
GTCTGGTAGTATATTTTTTGTTATTAGATAGTCAATCGTAAAATGATTCAAAGAAATCGCAAAAATCAGTTTTAGTACGTCTTCCATACCCATGTTAGTTAGGGAATCAATTTTAAAATTAAGTATCCTCTTCGAAAACATACTGTAACTTACTGTAAGAGTTGAGTTTAATCCTGCATGGTAAACAGTGTTAATTATGTTATTCTTTTCGCTTGGCATTTTGTTCGTTTCGCTTCCCAATTATTATTATACATTTTATTAAATTTAGCTATGTTTGCATAATTCTATTCCAGCATTTCTGGAAATTGATTTACTTTATTTGACTCTTTGAAGGATATGCTAGCAGGCTCGCGAAGCAGTCCTAGTGAAGTGCAGTCTTGTGAAGCAGTCCTAGGGAAGCTCAGTCCTGGCATCCCGTCCCTTTCACCAATTTTTCTTTTTAGGCGTTTTCCAAGTTTTTACTAAGTTCAACCTTATGAGGATCTTTCATCTTTTGTTAAATTACCTTCTCTGGTAATACAGGAACCTTGACCTTTCTTCACTTTTACTTTCAAGAACTTGTTCTCTTCGCTCTCTACATTCATTTTATTTTGCAACGCAATTAAAGTTTTCCTAAACAGTTATTCAATTTACCTTAAATTTACCTTCAAGTTATTTTCAAGTTCTCTTAAAATTACCTTCAAGTTTTTTCAAGTTATCTTCAAGCTATTTTAAAGTTACAAGTATTCTTCCTTCAACTCTTTCTGTAATTCGTTTCAGTTATTAACTGGAAGAAATGTACTCATCAAAGCTATTATTCCTAGTATTATTGCTTCTGACAATGACTTTGTTACTTTAGCTGATCTAGCATTTACAAAAATTGTATATGCTTTCTTGATTTGTTTTTAATCTGTTTTATCCAACTCCTTATCGGTTCATTTTTGTTTGTGTGTTTCTGCTTTTTCGTCTTCATACATAGTACTAGCAGAGCAGTCAATATTCTTTCTCAAGTTAATTTTGATCCATTCGAATAGTGTAAAATGGCGGAAGGTAACTACTATTACTTTGTTGAAGAACCTCGTCCAATGCTTACTCCTCATCCTTTACCAAAAGTTGGAAAACCTACAACCCCTACATCAACAGTTCAACAAATATTTCTTGACCTATACAATGAAGATACCAGACGTAATTTTAGCTGAAGTGAAGAAGAACGTAAGTTAATAAAAGTCAGTTTTAAGATTAGAAATAAAGCATTGTATTATGAAGATATTAAGAAGCCTGATCTTTAACTTTCTAAGGTTAGTAATCCCATCCAGAAAAATGTTATCAGATATCATTAAAATAGAAAATGGCTACATTTAAAGAGGGTATTGCTGAAAGAAATTTGTTATAATCCTCTTTAAATGTGCAGAAATACATGAAAATGTAAATAAGGAAAACATTGATTTTACGAATCAAATTCAAAAAAAAAAAAAAATGACCTATATTTTACCGGTGTGTACCCCTGTATTTTATATGGCTTTTGTCAAGATCCTCAATCAGTCTATTACTTAAGTGGAAATGCGTATAACATATTGACATGCACGATGGTGTTTAGGGAAAAGAGGAGGAGAATGAGAGATAAGAAAGTATTAGTCTGATCATTAATTCAAATATACATAATAATTCTTAGATTGAATGTCTATAGCGCACTGTGCTGTTATATGGTGCCAATTTAAAATAAATTTCAAAAAATGTACATATCAAGAATTGCACAAATACTTTTGGAAGATAAACCCTTCCAAAATAAACGTTAATATGAAGTACAAGATAATAGAAGATTAAAGGTAATATGTAAAAATTCTGTAAAAGATATATAAAATGAAAGATAAAAGTAAAACAAAATATAAAATCCTTAAAATATATGGTCAACATTTATATAAATAAACCGCATTCCCTCGAAAAGTCCGAGATTTTCTTTGCTGGTACATCATCATAACGATCCTTAATTGAATTCACATCAAACAACTTCTGTCTCACAGTATGGACGTCGATACCCTTGACAGAAATGTGTTCTTCGTTCAGTGAATGCTGTCAGGGTATGCATTCTTGTCGAGGTTCACCCTTAAAGATGTATCACAAGTCAGGTCCTATATGCTATCGTTGAACAATGAAGATATTGTAAAATTCAGTTTGAAAATGATGACGAAGACAACTCTGCCTATCCACATTTTTGCAGATAAATTGTGATTGGTCATGTGTCATACGTCATAAATTGTGATTGGTCATGTGTCATACGTCATAAATTGTGATTGGTCATGTGTCATACGTCATAAATTGTGATTGGTCATGTGTCATACGTCATATTGTCATAGGTAATATGGAATCTTGCTTGTAACCTAAATTCCATCTACATCTACTGAGAAAGGTAATAAGACATACTGTTATAGTTAATATGGGATCCTACTTGTAACCTAAATTCCATCTACATCTACTGAGAAAGGGTCATAAGACATACTGTTATAGTTAATATGGGATCCTACTTGTAACCTAAATTTCATCTACATATACTGAGAAAGGGTCATAAGACATACTTTTATAGTCAATATGGGATCCTACTTGTAACCTAAATTCCACCTACATCCACTGAGAAAGGGTCATAAGACATACTGTTATTGTTAATATGGGATCCTACTTGTAACCTAAATTCCATCTACATCTACTGAGAAAGGGTCATAAGACATACTGTTATTGTTAATATGGGATCCTACTTGTAACCTAAATTCCATCTACATCTACCGAGAAAGGGTCATAAGACATACTTTTATAGGTAATATGGAATCTTCCTTGTAACCTAAATTCCATCAACACCTACTGAGGAAGTGTCAGAAGACATACTGTCATAGGTAATATGGGATCCTGTTTATAACCTAAATTCCATCTACACCTATTGAGGTAATGTCCATCTCTACTAGAATATTTCGAGCATCTTACCTTGTAGAAATACGTCCAAAGCAAATATCCAAAACATCTTTCTCGCCCATATGTCGATTACAACAACCTGCAATAAAACATATTTAAAGCATCATCGTCGTAACAGTTCTCATCGTCAGTATCATCATCATCATCATCATCATCGTGCAATAGCGGTGGTAGTGGCTATGACTACTACATCAACAATCAACAGCTTTGTTTGCGTGCTTCTAATAAAGGCATATAAATAACAAAAGTGCAAAATATACTTTTCCGGACAAAACGAATTCTTAATATGATGATATCCAAATTAAAAACGGTGCTTCAATACAGCTGACACCTGAAATGAAATATCGCCTCATCAATATTTACTTTGTCTCTTGTGCAAATACTTAGGATCTAGGCCCAGTCAAAAGTATGGCAAATCACTCACTTTATTTTTACACCACTTTTTTGTAGTGTTTTCTTATATGACCGAGTTACATGTTATCGTCTGAGCATTAGCACTTCAGATTTCGAAACACCGTATGTAATCATACAAACGGTCGTCCATTCTGACCGAGTTATGAATACATATATTCTTCTTGCCAACTTCACGACAGAAGTCTGGGCTTCTACCACTTTGATAAGAACCTGACCTACCTGTATTAAACGCAACCACGCTGCATTAATATTGTTTTCTTCTTCTTCTTCTCATGAAAACAGATTGCTTTGCATGACTAACAGTTATATTAAAAACCTATACAATTCTTTGCATTTCTGGACTGAGACTTTTTGTCTGCAGTGGAGGCATACATGCTTGACACACGCAAATCTTTTTTTTCTGGGCTATTGTGGAGGGCATGACGCATCCGCAATGACATTTTTTTCAGGGGTACTGTGGAGGGTATGGTGAATCCTCAACGACATTATTTCAGGGCTATTGTGGAGGGCAATGGTGAATCCTCGATGACATTTTTAAGATCTACTGTGAAAGGCATGGCGCATCGTCGATGACATTTTTTTCAGGGCTACTGAGGAGGGCATGGCACATCGTATATGACATTTTTAAGATCTACTGTGAAAGGCATGGCGCATCGTCGATGACATTTTTTCAGGCTACTGTGGAGGGTATTGCACATCCTCGATGACATGTCTCTTTTTTTTTTTACTTTTCTGTGTTTGGAAGAATGCGTATCATAGTTACTAATTTGTCTGGGAATAAATAACCAGGCGGAACCAGGAAACTATGATAAATTGATGTTAGCCATTGTGATTTTCTCGGAAGATAGCAGAAGCAGTATATCGTATATACATTTAAACCTGCAATTGGGATTATCCCCTGAAATAAGTAAATTTTATACATTTAAACCTGCAATTGGGATTATCCCATGAAATAAGTACATTGTATACATTTAATCCTTCAATCTGAATCATCAGAACAGAAAACTTAACCTCTCAAATCTAGTCACCTGCCAGTCAAGACCACTTTACTCATGACTAATTAGTGGTCCTACTAAAGAGGTTTTGCTTTTAGTAAATATCAGGTAATATTGGTATCAGAATAAATTTTTCATCCTCATCATCATCATCCCATTAAAAATCCTGATTTAGCCAATTTATATCGATCTGAATGAATAAGTTTGTTCAAATGTTTAGTTTGAATGATTGGAAAGATCTTGTCACTGCATTAGTGATGTCCAATGATAAGCAGATTAAATATTACTTTATTTATTACAATTAATTTAGATGTTTTATATAAAGTTACAATTCTATCACTAACGTCATTTTGATAAATCAAATTTAAATGAATTTTCTAGTATAAATATTACAGACATACATTTTTATTGTGAGTTTATCTAGGTAGCGTCATATACATTGACTGGAGCAAGAACAAAATATGTCATTGAAAAAATTAGTTTTATAGATTCTCATTTGAAGCTATTCAACTAAATATTCATTTTAAATATATGTAATTTATATTATAATCCACTCGCAATTCGCAAATCACGTTAAAGTAACATGTACAATGAGGACCATTGATTTTCACAAAGTGAACATTTTTATCCCATGAAATGGTGACCTTAAACTTGAATTCTCAAAAAGTAGTTTACAATGTATTGTCTGACAAAACTATCGTCCATGTATTATCTATGTCCATGTATGTACTCATCCTATTTTTATTCGTAGCTAAATATCAAACTTGTATTTTTTTACTAAGAAAATCTCTGGCATTCACTTATTAATAAGATCTCAAAATTGTACTTTGACTAATATACCTGTGTGAAATAAATATCCCGCTTTCTCTGCAGTATTCCGGTAACTTTCAATTATGACATACTACCCGGTTTGTAAAAGTTAAAGTAAACGTTAAAAATGAACTGCCTGATAATAAAAGGTCTATATATATGACAAATTATCATATATGGGGAAGTTTCGCTCAGTCTGTAGCTGTAAAATATTGCGTTGAATTAGTGAATGAGGTGGTGTCTTTGAAACATCCAATGATCTCACATAAGGATTATCGTCACATCCTTTTATCTTTAATCAGGTAGGATACAACATTTTTAGCGTTCCATGAAAAGGGGGAATTCACTTTCTTATCAAGTTGAAATTGATACCTCTGCAAAAAATGGGAAGTTTACCAGAGAGAGAGAGAGAGAGAGAGAGAGAGAGAGAGAGAGATGGGGTGTTCAAGTTGGTAAATGGGAATTTCAGTCTTGCTGTCACAGGAATTCTGATAACAAACCCTGGTGAATGATATAATATATAACAACATGAGTGCTCTCCGAATATGGTGCTTATTACCTTTGCTCTGACACACACAGGGTAGGACTGGCGGCCTTGGGTCCCACCCCCCTCGAGAAATCACCCGGTATCCTGTTCTGCCAGTCCGATTCTGCTCTCTCATGTCTCTTGTAAAGATTCTCTGACATATTATTCATCATCAGCTTCAACTTAAATACAACAAGACACTGAACGTATAGATCTCTGTCTAGCCCTAAATACGAACGGAAGTAGTAACAGAAATCTACGTCCTGGTCCACCCACCCGTCTATCCATTGTTTTCAAACACCAATACCCTACCGCACACCCTCCTATCCTCCAACTTTTTGTCAAACACTAATACCCTACCGCACACCCTCCTATCCTCCAACTTTTTGTCAAACATCAATATCCTATCCCCACCCGCATATCATCACAATTTTTGGTTCAAACATCAATACTCTATCTCCACACGATAAAAAGATGTTGTTAAAAATAAAGAACCTAGGACACTCACAAGTCTATTCTCCAATTTAAAAACAAAACAAAACAACAACAACAATTACAACAACAAAAAGAAAACTACTACGCCTCCTACTCTGCTCAGATTTTTCTTTTCTAAAACCGCGGCTACCCTAGTAACTTATTATCCGAAATCTAAAAAATTGCTGTAGTAATTTGTTTGTAATAACTTGCTTCATCTGGCTTACTTACAATGAGACATGGTTGACAACTGCTATGCTCAAGAAAAAAGTTCTTCAGATAGACCAAATATCCTCAAATTACTACTGAAAAAGTTTGAATTTTAGATAATAAATTGTTAGGGTAACCTAGAGTTTGCACAAAAATTAATTGAAAGATAGGAGGGTGGGTGGCCTAGTCCTTTATTTTCTTTTTCTTTTCTACAAATTGGAGCGATATGCATGTGGGTGGCCCAATGATTGTTTTAAAGAAAAAAAATTTTCTCGTGCAGGTGGTAGGGTATAGGTGTTTGAAAAAAAAACTGGTGGGCAGGAGGGGGTGAGGTATTGGTTTGGTGCTTGAAAAAAAAAAAAAAAAAACTGATGATAGGCAATTAGGTAGCCCAGGAAACATATATCTATTACAATTATCGGACAACCTAGTAGTACTAGTAATGGCAACAGTATTAGCAGCATTACTAGCAATAGTAATTGTTGTACTGTAGTAGTAGTAGTAGTAACAGCAGCAGCAGTAGTATCAATAACAGCAGCAGCTGTAGACGTAGTTATAGTTGTACTGCAGTAGTAGTAGTAATGTCAACAGCAGCAGCAGTTGTAGTAGGAATAGGAGAAAGAAAAGGAGATTTTAAAAAATGGATCCTTACTTAAATTTCGTTAAATATTGTATGAGCAAAGATACTATTTAGTTTATTAGAATGTGTGTGTGTGTGTGTGTGTGTGTGTGTGTGTGTGTGTGTGTGTGTGATTTCTCTATTATAAAAGCTAGATCATGATCAACTTGAGAAATCAAAGTTTCACGCTGTAGGAAATGCCCCTGGTGATTTTTCATATATGTATTGCCAAGGCAAACACGATTTGACACAGCATTGATGAAGCAAATGGTGTATGTATACATGCACAAATTAAACTATTGTATCACAAACAAATGAATAAATAACAATCTACGTATTAATATATTAGTATATTCTGTAAAATCAGTTATTCTCGTCTTTTTTGTTTTATTTTCTTTCTCGATATTTTGATTCCCACTTCATTCTTTTTATCTCATCCTAATTGTTTGGCTTGTCAGTTTTCCCTATATAGGAACGGGAAATATATTTCAACTTCTTGTGAAACTTTTTATGGTATCATTTCCAAGTACATAATCCGTGTATTACCAGTTACTTTTTCCCCTACTATTCCAACAGGAAGATTTTTTTTAATCACGAGAAACGGCAATCGCTCAGTAGATTCTGATTGGCTGAGCTATTAAGATAAAGTATATGACATTTCTTTAGGCAGGCAGGAACAAACTGTATGTAGTCATTAGTCAAAATTGTTGATGATCTTCTAAAACTTGTATCTTTTGTCCATTTTTATGAATACTGATCGGTGTAAACCAGTAAAACTACTTTTGTTCCTTCGCGAGGTTATATATTATGGTTGATAAAACCAAGTAACTACGCTGTGTTATATTTTGTTGTAACTGTTGCATACGTAAGGTGGAGGCTAAATATCTAGAATCCACCCATACGTTAGTTCAGAGACTTTACAGCATGGGACTGTGCTAATATCTGAACTCGGAAGTTCAGTATTTATAACTCACTTTTCTTTTGGCCTTGGAGTGGATATGTTTCATTTTAACATATTAAATACGTGTAGTTTTTGATTGACACAGAGTTATCGATCGTATCATGGGCTTAATAAGACCTTTCATTATAGATGGATCTTTTTTCACTTCAACACCTTCATGGAACAAAATGTTACATCGCCGATGGGTGCAGGGTGACTTGGACCATATCAAATGTTATATTGCCGATGGGTGCAGGCTAATTGGGACCATGTCAAATGTTACATCGCCGATGGGTGCAGGCTAATTGGGACCATATCAAATGTTACATTGCCGATGGGTGCAGGCTAATTGGGACCATATTACAGACTGATTTAGGACCATGTTAAATATTAAGTTTCGTCTTAGATGTAAATGTGACATTTACAAGTGTTTAAAATATGATATATCTCTATATTATCCCAGGTACGTTGAGCAGTTCAAAATTTGACGCGAGATGGCGTAGTTCTGTATACATAAATAAAACGAAATAATGTCAGACTATTTTTTTTATCTTGCATTGCCCATTTAATAGGCAAATATTTTCAAAGCAGCTCATTCACCTTTGTGCAAAATTGAAATAATTTACTGTAAAAAAAATCGTGAAATCAGGGTCCATGCAGTAACCTCTCTCTCTCTCTCTCTCTCTCTCTCTCTCTCTCTCTCTCTCTCTCTATATATATATATATATATATATATATATATATATATATATATATATATATATATTGGTCTGAAAGTAGAAAATACCAAATGTAAAAAAATTATATTCAGAGTTAACTAGATAATAAACATTTTGATGACGTTAGACTGTCCATGAAAAAAATATTTACATAGTGGTTGGACTAGTAGGTTTTTCATCTAAGAACGATTTTATGTAAATTTACCAGCTGAAAATCAGCTTTTTACATGTTCTTACTATGTTTGCAAAAACAGGAATAACTACTAAAATAAACAGGTGTGTGTGTGTATTCCATTGTTTTTCTTTATTATATAATATTTCACATGGTTCGAATCAGCCTGGGATTTGGTCGGAGTTAGCCATTTTCCGAATCAGCCTGGCATTTGGTCTGAATCAGCCATGGTCCGAATGAGCCAGAATTCATTGCCGATATTATTACATGTGGATATTCCAATTCTGATAAAAGGGTTAGTTTGACAAGGAATATTAATTACAGGACTTATTTTGCTGTATTAAAAGTGGTTAGATCTGCAAAAAATGTCGTTGCTAAAACATCATAGCAACCTAACCCACGCTCGCAAGAATGATACAAGATCCACAAGCTAGCCTTACAGTTAAGTCCGCGTCACTGACGTCACACCGACTATGAAGTCATAAGTAGGGTGTCGTCAGAGACTTCTTTTTCGAGGCAGTCGTGTTTGGGTATGAATCACATATCACTTATCGGTTATGGATTTTTTTGTGTGCATCTGTCTGATCAGTCTGTTTGTTCGTCTGCTGCTCATTTCGTCTGTTCCTACCTTCATTTGAAATGAAAGTGTCGGCATTGAAAATTTTCTGGAAAAATAACAACTCTTATCATTTACTATTTATCTTTATTTTTATTATCGTATGTTTTTATTGTTATTATTCCAATCATTCAAATCATATTAGAGTCTAATATAATGAGCCATAGGTTTACTTTTTCTAGAAACTTTCAATGTAGTTTAATTTGGTATACACTTCAAACTTCGTTCAGTGTTGTCTTCATCTATAAAAACAGAAGAAGAAAAATAAAATTTATAAAATAAAACAATTGCTGATTTTTTTTATTTTGATCTATACTTAACATTTATTAACTTTTGATTTCGGTTGATAAGCCGAGATGAATATTTTTTCTTCTTTTTTCCGAGGTTGATAAACCCTCGTATCCTTTTTCATTTAAAACTAAAGAAAATCTTTACTCGGTTTTAACAGGAAATTCTAGAATATTAAACAGCATAGAGTCACTGAATACGTAATAGCATTTATATTAGGCTATCATAAATAGCTTGTCTTTCTTTTTCGACATAACTTGATAATTCTATTTTGATCTATTTTGCTGCGCATGATGGATGATCTGCAGGGCATGGTAGGGGTGGGGAGGCACTCATGTGGAACAATAGTGGGGAGGGGATTTGGACCATACTCCGTTCTCAACCGGTTTTGACACCCCATTACAGACATATGCTTTGATTTTGAATATACCCTGTGAGCCAGTTGTGAACTTAACCGAGAAAAACGCATAGGAAAATGAATAGGGGAATTGTTGTTGCCACCACAAGTGTCTTCTTTCCTTTTATCTCATCTCTTTCTTTTATAGTTTCAATTTACTTGGTGAAAAGACGTTCCAAGTTTTACTCCGTGCCAGACAGATTGAAGGAACCCCTAAACAGAATTTTGCTTGAAAATTATAACCCATTTCAGACTTAAACCTTTTGCCCCTTAGTTCCTACCGTCAGAACATATGTACCACCACTTATACAGTGGTTGCATGCGGGTGGGGGGAGCATCCCGTCAAAGTCATTTATTCTTGCGATATCCGCTTATTTCCCGCGAAAAGGCGAGGGACGGGGGAGGGTGATAAAATTTGTCACCTTTTTCATTGTCGCAATCCATGGCTCCATCCATTTAAGAATAGTTTTTTAGAATGATGGCATGAATAGCACAGGTGTAGTGGGCAGAACCGATAGCTGGGAACAGAGTCAACATCCGCCGCTTTCTTTAGCGGACCTTTCCCGACCCCACCCCCATAAAAACACAACAAAAAAACAGCCAGCATTCGGTTTTAAAAAAAGGGATGCCGAGGTTTCCTGCAGGAAAACAAAAACTAGGTATGTTTGAAAGAGATACTCATCACTTGGGTAGCCTCTTTGGAGTCAACAGGATAATTTGGTATAATGTTTTATTTTTTAGAATATATCCATAAGTTATGGTTCAAGGAACAAATGAGTGTGCTTGGATTATACTTGGCAGCAAAGAAATATGCGGGACAAAATGTATGAACGAGTATCGTAGTGTACATGAAGCCTAAACTTGTGGAGCAGTTTATGCTGGTCGACGGTCATTGCTTAAGAACCCGGGAGAAGCACCGGCAGACTATCAAGGCCTGAAGCAAGTACACAGATAACCCCGACGAGTTGGCGGCCAAAGTCTTTAACGAGGCCTCCGCCTCTGCTAGTTTTACTCGAGAGCAAAACGGCTGGAGACCACTTCCGCGGTCATGATGTAGGACATCTAGCGGGCATGTGTCGAGTTTGGACATGGCGGTCTTTGGAATAACCCTGATGGCCACAAGATGTCTGAGGTTGAGAGTCTTGACATGGCCTCCTGCTACCCCAGCCGGTTCTTGGGCATGGAAGAGTGTGTCCCATACTTCGAACGGTTTGGCCAGCAGTGCAACGGATGGCTATTAACGGACCACTCACTTAAGACCTCATGGGATTTGCACAGCTGCGCTCTTGGGGCTTTCCTTCCGACTACCACTCAGTTATCCCCGCATGGTTCAGACGTCGCTTTAGCAAGCCTTAACAAAACGGGGCTGCCTGCATCGACCGCGACTGAGCTCCCATCGAGCTGTTACTGTTTATGGTCGAGACGGGAGCGTTCACACACCTAGAAATGACTGAAGCCATTATTTGATAAGAGAAACAGATCAAAGTCTGGCTGCCAGAGGACCAAAAAAATAATAAAAAAATGGATCTCATTATCATCGGTAAATTTGCAGCTAGTAGTGCAAACGACTGCTAGCGCATGACGCGCCGGCTGGTTACCGACCGTGGTGAGCTGGACTTTCTTGTGCACACATGCTGCGCGACCAACTAGCTGGTTGGTTATGACAAGGCACCCCTCGGGAACGTCATTACACGTGGGCAATAACCTTATCAACATACTGCAGAGGTTTCCTACTGCTGCCGTACGGGTTGCAACCGACTCTATTTACATCAAGCCAGAGCACCGGACCCGACTAGATGGATGCGCTTCGCAAGCCTGTGCAAAGGAAGAGCCCATCTGCTACGAATGGGCCGCTCTTATATGCAAGCACAAATGTTATGTTCGTCCGATAGCAACACATCAGTTTGCTCCTGAGGACAGAGCGTGTTAAGGATGAAAAGCTCCTGGCCCCAATGACAGCGCAGCCTACATGCTAAAGCCTGAATATAGGATGTTGCTTCCCGCGGCTTCCGTAGTGACAGACTCAACAGCTCCTAGGGCCGATGATCCGCTGGCAACGCGCCGCCTTCCGTATCTGAATGGCGGAGGAGGCTCTGGCAAGACGACACGCGCAATCGCCAACCCACTTGTTCTTACCCTGACCCACCGACTTGTAAAAGAGATGCTGTGTCGTATCGGAACGACAGGTGGCTCACAACCTACCACAGTTCTTTCGCTCTAACGGCCAAAAAGAATGGACGCCAGAACGTATGGTTCAGAAATACATTCCATAAGTTATTATTTGGGACGAGGTTTGCACAGTCCCCCGCAATATTCTCGAGACCTTTCTCGAATGGCTAGAGCTGCTGAACGTTCAAGTTGTCTGCTGTAGTGACCAAGGCCAACCCCCACCCATAGCCGGAGATCTGCCGCATGACTGGCTGCGCGAGTATGTCGACCACTTCGAAGAGGTCGAGGAAGACTACTGCGCCCAGAACAAGACCCTTAAAAACCTAAAAATGAGGATGCGCCTCAAATCTGAGAGTATCCAGTCCCGTGAGATGCGCAAGGCCCTTCACACCTCTCGCGGCTGAATTTTCCTTTCTGGAGCAGTGGAAGCCAGCTGATACGCTCGTGCTTTCTCGCACAGCGGTGTGTGATAGGGCCCAGCAACTCTTATTTGAGCGACACAAAAAACAATTTCCAGACACGCTGGTCCCTCTCTTGTACCACCCACAGGACTACAGGCGCCAAACTATCTTTGTTACCGTTCTAGGGACAAAAGAGCAGGAAGCTACGACATGGTTCAGGTGACCACTGCAGCCGCCGAGCGTGCTGTCGGCATGTTGTTCTGACAGAGCACAGACATGCGTGTCTGGCTATGCAATTACTGTGCACAGCTCCCAGGGACTTACCATTAAAAACTCGCGCAAGATATGGATTGTCGACGACTACTTCCAATGGTCCAACCTCGCATATTTAGCTGCATCCCGCATGAAATACATATCTCAACTCGAACATGTCAAAGCAAAACCAGCTGATGGGGCCGAGGTTAAGCGGGCGCCTACTGAGCAGAATATCCGCAAGGTCATCCAAAAAAAGCTTTGTCGCATATAAATACCAAGACCAGGCCCGCGCTAGCACTAGTTTCCGCTATGCTAGCACATTCAAGGTCGACGCCATACTCCTCCTTAAGCAGCAGCAAATTAACCGCTGTGCCACCTACAACATCAAAATACTCTGGACCTACGAACCAAAAGACAAGCAGTACTTCCGAGTACAGCGCCCGGAAAACAAACATGGACACTCTAAGGGTAATATGAGGGCGACCTGTTTAGAATGCAACCGCAAAAGAAGAGCCGCGCTGATTTGCCTATCAAAACGACAGGAACAGCTAGAACGACTTTCCGCACAAATGCGAGTGCCAAGTTAGCCGAAACCGCCGGACGAGTAAGAACGACAGACAGCGGGCTTTGACCTCAGCGACGCGTATGTTGACCGAGGACCTGGCCCGGTGGTAGTTATGTTAGTGGGCACAACCTGCATCTCTTCACACACCAAGGCGCGTTTAGGCCCTTGCATCCTCGGTGCTAAGAAGATAATAGCACCGGCGAGCTTGACTTAGCAACCGCACGCTCTAGCCTGTAGATCTTTACGGACCACACGGTGTCGGTGGCGCAGCGTTGACAGCTTTCCAGCTCTCTTGGTGCATATAGGTACCAAACCAAGGTATCTGAGACCAAGCGTTTCTTTTCTAGACCGACCGGCCGCTTAGCCTGCACCGCCGTTTCACGAATGGCATCAATAGGTCTCTCGCCCTTTAAGGCCGCCAAAATGATTGGTAGTGTCTTCGACGGTGGAAAGCAGCATCTCCTGGTGTCCGAAGAGCCGCTCGGCCAGAGTACGGTTGATTGGTTTCGTTTGGTTTTGTGGGTTAAACGCCATATTTCAGCACATGATAAGCTATACATTGCGGCCAGTATATTTGGTGAAGGAAGAACCTGGAAAGAACCACCGTCCCACGGGAAACTACTGGCAAGCTTTCTCACATAACCACGTTGGCCAAGTCAGGACTCTAATCCACGCTGATAGAAGTGAGAAATGTTAGTGATCAGTAAAGGCGAGTACTTAGACCACTCCGCCACCCGGTACCCCTAGAGTGAGGTTGAACCGCTCCACAATGCCATGTGCGCGGTTGTTGCAGGCATCACCCCGCCTCACCTGCATGCCGTGATTGGCCAAGATTTGCGACGTGGCGCCCATACACTCCAAGCGGGCATTCGTTTAGACCGCTTTAGCGGCACACGCTTGTAGATACGTTCCAGAGCGTCGGCGACTTTGGAAACCTCCTTTGTGGCCAAGAGGTCGGCCTCCTTGTAACGACTGGCGATATCAACCACGGTCAGCGCATACCTGTTCGTGTGTCGCCCAACCTTATCGTGCGGCAGAAACAAGAGGTCGGCCTTGAGCACCTCGTTTGGTTTTGGAACATCAAACCGCGGCCAGAGAATTTTGTCCATTGCCCACAGGTAAATCTGCCACCAGGTTTGCTTCTTGAGCCTGGTAACATCTTGTGAGACTTTGGCAATTCTACCAATTCTTGAACAGACACCTTCCAGTAATCTCGCGGACTGTATTATATCGCCGCAGCTTAGTATCCGTTGCGTTTTGTGGTTTTAACAAGTTTAGCAGTTTGTCGTCCTTTGTCGTTCCGACAGCTACTGATCTCAAACAGCATCTCCTGTTTTTGCTGCTCAGGTGAGGGCGTGTAAAAGTCTGAAAGCTTAGGCTCGTCCCGATCTTTGGACCGTCGTTTGTTTTTCCGCCCGTCACCAGGTAATACTTGTGTGCAGATTCGCTAACGTCTTGGTAAGTTCTTTTTGGCATGCTGTTCGTCTTGCTTTCTTTCATTGAGGTAATCGAGACGTTCGTTGCGCTTACGTTGGTATTCGGCTTGCGCAGTATAGAGTTATTTCAGTGCCTCGTCGTGACGGATGCGTTCGGCGTTGGCCGCATCTGGCCGCACTGCAGAAAAGAGAACCTGTGAGTCAGTGAGGGCGTTAACAATTGTTCCGCCGAATCGTTAGAGCAACAGAAGCCAATATTGTCTTTAGACGGACTTGATGATATTAGCAGGAATGATGCCTTGTTTAATTAGCATGTCCTGCCTTCATGTGTGATGAGTCTAAGAGACCAAGGTCGGCCGGTTTCAACAAGCCTTTGGCAATCATTGAATACCCAACTTCAAGGCCGCCAAATGCTGCTCCATGGTAAAGGAGGTTTCAGAGGTCCTTGGCGTACGGTTGTGTAGACATCTTGCACCTGCGTTCAGTGATTAACAAGTTTATGTTTTTTTGTTTGAACGATAAGCACATTACTATTCCATATGAAAGGGGTCTGGTGTATGCCTAATAGATACAGCGGGCACCTGCGGTGTTTGCCATTCCGACGGATCCCCAGACGTTGTTTTTCGCTGTTGCCTGCGTTCCGCGCACTTGTGCTGGTGCGCGGGATAAGGTGTAAAGAAGAAGGCCAGCTATTAAAGCTAGGCCGCCCCAGAGAACATAATATTGAACTGCCTAATGTTTTTCTTGAGCAGCGGGAGTGACGTGCGTGTTGGCAGCATCCGCTTTTTTTTTCTCAGCTCGGCGTTGTTTCATCATCTAGGCAAGCTTTTTACCAGCAGCAACTCTACCTGGTTGTTTAAGCTTGGTGCCCAGTGTCGCTTTTTGATATTGTTCTGCTGACGCATCCGTCCTCGGTTGTGCTGACGCATCCGTATTCGGTTCTGCTGACGTATCCATCGTCAGTTGTGCTTCTAATTTTGGGTCATTGTTTTGGGGTTTTTTTCTTCTTAAAAATTGACATGTCTATATGTAATCATGTCAGCTACAATGGGTGCTAGTACCGCACCGTAAATAAAGAAAAGGTGGCTGCTGATGTTCGACAAAGTGGTTTGGATGATTGGATCATTTTTTAAAAAATCACTCGCATGACGTTTGCGGTTACCTATTGGCAGAAAGTGGCTTACAACTGCTCCAAGCAGAGACGACCGCAGCGAAACAGTCATCCTGGCCCCCAGTTTAGCCTCGAATATGGCATATATTTTCGCTACCTCTTCGTCGCCCATCGCCATAAAGCCAGCAAAAGTAAAAGGTCGAACTATGTTTTTTTTCGCTGTTCCATAAGCCACCAACTCAGACAGGCGGTCACGCTGCTGTGCTAGTGTGATTCGTCGGGCACAAGAACAGCGGCGTAAGTGGCCGTTGTTGCACTTGTCGCTACTGACTGCTTGTCCGTTTTTTCGATCTTGAGCTGTCAACCCATATAGTATCTCGTCAACATCCATCACTTGTAGCATTCGTCGTGGTTCTTATAACGTTCTGAATATGGTTGCTTAAGCGCTTAACTCTTAAGTAGATTACTGAGAAAACAGGTTAAGGTTCCAAGTGTTATAGTGTGGCCGCTGGCGTACAAAGTATAAAACCACCACTTTACACCAGCTTTAGCAAGCTAGCAGCTCAAGAGCTAATGCGGAACTGGACCTTGAGCAGTGTGCTGAGTGATCCAATCACTAAGTCGCTGTTAACACTATAGTTATACATAGTACCCAGGCCTTGTTTTTCGCTGTCCTTCTACCGCCGTACGATTTATTATATACATTAAACTTATTGCAAAAGCGTTCGTAGGCAACCATGTCGATGTCGATGCTGTTTACAAGCGAGTTCCAACCTGTCTGGCCTGGAACAGGAAACCGCATTTGAGTGAGAATCTTTCTCACTTCGTACTAAACATGGAACCTACAAAAGCTATGCGCCATCTCTTGCATCCCTGTCCCTACTGTTCGAACAGACAACTGGTGGTCGCGAACGCCACAACCAGTAGTCGCCCACCAAACGGCAAAAGGTGACCAATTGTCCACAATATTCTTCCACTTGACGAACGATAGCATGTACTTATCGGATATGTCAATATATCTGGTCCAGAACGAAACGATATCCCGCACATACACGCCAAGGTGGAGCAACAGTTTGTTGATCTGGGCGCTCTCTGAATCGCCACCGACACTATATTTCGCATCGCTATTAAAGCGAAGTACTTGTGGCAATAGCATCGCTCCCGCACTGGTTCTGACAATGCATGTCGTATTGACCAATCCTCTAGTTGGACTGGTGGCTCTAGAACAGGTGATCCTCACTTGTCCTCGTACCCTTGTGGAGGCTTCAAGATATTTCTTTCAGCCCAGGATAGTACAATGTTTCGGCTGCTCTTGGCAACAACAAATTTGACGTGCTCGATTGCCAGGCCCATACAATCTGGACAAAGATCACCGTTCCTGATGGGTATACGCTTAGAAAAGTAATGCTGACAGCCATTCCTTGAATGACTGAGGACTAACGCTGCGACCGGCAAGCCAGTATAATATTTACTGAACCAAACTGGACGGTCGATCTCGGACCGCTCGCCTCCTCCATCTTTGGGTTTGCCCCAAATGGAATTTTCGGACCAGGCACACACAAAGCACCTAATGTCCTGCGTTTATCAACCTCCAGCGGCTTTATGTCCACCTCGAACAGATAAACTCAACTGGGAATATTGCTGATGGCCAAAAAAACAAAAAAAAAACAGCACCCTGCTACAAGTTAGTCCTGTGAGTGGTGACTCTTATGGGGAGTCGCGTACTGTCTCCTATGGAATGCCACATCCAGGAGATTAAGATACGCATCTTAGATGAAAGACATTAACGGGTTAATATGCTGGAGTACTTGAACCTTGAAATTGAAACACACTATGAGTCTACCCGGTCTTGGCTTCTTTAGTAACAGCACTGCAAGCACCTTTGGAACATCGCCCCAGATGCTGAAACCCTAGGTAACGACGCGGGCAATGCTAGCATGGCCAGCGCAAGCACAGGCACTTGTGCCACGTTAAAGGTCGTGTACTTAACGTCCGACAGTATCATGTCAGTCGGCAGAATTACCGCAATAAATGCGTCTGGTTACTATCGTTGGGATTGAACGCAAAACTTTCAAAACGTTGGTGGTTTTATCATCAGCAACAAAATGGGTACTATTTTATTGTTTCAGGCGCCGGATATTACATCATTAACCTCCATGGGAATCGTGGTAATGAAACGTGGGCAACGCTTTCAATCATTGTAAACGAAGTCATACGGGTACACAATGACAGCAGCTGTGGTCAGTCCATCGTTCTGACGAACGTATCCCACGAAAGCTTTACAAGTAGCTTTGTGTCTATGTTTGCTGCTGGAGACACCTTCCAATGTGAGGGCCTCAACGTCAACGCACAAGCATCAGGATTCTAAATTCTAAAATACTTGGACCATCTTCGGTTTTCGCAATTAGAACTCACGCTATCCTTAGCTTAAAGGCGAAGAAAAAAATAAAAAATTCATGGGGGAGTGACCAGATAAGGAACACGAATCAACGAATCACTGGTGCCGCCTGCCAATCCTGCGATCGACGAAGAGGATGGAGCATTGGTGCAGCTCGCACAAATAATGCATGATCTCAACATGGAATACAAACCACTGGTGCGAGAGCATCTGCATCAACTTGGTCTTGACACGTACCGGTTTAGAATGGGGAGGAACAAGAATGCAAAGCACATGTACATCGAACACTGGGACTAACCAGATATGTACCGAAAGCCAGGTTAATTGCGCTTCGCTGTTAGAACAACAGCCAAAAGTACAACCTTCGAGGAGTCTCTGTCGCGATTGCTACTATAATGCCGACGTGGTATTTGTCACAACATCCTCAGCAATAACCTTTCATTCGGGGTATGTAGGGCCCTCTATCATGTGTCTCACCTGCAGAAACAAACAAAATTATATTAGAAAAAGACACGCTCTACCGCATCACAGAAATCAGCCAGAAAAACAGTTGGCGAACCTGCGAACAGAGGGCATGGTATTTGTGACTCTTGGTGCGTGTGTTGGTGGCGTGTTGAAGACCGTGCTATTTCCAGATCTAGTAATATCAAGCAAACTAACCCCTTCTTTGACATCACGGCCATCTTACCAGTACACCACGGTGACAGGTTAGAGGTGCGTGTTTGCAGGAGAGCTTCCCCCACCTCTCCAGATCAATTAAACTTTCATTTCACGCTGCTTATAGAGCAATTATAATGTTGCTATACCCCGAAATCCAAGACCCACAAGATTTTCGCCTGAAAAAGATCTGTGAAGCTGAAACCTTACAGGCAGAAGCTGAACACTGGCGCACTCTATAAAAAGTACAAGCGCGCAGTAAAAGCGGTGTATGGTGTGGACACCACGCTGACGGATGTGTCCCTGGGCACCTTTGTGGCGGGGATTGGAATATTGTCAACAATCATTGCTGTTCCTACTGCGATTGCCATTGAGATCATAGCTTTAAGCTGTGGTCTGATTTCTGTAGCTGGGAATATTATCAGCCAGCGACTATCCATGAAAGCCAAAAAGCACAATGAAATCTGCGTTTTGGCCGAAACACAAAGCTCAACACAATCGCACACCGCATATTAAAGGCACTATGCGACAACGCCATCTCTGAAGAAGAGTTCAAGATAACCCTCGATGAAGTCGACAAATACACAACCATGAAAAATGATATACGGGCTGCATCGCACAAGGCATACACTTGCGTTGTAATCTACGAAGTCCGCGAGGAGATCATAAAACAAAGCTAGCTGAGAATTCATCATAAGCTGCGTGTTGTTTGTCGAAACGATGCGGTTTTTCAATAACAGGAGAACAAAAAATATGTTGCCAAAGCGGCCTATTTTTGAGTTTTCTCCTGCCTTTTTTTAAAGTAAATTTAAAATGGTAGCCACCTCACGCGCCGTCGCCCTCATCTGATTTGGCCTACAAACACGATTGCTGCAGTGAGAGTCACCAAAGGCATCAAGGCATCAACAAGAAAACACCCAGTGCACATTTTTACTAGAACACAACATTTCTAAATAAAAAACCTAATTTAAATGGTTTATGTTGCGCCTATATACTCCGTACAACAGGACTACAGGAGGAAGCTCATAGGGTGCGTTAGATAGATAATTACGAATAGCGTTTTTAAAAAAACAAGAGTCCTCAAAGGGACTGACGCTCTACTGGGCGAAAAGAATTTCCAGGAAGTCAATACAAGACTATTTCTTCCTTTTAACTCCTGAGTGTTGAAACCATCTCTGATATTCTTCAGCGATAATACAATTTTCCAATTAACTGTTGTAATGGACATATTAGATGTCAGATTGGCACTATTCAGGACCAAGCAGACATCATTAGAAGTCTTTTGGCGAAAACCACATCAATATGACCATCAATTTAGGGGAAGTAGTGACAGCAAGATTTTTAAGACAGCCACCATGGCAGCCATATTGGATGTACGATTGGCACCATTTTTATTTAGGACCAACTATCACACATCAAGTGCTCACATCAGCTTAAAATGTTCTCTGTCAATTGAGATTTTTCTGTATCTGTGTACTCTTCTTCGATCTTTGCTTCATGAAATGTATACCATAAATCAATTTTGCAAAGTGTAATTAAACTGGAAAATATTAAGCATTTTAGTTAGCAAAAAAAAAAAAAAAAAAAAAAAAAAAAACAACAACAATAACTGTGTATTCCTTTAATTTTCAGATTTTGATATGAAAAATTATGGTTGTTGTAGTGTCTTTGAATAAACAAGGTGTTATAATAGTTTTTATCTTGCCTGCAAAGCATGGGCAAGATGAAATGCTTTTCTGGTGGCATCAATGAAGTTGTTGATGTTGATAATTAATGTTGGCATTGCACATGAATCCATTTTCTAGGACTCTGCTGCCTTTACAGTCAAGAAACTTCATGGATGCATTTGTCTTGAAGAGTAATACTTGCCACAACCAAAAGTGGTTCCAGTGACCTATTTTTCATATTTCAGTTACCTAATAAGTAATTTTTAATCAAAGATTTCATAAAAAAAAGTATGAAATGCAGACTACTTTTATCTAAATGTATTAATCATGGTACACTCTGATATAGCTGCCTAATATTTCTTATGAAAATCACAGCTCAGGAAAAAAATTGTCCAAGCCCTCATCCCTGTGACAAATGAGCTGCTTGTCCCTGTCATCACTTTACTCAACACATTACACTGCTGCACTACATTACGTACTTCAGAACCACAGGTACCTGATGCAAGTTTGATACTTAAATTTGCCCAAACTATGAAAATATTATCTTCTGAGTGAAGACAGCATGTATAAAACCCTTGAAATACATGGTCTCTTAGATAAATATATAATAAGAGACAAGGTTTGTAACTTGAGAAATTGTAGTTTTACACCTAACCCAAGATTTCTTCATTTTATTTTTTAAAACACTTTTTAGTAATCTAGGTGTAATTTTAATGTGGAGAAGTTTTGTTTTTCAACAAGCTATAACATGTATAATATGTGGGATATAATATGGGGGAACATATGTGGGAAGTTATAAGCCAGAAAATGACAAACTTGTGTGATTTTTTGTCTGCTCAAATGTTATGTTCTGCCCAGATAACCGATATGTCCAAGACATCACAGCTTTATTGATACATTGTCATGCCAAATTGAAGATGACAGCAGATATTGCTATAAGTATTTAATTATTTTTCACAAATGTTTCCAACTTGCATTTGAAAAGAAAATTCCAAGTGTCTCTGCAATTTTCACTAACCCTTGTACTCGGTAATCAATTTTAGTTAAACCTTCATTTCTAGAGAACTACTCAAGAACGCCGATCAAACTCAAGATTCCTGATTGGCCAAAAGTGTTGGAAGGTTATTACATCATGGCTCCACTTAAATTAACACCAACCAGCTGTTCTCTCAGCATTATGTGGTTTCTAAATAAGTTACAGTGGTATCTATTTTGTGAAACTTGTAAGTTAACACCATTTTTTTTCTTGTGAAATGAAATTGCCTTCTTATAGAAATATCTGCTAGTGTCTTCACTTTGCTGTGACTATGTATTAGTAAAGCTGTAGTCTTCAAAATACTGGTGACATGGGGCAAGTGTAATACTGTCTAACGAGATGAAATACCACAAAAGTTTGATCTTCTCTAGCTCTTAGCATAAAACAGGTCTAACTCATCAAGATGTGTGATAGATCATTGAAAAGGGAAATTTCTCCATATTAAAATAATGCCAAGATTACCTAAAAGTGTCATTATAAACACGAATATCATTAAGAAATCAAGGCTTGGTGTAAAACTGTGATTTCTCAATTTAGAATACAAATCTGTGTCTTCTTATATATTTATATAAGGGACCATGCATGAGAAGGATTTTAAACCTGCTGTCTTCACTCATAACAATATTTTCATGATTTGGACCCATTTTAGTATCATGTTTGTGACGGGTACCTGTGTAAAAAGCAAACTTGTCTTCCTCTGCAACATGTTCCGGACTTACAAGAAGTAAGCAAATTTGGCAAAAGTAATCGTTAATTGACACATGCTACATGCTACACTATGTTGAACTTAGGTGCTTGTTAAGGGAATCAAATGCACACAGATTTGTTATCAGGGTGCAAATCTGCATTAACTCTGCCCAGGGATGAGTAAGTAGTAAAGTTTTCCTCGGCACAGCCAAATTTTACCTGGTCAGAATGAGAGGAGGAGTGCTTTTCCTGTGCCTTGGAAAATAATATACACCAAAAGTAAATTAAAAACAAAACTGACAAAACAGATACTTCAACATACTAATTTTGCTTAAAAAGCTGGAACAAAAAATGAAAGATTTCATATTTGTATGTTATTTACACAATCATGCATATGACTGGTATTTGCAATGCTTATTACTGTATCAGTCTGACCACAAGAATTTGGCTAAGAATCCAAAAATTCAACAGAATCCCAAAAATCCACCTAAAAAATATTTTCAACCTTGCCGCAGGCAAGTATAAATTTTTTTACATCAAGAAATGTATGACATATTTTTTCTTTCACCATGACACATTTAATATTTAATCCAACTAATATTAAATTATGATTTAATAATATCATCTATATGCAGTTCATTTCTAACCTCAAAAGACAAAAGCACCTCTATGTCAGCAGCAAAAGAAATTGCTTGAAGATTTACAATTTTCATTTTTAAAAAGACAGCTGAAAAAAAAGAGTAACAATAACAAGATTTTCAAGATGGTCAGCATGACAGTTATTTTGGATGTCAAATTGGCATAATTTTTATTCACGACTAACTAGACACCATAAGAAGTCTTCTGGTGAAAACCCCATGTTGATATGACTTTACATTTAGGTGGAGCAGTGACAAGAAGATTTCAAGATTGCTGCCATGGAGTCAAAATTTGAAGTCAGATCAACACGATTTTCATTCAGGACCAACTATATATCATAATTAGAGTCTGGCAAAAGCTCCATATCGATAAGACTTTCCATTTAGCAATAACATGATTTTCAAGATGGCTGCCATGGCAGTCATACTGGATGTCAGATCAGCACCATTTTCATTTAGTACCAACTAGACATTATAAGAAGTCTTCTGGTGAAAACTATGTGTCAAACCATCTAGAAGGAATAGTGATACAATTTTCAAGATCATGGATGTCAGATCGGCACAATTTTCATTTAGTACCAACTAGACATCATAAGAAGTCTGTTAGTAAAACCCAATGTTGATATGACCATCCATTCAGGTGGAATAGATATAACAAGATCTTCAAGATGGTCACTTTGGTGGCCATATTGGATGTCTGAGCAGCACCATTCTCATTTATGACCAACTAGACCTTGGGATAAATATGCATGTCAAGTTAAATGGTAATCCTTCAAATAGTTTAGAAGCAGTCACGATAGCAAACTTGTACTAATGGATGGATGGACTACAGATGCCAGACAATGAACAACAGGCCATCCCATAAGCTCTTCTGGTATATGACCAGTAGGGTAGAAAATCACAAAGAAAAAAAAAATCCATAACGTTGAGAAAAATGCCAGAAATCAACAAACTCTGTGTAAAACAAAATCCACAGGTGTGGTGGTCACCCTGCCGAATATGTGTTATGTAAATCTTACATCACTCAAGAAAACAACAAAATCATAGTTATTAAAATAATTATAATTTAATAGTCCTTATGAATTTGTTCATAAACTGCTGGGAATAGATAGATTCTTATTTCATACAACTTAAAATATATACTTGAAATAAGTATCATGATAAATGCCATCAAATATAAGCATTTGCACTTATTGTTGCAAAATTTATGCATACAATTGAAATATTATGTATGATACTAATTTTGGAGGAAAATAGAACAACCATATTATATTGAGTGATTAAGAAAAAAAGTTATCTCAACCAAATATCTTCCATATATCATACCGAGTCATTAGGAATAAACTGTTATCTCAACCAAATATCTTCTGTAATATCTGTGTCTGATTAAACTGTTATCTCAACCAAATATCTTCTGTAATATCTGTGTCTAAATAAACTGTTATCTCAACCAAATATCTTCTGTAATATCTGTGTCATAATATGCCTGTCCTCATTTTTCTGTCAGGTGTTTTCCTTGATTAATAGAGTCTTAGGTCATCTGGAGTTCTACACCGTCTACACTGTCAGGTGTTTTCCTTGATTAATTGAGTCTTAGGTCATCTGGAGTTCTACAATGTCTACACAGACAATCTTGAGCAAGTATCAAGGTCCTTCTACTGAGAAACAGCATTGGGTTGCTTAGAATCTAAATCCTTCAAAGTCCTATAATTTCTTCAATACCGATATTCTGAGAGAAGCTTGAACCAGGGAAGCAGGATTCATTCTTCATTGAAAACTCTGCTTGTTTCATTCCATCCATCAAACTATGGGACAAATTATAAAAACAAATTTCTATAATCCTTGGACATGTCATCTTGCTCCAGACTGTTCATTTGTTGTAGCTCTAACAATGTTAATAAGTGCATCCTTAGCATCAGAGTCTGAGAACAAGTCTAAAGAGTGAATGGCTCTCTGCCTATATTCCTGACACAACTCCATACATTCCTGTATTGCACAACCAGACTTGACCATTTTTAGCACCTGCAAGAATAGACATAATGAAACAAAAGACCCAAGAGGCCTACTTATCACTCACCTACCTTAAAAAACTTAACACAACTGACCATTTTACTAAGCAGACTTATGCAGTAATTGAAAAAACTGTCCCAAACTTTATATCATATTCATTTTATCTATTTTAACGTAATCCTGATAAAAATTCATTCTAAAGATTAAGGCATAATTAATATGCATAGCCTCTTCCTCATAATCAAAGTCATCCAAGATTTTAAACCTATTTACCAAAATTATAGAAATTGGATGAGAAATATAGTCTCTAGATCTAGACAGGTAACAAGCTCAACCAATCAGATGCAAGGTATTGAAAGCATTAATATGTACAGATCTCACTTCTTGCAGAACCTGTCTATAACAATGATAATATAAGCTTATCTACTAAGGTGTCTATAACCTGTCTATAACAATGATAATATAAGCTTATCTACTAAGGTGTCTATAACCTGTCTATAACAATGATAATATAAGCTTATCTACCAAGGTGTCTATAACCTGTCTATAACAATGATAATATAAGCTTATCTACCAAGGTGTCTATAACCTGTCTATTACAATGATAATATAAGCTTATCTACTAAGGTGTCTATAACCTGTCTATAACAATGATAATATAAGCTTATCTACCAAGGTGTCTATAACCTTTCTATTACTATGATAATATAAGCTTATCTACCAAGGTGTCTATAACGTGTCTATAACAATGATAATATAAGCTTATCTACTAAGGTGGAGTAAAGTCCATCTTTAGAGTTGTAAGTAGCTTAGATAGTCAGATACAATATTACCTCATTAATATCCACAGATCTTGCTCATAAGCAAACTCATCCAATATCTTGATAATATAAGACTATTTAAAAAGCATGATTAAAATTGGATCAGAAATATTGTTGGTAGAGTTGTCATGATAAGCCAATCAGATGCAAGGGCACACCATTAATATGGATGAATTTCACTCAAAATCATACTCAACTAAGATTCTGCTTACATAGGCATATTTACCAATTCCTATCAAAAATAGTCTCTAGAGTGGTAAGAACATCTCAGTCAGTCAAATGTAAGATCGCCTCATAGATATGCATAGATCTTACTCATAATAATAATTAAAATAAAATGTCAACATCCTGATAATATTTACCTATTTACCAAGTTCTGATTAAAATCTGCTTAGAAATACAGTCGCTCACATGGTAAGAAGCTCAGTCAATCATATGCAAGATTACCACCATTAATACGCACAGATCTTGCACAATATATATCTTGATGATATAAGCATATTAACCAAAAATGAAAAATTCAACCAAAATATAATCAATAAAGTGTTGTCAAGCTCAGCCAATCAGAGGCCAAATCATCTCATTAATATGCATTGATCTAGCTCATGGCTGTACTTGTATAAGATCTTGATGATTTAAATGTACTTTGTATTTACCAAGTTTGATCAAAAGTCTCAGGAGTAGTAACAAGCTCATTCAATCACAAAACCACCTCATAAATATGTATGGATCCCAAATAGAATCAAAGTCATGCAAGATACTGATCATATAAGCCTATATTCAAAGTTGGATCAAAGATCAAACTTATAGCTTCCAGAGCTGAAACAGACTTAAATGC
The DNA here is from genome assembly GCA_029931535.1 of Margaritifera margaritifera. Taxonomy (NCBI): domain Eukaryota; kingdom Metazoa; phylum Mollusca; class Bivalvia; order Unionida; family Margaritiferidae; genus Margaritifera; species Margaritifera margaritifera. Next base: position 1,930,978 of record JAQPZY010001580.1, read on the forward strand.
AAGATCATCTCAATAATATTCATGGATCTTGTTCATTATCAAACTCATCCAAAATCATGAACATGTAAGCCCATATTCAAAGTCTTCTCAAAATTTGATCACAATTATGGATTCGAGAGTGGTAACAAGCTCAGCTAATCAGATACAAGATCACCTTATTAATATGAATGACTCTTGCTCATTATTAAATTGTCCAAGATTCTGATGATATAAGCATATATTCCAATTTTAATCAAACTCAGCTCAGAAATATGGCCTTCAGAATGGTAACAAGCTCAGCCAATCAAATGTAAGATTATCTCATTTAGCTTATTATTGAACCCATCCAAGATCTTGATGATATAAGCACATATTTCAAGTCTGATCAAAATGGATCAGAAATATGTCTTTCAGCATGGTAACAATCTCAGCCAATCAGATGCAAGATCACCTCATCAATATGCATACATCATACTACTTATCAAACTTGTCCAAGATCTTGATGATATAAGCATATATTCCAAGTTGTATCAAATTCATATCAGAAATATGGCATCCAGTGTGGTAACAAGGTCAGCCAATCTGATGCAAGATCACCTCACTAATATGCATGACTCTCACTCATTATCAAACCCATCCAAGATCTTCAGAGTGGTAACAAGCAGTACTGACGGATGAATGATACAGGCTGGGCCATACCATAAGCTCACATGGCCTTAAGGTCAGGTGAGCTAAAATTGTGAATTTATTAAAAACATTTTTAATATTCATTTTTTTCAATTTTAAATATATGTATATAGGATGCAATTTAGTACATAATATCTATTTCTGAACTAACCCTGATTTTTCAAATTTTACTTCTACAGAGAATATTCATAGATACTGGGCTTTAAACATAAAGAAAAAACAAGAAGAAGCTTAAGTGGGTCTAACGTTGCACATGGCTGACATCTGCCTAATAGCTAAATGCAAGAGTTGGCTAGGAAATTGGGATCAGTGGGATGCTTTCTGAAGAAATGTTTACCAATGCTGTTGATTGTGTATCTTATGAAAACAATTGCTTCAAGGTTTTCTATATTTTGTATCATCATCCATATATTTTGTATCATCATCCATATTCTATGGCACATCAGCATCATTTGTTCATTAATGAAAAACCTGTATGCCATGATACTTTCTGTCAAATGAGGTCAAATTCTGTTTAGTGGTTTCAGAGAAATCGTTTAAAGGTTTTGCTATTGATCATAAAAGGTGGCCATATTTTATGGTGGATAGGCATTTTAACAAAGCTGAAAGCCCTTTGCACATGGATGCTTTGTCAAATTCTACTGAGCAGTTTATGAGAAGCTGATTTAGAGTTTTTCTGTTTTTGATAATAGCAGCCAAATGTAATGGTGGATAAGCATCATTTGTAACACAAGTCCCTTGAAGGGAATCATGCTCTACTGCCAAAAATAAATTTCCTGGAATCCAAGATAAAACTATTTCTTCATTTTAACTGCCGAGTTGAAACCATGTTGGATATTCTGGAGCAATAAGAAGATTTTCAGGTGGCCACAATACTGGATGTAATATCGGTACCATTTTCATTCAGGACCAACTAGACATCATAAGAAGTCTTTTGGTTAAAAAACCCATGTCAATATGACCATCCAATCAGAAGGAGAAGTGATAACAAGATTTTCAACATGGCCACCATGTGGCCAGATTGGCATCATGTCATTTGGGACCAACAATACACCATAAGAAGTCTTCTGGTGAAAACCCCAGGTTGATATGACTTTCCATTTAGTAAGAGTAGTGACAACAAGATTTTCAAGATTACAGCCATATTGTATGTCAGATCTGCACTATTTTCATTTAGGACCAACTAGACAATATAAAAAGTCTTTTGGTGACAACCCCATGTCAATATGATGATCCATCCAGGAGGTGTGACAATAAAAAGATTTTCAAGATGACTACCATAGTAGCCATACTGCAGATCAGTTCGGCACCCTTTTCATTTGGGACCAACAAGACACCATAATAAGCCCTCAAAACCCCGTGTTGATATGACTTTACATTTAGGAGAAACAGGAGTAACAATATTTTAAAGATGGCTGCTATGATGGCCACACTGGACATCAGATCAGCACCATTTTCATATAGCACCAACTGGACATCATAAGAAGTGTTTGGTAAAAACCCCATGTTGATTTTACCATCCAATCAATGAGAAGTAGTAACAATAACAAGATTTTCAAGATGGCCACCATGGTGGCCATATTGGTGGTCAGATCAGCACCATTTTTGTATATGACTAACTAGACATAATGTCTTTTTGTGAAAACCTTATGCTGATATGACCATTTATTCATGAGCAGTATCAATAGCAAGGTTTCAAGATGGCTGCTTTGGTAGCCATATTGATTCAGATCAGCACCATTTTCATTTAGGACCAACCAGACACCATAAGAAATCTTTTAGTGAAAATCCCACATGGATTTGACCACCCATTTGGGAGGAGTAGCAAAAACAAGATTTTCAAAATGGCTGCTGTGCTGACCATATTGTATGTCCATGTGGCACCATTTTCATCTAGGGCAAATTAGACTCTTGGGTTGAATGTGTCTGTAAAGTTTCCTTGCAATCCTCCAAGTAGTTTAGGAGGAATAGCAATTATGAACTTGTACTAACAGATGGAGAGACAGATGATGGACAAAAGATGGAAAATGGACAATGGACCATCCCATCATCTCTTCTAGTCTATGACTAAAAGAGCTGAAAATGTGACTGCCCTTTATATCAGGATGGTTTCTGTCAAATCTGGTAAAATTCTGTTGAGCTTTTTTTTTTTTGAGGATGTTGTTTTAAGGTTTTTCAACTTTCTAGTAACTGTAGCCATAACTGATGACAGATCAACATCATTTGTAAAATCTTGAAATCCCCTCTTGCCAGGATATTGTCTGTCAAGTTTGAACAAATTCTGTTCAGCAGATTTTGAGAAGTCATTTAAAATTATTTCTATTTTAAGTAAAGGTAGCCATATTTGAAGGTGAATCTGCAACATTTTGTACAAACCTCAAAACCCTTCATGCAATGATACTTTCAGTCAAATCGGCTAAAATTCTACTGAATGTTTGAGTCATTTAAAGGTTTTCAACATCATTTGTATAAATCTAAAGCCTTTCATGCCAATATGCTCATGCAAAATTTGGTCAAAATTGGTCCAGTGGTTTGTCATCAGAAGTTTAAAACAGCAATTGTCGATGGATGCACAACATGACTGACAACACATGATGCATGACAGATGCTGGGCCATACCTTAAGTTCACTTGACCTTATTGCCAAACCAGCTAAGAAAAACAATAATCATGTTTAAAGGACAAGATCATGCAGAAATGAAATCTAACAAGGCATGGACCAAGTATGAAATTCATTGCCTTAGGAAAAAGGATATCAAGTCTAGTCATATTTATTCAACTTTTGCCATTTAAAGCACTGCCCCATTTAAATTTTACCCTTTTATCTGGTTATGCCAGTATATTAAAGCAAAAGCCATTAAATAAAAGATCCATTAAAAAGACTAACAAGTACTATGCATTTGCAAATAAAACTTTGTATATTACAGTAAAATGGGCACGATTTTATAAAGAGCTCTAACCAGTTTTAGAGTTGCCTTATTGCAACTGAAATATCTGGTCAAACTGCTAAGGAAGAAGGGTTACAGAGGGGGCTGATTCGGGAAGTTTCACAATATACACCTCTTTTTCAATAATTTGCAAGCAACATAAACACTGACCGGAGCACAGGCAAAGGCATCAGATAGGGAGGGTGACTAAAATTTTAGTTAATAGTTGGTGGAAAGAGTGGGGTGGTATGCTAACAACTTCCATTGATCCATGAGAATTTTAATCTCCATTGTCATACACAAATATTCATCTAATAGATTTTAATATTTATGGATATTAGATCTGAAGAAATCTATTAAAATCTATAAACTGAGGAGAGACTTTTAGTATAAATTAAGTTGATATGCAGTACTCACAATTTTCGTGACTCACTTAAGTTGGAGTTACTCCCCTTTTGGTTAGAACATGTGTATTCATCATAAGCAAACACTAACAAACTCAAGCTTCGTAGCTAAAATTCATAAACCATTGGAGTCAAACCCATCAATATGTTTGCACTGGTGAATTCCTCAAGATAGAAGTTTTAAATGTTACTATACAAGTTGTCATCCACAGTACATGTACTGACTACAACTATATATCATCTGTACAAATAAAAACAGTCAGCACATGAAAGTTGTATGGTCCCAAAATACTAAATCTGGATTGAAAGAAAGAAAATAAAATCAACTAAAAAGAAAGAAAACGGAAAAATGTGTTAGAATCTGCAAGTTATTGTCAAATGTAAGTTCTTAAGAACAATCCACAGATCTGCCAGAAGTAAAAACTTTGGAGTTGTGTACCGGGTGTGATTCTGACAAGAAATTAGGCTGACCCTACACACAGATGTTACTGTGATGTCTGCCCCTTTAATATATTGCAATCAGCTGAAACAATTATTCTGTTAATTATACTGTGTCTTCATGCCAAAGGACCATTAAGTTCTCAACTGTTGTCAAAATAAATCCAGCTTAACTGCTGAGCAAGCACTTAATTATGTTTTCATGGAACTGCTTGTGGGCATCGCCATGACAGTTATTTGACTATTTTCACATTTAAATAGAAGTGGGCATACCACATTTATAATTGCACTGAAACTGAAATAAAAGATTAAAATTAAAACAGGAATTTCACTTCACAAGACTTTTTTAAGTAGGCATTTCTCAGTATTTTCATTTTATCACTATTTCATCTTATATTGTGTTATTTATTGAGAAAATAACAATATATGCTTCCTTCTTAAAATTTGCACATTTCATGATGTCAATTTCAAAATTCTGTGTAATAACCTATATTCTCAACAATATATTCTCAACAATAAAACAAGTGATATATCAATCTTTCATCTGCCAATTTTTTTATTTTTAAATGTTAATGAAGTAGAAGCCTACATTTTGCCTTTTCTATAAGGAAAAAAATTGGATCCACCCTTGCCTCCACATCATAAGCAGGTTTGCAAGTTATCAGGGTGTGCTACGACAAGGGAACAGTGTATACTTAAAAATAAATAGAAGAATAATATATTTTCTGCATTAAAATATATTGCCTCTTCATCATTTGCATTACACCAGTAAAACATGCTTTTAAAAAAATTACCTGTTTTGGTTCTATTGCTTCACTATCGCTGAATAATCTATCGTCTATATCCTTTTGGTGTGACTCAACATGCCGTATGATCGGTGCTGAGGTGATGCTGATGTTTGTAAGGCCTTGGTCAGGGTCCAGGAATGGCCCTAAGTCATCTGCCATCTGAAAAATATTAAAGAAAGAAAACACAGCTATTAATGTGGATTCACTTTTGTTCAGGGGGTACTGACTTTCCTGGGTCTTCTGGTTGTTACAAAACACAAATTAAAATACCCAATGTAAAATGTCTGTAAGATGGATATACTAGAATTTAGATAATGATGAAAATGTACTCTTTACAAGAAGAACATCATGAAAAATGAAGCCAATGAAAATAAATGACATCAGTAGGTGTAATGTATGTATTAGTAAAACTAAAAATTCATCACCTTGTACGGTATAACCTCGCTTGTCCTGCAATCACTAAAATGTAATTAGCCAAAATTTAAAACCTGCATTTTGCACAAAACCTCTCAATTTTAAGTCTGTGAAAAAATCTTGTTATATAATATACAGTGAAAATTTCTGATCTAAATATTCTGGGACCAGAATATACAATAAAAGTCTGTTTATTATAATGCTGTCAATGGCAGTCATGTAGTATACTGCCGTATAGTCAGACCACATTATAATGAAATGTATGTATGTATGTATGTATGTATGTATGTATGTATGTATGTATGTATGTATGTATGTATGTATCTATGTATGTATGTATGTATGTATGTATGTATGTATGTATGTATGTATGTATGTATGTATGTATGTATGTATGTATGTATGTATGTATGTATGTATGTATGTATGTATGTAATGTATGTATGTATGCCTGGATTTACAAATTTTATAAAAGTCAGCTTGCCCAGGGAAAGATGACTGGAAATTTAACTTGCCCTTGGGATATTTGAGCTTGCCCCAAACATGACATGCATGAAAAAATAAGATAAAATAAAATATGGGATATTTTAAGGAAACTGTATTATATTTATTTTAAATTTTGTTTACTTTTTATCTTTGTTGGCACCTTAAAACCATATGCCGATAATTAAAGTTATAACAAAATATATATGTAAAAAATACATGTAGATAGATATGAAGATGAGAAAGAGTTAGAATGCAGATATAGTTAGAAGAGCAAAACCAGACATGTACATGTATATGGACAGATAAATGGATAAGTAGAAAAGGGTTTGGAAATAGCTAGATTTTTAAGTATGTGAGAGAGAGAGAGAGAGAGAGAGAGAGAGAGAGAGAGAGAGAGAGAGAGATGTTCAGGTACAAGACCTTGAACTGAAAAATTAAACAGCCAATAACTGATCTGCGTTAAATTAATTTTAATCATGTTTTAATATTTAACATTTTCCTTTATCTACCATCCAGTAAAAAAAAAACAAGGTAAAAATGAGTCCATCACTAAAATATTCCATAAATATCAATGGTTTCACTCTCTGCTTTTTTCTGGGGTGTGTTGTGTCCACTCACATCTGCTTCCACTTCCACATTAACAATAATCATCTAGTCATCTTGAAATCGGCAACATGCATCCAACTGTTTCACAACCCGACTTCTGAGAATGATTTGAGAACACTTATTTTTTATCCGTTTAATTGTTTGCCAAGCAGTAAGTATCTAGTGGGTGCTACATTTTTGTAACATCAATTACACTTTGAATGAATTCCTCCTGGTGGTTAATTGTTAGAGATGAGTACCTTTTATTTCCAAACACACCTGTCAAAGTAATCTCTCAAGTTATATCATTAACAATTAACAATCACCTTAAAATCGGTGACATGCATCCAAACAATCTTTGACAAGCTGATTGTCTAGAGTCAGCAAGGTGACAAACCTCTCAAAGCTAGGACATGAGATTACGATTAAAATGTAACTGACAAGTTAATTATAAATATTGTTATTCCTTATTTGTCAAAACTTACTTTAAATAGTAAATATTCACATTATCATGTCTGCGCAAGAAAATGCAAGACTGACCTTGGCATTGACTACACGATGGAAATGACATACTAGAGATAATGGATGAAAGAAACTGTGGACAGTTATGTAGAAGAAGAATGCGGTACATGTAAACACTAAATAAAGTTGCTGATATACACAATGTGGCGAGATGGCAGGGCAAAAAACTTGCAGAATATAAAGCATTATGAATTGAACACAACCACTTGTCAGTAAAATAGCTTGTACAGAGCTAGTGTTTTATGCATTTTACCAAGACCATCAACACTAAATAAAATTTCTTGCATCTCTCTCTGTCTCTTTCTCTCTATTTTTTGGACTTGCCCGTGGGCAAGTCTCTTGCAAACTTGAGCTTGCCTGAGCCAAATCTGAGCTTGTCCCAGGAGTCGGGCAAGTGGATTTGTAAATCCCTGATGTATGTATTAGAATTTAACAACATGTCAGCACAATAATGGCTATATGGTGCCAATCAAAAGTCAAGTTCTAAAAAATGTAAAAATGAAGAAATGCACAAAAAACTTTTGGGAAATCAATCCTTCCAAATAAATATAGACATCTAGTGCTACGAGATAAAAGATAAAAGCTAAAGATGTAAAAAATGACGTAAAATGTACATATAAAAAAATATAAAGGTAAAAAATATAAAATCCCTAAAATATAGGGTCAAAATTTCATACATAAACTGCATTCCCTTAAAAAGTCTAAGATTTTCTCAGGTGGTACATCATGATAAAGTCCATTAACTGAGTTCACAAAACAACAAAAAAAAAAATGTCTTGTAGGGTGGAAGTTGATGCACTCAACAAGACTGTGTTCGTGGTCACTGACAGTGTATGCATTCTGGTCGAGGTTCACATATATATGCATGTATGTATTAGAGTTTAACTGTATGTCATCACAATAATGGCTATATGGTGCCCATTAAAAGTTCTAAAAAATGCAAAAATGAAGAACTGCACAAAAAACTTTAGGAATATAAATCCTTCCAATTAAAGGTAAACAAGAAGTACAAAAAGATAAAAATAAAATGGTGAACATCTTACAACAGAAAAATGTATAAAAGATAAAGAAAAACATAAAGGTAAAAAATATAAAGTCCTTAATTTATGGTAAACTCTGCTTATATAAACCACATTGCATATGGAAAACTTTGGTTATATAAACCACACTGCATATGGAAAACTTTGGTTATATAAACCACATTGCATAGGATAAACTTTGGTTATATAAACCACACTGAACAGGGTAAACTTTGGTTATATAAACCACAATGCATAAAATAATGGAGGATTTTCTCATATGGTAAATCATCATAAAGTTTCTTAAGTGAGTTCACATCAAAAAACTTCTGTCTTACATGGTAGAAAATGATACAACTCAACAAAAATGTGTTCCACTGTCAGGGTATGCACAATGGTTGGGGGTCACCATTCAGAATGTATGCACAAGTCAGGTACGTGTGTCCTATGGGTGATTGGCACAATGCCACCTCATCTCTGTGATTTGTTCTATATAAGAAATGTTGCTCCAGTGATGGGTTTGATGCTATGAATTTTGTTTGTAGAGTTTTCTTTCCACATATTTTGCCAAGTATATATAAAATGCCAATTTATATAATATTTGCAGTCAGTACTGTATATGGAATCTTCCAATTTGGAAATAGGTGACTGCAGGGCCGCTTTCGTTGTTTTATCTGCCCTATCATTACCCTTAATACATATGTGCCCAGGCAGCCAACAGTACAGAATACTTTTTCCTGATTGTATGTGCAAATCATGTTTCTGTAAGACCTAGGTTATTAATGGGTTGTCAAATTTCAGGTTCTGCAAGGTTTTCAGTGTGAAAGGGAATCTGAGAAGATGATGAAATTTGTTTTTTTTAAGGTTTAAATGCAGTCCAAAGACATCAGTATGAGTGTAACTCTTGCAGTAAAAAATGGAGGTTTTGTCCAGTAACTGGCTCAAGATCGTGCAATGGGGTATTGCAATGGCATCACCAACCTCATTTCTCTCTTTCAAACTGTCTGTATGCAGAGACATACTGTCATTATAGGAGGCTTTGATTTCATTGAATCTACTCCGAAAAAGGAGGATTGTTGGACTTTTTGAATTGGCAAAGATGAAATATTATTTTTGGGGTTTTGATAGGTTATTTGAGAACATAGAATTTTGCAGTACTTCCAACGCTGACTTTTGTTGTTTCTCAGTGAGGACAAATCTGTTTGCCAAATGGTAGAATGAAATTTGGTTCCTGAGTGTACAAGGTCTGGTACTTGAGCTTACAGACTAAATCATATGTGGGATTAGATAGATTAGATGATAGTTTCTAGTATATCAGAATGGAGATAATGTACTGATACAACTCATAAAATATCGGGCATCACAATACTTACACGAAATAAGAAATAAAATTTACCACTCCCACCCCCACCCCCGGGGCTTGATTTTTCTCTACATCTTTTCCTATGAACAGAGAATTATCTACATCAACAATAAACAGTAAACAGATCCAAAATTACATTAAACAAGGTACAAGAGTATATCACTGTGTGGAACATGGTCTGCACCCTAGGTCTGTTACATTTACAATTTTAAATGTTTTCACATCTTTTAAGAAACGAAATGGTTCCATTTACACATGATCATACATTATCGTAGTTGACCATAATGAAGGTGGCTTTCTTTGGCAAAAATGTCAGCGATAATCAGTCTCTTTACCATCGATACTGAATAATAATTATATCTGTTGCTAAAGCATACAAGTATCTTGCTAAAAAAGAAGTTTACGAGTTTGACAAACAAAGGCAACACAGAGATCAATCTCAATGATTTCAGTTCGTTATATACATTATGTGCTTGCTTTCACTTCTTACCTAGGTAACTGCAGATTAAACAGCTTATCAAATGCAAATTATTTCAGTAAGAAGACTACATTTTTCTTTCATCCCAAACCAAGTCTACTCTAGAAATAAAATTTACTAAACATATATATATATATATATATATATATATATATATATATCACATAACACAAGCACACTCGATGAAGGTTAATTAGAGAATAGCAGCAACAGTGTTACATGAGGTGATCACCCAGTAACAGCATAGAGTCATCTCAAAACAAGTTAGTAAAAATGCCACCAGAAGTTTAGACAATGTAGCATCGCTTGTAGTTTTATCAGCATTCCAAATCTATTTCATGTCTCATATTACAGCTTGTATTTGTTTAAACAGAATATTCATTTTGGACATGTTTCCATGACAAACATGAAGTGATGTTGATTACATGTCTAAACATGACAACCCTACTGCTCTCTAAAGATTATGTAACAGTCTAGCATCTGGAAATGCCCTCTAGTCTTGGTCACCAGAACATCTGCCATGCTTGCAGACTCTAAAATTTGCTGTACTGAAATATGCATCGCATCGTAAGTTCAATATTGCAATGTGTATTGTCTCTAATTCTCCAAATCAATACATATTGTGATACATATAGTTTCACTTACTATGTATCATTATGTGTGTCATGCCTTCAATTTCTAGATGGCCTTACAGGTCTAGACATCACATTATGTAAACAATTTATGATTGCCAAAGATCAGTGAATTAACGTGTGAATGCTGCAAACAACTTATTTCATTGATTCATTGATTCTAGTCACAACAGCATGCTTATGTGTATTCATCTTTTTAATTCAGATGTCATGTGTTTCCTTTTTTTAGAAAATAAAAACAATATGCAAGTTATTTCTACATCCATGGTTCATACAGATAATTAATTAGGAAATTTAAGCACTTTTTAAGGATTTTTCAAGAACAAAAATTTTATTTTCAAGCACTATAATCAACTGCATACCAGCTCCAATAGTCCAGTGGTTAGAGCGTCGGCCTCGTATGCAAGAGGTCCCGGGTTCAAATCCCGGCCAAGCCATTGTAAAAAAAAAAAAAAAAAAAGGAAAAATGGCACAAAGAGCTACCTCGTTTGACGCTCAACACTACTAAGAACTTCCTTGGACTGGACAGGCAGTGGGCAAGATAAAAAAACTTGCAAGGGAAGGTTTAAGACACTCCCACCTCCACGAGTCTTCCTACCGATGGGAGAAATAGGGTGGTGGTGACATGACATCACTGGGCGGAAGTCTTCCAAGTTAAAGTCAACGGCCAGGGTGGAAGGGTTCCAAAGATGAACTTAACGGCCACATGTTCGAGACCAGGGTGAACCATATAGTAACATGGATATCTACAGCCTGGAGAGGGATGGGCGCCGCCAGGTTGAAACGGCCCATGATACGCCAATGATGACGAAATGACTTGTCGCAAAGTCATCAGTGGCGCCCCTATGACCAGCAAGGTTACAGGAGAAATGAAAATGAAAAATGAACACTTAGGAAGAATATTGATTATGGTATGTAGAATCAACAAAATATCAGACAAAACAAAACACAAACAAAATACAAGAACTCAGAAATAGTTTTTGTTAAACTAGGCCTAAGTGAAGATATTGTAGCTCAAGGGGCTTTGGGGCATCAGGGTAGAGGTGCATGATCAGGTTTCCAACTTTATTTTAAACAGATCTTTTATTTTCTTTCTTAATATTTATGTCAGTACATTAGTATTTTTACATGAAAATGCATTTATTTTGAAATTCAAGCACTTTTCAAAGACTACTGAGCATTTTCAAACATTTGTCCAGTACCTTTTCAAGCCAACCTCAAAATTCAAGCACTTTTTAAGGTAACCACCAAAATTCAAGTACTTTTCAAGATTATGCGAACCCTGACATCTGGGAAATTAATAAACTGCATTAACCATAAACGGAGAACACAACATGAATGAACAGTAACTTCATAAAGGATGAAACCTTAAACTGAGCATGGTGTTTGAGACATCATGTAACAATTAAGCGCAGAATAATCTTCAGTACTTCACTGAGTGAAAGTTTTGAAAGCTTGCCTTATAAAATAATAAAGATACAAACACAAACTGAATCTGTATAGATTACCTGTCGAGCTAGAGCCATATTCTTTCCAAATGTAAAAGCAGCATCTTTCACCGACTCACTGTGATTGGCTAATTCCACTGCTGCTCTACAACCTTCAGCCAATAGGCACCCAGATGACAAATATGTCTGCTCTATCCAGTCAGAAAATGTCACATTTCTTGGTAGCCTTGGGTTGCCACTTTTGTCCTTGAGTGTTGTAAACTCTGCTTCCATTAAATTACCAATTGCTCTGGATATAACTTCTACAACCTATCACATAACACAAATAAAGTAAACAAATACAAACTGCAATATGTGCTGATGAGGAGAAGGAAATGGGTTGAAAATTCACTTCTTTTATTTTGATAAAAACAAGATGAAACAAAATATGTTCCTATATCATTGAAAAAATAAATATAATATTAAGTCAGTTTATTCCATACTTTGATAACTAAGTAAAAACAGGAAAATAATAATCATTCCACTCTTGCTGCAAATAACCTTAGAATTCTTTAACTTGATTTAATTTTAAATTTTTAATTCAATTTTCATTTATTTTTTTAATTGTTCTGTTGATTGATGACACTATTATAATAGCTTTGTTTGCATTTTGGACTCTTCCAAAATAGGCTGTAGAGATTATAAACCTTGCTGGATTTGGGTAAACAGCAAATCAGAACCTCTATCATTTCAAATCTAGAATCCTGTGGCACTTTTAAAGCAAAAAAATAAATAAAATGATTCTAACAATATCAAGACTTTGAAAAATGAGGATTGATTTTGTATTACTTGCTGGAAATGATGCCTGATGTGGTTTCAAATACCAGTATTACATATTAATCTTTCATTATCTCCTAAAATGAGTTTGTTCAGCAATTAAAAACTAAAACTATGTTTAACTACATGTACACTGAATTCCCAACAAAATTGGAATCTATGCTACATTTGTAACATGTGCCATAATGGATTCTTTTCTTTAAACTGTCAAATACCATTACATTTTATAGGAATCTGAAACTGTAAATGCTGGTAGTAAATTAAAACCTGAAGCATATATGTTAAATATTTAGGGAATACCTTTGTGTTGTTTAACTTTGCAAGGCCAGTACATGCATTAGCCAATAAGAAATCTCCACTGAGTACAGCCAGCTTATTGCCAAACTCCATATCTTTCCTTGCCCCATCTCCCGGCTGAATATCTTCCAGATTCACAACACCTTTATGGATCAGAGTGGCTGTGTGAATCATTTCTGTGATTTCTGCCAGGGAACGTTGACTGAAAATAATATAAGATAATAATAATGTCAAATTAACACTAAATGCAAGACTTTGCTTGTTACTATTGAGGTGGGGGCAACTCATCTAACAAAGGCAACATTTCAATTCACCTTTCACAGACAAATGCAGATTAATAAATATTCTCAGTTAAACACAGAGTTCTAATCTTAAAGACAGACTTTCAACAAGCACAGTTAAACACAGAGTTCTAATCTTAAAGACACACTTTCAACAAGCACAGTTCTTATGTAGAACAAAGTGCTTGCAACATACTGATTTTATTAAATGTAAAATGTGTAGAATATTTGGTATTTACCGAAGTTTGGTTCCAAGCATATTTGAAGGGAATATTTTCTCAATATCATCTTTGCAATTGACAACTTTCCTGATGCACAGGATGTCACCATATTTGTAATCTCTTCACCTGTGAAAACCAATTTATCTAGTAAAATATGTTTCTTTCATGGATCACCTTTGATCCCTTTATTACTTATAACACTTCATAAAACATCCCACATTTGGCCTTAAACTCTCCAGATTATAACAGTACGGTAATCAATTAACAGTTTGCTGTGTACACATGTTAGCCTTCGTAATCTGATTACCGGTATAACATTTCTGGTCCCCAATAGACTGGTTCCCACTGGTTTCTGTAATGTGGGGATAGAAAGCACAAATATACCGATTCTTTTCTCTTACAAAAATATAATAATAATAATAATAATAATCTTTTATTTTTCAAAATCAATAGATTTCAACTATAAACCGGTATGTGCAGTAGACGGCTTTAAAGTGGTATTTTTCTCCTACCGCTGGGGAATCACATGTATGTTGATGGGCAATCAAACAAACACTCATATTTAATTCAAAAGTTAATCCAATCAAGTCATAACTGATTCCCTCTTCCTCTATCATAAACATCAAAGATAATCCCAAAACAATCTAACCTTGATTCAGTTATGCCCACATAAGCGTGACAACAGTGACCTGTTAGCTCTGTCCAGTTCATATTGATTTTGCATAGTGGCCTAAAGGTGTAAACAGGAGTCTCGCTAATGTCGATCACTGGCACTTAAACTCAATTTGTTAAGGACAGCGTGCGCTCAGTTGGAAATTATGCCAGAGGCAAATGACGGGTAATTAAGACTGATGCTCCGGCCCAAATCAATGTGCATCATAAAAACGCACAGGTTGGAATTTCATGCATCAGAAATGGGTAAAATTCAAATTCCATGCATCAAAACCTGAGGGTATGTGTCTATTGAGAATCCTGTTTACATATATGAACTTAAAGCTTCAAAAATTTAATAGATTGAAAGTCAAATGAGCCAGCATTATTGCAATAATCAAACTGAACACAGTGACAACATTCACAATGACCTTAGAATTACTATGAATGGTTCAAAACAGACAGGAGATAATTGGGATTTACAACCTTTGAAGCCAAACCTCTTTCACCTCCAATACAGAGTAGATAAAGAAGTTTACCAGGGATACCTGTTTAAACACATTAAAAATATAAAGCCATGTATTAATAGCAATCAGTGCAATTAGAGATAGATTTTATACCCTAGGCAAACACATGGTTTAGCAATTTCATGTGATATACAAGGCATTATTGATAGATCTATATGATGTTTTGCTCTCATGTAACTTTAGTCTTCACCTATTATCTACCAGTGTTTTACGTAACAATTCCATTTTTCTATGAATACTCTTCTTTTCAAAATAATAATTCACTGATAAAATCCTAAACTGTGTATTTATGAAACCTTCTTCCTTCATAAATTGAGTCCCTTTATCCCTTTTGTCTTTAATCCCATGATGAAAATATGTTACACTATATGCCTTCAGTGACTTTGAACTAACCTTGAATATTTAAACTGCTAAATTAGTTGTTTTGAAATGTATTTCCACTTAAATATTTTGATACCCTCTGGCAACCTTGGCAGTCACTGGCATTCACACAGATGTGTATGTTGATATGTAGAATGTCCTAATTATGTGTATAAGCATAATGGGCATGTGTATGTATCAAAGAAAAACTGTAGGCTGATTTGGGGATTTTTCCCTCAAGAATATAAACAGATTTTATAACAAACAAGTCTGTCTAGTGGCACACTGAGGTCCAGACTGTGGAGACCATAAGACTAAAAATAGAGAGAAACCAATACTCAAGGTGCAACACTACAGAATTGAACAGAAAAGTAAAATTTTAAAAAATCTGAGGTGCTATAAATACCTTGGGTAAATTCCACTTATCATATCCTGCTCCTTACAGATGCCAGAAGGGTTGGGACTTGGACCAGCAGCTTTAGAAATCAAGAGTACCACCAGACCCCTTGTTTGCAGACTATGTTTCCCATTATCAAGGAATCCTCTGAAAGAAAAATGTATTGTCTGAAAAAGATTATTACTACCATGTGATATTTGTGTTATTTCAACATGCATCTGTGATGATACATTTTTTATCAGCTCCCAATACAATTCATATTTAAAAAAAAAGAAATTAGGTAAATGTGTAGATTCCCATTGCCCATAAAGGTTACCACTTCTTAACAGCTATCGCTCACATTTGGTTTTGTTCAATTTTGATTTCATGCTACTTTACTTATTTTCTCACTATAAATCAAACCATGCTATATCTACATCTCACCCAACAATCTTTTATCCCATAAACTTTTCTGAACCTGATTTATCCACCAAAAGTTTGACTTATAGCAAAAGTATGCAGCTACAAAAGTCACAACAACTGGTTATGTAGGAGTGGGATATATAAATGAATGGATGGATGGACAGATCATTTTGCCTCTCTTCACTAGCCATTTCCTGAGATATAAAGGCAAAAAAAGCGCTAATCATTCAATTCTCTATCTAAAAATAAACAAGCATCCTATCCGCTGCCCCAAACCTCCTTTAATCTGTTTCTTAACTCTGCTTCTATAGCTCAAGACATGAATCACAAAAATATATCTTAAAACTGGATATATAAGGCAGGATTAACATCTGGGTATTTTGAAATGATTCCTCATTGGGACAACTCTGGCTTTATCCTTTGTGCCATCATCAACTTTTGGACCTTACTATACAATATTACGTCCTGCACACTTACATAAAATGGTCATGTGACTGCTCATTCAAAACAAAGTCTGGTTGGCAGAAATAGAGACTTAAGGTGCACAGGCAAGATATTTCCTCAAATTTTGCAAACCTAATAATATTTTCTAATGGTTTGAAATAAAGCTTAAACATCCATATTTGGTAATTTGATGAACACTGCATCAATATTAGTCTCTGCTGTTTCATACTTTCATTAAATAGTTGTCATCAGTTTCAAATAATTACATCATCTAAGAGAAAATATCAGTGAGGAGGCAATCTTCTATATACCTGGCTGTTTTCAAAAGTGGATGCCTTGTGCCAAGTAATTTTCTAATATGGATTGCAACATTCGATAACTCGTCACTCAAAAGACATCGAAGACTCATAAATGAGGTGGGGTAGCCTACGAGTTTTTCTGCCTCTGATACCGCTTTCGTCCAGTCACTGGTTCTGGAAGTTCCAAATATACCCATAAAACGAGACGGTGACTTCGAAATTTCTGAAGACACACGCAAATGATATGTCAGTGTAAGCCATCTTATGCAATCCCGACTTCTAAACATAAAACCACCGATGCGTCCAAAGTTCATGCTTAAAATATATGTCATTTCTTAAAATTACTAGAATTTAAATAATAATCTCATTAGGATCTGACGGCTTAGCGTTATTTGTTCGTGCTTAAATACAAGTCGGCTGTACTTATTTTGCAACGATAGTGCTTGTGTAGAACGTCATCGACAGCCGCTTATAGCATTTCAAACTACTTAAGGTCTAGTGCTCGTTTACATTTACATTCGGAACAACTCGGCTAGTTCTGCCAGATAAAAAAATGCCTCGGATGTATGTTGGGCGCAGTAATTTACAGAAAAAATCATGCATTTTGTTCGCCGAAAATGTTTCCGCAGAAAAAGAAATCCTAATCTATTCTGACAACCTCGGCTATTCTACGATAAGATTTATGGAGAGGTTTACCACCAAAATTACATGCATGTATTTTAATTCTATGCATGTATTTTCTGTTAGTATATACTGTATATTCTATTTTGCATTATTCTATTTTACATTTTCTATGTGTGTAGGATGTACATTCTAGATTGCATCTTTACATCTGCCAATATTTATTACTGAATCTGTTATGTGTGTTATTACAATACTGCAATTTCGTGTCTTCAGATTCCATGTGAATGATTTTATATTCATTTTTTATTCCACACGTTAACATTTTAAATTGTATCTTTCCAACTTTAACTTTTCTCATTGCAATATATGTCTCGACAGCAACGTAGTATTTGATGAACAATAAGACAATATAAATGCTCTCTTTAAAAAAAAAAAAAAAAAAAACATCTGAAGAAGAGAGCATTTATATTGTCTTATTGTTCATCAAATACTACGTATCTGTCGAGACATATATTGCAAAGAGAAAAGTTAAAGTTGGAAAGATGCAATTTTAAATATCTCTCTCTCTCTCTCTCTCTCATGTTTACATAATGTGGCCTTTTGATGTACATGTATAAGAAATCAGTGATATATATATTAGCAAGATAGGCTCATGCTGAAATAAATGGTCAGCATGGCAACAGTACGTAAAAAGGAATTCTACGCATTGTTTGGTCAGAAACGTACTGTTTTATTTCTATAAAATTGTACAAGCAACACAGCCATTTAACTTCATGTTCTCATCCTCTAAATCACCCGTTTCAAACCAAACAATTCCTCGAATCCCTGTGGGACTGATTACGTGGATAACTTCACAATACAGCATCATGTGATAGATTTTTTTAAAAAAATGGAAAATATTGATGACACAATATGTTTAATCGGTTTATGAGAATAAATGAACATCCAGCATTGTTCATATATTTTTTATTCTTTGTTCACAGCTTTAAAAATAAAATCTTACTTTTAACTCAGTAATACGATAATCATACTGAATTTATGAAAGTTTCATATTTAGCAAGATATTTATTTTGAAATTAAATTGAAAATTCATTATTGATTTTTTCACGATGTTTCGTGTGACAAATTCAGCACTTCATAAAAGAGTTCACATAAGCAAAATACTGTTTCAGCCAGTATATATATATATATATATATATATATATATATATATATATATATATATATATATATATATATATACTGAACTAAGTGCTTAAAAAGGGTGGGGGGGGGGTCAAAAAGGCGGTTGCGCTGTTGCAGAGAGATATAACGACTTGTAAACAAATAGCAGCTAACCAAAATACCATTTTTCTGTTATAACTGCGGTTTACATGAAATGCCTCAAACAATAAAAATAAAATAAAATAAAATATACAGTTAGTTTAAAAGAGTCTGTGTGTCAGCGTAGGCTCACTGTGCAACTTTATTAGCTTGCTATCGCAAATCCCTATGCATTTTATTAAATATTTCCATATTGAAAACAGTAACATACTCTACTCGGGACAAATGACTCATAGATCCTAATCAGAGAATTTTAATTCGTACTCTACTAAGATTCGATATCGGGTCCGCAGGTTACGGCACTCATCGCTCTGTACGAATTAAAAATTCTCTAACCTGTATGATAATATTATTTCTCCATATTTAAAAATGCACTTCATATTATCATGCATCCTCTTGTAGGATCCAGGGATAGCACTTTCCGCTTTGTCGGGCATATGTATACCTTGATTTCTGTTGTAGGAATCCAGCGTGACTGTGTACTTAGATGAGAATTAAGCGGGTGTGGATATCAGTGAGTTTGTAGCATGCTTTTTGGGGGGATGTGTGCTTGGTCGATGGAGTATAGGGGTTGGTGCGTGCAGGCAAGGCGATGGGTGCCGTAACCCGTGGACCCGGGTTCGAATGACACCCCTCTTTAATTGGTATTTGCAATACCAATAACTTATGAAATAAGTTTCGTGAATTTTCAGCCAGTAATTTAGAATGAGCCATATTTACAGACAGAACGCACGGGTGAGGGAATTGTTAAATCCCATGACACTGAAGCGTGTTCTAGCTCATGCTATACACGTATATTTACGTGATTATCTATCTCTAATGAGTATCAGATTTGCAATGAACAATCCCTGATCCCCGATCAGCCTGTTAAGAGAAATAAATAAACAAATACATAAATCAATAAAATAAATAAATAACAAATAAATAAACAAATTTCAAAGAAGGTGTATGCCATTTTGCCAATATAGTTGGACGTAGATCGCTAGAGCAATAAACGATTTTTTTATTTTTTTTTTGGCGAGATGCGGCAAGTTAACCCCAATGCTTGTGGGTGGAATAGGTGATCCGTGGTAACGTCTTCCGTGCTTAGAACCTTCAATACACTGGACCCAGGACAGTTGTTCTCTTCAGTGATTAATCTAACAGCTCCATCTGTTTTCATAATAAAAGGTAATAGTTGTAAAAGGCCAGTTTGAAGCAGCAACGTTGGGAAACAGCAGGTTTTTACCGACCTTGATTACTTTTGTACTAAGTCAAGGAGCAGCAACGTTGGGAAACTGCAGTTTTTACCCACCTTGCTTACTTTTGTACTAAGTCACGGAGCAGCAACGTTGGGAAACTGCGGTTTGGACCACCTTGTTTACTTTTTAGGTAAACCCCGGGGCGTCGTGAGAGGGGGTGGGTCTAGGCGAGCCTCTGGCGGTCGTGGTTGCATAGTAGCAGGTTGGTGATTATCACCAACACACCAATTAGAGACGCGAGGGGTCTATGGGATACCGTCAACGACAGCCTGAAGCGTAAGCGGGAAGACAGCATTACCTTCAATTGTGACGAGGTCGAGGACTACATACAACCACTTAACTCCTTTGAGATGATGTTTCAAATGCCCGTCAACATGTACTTGACGCGTTTTGGAATTACGGGCCTCACCCAAATTGACTATACAGAAGGCCCTTACCTTGTACGATGAGGATATTCCATCCCGCCTCCATCTATAGTTACCCTGCGCGCACTTTAAAATACTTCAGAATAAGAATTTATGGAGCATGTAGATGGAGTTGAGGACATGTACGAAACGGGCCAGATTAAAGTGCCGTCTATCTAGTCAGCTAAGGCTTATAAGCCGGCGGAGCGCTAGGCTCTGGGGGGGGGGGGGGATCTGAGTCAAGGCTAGGTGAAGAACAGATGACACAGCTTAGGCTGTACCCTAGCCTAATTTTTTTATGAGATCGGCGCGGCCCTCTGTTCGGCCCTGGGCCAAAAGCGCCTTTTTTGCGGCATCGCTGATGGCTACCGCGACATGGACCGTTCTAGCAGCCGCCCGTATTTCGTTCTTGAGGGTCGTATAATTATTCATCTTGTCCAAAATAAGCATGAACTCATCTTCAGACAAGGAAGCATCCTGCCGGATAGAAGAGTCCGCACACAAGAGATGCACCTTCCAATGGGATGGCGAGAGGAGCAGACGCCAAGGTAGCAAGCACACCTACGCCCACGATCTATGCATATGGGTATGATACTGGATGCAGCAGCCTTACCATGACAATGTTGACAGCCCGCACATACTCTTTGCAGAGAGCGTCGCTGCTCAATCTTAGCCTTGAGCTGGACATCGATATCGCCGATCTTTTTCACGTGGTATTTATGGGGATTCTCGTCGGAGGTTGCACTGGGAAGCGGGGGGGGGGGGGATGGGGGGGGGGGATTCATCGCGATGTGACATTTGGTAGACATGTTTTAAATCGTTTAAGTGATGATCTCAATAAGTAACTTAGCATTGACGTGGACCTCACCCTTTATAGCATTCTGGACATGCGGATAAAATAAACATAACTTGGAGTAGACACGACAAGAGCCAACATATAGAAAAACCGGTTTTCTACAAACTTTACTTTCTCAAACGCCAGCGATGTAGTCGTCCTGTCCTGAACCTGCGGATCTAAACTTTCAGAACTCATCGCGAGAAAAACGTCAAACTCATTACTAGGAGCAGCTCTCCCTGAAACAATACTACCCACGACCTAAAGCGGTGTATGGCGGGCTCGCAACCCACGCTCTTAGCATGCAAGGAAACGTATACACAATCAACAGTTGCCATATTGGGGTTCCCTCTAGAGTAAGTAAGATGAGGCCTAATACCTTCGGACGTCAACGAAAAACTAGTCACCGGACATAAAAATACGGCAAAGTTGGCAGGGTGCACATCCACATCGACATAAACATTGGTAACCGCATCCTGAGGAGCGGTTTGCTCTCTCAAGCCCACTATTTTATTAGCTTTCATATCCAAGCTGGGGATGGGTGGATATAGTACCAAGGGAGGTTCAACTACCAGCCCTGTCAACGTATGCTTTGGTAGCAGTGTCTTTTGAACCAACAGCCTCTCCCATACCCACGATTCTGTTTTCGTTCATGTGTAGGGGTCCTCACATGGTATCATCAGATTTGGATACCCTAGAAGTAACCAGTTTGCGATCTTTAACATCAACATAAGTCTTTGTTTGCCTCGTCTTTAGTCTCAGCAGGATTTGCTAACACCACGAATTTATTCGCGTTCATTGTTATAGGCCCCTGAATAGGTGCACCCTGATTGTTAGCAGAATAGACAACGTAGGATTTAGTTTCCCCATCTTGGGGGGGGGGGGGGGCGCCACGAGGTCGACTATGGATGTAATTTTAATTTTACCCATATCCAAGGAGCCAAATATTTTGTCACCACGTTTTTAAACCTTTTGGTGGTTGCATTCTGTGAATCTTTAGGCTCCCCCACGGCCACGATTTTATTTGAAGCCATGCCCAAAGGACCGGTCATGTTGTCAGTAGTCTTGACAAACCGGAGATTGATTTGCTCGTAGACATATTTTGTCGCAACCAGTTTACCAAACCGTGCAACCATGTCATCGAGGTGTAGTTTTCGAGCCACGTCCGTGTCGTCGGCATACTTTTTTTGCAGCCGCGTTCTGGAAATTGACATACTTTTTCACCTGGGCGTCTTTATCGTCGGCATAACTTTTTACGTCAGTGTCTTTGAGGTCAACGTATCGCTTTGTAGCAACTTTTTAGGTGTAGTGGAGCCGTCCACGTTGCGGAGAGCCCGCCTGGCAGTCACCTCAGCCTGCGGCTTATCGCGCAACGTGCCATCGGCCTGGAAGACTACGCGGTTTCGTGGCGCCTGTAAGTTAGCCGGACGGGTCAACAGCGAGGACAGGTCCACGACAAAGGCCTCCAGGTTCCCGACGTTATCGGCCAATACAACCAGGTCGTTCGGACTTTAATTTGTATGATCAGGTGGGGTCGACTATCCGCATTAGTTCACCAGCTCCCTCGAGCAGCATTGTTTTGTTCGAGAAGATAAGGGCGAAGGCTTGGTAGTTAATACCAGCGAGGTCCGGGCAGACGCTGGCCTTGAAATACATGTCCACGACCGACTACTTTACCAAGTCGAGATGCTCCAAAATGAAGTAGTAAATCGGGTAGAGTCCAGCGAAGTCATTCTGGCTGTTCTGCAGCCCCGTGTCCACCTTTTGATCGCCAACCATCAAGCTCAGAATCTGGCGGTAGGCGCATGCCACATTGTTGATCGCATAGTCCAGAAGGATTTCCTCAACTGGCTCCTGGTGGTTGTTGAGGCGCAGGCTCACTTCCGTGACGCCAAGCCCGTCGAACACCATCGTGTTGCTCTCCGGGTCATTTTCACGCTCCGAGAGCTGCAGGGCTACGAAGACATGCCGGGGTGCAAAGATGCCATGCTGGGCGCCGATCTGCCAGGAGACGCACACTGTTATGTGTCTGTGGTCAGAGCCTGGAAGGACAGGGTACTCTGCCCTCCTCGCATAAAGTTAAGCATATTGTTTTCCACTTGCAGCGCTGGCGTTACGGTCGGCATCCACAGCGCGAGCTTGGAGAGCGTGACATTGCCCCAGTCCACGGCGTTATCGCGGAATATAGCGTCGTCGTCGGTGTTTTTGATGGTCAGTGACATGGCGTGCTTGGCATAGAAGATTACATTGCGCACGTTCCGGCAGAAGCCAAAGATGTGAGTCGGCGGGATGGTTGAGGAAAAGTTGCCTTGGCGTCCAGCAGACCATTCCATATCGCGAAGGCCAGGTTGACGTTGTGATTGTTTCTTCCTAACACATTCGGAGTGCAGTCCGGATGGCCTTTACCTTGTACTATGATATACTGAGCATCATCGGCATTGTCTGTGGCGTTCATTACGAATATCATCGTCGGCCCTGCGCTGCGAGCGTAGTCGTCGCTGTAGCGGACCAAATCAAGGATGGTCGAGGCGACGCTGATGTGGTCTAGGCAGGCCTCCATCTGCTGGTTGTGAATGAGGTAGCGGGCGCTGTGAAACAGCGCCTTCACTCCATTGTAGACGAGTACGATCTTGTCCGCCGCAGCGTAGGCGGAATTACCTTCTTTCGAGATCCAGCCAACGACCTCGAGATTAACTTCAGCGGGGAGAAAGTATCTGGAGGTGTCCTGGCTCAGTAGGCCCACCCAACCTTTTGGTTGGGATCGCGGGCCTCGCACGAATAGTATTGCAAGTCGCGCATGCTACGGTCGTGCAGCACGGGTGCCCCATGTCGAAGGCGGGTTCCTGCACGTCTCGAAAGGAAGCAATCGTGTATGCTGCCCCTGCAACAACTCGAATTAAGAGAGCGGTGCAGGCCCGAGCCTATGAAGAAGTGAGCTATAACGTCGACGCGCGCCCCACTCAGCCGCAAGGTCTTTTGTCGACCCGCCTCGTTGACCATGAACCGCACGTCGGGAGGCATGTTTTAGTCGCCGGTTGCATCAGTTTACGCGCTGTTGCCAAAACCTTTCCCACAGCCTTTTTCACGCCATTCCTTGAGAGCGACCATCTTGATGGCTCTAAAGCGCGCGTGACCACCGCCGCACCTTTGAGCGCTGCACTGACGATGGATCGGAAGATGTCGCCAAGTCCGTGGCCGTCATGCACTTGGTACGTGGCTCCAAGAGAGCCCACCACCCGTACCGGATAGCGCGCCTTGGTACGTTCATGATTAGTATGCTCGCGCCTCCACTTCTAAAACATTTTCCGAGCTCGGGGCGGTCGCGAATGTAGAAGCCAATGGTGAGTGTATCGCCTCAGAGGTTTAGCAGGTGGCCGTTTCTGGTCGGTCAGTGTGAAACACAGGATGTTGATGTGGTGGTTTCAGCAGTGCAGACATCGGCGGCGCCAAGATCAGGAGCTCAATCGGACTCACGTCAGTGGCGAAACTGTAAATTACGTAGCCTGCTGTTGGAGTCCATGTAGGAGTAGCTCACTGCGCCTCAGGTGAGATAGACCGCGATGATAGACCTAATTGGCGTAATGATTGGCGCGACGTTTTCTTTATTGCCTCTTCTGCAGCTGCCCGTTTTTCCTTCATCTCGCGGTAAAAAATCATTCAACTCCTCATCAGTGCCTCCATCGGTCTCTTTGAAAACAAGCTCCACTCAATCTTGCTGCGACATGGCTCTTAGGGGAGACGACAAGTAAGATTTATGGGCCAGATTGGACTTTGCCCACACTCTACCGTATTTTTCAATGACCTTCTCACCCTTCTTTGTGAAAATTTGCTGTTTCTTTGTTGGTCTCGATAAATTTCTCTTCTTTATCAACAGGCTCCGCGGCTTGAACCCGCACGCAGACGGGCTGCTCTCCTTCCTCAAGCGCCTCATATGTTTCCATCCGCCTTACTCCAGCAAAGGCTCAATCAGGCCTCTGTCTCTCAAATATTTCCTTATTGTTTTGACTCTTTTTACAAACTTCAACCACGCCGTACCGGCCTCCATTCTTGCTCCTGTGACCTCGCGGTACGCCCACTTTGGGGAACGTCCTAGCAACCTTTTTGGTGATGTAGCAGCATTTCTTCCCAGTTTTGGAGGATCATGGCCGCGATCACCTCGACATCATGTCCGGGGAAATATTGCCGACCCTCGTCGACAAACGGCTGAGCCCTGCTGGACATTTTTAACATGAAAGCGGACTGGGGATCCTGTGCACGGATAAAGGCGGCTATGCCGGACGGTACGCCTGCTAGCGTGGCGACTGTTTCTTCCCTCCACACCTGAACGGCCCGGTTCACGTTCTTGACATCCTCACAGGTTTATTCTGCTGCCTTCGCGATGGAATTATCGGGCTTGATGACGGGTGCGAAATTTATTTCAACCTCGAAGAATGTATCTTGCTGCTCGAGTTGTTTGGCGGCAAGCTTTTTACGCAGCGCACCGCTATTTGCTCTTTCAGCAGTCATATTTTGTCATCAGTTCTCGTCATTTTCGTAAACGGCATTGCGGCAAGTTGCGATAAGTTGCTAGCAAGTTGCGGCAAGATTGTCGTTCACAGGCACTCTTTCAGTAAATATCTACGCGCGGTCAAGTCCAGCACGAAACTTGCTAGACCGGTGCTGGTCAGGTCCAAGGTGGCCAGCTGTGTGGCGCTGCGGTCGCCTCGTTAAAAAGCGGCGGAACTCGTACCAGTCCACATGTACAGTACAACACGTGGCATGGACGTAGCGCAGGCCGTGACTGACGGTCGCGCGGAAGAGGACGATCATGTTGACCTTATCGCAGATCACATTTGCGATGTGGGCATATCGTTGGGCTAGGTGGAGCACGGGGGAATTTTTGTGCCTTCCGCAGCTAATCTGCCGCAGCATATTGTATCACGCTTCGTCATCCGAGCTGTGGTCTACCACGTACAACTGGTGCAACTTCATCCAGCGCGCCAGGATGTTCAACAACAGCTGGGACTTGCCAATGCCCGACGGGCCTATCAGCAACGCGAGAACGCGGTCGGGCGGTAGAAACCAATGATGCCGCGGCTTTGTAATACACCTTGTGGCGGATAAATCAACAACATCCATACTTCTCCAAAATGCTCGCATACACCTCTGCGTTGACAGCGATACACCCAAAACAGTCGGCGACCGCCGCGTGTTAGTCCTAGCCAACGGATCGCGAGCCCTCCTGGGGGCCTAAAGAGTCTGCGGCGGGAAAAAGGTCACATTTGTGCGAGCCAACAACGTAGAAAAACGCAGCGGCGATATCGCGCCAAGCCTCGGTAAACTTCCAGGTCTGCCCTGGAGTAATTATCCCGGGGAAAAGCACCTGCCGCGCTATAACTTCTGCAGGTGCAGGACATCTGGCTGGAGATGCCCATCAATCGCATGGAAACTGCTTGCTGCCGGCACAACCTGGCGTAGTCGCGCAGCAACGACACAAGGCCGACTTGAACCTGATCACGATCTAAAGGTCTTCGGGAGACTCGTTATCGGCGAGCTGCTCGGGAGCATGCTCGTTACCGGCGGGATAAAGGCCACGCTCGCGGTTGGCAGGCGCGCATTTGCACATCTTCCAGCCGTCTACTACAGCCCCAGAGGATACAGGAAGGGGCATGCGGCTGCTAAAAAACTACTAGCGGCAGCCATGGCCCTGATAGACACTGCCAGGGAGTACTGAAATAAAAGGCCGTGTGGCAAATCTACCTGCCGGTGCAGCGCACGTATTCTGTCCGAGTTTTAGCGTCTTGCCCCCCCCCCCAGTGCACCAGGTCGACGCTTTGTTCCTGCTGCACGAAAAGGTTTGACGATGCGTGTAAAAGTACGCGTGGTGGACGTTGCCAGCCGCTACAAGGCGGTCGAGCTCTTTACTAGCAAGAATGATGCCGAGGTTGCCGCAGCGCTACCGCGGATATACACGCGGGGTCCGCTCAAGTTACCCTAGCTGCTACAGGTCGACCTTGGCCGGGAGTTTATGATCGCCTTGTCTCAGGTCCTGGCCAGGTGCGGCGTCCGCGTTCGGTGTGGCTAGGCTGTCGTCCACTGGCCTCAGGGAATTGTGGATCGATTTAACCGATCTTTGGTCGAGCGGGTGTTTGGGCACCAATATGTTCAGGAGCTGTAGCTTTCGAAAGAAGGGGTCGAGGCGCGCAACATGGAGTGGGTTCAGCGAATGCCGGCTGTGATGTCTGTCCTGAACGGAGATGTAATCCTGCTTGCTGGCGCTAGGCTAGTCGACGCCATCCGCGCCACGTCTGCGACACCTTCTGCGAACCAAGGGAAGCCGCCCGGGCAGCCCCTCAATGAGATGGCCCTGCTGCGGTACTTGTACATGCCTAGCAAGCTGGAGGGTGGGACCCGCCGCGCCACCAATCCGGTATGGTCGCTGGATACATACGTTATACCCGACCGATTTGAAATCCCTTGTCAGCCCATCATATATCACCTCGATAAGTCCCCCGATGGGGTGGGCGATCGACCGCTTCGCATTGGGTTCGTGCGAGAAGAGTTGTAGATCATACCGGAAGATACCCAACACATCCCAATGGTCTTTTCACCCAGCAGAAACCTTGTTGAGTCAAATTAGAGGTCTCAAGCTATACGTCATGTCTTCCGAGTACCTGTCGAACGAGCAGAGAGCAAAGACTTGGTCCCTGCAGGATACATGGATCCTGACGGATTATGTGGCTTGGACGTATAGAACGATCCTGCCCTGCCTATTGCAGATATGGTGGCCCCCTACCCGCAGGTCGAGCAAGGAGAAGAACCTTCATCCAACGATTGTGCAGCGCCTGCTGCAGGCGTCACTCTTTGTCGGCCGCCAACTTTGTTTGGAAGTGGCCATAGGCGTGGGTCGTTATCCCATCAAGTCCGATCCATTTTTTGTGTCTAGCGGGGAGAAGTTCGTCTTTGTCAGCCTATACAAACCTATCTGGTGTTTTTTGCTACGTATGGCTGCGTAGGTGAAACTCCCATCTTTGCGTGATGCTTTTGATGTATAGCCGTAGGTCAGCATTGATCTTTGATCTCGCTACTCCCTTAGCCCTTTGGGACAGTGTCTGCTCGCACGATAGAGTACATTTTGTTACGTTAGCCCACAAACTCAGCAATAGGGACTCCGTTATATTCGTCCTTAAACTTTCCTAACACCTTCTTGTTAGCGTCACTATGCAGGGGGTGACCTTCCGGGATGTCACTCGTATCGCACAAGTCGGCGTCCTCCGCCATGTCGCTATTGGTGTCTTCCGTCTCTGTCTCTTGCAGCAGGTTGTCTGTATTGGTGAGGAGGAGCTGAGCCTTGCACCATAACTCGCCTTTATGTGGTTATAGTAAAAGTCAGACATCAAATATTTTGATAGATTGAGAACTGCCTAGCCTCTGTAGATGGAACCGTTAAGACTGAGTCTGGCTTTTGTGAAGTGAAGGCCAAGAGGTTATCCTGAAAGGTCTTACGGGTCTGAAAGGCTGGAAAGGTTTGGTACGACCATCTGATTAAAAAGGTGCTTAAAGTAAAGCTTGTTCTTTCCTGGCTCTGGGAGAAAGGTCCTCTGATGCTTAGACCCTATGCCCCGAATGTTTTTGACGTGACTCTCGAGAAGGTCAGGTCGGGAGAAGCCGTGTAGGCATCGGCAGCATACAAACTTTCTTTTTGTTCATTTTTACTACTGCTTTATACCATCGGGAAAGGTCTTTGATCCATACGTAGTGCTGCCTGTCATCTTCGGTCAATAGTAAAAGGTTGACGGTCTTGTTCACCACTTTATCGGAGATGCGCATATGGTAAAGCAACTGGTCCCATCCAAAGACGTTAGCGGCAATAGTAGGGTTAAGGTTCTCAAACTTTGTAATGTCTGATGCATTTATCGGAAACGTAAGCTTGTCAAATTGTAACCTTCCCAGATACTTATTGTACTTGCTGGTGCGCTCAGGGCGGTGGTCATCGGAAGGGTAGAAGGTAGATAGGATGGCTCATTCAAAACATTGGGTGTCATTATTTTCTAAGTTGATGACTGCCATTTTAAAATCACTTGGGCGTAGGCATATGCTCTTTACCTCGAAACGTGCGGTACTATGAAATGTAAAGCTTTATCTCCTCGCACCGCACTAGTCGCCAGCCTGATCCCTTGTTCGTAAATTTTTCCAGCCGCTGCTCGATCTTAGTTATGGCCTTAAAGATCATCTCAGTAAGGTCATCAGCCAACGCTGCCACTTCAGCTCGACTGGCTGATATATAGGCTAGTATGGAGATAGCTTCTGCAGAAATCTTTTCTAACTGAGCCTTAACGCAGAACTACCCTCTTTTTGTATGAGAGCGTGCAGAGGGACTGGGGAGGGGCCTTTCCTTCCTTAGCAGCCTTCCGACTGGCCCGTCATTTAGCTGCTTTGCATAGTCTCGGGGCCGGTATAGGTGACTGCCTTGGAGCCAGTGTGAGCTTTTGCCGCCTAGAGGCTGGCGTGGGTCGCCTGGTAGCTTTTGGGATTGTCTGCCGTGCTCGGGCTTGTACAGCTTCCAGCATATCATCGTATTCGATCTCATGGATCTCTCCCTCCCTTAACGGGGTATTCATGCGCTCTATGCTCGGCATGGCTAGGGTAGACAATGGTATCTTATTGTGCACTACCAATCTCTAAATGGAAAATTGCCGCTGCTTGCTGTTGGATGCCCGCTAGGGCAGGCGTATGTGTGCAGCTATGTATGCTATTATGTAACATATATTTAAGAATCGTATTTGACACAGGCCAGCTCATAAACCAAACTTGTTGCTAGCATAATTGTAATATAATTTAGAGTGCAGGTAAACTCATATTTTGCTTTGCAACCATACTATAACAAATAGACAGACGCGAATAAGATGGTTGTTTTATTTAATATAGGAGGGAAGAGACATTATAGAAGTGACTAGAGATTTTAACTTTATTTCTAAGGGAGGTCATAAGGTACCTGGATATTAGATGACTGGGTGTTGGATAGTAGATAGACGAGTGCTGGTAATAGAAAACTAATTGATGGATAGTAGATAACAGAGTGTGGATATTAGATAATTGGTTGGTGGATAGCAGATAACTGGTGTTGATAGTAGATAATTGATTGGTGGATAGTAGATCACTGGGTGCTGAATAGTATATAACTGGATGTTGATTTTAGATAACTAGGCTCTGCATAGTAGATCACTGAGTATTGGTAGTTGATAACTGTTTGGTGGATAGTAGATAATTGGGAAGTGGATAGTAAATGATTGGTTTGTGGATAGTAGGTAACTAGGCTAAAGGGAGGTAACTAAGGGGTCTTAAAGAAGGGGCTATATATTTTTTACTTCGTTTATAAGAGGGCGCATAGAATGGTATGGGGGATAGGGACGTTAGTTGTATTGATAAGGGATTTAAATTCTATTTTATACCCTTCTTTTACATCCTTTCCTGTGTGAATAGGATGGTAGTTTTGTTTAAAATAGGAGGGTAGAGACATTATAGAAGGGATTAGAGATTTAACTTTATTTATAAGGGGGATCATAAGGTACCTGGATAGTTGATGACTGGTGCTGAATAGTAGACAGTTGTATGTTGGTAGTAGATAACTGGTTGATGGATGGCAGATAACTGCGTGTTGGTAATAGATAACTGGTTGGTGGATAGTAGATAACTATGTACTGGATAGTAGTTAATTGGTTGTGGATAGTAGGTAACTGGGTGTTGTATAGCATATAACTTTGTGTTGATAGCAGATACTTGGTTGGTAGAAAGTAGATAACTGGTTGGTGGATAGTAGATTTCTGGTCTCTGGATATTAGACAACTAGGTTTTGGAAAGTAGATAACTGCTTGATGGATAGTAGATAAATTGGTATTTATTGGTGGATAGTAGATAACTATTTGGTGGATGGTAGATACCTAAAAAAAGTTTGTTTTGTTATGAAGCAAATCAAAATAAGTCATTTAATTTAGAGTGCAGACAAACTCCCATTTTCCCGGTTGACAAACTCTAACCCATTACATTTCCCTCCAAAATAGAACTAACATGTCCCAAACAGACGGACTCCTCAAAATGGAGAGCTAATGTTGATTTCCCGTTTGTCCGCGTACATTTTTCGCCCTATTTAACACACGACTTCCATACAGCAGTTTTATTAAAGGGCAGACAAACTCACAATTTTCCCAGTTGACAAACTCTAACCCATTACATTTCCGTCCAAAATAGAACGAACAGACCAACTCTTCTTGTGAAACGTATGTTCTAATATGGTATTTCGGTTTGAGAGGAGACCGTCGCCTCATGCTACTGTTGCGATTTTCCCCTGCATCTTAAGTCGACCGTTTTGATAAGTATCCCCATATCAAGAATGGGATGGTCCAGTTATGAATACACTCGTCGGGTAACGTGATAGGTCACTTGGTACCTGATGTATATAAAGGTTGATGGTTAGCTGATTCGTGATTCTGATGCGTATCCTCCTCAGAGCAAGAAGCTTAGAGAAAGGAACTCAAGATAATCGTGAGGTATTTATTCTAATAAGTAGGCTAGGGGTGAAGTGCCTAAAAAGGCTTTCCACGACTCTAGTGACACTAAAGGTGATAATGGGACTAATTATTTTATCTTGTGCGCATAGGTAAGCGTCAGGGCTTGAGACGATTTATCGGGCGCCGATACCAATCTCTGGAAAACCAGAGTACGAACAGGAAGAGGAAAGGTTCACTGCCAAAGCTGTAAATAGTCGTCTATGCACACCCCGTTACACGTCACACTGCACTGTTATAAAACAAACCCACCTTTCAACATGGACACCTCATGCTAATTTCCCGTTTGTCCCCATAAACTTTCGACCCTTTGTCCCTATAAACTTTCGACCATTAATTTTCCGATGTTAATTTCACGTTTGCCCCTATAAACTTTCGACCCTATTTAACACAGGACTCTCCTACATCATTTCATTCAGAGGGCAGACAAACGCACATTTCCCTCCAAACACACGCAACACTGTTGCACGAACAGACAGACTCACCTGGTGTCATACGGTATTTCCGTTCGTGAGCAGACCGTCACCTCTTGCTACACTGTTACAAAACATACCTTTCCAAATGGCGCCTATGTTAAATTCCCCTTATGCCCCCGGATTTTTTTTACCATATTTAATATGGGGCCCTCCAATATACCCCCTAGTTCCATGCTCTACTACTTACGACCCATGGTTTATGATGGTATATCATGGGAACCTGAATCTCTAATTGGGTGATTTATTTGTAACCACTTACTACCCATGACCTCGCTCGTTGTCTATGGGGACGGAGACTTGCTTTGTTGTGTCTGTTTACATGAGGTTAACATATCTTCTATTATTTGTACATTCATCATTGACTTTATATGAAAATTCTTTATCGTTTCAAAGGCCTCCAACTGGTTTTTCGTTTGACCTCTTTATCATCGTATCAATCGTATCAAACAGTGGTTCCGTTTGGCACTCTCTGTTCGAATTCAAACTTGTAGCTGGTTATATTTTTTCCTTAGGTAACATACACGGACTGGGCTCATATTACAGGACGTTGCAACCTCCTTTATGGTATGTCGAGTTCTAAGCATGTACAGCGCACGCCCGATCACAAACATGTCATCACCGGATGCCATATTTTCAGCTATCCCATAGACCTCCGCGTCTCTAATTGGTGTGTTGGTGATAGTCACCCACCTGCTGCTATGCTACCATGACCTCCAGAGGCCTGCCTAGACCCACCCCCTCCAAATACGCTCAGGGTCTGCCAATAACGTTGCTGCTCGGTGACTTAGTAAAAAAGGTCACACGGTGGGACCAAACCGCAGTTTCCTAACGTTGTTGCTCTGTGACTTAGCATAGTGTGATGCCAGGTGGGTCCAATCGGCCTTTTACAACTACTTCCGTAATTACAGTAATGTCCCATTTTGACAACAGATGGCGTTGATTACAGTATTCCAACTTTCATTATGCTAGCATCTTACATGTAACTTACACAGTGCTACATTGTAACGTCTACGATGTTATATATTTGTATCATTAATGTGATTTACATGCATTCAAATGAATTATCAGAATGCAGAGAGGAGACTTAAAAATGGAATGTAGAATGTTGATGTGCTATTCTTATGTATATTTAATTTATGATGTGTATTTAAATCTTTGCCATGAAGGTAAGTTGTACTTTAGATTCTGGTCACTTGTAAACAGAATGTTTACAAGCATTTGAGTTCAAGACCAGTCTTGTTGACAGTTAGACTGGTCGCAATTTATTGCTTCACATCCTGTGATGATATAGGTCAAGTGAAAATGTGTATAAATACGGATTTGGTAAACAAATAATTCATTCCTGTTTTAGATCAGTCTGTGGGAATGCATTTGAGATCAGATGTTTACAGTTTGTGCCGTTGAAATCAGATATCATTCGAGAGGAATTATTTACTTAATATATTCATTGGAATTACTAAGTGCTCATTGACTTTTGAATTAATACATTACTTTGGAGTTTTATGAACTCATTCAAAGGCATTCTGGATTGTATCGTTGTGTTATTGCAAGATATTAAAGACTATTAGAACTCATTCGGAACATATGTTTTGGGCTTGTGATTAGGACATTTAGGATTATTTGGAATTTGATTCATGATATTGTAAGTATCTCTTGAATTTCACTTTGTATTGTAGGGAAATAAATTGCTTGTTGATATTACTTATATTGTTGGTTTCACTTTCTTTCGGTTACATATTTTTAAAGACCTACAGTCGTGACAGTAATATTAAAAATATGCACATGGAAGTTGAAGATATGAAATTGCAGTATTCCTATATCACGTATATCATATTTAGAAAGAAATATTGGCGGATGTAAAGATGCAATCTAGAATGTACATCCTACACACATAGAAAATGCAAAATAGAATATACAGCATATATTAATATAAAATGCAAAATAGAACAATGCAGACTAGAATATACAACATATACTTATAGGAAATGCAAAATATAATTATGGCGGTAATCTCCCTCCATATTAATTCACAGTTCCATGCATTCGGGGCTGGATTAAGACCTTTAGAAGCCCTAAGCACTGAAAAGATTATGGTGCCCCTCGGAGATTATCGTAGAGATATGTCTCGAATTATTAAGTTTTTGGCGGACGAACGAAGCCAGATGTGCGAAGAACAACAGATTCTTCCAAAATAATAGGTGCTAAAAATAAGACTGGACGAAGTTTCAATCAATGAAATACTGCACTTTTAATTTGTAATGTTATTCGTGCAGCTTTGTAATGAACAAATAGAATAAATCATTCGGTCTCAATATTTTGTTTTAAGCGAATGCTTACGTTACTGTTAGTGATGACACATCCGTTAGTCTTTCTGACGTTATTAAAATTATTATGACGCAATAAGAACCACGGGTTTAAGAGCAGTTCAAAATGTCCATTATTTACATCCGAGGTTGGTTTTTTTTTTTTTTTTTTTTTTTTTTGTTAGAATGCAATTGAAAAGGCCGAGGATTGACTCGAAGTTGCGAATGTTCCGTTTAGGCATTATGGGATTGCGGACTACAAGCAAGATCTACTTACCTCGAAAATGAAGAGCTTGATAACGTACAAAAACAACACACCTACGAAACCGAAAATTTTACAATGAAATTGCTCCAATGAGCATTGGCAGTTTTACGGTTTTCAAAAACACACGTGAACACACTTTTATGAAGATGTTTACTTAGTTCCAATTACAATCAAGACATGTATTAAGTTGATCATAATAAATAAGTACAATAAAATAAATTAAAGGTGCCAAGTGTTTGAAACTATTTTGTTAGTCTCTTAACATATATACGTGTCCGCTAAGCTGGTCAGCGTAGTGATAATTTCCAAAGTTTAATAACAAATCGCCTGATAGTATAGACAACTATTTAGGGGCGACGGTGCAGAGTGGACCGAGAAGTTACAAATGTGATCTGCAGAGCAATGAACTAAGGCGTAGATGACCTTGGGGTGATAACATCATTACAGCAGTGGTGTAAAATGTATGAACTGTGAAGAGCGTGGATATCTTCATTAGATTCATTTAAGATATTTCTTTTTGTTTTCTTTTTCTTTCTTTTTTTTTTTTTTTTTAAAGAAACTGCATGCGACTGTTTGTTAAGGATGTAAGCGCTTAAACATAAAATGCTGACGTAATAGCCAGGGGAGTTCAACTGAAAACTGAAAGTAGACGCTTTAACACTATGACCAGCAAATTACCGCGGCTGTTTCCATTTTTACAAAGGGTAAATAAAACCAACGCTAGGATCCAAATTATAAGAAAGGTATAGGTAATACTTCCCATACATTTACTTAAAATTGACGATACGTTTGTATGCATAAGTGACAAACTAGCGATTTATTGAAAGTGGGTCACCGTCACGGTGATTCACTCGTGCCCACGCCTGTTGCGTCACGCTTCCAGGAATTAGTTAGGTACACTTGATTCCCCGATTCTTGGAATAAACGGATTCGTATTGAAGATTAGCGGTTAACAGTTTTCTTTTTTAAGTATTGCTTTCTTCCTGGAATCGTGTAGAAGTGAAAAGCGGGTAGAATGAACTGGACTCACATTTTAAAATCATGATGGTTTTGAGGTGTTTGAATACGAAGTGAAAGTGAATAACAAGCTTCAGGTATTTCGTACCATCTGTTTAGACGAACTAACCTTGCATTTTCAGTCTACTTATTCTTTACTTTTTCTTTGGATACATAAACAAAAATTTTAAAATGCACTTGTTGACAGATATTTTCATAACCAACTTGATCAATGTTTCACATCTTGCATGGTTTTATTTATAGATATAATTATAAAAGGATGTTTACAAATTTGATGTGAAAAGTGATTAATTTTACAGTGACTTTTTTTACATTATTCTATGGACTCGCGTGTGTCAGTTATGCTTTTCTTGACATAGCTAAGCACAAGAATTTGAATTCTTAGTAAAGCTTGTGTATAATTATATAGGAACCAGAATGTCCCATTCAATTTATTTTTTCCCAGTAGTGAAACATTTTCGAAGTTATTTGGTGTTCTTCAAAAATTTACTTGCACAGATTTATATTTTGCAATAAATATTTAATAACATGCATTATAATTTGTTTTAACAAGATTTTTGATCAGAATGATGGTGATCGAAAAAAAAAAAAAGAATTTGATTTTGGATTTTGATACCAGAATGGGACTATGCCTTATTATTTCCTTACCTATTTTTGTTATGGCACATGTTAAATTTACAAAAAGTCTGTAGTCAAACAGTATGCCCACTTTTTCCTTAATTATGATGTGTACCCCAATCCCACCGTACTCCTATATTAATCATAACTCTCACACAGTAACTGATGGAACAGGTTGGCTTTCTCTGACCATTATGCATATGCACAAATCAGCTCTGATCTGATCTCAAGGATTCAAGTTTTGAACTATGTAGGTAGAACATAGTGCAGACAATAATGCTTAATTGTTGAGATGGGTCAAATATAGTAACTGTGTTGGGGGAGGAGGGGGGATATTTTTCTATTTTTGACCTTTGTAATCACAATATTAATGTAAATGGAAACTTCATTTTGATTTCAAAATGTGGTGGGAGAATATAGAATAAATCTTTTTATGTTGCTTACATATTTAAATATCTTTGAAAAAGCATGCATTTATTTATTAGTATACTGTCTTGCTATTGAAACTGGCGTACTTTTGAGGTAGACTACACGAGTGTTAAATTGGAGGATAGAACATAATGTCTTAACGAAGAAATGATGAATATGTGTCAGATAAAGAATGATCTTAAGGAATATTATAGGTTCATGAAAAGCATATGTTTCAGTCAGCCCTATTCAACATTTCATTGTTTAATTTAGATGTAATTTCAGATTTCTTTTTGTTTATATTATTTTATAATTATTGCAGATATAATCTCATTCATGAAACCAGTACCTATGAGTCTCTCATTATCTTTTCCTCTCTCTTTAAGGTAATACTGTACTTAAAGTACTGTAGTGTTGCACTTTGGATTTAGTGAGATAGGGATAATGTGACCTGCTGTCTCCAAATCTTGGGGGACACAATCAATTTCAAAGGGATAAATAATTGTTTGCATTAGAAATAATGGTCAATAAAGCATGCCCAAGGGTCAATATTTGGGGGACATGGGGCCAAACATTGCAGGAAATCCACTATCCCATGCTCATGGTGCAACAATGGTACTGCTTTGCATCTAATTTTTGACTCATTTTAATAAGCATTTTTCAGTTGTGAAAATAATTATTGGTCAGAAATAGATAATAATTTTCTTATGTATATACAGTTCAAAAAGTTTAAATAAGAAACAAGTTCTGTGTGTGAGAAATTGGAAGACAAATAATTATCTCCACTTGCATTCTTCATCCTTGTGAGGCCTTGTTAAGAAAAATGGTTCTTTACACTTATGGTAACCATTTACCATTTTTCATGCACTAAATTGAGAGTTTATAACAAAATGAACAGAACATTACAGGGCTTGAAATTAACGCTAATCTGCTATCCCAAGGTTAGTGATTTTGCTGGCGGATCAGTGAAACCCAGCTGTCAACATTGGAGCAGTGAATATTACTGCTGGTCATTATCATAACAGTTAAAAAGTGGCATTGCCTTTAATGGTTAATTGATCTATTTATTGTGTTAATTGAGTACCTACCAACATCCAGCACTTGACGAGATACAGTAAATGCTTGCAGCGCAAGTGAACAGGTGTTAAACCACTGATCCATTCATCAAGTAAATTACTGTGATTATTGTCAAAACAGTCTTCACGCACATGGAACTAGCCAGATGTACTTCCCTCAAGCACTGATTCCATTACTGATGATAACAAAAGGTACAGGGTATCAGGCTAGTATTGATGAATTGGAAAAGGTTGCATTTGCCAACTCGATGAATAATCCAGAATTATACCAAACAATGTATTTTAATATTTATATTGTTGTTGATAAACATTCAATGCATTGTGCAGTGACAATTGTAAATGTGGAAGTATTTGCAAGGTGTGCAGCTGCTATTGAAAGAGCAGAAATTTGATGATGACGAGAGTGCGGTTGCAAATATGATCAATAGAAGAGACTAAGAAAGTACCAGAAATGCTGGGAAAATGAACACAAATGGCTGAAGTATAACCCAGGAGAGGCAGTGATGTTGTGCACTTTCTGCACTGAGCATTCAGAGAAATACGAAAGTGTGTGGGGTTCTTCATTCGTGAATCATGTTGGTGAAACACGGTTGTTAATGTTTTGAATTAATGTTAATGAATAAAAAATGTTGAATTAGAAACTGAACTGGTTTCTGTTTGATTTTAGCAGTATCAGTAAAATTTAGGCTTGATCAGTAAATATTTATTTTGGTGGTCCTGTGGGTTAGTGAAAAAAAATCCTAATTTTGAGCCCTGAATTATAAGGAGGTGGTTTTTTTTCTAAAGAACGACTTTATATGGCTGAAAAATTTAAAGTCATGCTTGTTAGAATAGTTAATATGGTTTCATAATTATGATTTTTATGGATTAATGGAACAATATGCAGCTCATGTGAACAATATGCAGCTCATGTGAACAATATGCAGCTCATGTGAACAATATGCAGCTCATGTGAACAATATGCAGCTCATGTTCAAGAGTCATTTTAAGGCAGGTTTACCTTTGATGTTAACATCTTTTCCAAATTTTGGGGTATATTTTAACAATTTAATTAGAAATTTTACATCCAATGGCTTGCAATGTCAATCCAATTAATTCATCTCCATTTTAAACATTTTTATGTAATTTTAGATACCTCTGTGTATGCATTTCCAGTGAATCCTGGATCTTCAGATGCAATTTTTGGACCCCCAGTATTCTCAGACTGTGAATTCTGTGGACTCTCGGTAATTAGCCGAGGACCCACAGTTTTCTGAAACTCTGAATTCAGATGATGTACAATTTCCCAAACATGTTCCAAGAAAAGAAATGAACAAGAACTAAATAAAAAATTCTCATATTCACAGAAGTGATGAAAATAAACATTTAAATGATTTTATGCTCACTAATGACTCCTTCTTTTCTCATCTGGACCCCAGTTTTCAAACCCCAAAATTTCTGGAAACTGACTGTCCAGGACTTCCAGAACTCTGATTTGAAAATAAAAACAACAAAATTGTAGACTGTAAGGAAGGATATAACATATGCATTGTTGTCATTTTTACAATCTAAGTTGATTATTCTATAAGATATTTATACAAATGGACATGTAGCTCAAGCTACTTAGTATTATATTCACTGCCCCCCCCCCCCCCTCTTTCTCCTGGTATGTAACATGAGGAGGGTATACAGCTGTCACTCTATCTGTCTGCCAGTCTGTCTGTAAGCATTTTCATTTCTGGAGCATAACCCTCAAACCATTCAAGATATTTAAACCAAACTTGGTATGCATGCCTAACAAGTTGAATAGAGGCTCCTTTTTGATGGAGAATGTTCTGCATTCAGTATTTTTTATGTTACTGTGGAAACAAAATTTAGTATAAGCAGTATATAAATTGAGTGCTGGACCATAGAATACTTGCAGTAACAGTTGAGTTTTTACTTAAGCATGTATGCGGCGGGGTAAATATGTCATCTGTAGATGACTTGTTATTATTGGCAGTGGTGATGCAATAAAAATACCATGTCATTGTGTTTGTCAGTGTAATACAGGCATAAACATGGTTCTATTTATATTATGCATTGAAGTGGACTTGGTATTTTTAGCACAAGTTTTTCTTACTTAATTGGTTTCCCGCATGTACAATGTATATTTCATTGATTTTCTTTCCAGTAGTTTGAACAAATTGTTTCTCAACTCAGATTTGGTCAGTTAGTGTACATTTGTTCTGCACCTGTCACACATTAAGACTTGTTTTATACATATTCAGGATGCATTGTAATTCTTTGTTCTATTTATAAAGACAACTGTACATTGTGTAATATATCCTACATGTTGTATGAATTGCCTCCATTCACTGTTGTATTTTTCCCGGTAAAGAGTGGCATGTAGTCTTCGAGGAATTGAAACTGATATCAGGTACATGTATTGTTTACTGTAAGGACTTGCTCTGCGACACTATCATTATGGTAAGAATTTAAATTTTTGATGTTTATGACTTATGAAAAGTTTAAGGCTAAAATTGATCAAAATATGGAACATTTTAATTGTTTGACGATTCACATTGCTTATTCAGTACCTATTTTCATTGTCATAATATTAGATACTGTATTTCAGTTGGATTTTTCTTTCTCAATGTTCTAACATTGTGGTACAACAAGGCCATGAATTACTGTTTATACTCACGTATAAGCTGGGTCCAAATGCAAACAACATAGACCCTGATCTGCCGTCGCATAATGTGCCGTCAGATCAGGGTCTATGTTGATTGTTCTACTGATTAGTCCTTACAAACTGCATAAACCCAGATCTGCTGGCGCATTATGCGACGGCAGATCTGGATCTATGCCGTTTGCAGTTGGTATCGGATTATACGTGAGTATATATGGTAATGGTTTTTTTCTCCAATAAAGTGAAACTATTACTGAATGAGATGTCTTTAATTCATAGAAAGAAAGGTAGATAATACTACTCTGATGTTTATGTTTTGTAAAGCAATGCAAAGTTTTATCAACGTACATTAAATCCATTACCACTCAATTAGTATTAGGACTGTCAAATTGATGGGTATAGGTTGGGGTTGGGGAGTGTTCTTTCATATTTTGGTGCTACATGGACTTGTCTGAAACCAACAGTTTCTACCCCAAAAATACCAAATTATGAGCATAAACCCCTCCAAAATACTAACAAAAAAAAATTTGCACCCAAAAATACTAAGACAGTTGTACATCCCAGAAAATACCATAAAAGAGAATTGTCAGTATGAATTTATTAAGCATACATGTATGCTAAAGGAAGACTCAAAACCTCAGAGAATAATAGACATACACAAAGACACCCACACTCACATCATATGAGTGTCAAACATTAAATATTTATATGGCAGTCGACAGAAGCAATGCTATCCAACATAATGAAGATGTAAAAACAAAAGATAAAAAAAATTATAGAAGAATTTACCACATGCTTAAAATTATACATAGTATCTTAGTAATATGCACATAGGAAGCTAATTTGGATGTAAATTAAAAGCAGGATTTAGCATTACTTGATTAACTACATCATTGAATGCCATCGATAACATTGCAATAGTGTGTGTGTATATACACATATGTATGTGTATATATATATATATATATATATATATATATATATATATATATATATATATATATATAATTGCTGAATAAAACCACTTTTTTTTGTCAATTGCAAGTTTAATATGATGCTCTCGATATATTTTTACAATAATTGTTTTGAAATTCCACTCACTGGTTACACAAAAAAAGAACTGTGTTGAAATTCTACTCACTGGTTACACAAAAAAAGAACTGTGTTGAAATTCCACTCACTGGCTATACAAGCCTTTATAAGAAAACTAAGTTGGGTTGAAACATGATGCAAAAAAAGTCTAAATTTGGTGTATATAATTAGTGAGCTATAGTAGCTCAGTTGGTAGTACGTCACATTCTAAATCCAAGGGGTCGTGGGTTCGATACACAACCAGGCCAACCCGGGTCAGCAGCCTCAGTGTGTCCTTGGGAAAGGCACTTAGCTCCCATTTTCTTAATATGATATAGCCAATAATGTGTTAAAAGTGTCATTAAAACCAGTAAAAACAAAAAGTATCTAATTCAGAATTATTAAAATTACAAAGTGGTTCTTTTTATAAGAAGTATAAATTTTAAATGAGTAAAATCAATGTTATTCATCATAAATTTTCCAAACAAAGTATAACATGCCACAGATCTATATATGCTTTCTAAATAATTTGTATTTCATGGTCTGACTTTAAAGATGCCAGTGCCATTTTCAAAATGTAATTGGCTGTCTATAACTTGTGACAGTTTTAAAATAATGTTTTGTTTTTTTTACTATCCATCTCTCAACAAAAAAAGGAGTAAATATGGGTCTACTTAGAGGTGTTTTAAGGTAGCAATTTAAGTTAATACATGATTTTTAAAAAAGTTTAAATTTGAGAGATATATTCAAACATTATGAACATTACAGTAAGTACTTTATTCATTTTTAAAGAAAAATTAAATAATAAGAAAATATTATTCATCAAAATTTTTCCAAAATAAGTAGCAAATGCCACAAATCTACCCTTCTTTTTAAATCATTCTTTTTTTATTGGTCAAATATTGAACATACCAAAGCCTTTTTCAAAATTATCATGATATCTATAATTTATGGCAGTTTGCAATGAATATGTTTTAACAATAATAAAATTTTAAAAAAAAATGCAATTAGGGTACTGTCAATACTGAAAGCAGTTAAATGTGGGTAAACTTTCATATATTATAAAGTAGCTATTCATACACAATAGAACAGTTGAACTTTGTGGATATAAATTATTAAAAAATATGAAAATGAAAATCATAGTTAGTTTTTTTAATTTGTTCTCAATTTTTAAAAATAGAATTAATATTGTTCATGAAAAATTTGTCAAACAAGGTAATACATGCCACAGATCTATACTTCTGCTTTCTTAAGTTTTTAATTTCAGTTGTCACCTTAGGCCAAAAAAAATAATTATGTGTGTTTCCTATTGCACTTGTTTTAAAATTAGGGTAGGCATGTAGGTTGTTGTTTTTTTCTTTTTTTTTTCTTTTTTTTAAACATTATATATAAATCAAATAATATTTCAAGTGCTTCAAAGTACTGGGCAAAACTGGCTCAATAAGATGCACAAATCAATTTCGACAATGTGATTTTTTTTTTTTTTAAAAAAAAAAATTGGGGGGGTGCGTGGGTGGGGAAAAAGTGCTAGGGTCGGCAACGAGAAACAGGGATGGTCGGACAACCGGAAATACACGTATTTATTTTTTTTTTGCCTTAGAGCCATTATTTTGCTGCAGTGATGTTAAATGTTAATGCATACACACATTCCTATATCTAAAATTTTTTTTTATTTGTCAAATATTAAACATACCAAAGCCTTTTTCAAAATTCTCTTGGCTGTCTGTGATTTGCGGCAAGTCAGGATGAATACATATATAAAATTTTTTTTTTTTTTTAATTTTTTTTTTTATGCAGTGACTGGCAACAAAGAAAATAGCATAAGTGAGAAAACTCCCAGATGTTATAAAGTATCTGTTTAAGTTAATAGATCATAAAAAGTTTACATTTGGGGTATATTATGAAAATATTAATTAGTTCTTTATTCAAGACTGTAATCATTTTTAAAGATAAATAATAATAAAAATATTATCCAAACATTTACCCCCAAAATGTAGCACATGCTACAGATCTATCTTTCTGCTTTCTAAGCCATTTTTTATTGTTCAGACTGTAAAAATGCGAAAGAATTTAACAAAATTCTCATGAATACATTACAAAAATAATTTTAAGAAATTGAAAAATCCTTTTACTCTCAACAAAGATTGGTGTAAATGTGGGGAAATTGCCATATATTATAAAGTATCAAGTTAGATTTATACATCATTTTAAAAAAGGTTGAAATCTGGGGGC
Source organism: Margaritifera margaritifera (assembly GCA_029931535.1). NCBI lineage: Eukaryota > Metazoa > Mollusca > Bivalvia > Unionida > Margaritiferidae > Margaritifera > Margaritifera margaritifera. The sequence goes on from JAQPZY010001580.1 coordinate 1,974,929, forward strand.
ATATATTGAAAAATTATGAAAATTGTAATTAGTTCTTCTTGTAACATTTTGTGTACAGTTTAAATAATTAAATACAATAAATATTATTCATACAAAAGATTCCAAGCAAAGTATAAATGCCACAGACAAAAATAATTAATTTTTTTACACATCCAATTACTGGTTACATTTGGGGGTATATTAAGTGTGTGCATATTAGTATTTATATCTGAAGTTGACCAATTAAAAAATATGCAAAAATATGATGTTGCATTCATGCTCAATGTACCAGATTTGGGATTTTTTGGCTTTCCAATTGACCTTATTTTTATGAGCTTTTTTTCTCAGAGTTTAGATTGCTTTTTTAGATTCATATATCATTTCACAACACGTAAATATAAATTTAAGAGGATATCACTAATGTTCAAAGTGAACTAAAAGGAATAAAGGATGAACATAACTGATATCCTGTTGAATTTACAAATTTATTTCTATACATGAATCGGCACATGGACATATTCATTTTTTCATAAATGTAGGCACGTGCTCAAACACACACACACACATGCAAATTATGATTAAAAACGATTTGACAGTAAAGACTGTCATCCATTTATGCAGACCTTCGGCAAGGTAATTTTTTAATATATAATGGTATGCTACTTATCAAGGTCTGAATAATAACATAATTATTTTTGTATAATGTTAACAAATATTGTCAGTAGTGAACACTTCTAATTGTTGCCATAAGGCTATTTTTGTATAATGTTAACAAATATTGTCAGTAGTGAACACTTCTAAATGTTGCCATAAGGCTATTTTTGTATAATGTTAACAAATAGTCAGTAGTGAACACTTCTAATTGTTGCCATAAGTCTATTTTTTTATCATGTTAACAAATATTGTCAGTAGTAAGCACTTCTCACTGTTGCCATAAGGCTATTTTTTTATAATGTTAACAAATATTGCCAGTAGTGAACACTTCTCACTGTTGCTATAAGTCTATTATTTTATTTTAACAAATATTGCCAGTAGTGAGCACTTCTCACTGTTGCCATAAGGCTATTGTTTTATAATGTTAACAAATATTGCCAGTAGTGAGCACTTCTCACTGTTGCCATAAGGCTATTGTTTTATAATGTTAACAAATATTGCCAGTAGTGAGCACTTCTCACTGGTGACATAAGGCTATTCTTTTATAATGTTAACAAATATTGTCATTATTGAGCACTTCTCGCTGTTGCCATATGGCTATTTTTTTTATAATGTTAACAAATATTGACATTAGTGAGCACTTCTCACTGGTGACATAAGGCTATTCTTTTATAATGTTAACAAATATTGTCATTAGTGAGCACTTCTCGCTGTTGCCATATGGCTATTTTTTTTATAATGTTAACAAATATTGCCAGTAGTGAGCACTTCTCACTGGTGACATAAGGCTATTCTTTTATAATGTTAACAAATATTGTCATTAGTGAGCACTTCTCGCTGTTGCCATATGGCTATTTTTTTTATAATGTTAACAAATATTGCCAGTAGTGAGCACTTCTCACTGGTGACATAAGGCTATTCTTTTATAATGTTAACAAATATTGTCATTAGTGAGCACTTCTCGCTGTTGCCATATGGCTATTTTTTTTATAATGTTAACAAATATTGACAGTAGTGAGTAGTTCTCACTGTTGCCATAAGGCTTTCATACAAGAGTTTCACTTTATTAAGTTTGCATTCATGTGCAGAAACAAACTTTTTATAATATTTGTCAATGAAATGTTTTGATTTGATGCCGGTTTCAAAATAGTTAAATAGGTCAGAGACATCTAAATTTGGTAATATGTGTGCAAGATTTCAAGGTCTTCTATGAACTCCCATACCTGGAATTACAGTTAAAATGAAATAACCACTTGACTTACATGTATTAGTGCAGCGCAGACTTGATTTACATGTGTTATTGCAGCGCAGACTTAATTTACATGTATTTAGGTAGTGCAGTATGGCATAGAAAATTATCTCATATCTCAATCTTGAATGAAACAGGTAAATGCAAAGTTATATAATTTAAGATTCCTTCACTTTTATGAATCATCCTGTACAAAATTTGGTCTGTGGAATTAGAATATTTTAATATGAATCATCCTGTACAAAATTTGGTCTGTGGGATTAGAATATTTTAATATGAAAATTTCAGAATATCTTCTGCAGACATTCTGTACGTAAGATTTCTGTCTTTACAAGAGCTAAAATTTTGCATACTGTATTTAATATAATTTAGAGGCCACTCCAAAGTTATGCACCAGTCAGGGACAAATGAAACTGGGTTAGTGATATTGATCATATTTCATTTTTAAATTTAGAAAACACAAAATATACAGGGAGTTCATGTTTATTTTGTTTTTATCTTATACTAGTATTTGAAATTACTGAAATATGAATAAGAAAGTGATTTGTTTGATATCTTTTTTGGTACAAGGAGTCTTAACATGAAATCAGCTTCTTTATCCTGTCATTTAGGCTGACCGGAAATCTGGCAATATATGCTCTCTGTTAAGGTGCTTTGAACTTGGAAAACTAACAGCTTGGAGGGTTTGATAGTGACCACCCATGGCACTTCAGTGAAGAACAAATGGATTTTATCCTTCAAATAAAGCTGAGATAATCCTTTGCCAAAGCTTTTAAACAATTAGTGGAATATATATCATCATGGTAGTGTGGTGAGCGGAAACTTCGATGGCATTGTGTCAAGTGCATTGAACATGAGGAGTATGCTTATAAATATATAAAAACCACAAAGTGTGATGGTCAGTAACTCATTTTTCATACTATTAATAATGAAGTAATAAATATGTACACGTAGTCATGCAGTTACCATCATTTTTAGCATCTCAAAAATGGTACTTGTCAGTCTCTGAAAGCTGTTGCCTCTAAAAGTTGGGGTCTCCAAAATTGAAACCTTGTAAAATTTTCTTAATACAGGTGCTCCTAAATGTGAAATATGCTGAAAAGAGCACCAAAATTGGAATAGATACAGTATTTTTTATTAAATAAATGATATTTATATAAAAATGGGCAATATATGTGAGCTTAAACTGAGATATATAAGCACTGTCAGTTGTTGTTTGTTTTTTCCTTTTAAAAATCCACTTGTGACAAAAGGAATTGTTGAACCATTTGTGTTGATTTAAAGTAAAGATATTTTTTATGCCAAAATCGCATATAGTCTGCCTTCAAAAATTGAACATTTTCAGAGGTTATAAGAGTGCAGTCATTGTTGTTGCATATGTACTAAAGTTACTTCAAAGAAGAAATTATAATTATATTTTGTTGTGTTTCATTTGCACTAAGAAATTAAAGAAGTTAAGGAAAATGGAATGAAAATTTTGAAATATTTAAATTTGATTACATCATTTCTTTAATATTTGATTTTGACAAATTTGTTGTGTAATATGTTTCAAGCAAATTTTTTTTGTAAAAAAAGCAACTTTTGTATGCTTTATTCCAGTACAGTATGTACTATCATCATTATCGTATCATTTTGAGATGATTATAGAGAAAAACTAACAATATGTCACACTCGCTACTCTTTGTAATGCTGTTGTCACGAGCAAAGACACCAATCCGAGAGCTATCCAAGACCTCAAAACTCCGTTATTCGATAATTAAAGTTGTTGATGCCATATTTGGCCATGTTTTTGTCCAGTCCCCCTTTACCACCGTCAAAAATTGAATGCATGATATGGTTGTCATTGATTCATAGTCAGTCAGTAGATAAAGACTGATTATGATGTTGTTCGTCCGAGTTCGAAGATGACCATGACATCACAAACTGGTTTGGTTTCTGTAAGTATGTGAGTGGCTTATCAGGCCAATTTGTGCTCTGAACTGTCTGTAACACACTGCACAGATGTCACTTGGGTTTACTTGATCAATAGAGGACATGCTGCAGTTCTGAGATTTATGCTGCTTGTGCTTCTGCACTGCCTCTGCAATTCTCCTCAGTTCAAAGTCTGTAGCTCCAGTATGGATGAGACTGCACCAGGTGGAGTGATTCTGTGTGAGATCTTCCCAAGACTCGGGGTCAGTGTTGAAATGTTTCAAGGATGGCTTGAGAGAATCTTTGAAGCGTTTCATCGGATCACCCTGAGATCATTTTCCATCCTTCAGGTCACCATAGATTTTCTTTGGTAGTCGCTCTTCTGACATCCTTTTGTGGCCTACCCATCTCAACTGTGATTTCATCAGCAGAGAGTGGATGCTTGGAATGCCTGCCCATGTGAGAACCTTAGTGTGTGGGACCCTGTCATGCCATCTTATACTCATCAGTTTCCTCAGGCAGCCCATATGAAAATGGTTCAGCTTCTTGGCATGGCGTCTGTACACTGTCCAGGTTTTGCATGCATAAAGCAGTGTCGGCAACACATTGGCTTTGGAGACCTTAAGTTTTGTTTGCAGACTGATGCCTCTGCACTCCCGCACATTTGCGCGTAGACTGCCAAAGGCCACACTTGCTTTAGCAATTCTAGTGTTGGTTTCATCATCAATATGGATTGCATTTGACAGTGTACTGCTGAGATAGGTGAACTTGTCCACTGCCACGAGGGTTTGGCCATTTACTGTGATGGTAGGCTCTATGTAAGGGTTTCCTGGTGCAGGTTGGTGCATCACCTCTGTCTTCTTGATACTGATTGTGAGACTGAAATTGTCACAAGCTGAAGAGAAGTAGTCCATACTGTGTTGCATGTCAGACTCAGAGTTGGCATTCAGGGAACAGTCTTCAGCAAAAAGGAGATCATGAACAGTCACTTCATGTAACCCAGTCTCTGCCTGTAGTCTTCTCAGATTGAAGAGTTTGCGATCAGGCCAGTATCTGATGTCAATCCCAGTGTCATAGTCCCGGAAGGCATTAGTAAGGGTGGCAGAGAACATCATACTGAAGAGTGTTGGGGCCAACACACAGCCTTGCTTGACTCCACTGGTGACTGGGAATGGTTCAGATGACTCACCATTACCCACAACATGAGCGATCATGCCATCATGGAATTGCTGAACCATTATGATGAATTTCTCTGCCAACACAATTTTGCCATGATCTTCTAGAGGCCCTCATGACTGTGTCAAAGGCTTTTGACTGGTTGCTGAAGTCATGTACAGGTTGGAGTTCTGTTCTTGGCATTTCTCCTGGAGTTGACGAGCTGCAAACACCATGTCTGTTGTCCCTCATCCCTTTCTGAAGCCACACTGACTCTTAGGCAGGAGTCTGTGATCAGTGTGATGCACCAGACGCTTCAGCGGAATTCTGGTGAGGATTTTGATGGCTGTTGACAGCAAGGAGATGCCCCAATGGTTGTCACAGGATTGTCTGTTGCCTTTCTGCTTGTACAAGTGGACAGTGGATTCATCCTTGTACTCCTGGGGTATAGTTACCTGAGTCCACATTGACTGGAAGAGTTCAGTCAGTTTCTGTGCCATGAGCGAGCCACTGACTTTGTAGACTTACGCTGGTATAGATTCTGCTCCAGGTGCTTTGCCATTTGACAGCAGGTCAATTGCTTTCTCAGTTTCTGTCAGCACTGGAGAATCAGCAAGTAATGTGTTGATTTCCACTTGGGACAGTCGATCATTTGCCTCCTCACTTATAGATGATTGTAGATTGAAGATGTTGTTGAAGTGTTCTGACCATCTTTCTAGTATCTTTGTCAGTGAGAAGTGTGATGTTGTCAGCACTCAGTATTGGAGATGTTCCTGATGACTGGCCCGTAGATTGTCTTCAAAGTATCATAGAAGTTCTTCATGTCATTCCTGTCTGCGTAGGACTGAATCTCATCTGCCTTGTTGCTCACCCATGAGTCTTGCAACTCTCAGAATTTGCAATGGACAGTCCTCTTGATGTTGTTGAAGGCTGCCTTCTTAGATGATGAAGTGCTGTCTTCTAAACAGGCCTTTTGAGCTGATGTTTCTCATTCACACCTGCTGCTTTGCCACTCACCCATCACCACAGGAATTGAAGGTATCTGGCGGGGGTGGGGAATGGTGTCATGACTTGCGCGTGAGTTGGATTTAAGTGAGGGAAAGTTGTGCAGAGTCACCCTCACTCTCTCATCCATACCTGTCTGCATCCAGTGGCATGACAACGTCAAAATATCTGGAGACGAGTCAGGATGCATTGGATAGCCATCAGGTTCTTCTGCACCTGAGTTGATGCCCTGCACTGTCCACACAGCTCTCGCCATCTGCCTTCAAAGCCAGGAGGATGAACATATCTGCTCGGAACTTGATCCGCCAGAGAGGACTTTTCAGAGGGAGCAAGATGTAACTGTCCTCTCTGGGTGAACAATAACAGATAGTACCATCTACTGTTACTACGGTAGCAGGTGTAGCCCAACCTGACTCACAATTATGATGATATGCTTTATGTTTAATATAAATTAAATAAGTTCCATCCATTTTGACAAAAATACATAATGTTTATTCAAACTTACAGAAAGTTAATTGTACATGATGCTTTCTGTTGTTTTAAATTGACAGAGTAAGTACAGCAAATGCACCTCCATGTATATGGTCTTTGATAATGAAGTTTATTTCCTCTCATCCCCTATTGTGATATTTTGTTGTCGAGGTAACTTTGAGTAGCACCAGACTAGTCATAAAACGTGCTCATGGAGAGAAGAAATCATAATTGAAGTTTTAAAATGTTAACTGCAGAAGAATTTAGTTATACCTTCCCAGTTTGAACATTCAAAATGATTCCCTACCATAATAAGTGGTGCTCGATTTAAGTTCTAATGAAACTTCAACTTATTTTTTTTATAGCAACATGAAACTGAAAGGGACCATTTGCCTGTCAGCAATGCATTATACTGAACACTTGACTTGTCCCAATTAAACGTGAATGTTTGATATCTGGAAGTTTGAGTGTGAACATTCTAGATCAAACATCCGACATCCAGTACAACTAATCAAAGTTTAGTGAGAAATGTAACTTAATAATGTCTATATTTACTTTTCAATGTTGATATTTGAAGTAATTGTTGAACCGTTAACAATGCATTTCTATGAAATACTTAAACAAGCTGTAAATACAGCAAAATTCAATAAAACACACAAACTACCAATTTTCACAGTAAATTCAAGAAAGGCTTTACCATTTGAAGAAATCATTCCCAACCAGTACCTCCTAGGAGCCAAAACATAATGCTTCTCCAACTTGTCATGTCTTTGCCTGTAATTAAAAATATGTCTTTCTGTTTATCTCCCCTTACAAGTTACATACTCAATATGTATTAATTGCTTTAAAGATAACAATGATAACTTGCTTCCAATAGTTAATTTTATTTTAAGTTAGAGGAATAAATTGTTACAGAGAATTGGTCTCACAAAACACATGGCATATGTTCATAATGGTATTACAAAAAACTGCATATGTTCATATGTTTTCACCAGAAGATTTCTTATAATGTCTTGTTGGTTCTAAATTAAAATGGTGCTAATCTGATGTCCAATATATACACCATAGTGGTTATTATGTGAGTGGACCTATGTCAATCATCAAGGAAGTGGTCATTAATTGTGCGCTTGTAATTGAAGTCAGAGCTCCTTCACTTTATTGTTTTGACCACATTTGCTAGCTTTTATAAATGAATATGGTGTCATTTGCTTCATCACAGATCATCACCATTTCATACTGTGTGAAATCGTTTAGCAGACCTGTTAAACGATAAGGATACAAAAGGAGTAAAACCAAGCTTGCCATGTGTAACCACTTCTATGAACATTGGTGAATTACTTGAAAGGTTTGAATAGCGAGCCGTTCATATACAGCAAACAGGTAGTGAACATATTGAGCATTTACTTAAAATTATTTTTCTTACGAATTCTCTTCCAAACTAGTGAGGAAATATTGGCAGCCATGTATATATGGTGTTACATTGGATACTGCATTTCAGAGAATCACTGAATAATGCATCCAAAGTGTACATAATGAAAATTATAGCATACCTATATATAACACATATGTATATATACACTTTCACATAGAAGAATTTAATATTCAGTAAAACCTCAAGGCTGAAATTCCTCAGGATCAAATTGACAGTTTTTAGGGGTTTTCATTTTATTGAGACTCTTTTGTGTCAGTTTTTCGGGGTTTTCAGTTTACTGAGGTCCTCTAGTATCAGCTTTTAGGGGTTTTCAGTTTACTGAGGTTACCTAGTTTGTACTAAGAATGTAATCAGGTGTCTTCTCACCTCAAAGTAAATGTTTGAATGCTTTTACAAAACGTCAATAACTGGTCAATATTTAAGAGAGATATCTGTGATAATTAGATTTTCCATTTCATCTGTGTTTCTATGCAGGGTTTTATTTTCAAGCCCATGTTAATGGGATGTGAGATGTACAGTGTAGTCATGTTTCCAATGGCAATGGCAGTGCAGTGGCAACAATTTGTTAATGTTTTGGGTAATGGCTTTTATTTGCATATATTTCCTAAACCCCTGGATAGATTCTGATCCTACTTGGCATGAATTATTGTGAACCTAAAACGATTCATTCTGCGACATGCTCACTCGCCCCTTTTACCATGGGGTCAAGGCCCCATTCATAAAATTTGCATTAGGTTTTGGTTAAAGTTTTCTCATTTGCTAATATTTCCTAAAACATTAATCACAATTCATTCTGTGCCGTGTCCGCTCGCTGTATGACTTTGGGGTCAAGGTCACAGTCATAAAATTTGCATTAAGGTTTTGGTTAAAGTTTTTTCATTTGCTAATGTTTCCTAAACCCCATAATAGATTTCCATCATACTTGATTTTAATCAGAATTCATTTTATGTTATGTTCGCGCATTGTATGACTTTGGGGTTAAGGTCACAGTCATAAATAATTTGTGTTATGGTTTTGGTTAAAGTTTTTTATTTGTTTATATCGCCTAAACTCCTTGATTGATTTTTTTATACTTGGGATGAATCATTATTAAGCTAGAAAACCTTTAAATGACTTCATCTCTAAAATCTCATAATAGAATTTGACCAAACTTAATAGAAACCATCCTCGAATGAAGACCTTTCAAACTTGTAGTAATGATTTGAATCCACTATCAAATCTAGCCACCCATTACTAAAAACAGAAAAAGCTTTGAGTGACTTCTTCAAAAAACCGTTGAACAGAATTTGATCATATTTGACAGAAAGCATGCTGTCATGAAGACCTTTCAAATTATACAAATGATGCTGATCCACCATCAGATATGGTGACTGTTACTAAAAACAAAATTCGTGAAATTACTTCTCCAAAGCCATTGAATAGAAGTTGACCAAACTTGACAGAAAGCATAATGGCATAAAGACTTTTCAAGTCTACAAATCATGCCTATCCACAATCAAATACAACTGCCATTACTAAAAATAGAAAAAGCTGTAAATGGCTACTTTTCCAAAACTGCTGCATAAAATTTGACCAATTTTGGTAGAAAACATCCTTTCAGATGTAAATACAAATGATGCCAATCAGACATCAAATGTGACAACTGATACTAAAAATAGACAAAGCTTTAAAAAAAACTTTTTCTCCAAAACTGCTGTATTGAATTTGACTAATCTTCATAGAAAGCATCTTGGCATGAAGACCTTCAGATGTACACAAATGAGGCAGATCCATCATCAAATATGGTCATCAATACTAAATAGAGAAAAACATTTAAACAACTTTTCAAAAACAACTCAACTGAATTTGACAGAGAGCATCCTGGAATAGAGGACTTTCAGATTTGTACATGATGCCAATCCACCACAAAAAGCAAAAAATAATTTACACAACTTTATCTTAAAAAACTACTGAACAGATTTTGCCCAACTTTGACACAAATTATGCTGATGTGCTGTCAGATATGGATGAAGATAGAAAAACTAGAGAAGCCAGGAAACAAATTGTTTTCATTACATATACAATCAACAGCATGGGAAGAAATTTCAACAGAAAGCATCCCACTGACCCAGATTTCTTAGTCAGTGGTTCTTGCATTGTGCTGTTAGGCAGATGTTAGCCAGATAAGCAATCTCGGGCCCACTTGGGACTCTTGTTTCATTTGCTAATATTTCCTAAATCCCTTGATGGATTTTGTTGATACTTTGTATGAAACATTATGAAACTAAGACAATTTGTTTGGTGGCATGCATGCTTGCCACTTTTACCTTGTAGTCAAGGTCACAGTCATAGAAAATTTTTGTAAAGATTTTGGTTACAAATTTTTAATTTGGTTACATTTCCTAACTCCCTTGGTGGATTTTCTTCATACTCAGAATAATCATTATGAAGCTAAGACAATTCATTCTGCAAAACATACTCTTGCCCCCTTTGATCTTGAGGTCAAGGTCACACTCAGTTTCCTTATACTTTCTAAACCCCTTGATGGATTTTGTTCACACATCATATGAATTATTCTGAAGCTAAGACAATTCACTATGTGGCATACTTATTCTTCCATTTTAACCTTAGGGTTGAGGTGGCCCTGGCCTTCTTGTTTTACTGTGCATGGCTTCAGCCTGTATACAGACCACTGACTATTGAAATATACTCTTATAAAGTTTTGGTGTATGAGGTTCATTTTACTGTAAAATTGACATTTGGAAGCAGATTGGTTCCTTTCAGTTTTCAGAGTAGAGGAATTTTGGTTTACCGAGTTATTGGTTTGCTTTCATGTGGATTTTGGTTTACTTAGGTTTAGGTCTTGAAAAATTACATTGTATATACAGAATCAAAATAAATGAAAATATGAACTTTTTTAACATTGAAATTTGACAAATGCAGAATATTTACATAGTAAAATTATGATCATGTGTTCATATGCAGTATTTATATTCTATTATTACAATGGCACTAACATGAATAAAATATATTTTTTATCATATAGACCCAATGAGACACTCCCATTTCAGTACCTATAGATTGATACATCATGTCTTAAAGTAGGAAGCAAAGATTACACGTGTAGAAAACTGCAACTCAGGACATCCAAATACATGTACTATCTAGGGGCTCCTGAAGTTATTCAAAAAGATGTATCATGCTGCTTCCTGCCAAATAGGGAATAATCAAAACTTTATATGAAATCTGAATTGTAGTGGTAACTTTTTTCAACTTTGTTCACTCCATATTTGCATTTCATTACAGGTTCTGCTACAGGATGTGAAACCAAACAGAAGATGTGGCTCATGCAGGCCAAATCTTGTCCTGCAGTGTAGAAGGATGTCCTCTTCATCCTCCTCCTGCTCCTCATCTCCCCCTCCATCTGTGGAACAAAATGGTCACAAAGGCATACAGAGTCATTTCAACCCACAAGAGTTTCTCCAAACAGTCTTCGGATCCAATGATCAAAGCACTTTGTCTATCGAGGTTGTAAGATATAAAACAATAGTATTTTAATAACAGTATTGCACAGCACAAAAGTGTAGTTCATCTTAAACAATTGGCCTGTTTACAAATATTTTTGTGAAAACTATTTGAAGCTGAAAAAATATAAAGCAGTGAAACTTGCATATTTATTGGTTTTCACTCAAGTTTTTCAGTTAATAACTTAATGCACTTTGAAGACATGCATAATTAATGGATGAACAACATTGATTATTGCTATTGTGGTTGTAGTTATCAGTATCAGGCATATCCGAAGTTTAAGATAAACTTTTTGGCCAGATAGGAAAGCAGCTTTTCTCTATGAATTGAAGATGTCTGTGTGTGGTGACACTTTTTGACCAGATAGGAAAGCACCTCTTGCCTATGAATTGAAGATGTCTGTGTGTGGTGACACTTTTTGACCAGATAGGAAAGCACCTCTTGCCTATGAATTGAAGATGTCTGTGTGTGGTGACACTTTTTGGCCAGATAGGAAAGCACCTCTTGTCTATGAATTGAAGATGTCTATGTGTGGTGACACTTTTTGACCAGATAGGAAAGCACCTCTTGCCTATGAATTGAAGATGTCTTATGTGAGGTGACACTTTTTGGCCAGATAGAAAAGCAGCTTTTGTCTATGAATTGAAGATGTCTATGTGAGGTGACACTTTTTGACCAGATAGGAAAGCACCTCTTGCCTATGAATTGAAGATGTCTTATGTGAGGTGACACTTTTTGGCCAGATAGAAAAGCAGCTTTTGTCTATGAATTGAAGATGTCTATGTGAGGTGACACTTTTTGGCCAGATAGAAAAGCAGCTTTTGTCTATGAATTGAAGATGTCTATGTGAGGTGACACTTTTTGGCCAGATAGGAAAGTAGTTTTTGTCTATGAATTGAAGATGTCTATGTGAGGTGACACTTTTTGGCCAGATAGGAAAGCAGTTTTTGTCTATGAATTGAAGATGTCTATGTGAGGTGACACTTTTTGGCCAGATAGAAAAGCAGCTTTTGTCTATGAATTGAAGATGTCTCTGTGTGGTGTAAACATTTTGTTTAAGGCTTGCGTTGGCTTATTTTCTCTTACACTGTTGCCTAAAGATTCATGAAACTTGATATGTCGATACATCTAAATAAGTACTCAACTGTTTTGACATAACAAGTTCAGTTTCACATATATTTCACATGCCAGTAATTTGCATTAAGTGTTACATTTAGATTTATTTCATTATCACCAGCAGAATTATATAACTTGAGACAAAATTAAGCCTTGCAGTTTGGCCATACTGCCATTGGCTGTTTTATTTCTCTTTAATTTAATGATTAATGATGATGATATGATTGAATTTAATTTTGTCTTTTTGAGATCAAGGTAGAAATGCATGGCTTAACACTCCATGTATGTTGTGGGTGAAGTTCTTGGTATAATCTGGTCACAGTTTCTTCACAAGACTTGAGATGAGGCATAGGTGTGAATGGTATTGACACAAGACTTGAGATCAGGCATAGGTGTGAATGGTATTGACACAAGACTTGAGATGAGACATAGACGTGAATGGTATTGACAGTGCTAGAAACCAAACTTGGTGATCTTCCCACTAAAAGTAGATCAAGTTCATTTCTTTCAAATGTCTGATACATTTATGGTACGAAATTGTAAGGCCTGTGTATTTCAGCAGTATAGAGCTTTTTACCACTGAGGTTCTAAATTCATACCCAAATTACAGCACATGCAATGGTAGGTACTCAGTTATGGTTGATACAATGGTCCCTCACTTTAAAACCCCTCAGTATTCTACCATACCTCTTATAATTCAGGTACAGTCATATGTCCTATTGCATTGTTTAAATTGTGTTCTATTTTTGCTACTCAATTCAGTACTTGGTTGTTGAGAACAAATTAAAATGTAGTTGTGCATCATTAAATTCATGAACCCTATTTTTGTTTTGTTTTGTGTATCATATGCATATGATGATACAACTTTGGTTTTGTGTATCATATGCACTGTGATGATACAACCTTGTTTTTGTGTGTCATGCACTATGATGATACAACCTTGTGGGAACATACCTCAGTATCATGTAGTTAAATATTAAGGATATATATACTTCATCCATAATGCAGGTCTCCATGTAGTGTTCGTGGGGTTCTCTGTTTGCCTCCCGTCCATACAAAACATTATGCCAGTACTTCAGATGTTAAGATTAGGTCAAGTTGTTTGAACATGCTATGCATTGTATAAAGTTGAGACTTGTCATACAGTCAATATAAGATACTGTAAATAAACTTGAAATCAGTGTTTTGTAGAATCCTCGACATGCTTCATACTTGTTTCCTCTTTTTCAGTCTAACAGTAAGAGGTTTTGCCAGTACTATGCAGCTCTCCTGGGAGATGAGAAGTTGGAGTTTCTGTTGACCCTTTCCAAGAAATATGGAGCTAACCAGGACCTTGTCATGCAGGTCTCACAAAGTCTGATAGCTGCACAGGTAATTGTCTTCCTTAGTTTCAATCTATGCATGCATGTAATCAGGGCTGAATTCAGCTCAGTGTCAGATCTCATTATGTAGTTGTCTGCCCTTTTTGATTTAAAGCAAATGTATAGTCAGGCTGAATTCAGCAATGAATGATGATGACAATATTATTAATATTATTATTATTATTATTATTGCAGCAGAGGGGTGAGACTGTACTACTAAAGGTAGAGGAGAGACTGAGGAATTCTTTGATTCCCCGCTACCAGCATCTTTTCAGCCAGATAGGGAGGATAGAGGGTGGAGTCAAGTTTCTTGTTGATCTCAGGGCAGATATTCTGGTAATTTTTTTGCTCACTTTGCTGTTAAGGCCTAGTGAGTTTATGTAATGACTACTGTGTACATAGTTTTTGGTCCATCAGACATCAACATTTTGCTATTTTCTACTTCATATTTGTACAACAAATATTGATCTGCCATTAAATATTGCTGCCATTACTAAAAAAAAAGAAAGTAAAATATTTTAAAAACTTTTAAAAAACTACTTAATTGCAAAACTGATGTGGGAATTATTCTCACATGGATGTCTTTTGACTCGGAGTAGAGCAACATTTGGCTGTTGGACTAATGTGAGCCAGTTGAGCAATTTCAGGTCTTCTTGGACCTCTGGTTAAGAATTAGAATTTCATTAATCTTATTTGACAGTGCAGGTAGGAGTATTATTTGGTGGTCCATTTAGGTGGATGAAATTGGAGAGCCCTAAAACAACAACCATAGAAGGCCAGCCATTAACCCATTTTAAACATGACCAATTCTAGTAGGTGGTTCTGTTGAACAGGAGATTTTTATCAATAACTGTTGCATGCTGTTGCAAAATTGCATTGACAGGAGCTGAAACTTTTTAAGCCAGAGGTGCAAGACCCAGATGAAAATTAGACTGGAAGTGGGGAACATTCCATAGGTAAAAAGGTTTTATGACTCAGTTCCACTCCACAGTTTAATATTTTGCACAAGGGTGAACTCATACCTGCCAACCATTACGCTTTTGGCGTAATCAGTACGCTTTTTTTCACATGATTACATCTTATACTCACCTGTATAGGGATTATGCTTTTGTTTTCTGGTACAATAAAAAATAAAAAGAAAGCTATAATAAATTGTGTTTGTCGTTTTTGTTATCATGTCTTTAATCCCACACATCATATAAATTTGAGAATATTTTAAAATAAAATGAGTAGACTGCAGCGTAAGAATAGCGTAAGTGTCCATTGTAGACCTACATGTACTTCCTTATTTTCTATTTATAGCAGCTGTATATAACACAATTCCAAGAAAACAGACGGGTTTCTTCAATATGAAACCTTACTTCACAGATTCATTATAGTAAGGAATATAGTAGAGTAGTGGACCAGTAAGGAATATAGTAGAGTAGTGGACCAGTCTATGCTTTAAAAAAAATGGCGCCAGCTGTTAAGCACAACAGGCTTTATCAATGTGACTCACTGGTGCTGTATGACTGAAAAATGTTGGAGGAGAGGGATCTTTTTAAACTTAAAAATATGTCAGATAAGAAAAAGGACAAATCAGTAGTGCTTTACAAATTTAAAAAGAAGAATACGAGAGTGATGTAATACAGCACTCCAGTTGGGCACATCGTCATTCGTATTACAGAATTTGTGGACTTGACTTTACTGCATTCAGTGAAAGTTAGACATGTAGACTAGTTAAAGTGAGTGTTGTATATAAATAATTTAACAGTATGTTTTGTGTTTGTATTCTGGTACTATTCCACATGGATTTTGCTCATTTGTGACCAGAAGTTTAACCACTTGCAGATTCAGGTTAGTAGCAAAACTAAATGTACATTTCACATACAGTTTATTGTAATTCTGACATGCAATATATAGATTACATTTTTTATGCTCAGATTATGCTTTTCTGCCACTTTGGTTATGCTTATACCTCTCTAAAGGTTGTCAGGTATGTGAATTTCTATATAAAAAGTGAATCCTGACATATGAACAATAGGATTTGTGTTATTAAAAGTACGATCCAGAAATGTTTATATTGGAGTGAATCAGTTTTGTTTAAGCACTCAATATGTACTTGATACTGTGAATATCTAGTTCAGTATGATTACTACAGGGTTTGAATGCGAAATTATGCACTTGGAGTGAATGCTCAGATATAAAAAGCAAAATTGTGTATCAAATGTGTGAGATGAAATTTAAAAAGTTTAACTGGTCAGAGTTTCTTCAAATTTTTTATTGAGAGAAAGGCAAAAATAGGTAGTTTAATGTCTGTGTGGGTGTTGTCATTGGAAATTTTTTTAGAACAGAGGACAGGGCAGAAATACAGAATTTCAGCTATATTCGAAGCAATATTACTTTAAATAACACATGTATTGTGACATGTATATAAGTCAGAGTATATGTGTTGAGACATGTATTAAAAGTCAGATTACATGTGATGTATAAAGTTAGATTACTTGTATTGCAATATATAAAAAGTCATTACATGTATTGTGGCACATAAATAAAGTCAGATTACATGTGTTGTGATGCGTATAAAAGTCAGATTATATGTATTGTGACATGTATAAAAAGTCAGATTACATGTATTGCAACATGAAAAGTCAGATGATGTGTTGTGACAAAAAGTCAAATTACATATATTGTGACATGTATTAAAGGTCAGATTACATGTGATGTATAAAGTTAGATTGCATCTATTGCAACATTTTAAAAGTCAGATTACATGTATTGTGACACATAAACAAAATCAGATTACATGTGTTGTGACACATGAACAAAATCAGATTACATGTGTTGTGACATGTATAAACAGATTATGTGTATTGTGACATAAAAAGCCAGATTACATGTATTGTGATGTGTAAAATGTCGGATTACATGTGTTGTGATGTATAAAAAGTCAGATTACATGTGTTGTGACATAAAATAGATTACATGTGACAAAAATGTCAGATTACATGTGTTGTGATGCATATAAAAAGTCAGATTACATGTCTTGTGATGTGTATAAAAAGTCAGATTACATGTCTTGTGACATAGATTGCATATGTTGTGACATAAAAAGTTAGATTACATGTGTTGTGACATGTATGAAAAGTCAGATTACTTGTTTTATGACGTATGAAAAGTCAGATTAAGTGTGTTGTGACAAAGTCAGATTACATGTGTTGAGACATATAAAAAGTCAGATTACATGTGTTGTAACAAACTCAGATTACATGTATTGAGACTACATGTGTTGTGATGTGCATAAAAGGTCAGATTACGGTTGGTTGGTTTTTGGGTTTAATGCCATTTTTCAGCACATAATAGGTATACATGGCGACAAGTATATTTGGATGAAGAAGACCCCAGGAAGAACCACTGACCACAAGAAACTACTGGCAAGCTTTCTCACATACCCATGTTGGTCAAGCTGAACTCACATGAACAGAGGTGTGATCTGTAAAGGCAAGCGCCTTAGACCACTCAGCCACCCAGGGCCCATAAGGTCAGATTACATGTGTTGGGACATGTATAAAAAAAAAGTCAGATTACATGTGTTGCAACATACAAAGTCAGATTGCATATTTTGTGACATATGAAAAGTCAAATTATATGTGTTGTGATACATATCAAAAGTCAGATTACATGTATTACAATAAAAAGTCAGATTACATGTGTTGTCATGCATATGAATCTCAGATTACATGTGTTGTGACATGTATAAAATGTCAGATTACATGTGTTGTGACATGTATAAAAAGTCAGATTACATGTGTTGTGACATAAAGTATGATTACATGAGTTGTGATGTTTATAAAAAGTCAGATTACATGTGTTGTGACATAAAGTATGATTATATGAGTTGTGATGTTTATAAAAAGTCAGATTACAGGTGTTGTGACATAAAGTCCGATTACATGTGTTCTGACATGTATAAAAGGTCAGATTACATGTGTTGTGACATATAAAAAGTCAGATTACATGTGTTGTGACGTAAAAAGTCAGATTACATGTGTTGTGATGTGTATAAAAAGTCAGATTACATGTGTTGTGACATATAAAGAGTCAGATTACATGTGTTGTGACACATATAAACATCAGATTACATGTGTTGTAACAACTTTGTATTGCTGATTGCTTGGTTTTCAATGTTCATAATATGTGACTATTTCAAATAACAATAAATCTGTAAAGTTCTTAAAATTTTCATCTGGTGCTTGACCTAAATAAATATTTTTCAGCCTCTGATTGGCTTTGGAATCTTTGGAAAAACATTGATATCAGAAAGCCAGATATATTACTGACTCAGCAGACAGGCCTTTCATTTTTAAGGGACTTAATATGAAATGTTGAAATGTTAAGACAAAATAATTGAGGTGTAATGATTCATCAATGCACATCAGTCCCATGATATTTCTTTCCACTGATTCATTTATTGGCTGATTTCAGTAATTTCTAATTCATTGCAATGCAAATGATACATCTCATAAAATATTGTGCTTAATGATACATATAAGAAGTAGAAATTACAAAAAGAAGCAGTATTTTTCTCTCCTCTTTCCCTACAACAGAGAATTATGTATAATCACAATAAAGAGTAAATATATCCAGATAACATTCAATGACCTACAGGAGTGAATTATTGTGTGAAGTATGCCCTTTTCACTGAAGATTAAATGCCATTCTAGTGTCTGGAAATTTACACTGGCCCTGTTACCAAGACATTTGCAATGCTTGCCGACTCAAAAATTTGCTGCATCAAGATTCAGTATCACAGTGTATTGTGATATGTGTCTATTCTTTTGCTGTGTTTTGATGCATAGCAGGTCTGTGATTTCTCAAAGATGTATTTGGTTTAGCAAACAGGCAGTATTGCATTGAGATGAAGTCTCTCATTGACACCTTGTAACCATCAGAGCTCAGTAATCCTTTGTCACATGCTGATGCTGTTTGGTACTGAAACAGTATAAAGTAACCATCACATGAAATGATTAAATAAAAGACTGATTATTTTTTTGTATTTGTATTTCAGACCTTTATGGGATCCTCCACAGTGGAAACAGATATCGCATACTTACGTACCATGAACAACATCCTTCGGGACCTCCTGTCTCTTTGGTTCTCTGTGGGTTTACTCGGTCTTCAGAGGATTACCTGGGAGTCGCCCTGTGATATTGTGCAAAAGGTACAAATTGAATTAAGGTTGTGTTATTTTGAGGTTACAAATTGAATTAGGGTTATGTTATTTTGAGGTACCAAATTGAATTAAGATTGTGTTATTTTGTGGTACAAATTGAATTAAGGTTGTGTTATTTTGAGGTACCAAATTGAATTAAGGTTGTGTTATTTTTTGAGTTAAGGTTGTGTTATTTTGAGGTACAAATTGAATTAAGGTTGTGTTATATTGAGGTACAAATTAAACTAAAGTGTTATTTTGAGATTCTAAATTGAATTAAGGTTGTATTATTTTGAGGTACCAAATTGAATTAAGGTTGTGTAATTTTGAGGTACCAAATTGAATTAAGGTTGTGTTATTTTGAGGTACAAATTGAATTAAGGTTGTGTTCTTTTTAAGTACCAAATTGAATGAAGGTTGTGTTATTTTGAGGTACAAATTAAACTAAGGTGTTATTTTGAGATACTGAATTGAATTAAGCTTGTGTTATTTTGAGGTACTAAATTGAATTAAGGGTGTGTAATTTTGAGGTACCAAATTGAATTAAGGTTGTGTTATTTTGAGGTACAATTTGAATTAAGGTTGTGTTTTTTTGAATTACCAAATTGAATTAAGGTTGTGTTATTTTGAGGTACAGATTGAATTAAGATTGTTTTATTTTGAGGTACCAAATTCAAATATATAAAATTCATCCTAAAAGAAATTGCCTGAAAAAATTGTGTCATTTGAACTATAGAAGAACAAGGGGTCTCAATCATAAGCAACTTAGTTTTCATTGTTAATTTTTACTATGCAAACTTAATTAAACTAAGTTTAGGCTTTATAAGGATTTTTCTTTGAATGGAGCCCAAGCCATCTGGTCATGATTCAAAGGTCACATTGTTTAAGATTTTGAATATCTTCCATGACGTCTACTGACTGACCATTCCTTATTGTTCTGTTTCAGATTTCAGACTATGAAGCCGTTCACCCTATCAGAAATTGGTCAGATCTAAAACGGAGAGTTGGTCCATACCGGCGCTGCTTTGTATTCACTCATACCAGTATGCCTAGGGAACCTGTAGTAGTGCTACATACGGCCCTTACTAATGATATCTCAACAAACATCCATGTAAGTATCACATATCCTCCACTGTACTTTTTTAGTTGCACCTATTTCCAGAAAATTATATTTTTTTATATCTTTAATATCTACACTTTTTGTTAAGCACATGTTAGTGGGATGTGACAAATAGCAGTCACCTTTCTAGTGGGGGTGGCATACCGTATTTTACCGTATATCTTGGGACAAGATAAAATAAGTGATTTTTTTCCTGTCCCATAACTTATGGTTAAACTTTTTTTCAACTAGATCATATGTCCCAAAACTTAAGAACCGAAACAAATTGTGTTGAATTTGCCGCGCCCCGCCCCCCAGCACTTCATGTTACAATAAGGTTGGTAAATTAAACGTTTATTTGATAATAAACTGAAAGAAACTCACCTTGTACTGTTCTCATTTATTCCTCTTTTTTTGTTTTTCATAAGCAATTTATGTGTAAAAGACACAAACATATCCACTATCACTAACGTATCCACTAACACCACATGGTCCAGTAATGTAGAGTACCGATCGTGTGTATTGCTTATGTCAGGTAACAACATTGACACATTGTTTTATTGCCATGAATATAGATAAACGAATCATGTTTGGTTGTCCTCAGAAGTTTGAATACCAGTTTATTATCAAACTGAAAATTGGATCCAGCAAAATCACAAACAATAGAAAGAGAGAGACAGAGAAATAACAACCGATTGCTTGAATGCACCAGCAATTCACACATGACCCAGTGTATGGTGCAAAATCACCAAGAGTGTATTATATCCAGGTTAACAATATAACAATATTTCGCAAATAAAAATCATAAATAGGAAATACATTCACCGTGAGAGCAAATGACAATATTTTCGCTAGCATGGGATACAGAACGTATTCTTAAAGACAATTAATGCAGTGTATACTATTTACCCTGCAGACATCAATGCCTGTTTCTATCAGTTATGATTACAGATGGCAAACAATAGAAGACCGGGTGGTGAATAAACACAACTGGTAGCAAGCAATAAAATTCATTGTTTCAACTTGCCAGTAGGATATCAAATACAAAGTTTATTTATTACAAAGCAAGCAGACACTGGAAGCCGACTTTGGATTCTTTTAAGTGTGCAGATTTTTTATATACAAAGTCGGCCGACCAAGGGAAGCTGGCTTTGGTTCCTTTTTAGCAGTATTCACAGGAATTTTGAAAATAAATTGAAACAGTGGAACAGTCGGGATCTGTAAGTGACACTTTAAGCACATTGTGAATGTACAAGTATTATAGGATTTGCCACAACTGAACAGGTGTCAGTTGTGCGGCATGATCACAGGAAGTTCAAATAAATTCTGTCAGCTGAATATAGGACTCAACTTGGCACTGAACAAGTATCAACTTTGTGGCTCGATCAAAGGGTTGGGAAAACAAATTGAGGCTGCCTTTACTAGCTAAGGGATTTGCACTGGCAGATAACTGAGGAAATATTACTTGGGAATTAGATCTAGCTTATGAAAAGGCAAATATTAATCAACTCAAAACTTTTATTGCATCAAACAGTGTTTATACAGCAAAACAAAATATAATACAAGTACGGGTTGCTCCGACTTGCACATATTTTGTACATAGTGCAAACATCTAGTCTCCTATATTGCCCATAGATTTATCAAATTTTGTTCTTCAAAAGTTTGCAGTTAAGAAGAAAAGTGTAAACAAACAACACTGACAGCGGTTTTTATTTTATTTATTTAATAAAATATAAGTTTTAGTGCATTTTTTTACCAGCTAAGCATCGATATTATGATTCAAAAGGTGTCCCAAAAGTTACAACTCGAAATAAACAATCTGTCCCAGAACTTACAGTGTACAAAACAATTACTTTAAAAATTAATTTATGGTGTCCCAACACGGTAAATAGGGTAATCATCATCAGTTTGATAAGGTTTTGGTTCAAGTTTTTCAGCAATGTTTTGATCATTGGCTCAACATGTGGGCCCTGTCCCTCTTGTTCTTTTTAAGAATTTACCTAAACATTGTTGTAACTCGAGTGGAAAGTGCAAATAACTAAATGGAGAGAACAGAAGTGACATTATTTGCTTTTTAATCCAGATCACAGAGAGAACATTCAGTAACTGGTTACATGGAGTAACTGGTGCAGCCCCTGTACTTAAAAAATAGTCTCCTTTAGCATGTGGTTTTATGTTCTAACATGATCCAGCCAATACTAGTTGGCTTAATAAATGTAATTTTGTGCCAGGAACTATTTGTACCATTTAATAATCATGTACGCAATAAGCAGACAAACATAGTTATATAGACAGCATACAATGTCTATACCAGTGTACATTACTTGGTGTAACCCAAAAGTGTATATTTAAAAAACTGTCACACATACTCCAGGCATCTCTATTGCAAAAAAATAAATTTAAAAAAATCAATTTTTTGAGGATTTAAAAAAAAATGAATAGTATAGATGAGTATCAGGGCTATACATTGTTTATTTCAGCCACTTGTCCAGGATAAGTGACTTGGAAAAGTGGCTTGTTGCAATCTTGAAAATCTTGTTATCACTGTTCCTTCTGAATGGATAGTCATATCAACATGGAGTTTTCACTAAATGACGACTTATGATATCTAGTTGGTCCTCAATAAAAATGATGCCAATCTGACCTCCTATATGGGTGTCACAAATCTTGAAAATCTTGTTATTGCTACTTCTCCTAGATGGCTGATCATATCGACATTGTGATTTCACCAGAAGACTTCTTATGATGTATGGTGGGTCCTAAATGGAAATGGTGCCAATCTGATATTCAGTATAGCCACCATGACAGCCATCTCAAAAATCTTGTTATCGTTACTCCACAAAAACAGAAAGTCATATCAGCATGGGGTTTTAACCAGAAGACTTCTTGTAATGTCTTGTTGGTCCTGAATTAAAATGGTGCTAATCTGATGTCCAGTATGGCCACAATGATGGCCATTTTGAAAATATTGCTATCTCTACTTCTCCCAAATGGATGGCTATATCAACATGGGATTTTCACCAATATACTTCATATGATACCTAGTTGGTCCTAAATGAAATTGGTACCAATCATACAGCCAATATGGCTGCCAAGACAACTGTTTTGAAAATCTTGCTGTCACTACTCCCCCTGAAAGGATGGTCTTATTTAAATGGGGTTATCACCAAAAGACTTCTAATAATGTCATCTTGGTCCTAAATGAAAATGGTGTCAAGCTGACATCCAATATATGCACCACAGCAGCTAATTTGAAAATCTTCTTATTGCTGAAAATTATCAGAGATTGTTTGAACAAACAGCAGTTAAAGTGAAGAAATGGTCTTATCTTGAATTCCTGGAAATTCTTTTTGCTCAGTAAAGCATAAGTCCTTTCAAGGGACTTTTATTTGCAAATGCAATACAAATTAAGAGTGTACATTTGTCCTCCTTGAAACAGAGTACAAGGTATATATAATAACATACTATTCAACATTTACACATCTACTGGAACATTTAGGAAAAAATTGGAATCCTCAGGCATTGCTTTTGGGTTCACAATTGTTTCCTGTGAACTGGCAAGAACCAAGTATTGTCTCTGGAAGCGGTATCCTTGAAAGGACATCTTAATGTTATTTGATTTTGTATATGAAGTGAAAACTTGCACACACCTGCATATGAATAACACCTGTGTAAAAAACTCCAAGTTTCTTTGGATCCATGTATGCATAAATCAGTACATATTTACTCATTTATGCAGACTATGTGTTCATAATGACTGCTTTCAGATAGTTATTTTAGTAGTTGTTATACACAAATTTGACTGTAATTTTCAATTTCTCTTGACAAGTGATACAATAAGGATACATCATGTTTAATCTTCTATCCAGTCCATCATTCAGAAGCCAGGTTTCCGTACACCTGAAGCCAACATCACACCACCCCCTGATGAATCAGACAATACTGTAGATGATCTAGATGAAACGGAGGACCCCAATAAAATTACCACTGCTGTCTTCTACTCCATCACATCAACACAGAGAGGTAAAGAACAAGAATGGGATGTTTATTAGGGCCTTGATCAATGAAGTCAGCAGAGCAACATTGTAAACATGTCCTGCTGTCCATCTATCGTTCCACAAATAATTTGGTTTCTGCAAGATAACTCTACTGGGAATTGTTGGATTTTGACTAACTTTGGTATGCAGCTTTTTTAGCGATGTGACCTCTTAAGAATTTGATTTACAGCCTTCTGTGTCATCATTTAGAAAAGTTATGTCCTTTGATTGCTTGTCCAGCTGACTTTTCATGCTGTTACTTAACTTACCAAGGCTCATTGGATTTCAACAAAATTTGGTATCCAGCTCTTGGATGAGTTCGAATTCCAGTGTTCAACGACATTATTTACTAGAGTTCTGCCTATTTATTGCCCATCCTGTTAACTTTATTTCTGCAGCATATCTTTACCAGAGTTTGTTGGATTTCACAAATTTTTTTAGATATGACTTTATTTTGATGAGACTTTGAATGTGTTTGATTTGCAGCGTTCCAATGACCTCATTTACAGGAGTTGTGCCCTTAGTTGCCAGAGGAGTTATGACTTCTAATTTCCCATTCTCCTAACATTGATTTCCAAAGTATAACTTTACTAAGGATTCTTGGATTTAAACCAAATTTAGTATGCACATTTATATTGATAAGACCATGAACAACTTTTATTTCTAGTATTCCAGTTTTATTCCAGGAGTTGTGGCCCTTGATCATCTGCCCTCCTGACCTTGGTTTTTCTATTTCCTTAAAATCATCAACAGAATGAAGAGCATAGACCCAGATCTCCTATTGCTTAATATGCTTGTATATCACAACCTACTGTTTTCTTTAAGCAGCTTTCATATGTGTCTTTGAAAACCTTGAAAGTACTGGATTTCGGCTTTTTAAATTCAAGATCTTGAAATCTTTGAAAATTGACATTATAGTTTTAAAGTCCTCGAAAATCATTTTTGCTCCCTCTAAAATTATTTTGGATCATTTTTTGTCTTACCATTCCTAGAATATTGGCATGATTTGTTTATCAACGATCTTGCTCTTTTGTGTTGACGATCTCCAGTGTTTCAACTTTTTTGGTTTGTATTGCTCATCATTCCATATATGATTTTCACTTTTGCTGTCTGTATTTGAGGTCCTGGACATTTATTTTCAAACCCTGGAAAGTCCTGGAAAAGTCTTTGAAATTCACATGAGTGGAAGTGGATGAACCCTGCTTTAAGTCATCAATAGAGTGAACAGCATAGATCCAGATGTGCTATTGCATAAAATATATCTGTAGATCAAAGTCTGCTGGTTCCTTGAAGTCATCACTAGAATGAAGAACATAGACCCAGATCTGCTATTGCATAGTAGTCCTGTGGATCAAAGTCTACAACTTTCATGAAGTCATCGATAGAATGAACAGCATAGACCCAGATCTGCTATTGCATAATAGTTCTGTAGATCACAGTCATCTATTTTCTTGAAGTAATCAATAAAATGAACAGCAAAGACCTATATGTGCTTTTGCATAATATGCTTGTAGACCAGTCTACTGTTTTCTTGAAGTAATCAATAAAATGAACAGCATAGACCTAGATCCACAATTGCATGATAGTCTTGTAAATCAAAGTCTACAGGTTCTTAAAGTCATCGATAGAATGAATAGCATAGACCCAGATCATCTATTGCATAATAGTCTTGTTGATGGTTCCTTGAAGTCAATATAATGTAGAGTATAGACCCAGATACGCTTTTGCATAATAGTCCAGTAGATGGTTCCTTGAAGTCAATATAATGTACAGTATAGATCCAGATCTGCTTTTGCATAATAGTACTGTAGATAATTCCTTGAAGTCATCTATAGAACGAACAGCATAGACCCAGATCTGCTATTGCATAATAGACCCAGATGTGCTATTCCATAATAGTCCTGTAGATGGTTCCTTGAAGTCAATAAAATGTACAGTATAGATCCAAATCTGCTATTGCATAATAGTCCTGTAGATGGTTCCTTGAAATCATCTATAGAATGAACAACATAGACCCAGATTTGCTATTGCATAATAGACCCAGATCTGCTTTTGCATAATAGATCCAGATCTGCTATTGCATAATAGACCAAGATCTGCTATTGCATAATAGACCCAAATCTGCTTTTGCATAATAGATCCAAATCTCCTATTGCATAATAGATCCAAATCTGCTATTGCATAATAGATCCAAATCTGCTATTGCATAATAAACCAAGATCTGCTATTGCATAATAGACCAAGATCTGCTATTGCATAATAGACCAAGATCTGCTATTGCATAATAGACCAAGATCTGCTATTGCATAATAGACCAAGATCTGCTATTGCTAGACCAAGATCTGCTATTGTATAATAGACCAAGATCTGCTATTGCTAGACCAAGATCTGCTATTGCATAATAGACCCAAATCTGCTTTTGCATAATAGACCAAGATCTGCTATTGCTAGACCAAGATCTGCTTTTGCATAATAGACCAAGATCTGCTATTGCATAATAGACCAAGATCTGCTATTGCATAATAGACCAAGATCTGCTTTTGCATAATAGACCCAAATCTGCTATTGCATAATAAACCAAGATCTGTTATTGCATAATAGACCAAGATCTGCTATTGTATAATAGACCCAAATCTGCTATTGCATAATAGACCCAAATCTGCTATTGCATAATAAACCAAGATCTGTTATTGCATAATAGACTCAAATCTACTTTTGCATAATAGACCAAGATATGCTATTGCATAATAAACCAAGATCTTCTATTGCATAATATGCCTGTAGATCACAGTCTATTGTTTTCTTCAAGCCATCAAAAGAATGAACAGCATAGACCCCGGTCTGTCAATATGATATACAGTTGCAGACCTGAGCCTATACATTTCATGGTTTTTGGTGCATAGTTAACACAAGAAGATATGGTATGCAATCACATTATTGTACACTTCACTTCAAGAACAGCTTTTCTTGTTTTTATCAGATTCATAAATAAGTTTCTTTTCTTTCTTTTGTTTGTTTGTTTCTTTTGTTTGTAATGACTTATTATTTGTGTGACTTTTCATTAGAACTATTAAAATTACATTCTATTATCCTTCACTTGCAGACATTATTTGTTTAACCAGAAGAAGCTGATTGAAAAGTCTTATTAATTAAGAAGAGTTTTAAGTTTTGAATGGGTTTATTCCTAATGTAATTTAAGAATATTTAACGTAATGCCAGAGTTGTTATATCTTTTTTTATGCACAATAACTCCTGTTGCCTTTTTATTATCAACATAACCAAATTTTTTCAGTAGAATATAGTGATAGCAATGTCCATTTTTCAATTCATTCATAGACAATGTAGAATCTGCAATAACTTTAATTGGCATAAGCCTTCCATACTCACTGCAGAAGTTACTATGCATAGAATAATCTGGGAATCATGAAGTCAAAGGGTCATGTTCACAGGAGATAATGTGATAATTTTGGTTTCTGCATGATAAATAAAGTTTTCTGCATCCAGTTTTATCAAGCCTTGTAGGTGACCTATACTTGGATGCAGGCATCTCACGATTTATTTGAGGTTCAAAAGGTCATGGTCACTGGATCTGAAATGTTAATGGTGACTATGATGATAGAGTTTAGTATTTTTATATTGTGACAGGGTTACAAGGAGTGGATCTAGGTAATTACCTCATTAAGAAAGTGGTGAGATCCCTTCAGGCAGAGTTTCCCCGAATCTACCAGTTCTCCAGTATGTCCCCTATACCGGGCTTCCGGGACTGGCTGGTAACAGAAATCAACAGGGAACTACATCTCAAAGGTGATAATATCTGGTATTGTTTTCGCAGGAGTTTGTTGATTGGGTTGTGTCATATACATGCAATTGTAAGTACGAACTGCTCATATTGATTACAGTATGTCTATTTAGCATAGGCAGTCCACTACACAAGCTCTTGTGTGATTTTTGTCATTGAGAAAATATGGTTTAAAGGACAAAGTGCAGCTGGTTTGTAACTTACTGTATATACTCACATATAGGCCGAATAATTTAGGAAAAAATAAAAGCCTGGAAGAAGGAGGGTGGCCTATCTGCGGGCCAAGGTGTATTATAGTTGTACTAACACCATATAAGCCCATTAACCAGGTCACCTCAGTACATGAGGACTTTGGGGTTCAGGTTAGAAGGATATATATATATATATGTGTGTGTGTGTGTGTGTGTTTTGGGCTTGGGCATACATCTTGTGATGTTGTCTCGAACTTAAGTGCAGGGCATGCATTTTTGAATGCTTTTACCTATTCAGTTTGGGGGATTGGCTTATACATGAATAGGATTATATATGAGTATATACGGTAGCTGCAAAGCATTGTCAAATGTATCATTCTCTGGGAGTAATGACATCACTCCACAATATGTTAGTGATAAAGATGTTAGCATTGTTGAGAGTGAACTAAATGAAGTATCTAATAAAATTAGAATTATAAAAAGGGTTAGAGGTTTCATGTCAGATTGGTTGATCATAAGAGTGTGCAATACATTTGTTTTAATTTCAGTAATACATTAACTTTTACTATTGCATTCCTTTTTCAATACTCACAGTCCCTCATCCAAGCTACATAAATTCTCACTGTCCCTCATCCAAGCTACATATCCCATTAGGATTGCAAGGTTCTAGAACTAAAAAGAGCAATATCACAGCCTACATATAGAATATTATCCTCTTTTCCTTGATGACATATGTGTTAGATGTGTGCAAATTCGCTTATAACAAAATGGCCTTAATTCTCGGTTTTAATACACATTTTGGAATTCCAAATGACTTTTTGTTTCAATTGAGTGTTAGTTTACGCAGTCCTTGCTACATTTCTGTTATCTTTGCCTTTTTTGTAAATTTTAGGAGGTTTTTTGGACCTTGCTTGGTAAGTGGTGCTTTAGTTAATTGTATCCCCTTCAGAGTATAATGTTGCAAAGTGTAGGAAAGTGGGAGCATAAGAAGGAACTTTGGGACACTCATCATGCTTATCATGCAGTGGGTGTGCACGTATATACGGCTGTCTGATCTATTGTCTTTGGAATGACAAAGTGTGTGGCTTGACTTAAAGTCACTGCAATTACAAGGGGTGGAAGAAAGGCTCATCTTCTTTGGACAATCCCCCCCCCACTCGAGGAAGAATTTTTGGAAAAGAATGTTTTGATACTTCCATGATTAGGAACTCTCGTAAGAACCAAGGATCCTTGATGCTTGATCAGATGTCTTCAGTGCCAATGAGGGATTGATCCTGGATCCCTTCTAAGGGAAGAAAAACTCTAGAGAGTGAGTTGCGCACCCCCCGTTAGGCACAGTTCATGTGACAACAGAGTCACACCTTCCTGAAAAGGGTGAGCAGCAATTTCATTTTAATGTATCTGATGTGGGTTTGTCCATCAGATTGTTGTCACTGGTCATCCACTGGTCACCAGGTTTCAAACACTGGTCAGTGAAGTTCCATTATTGGTCTGGGGACAGAGATCAGGTTGATATACCCCCTCCCCCAGTTTCTGTGCTACTGGTTAATCCTCATGGGTATAGGGACTCAACAGAGTAGGGAAGGAGATTGAATAAGCATCCTCTCTTCCGTATGTTCCTTTTTACCTCCTTTCCGGAAAGTGAGTCATCCATCCCCTTCATGACACCATGGATGTCCCTCCCTTGGTTTCATCTCCTCCGGCCAGGCATAGAAAAAAGGAGGGGTGCTGACACTCACCTCCTAGGCAATCTAGAAGGCATAAGCAATGTTCTTGTTCACCCAGAAGGCCCACTAGGAAGGTTTGTCTCATCATCCCCATGAGGGGCTTCAGGACAATGACAATCCTATTTCTATGTTCCCCACTCCTCAGACAGGCTCTTGGAGGGATAATCCTGTCTCCCCTCAGGAGCAAGCTCAGGACATTGACATTATTTCCATAATGGTGGACAAAAACGAGTTTGCTGAGGAACTGGCTGCAAAGGTTCCTACCCCTCTATTAGAGTCCACAGCCTCGTTCCACCTGTTGGGCCAGATGTTAGAGTTACCATCTTCTTTCTCTTTACTTGTGTCTGAAGCCTTCAGGGACAAAAAGATTCTCTGCAGTCTGGAGAGACTCTCTGGGGTATCATATCCAGACCTTCTGTTGCTTCCACATTCTGCAATGGTCCGAGAGCTTACACAGAAGTTTTCCCAGGGACAAGAGTTCGCCAGGCAACAGAAGGGGTATTCTCTCCCCTCCTCTGCCCTTCAACCACTGGTCTCTGCATCCAGATATAAGAGTCCACTCTCTGGCTTGGCCCCTTAAATCCATCCCTTTGGATGTTGGGTGTCACAAGAGTGAATTTCAGCTGGGATATGGGCTCGCCTCCCAATTAAGACCTTGGGACCATTTGAGCTTAAGGCCTGTACTCTTGTCATGATCGTCTCACATGCCAATACATTTTTGGAGGCCTCCTTAAGTCACAGTAGCATGCGCTTTCTGTGTCCATGATGCTGTCTGTGAAGCTGCTCTACCTCCACAGGGACATTGCTTTGGTGACGTCAAATGTCTTTCTAGACTACCGCAAGAAACTTCTGAGGTCTGTTTCACTTGAGGCAGAGATACTTTATGGGGGCCTCATCTGCACCATGGCATCCCAGGATTTAAGGGACCAACAACACTGGTCTCTTGCAGCTGCTCCTGGCTCATTGAAACAGGCCAAGAAGAGTGTTCACCCTGACTGCCCTTTGGGACCTTCTTCCAAATTTTTCAAGCAGGTCCAGCCTTGGCAGTCTCAAAAGCAGCCTCAATTCAAAGCTCTCTCCCTATCTTCTCTCATTTGCTAGACAAGGCTGGCATAAAGGTCAAGGGAGAATGTCTTCGGACTCCTCCCCCTTAACCAAGAAGGGAAGGGGGTCGACCCTAGGGACTCGCACTCTCTCCTGCCATGTCATCTTCTTGATATCTCTGTAAGAGCTTGGCTAGCCCAATTTTCAGAGGTTTGGTCATGCATCATGGACGATGTGTGGGTCCTTTCCAGTCTAAAGGATGGCTGCCGGCTTCATTTCCAGGAACATCCTCCACTATCATAGAACCCCATCTTCTTTCACTAGTCCAAACTGGTGCATTTAAGGGAAGAGGTATGCAGAAGGTCACAGTAGAGAGGTTGAAAAACATACTCCGCTTTCTATTCCTAGATTTTTCAGGTGTCAAAGAAAGGCAGAAAGTTTTGGCTTCTAATCGGCCTTCAACATGGAGATGATGGCCTTGTCAGGAATGCCATAAGGCCCTGCAACTGGGAAATCTCCATTGATTTTCAGGATGTATATCTTAACATCCCCATCATCCTTCCTCACAAACAATACCTCCAGTTTTGTCTTGACCAGGAGGTATCTCAGTTTCGAGTTCTTCCACTTGGACTTGCCTCCACCCTCAGAGCTTTTACCAGGGTGGTGGGAGTAGTCACTGGCCATCTGAGAATGCTATGGATTCACATCCAGTATTTTGATAACTGGTTGATACACAACATCCTCAGAGATTCCCTTCTGACGGATTTGTCTCACTGTTGGTACACAGTGACCCATCTTCTTCTTATCCCAAACCTAGAGATGTTGGATCTCAGGACTTTGTATATGTGGGGATGAATTTTCTCACCAGCCTCAGGAGAGTTCATGTTCCTCTGAACAGGATCAACAGTATCCTGCCCCTCATAACAGCTCTTCTGGCCAAGACCTCGTTGGCTCATCTTTACCTTTTGCTCTTGGGAACCCTGAACTCCATGGCAGACTTGGTTCCTGTAGGAATATTTTACTTGAGCACTCTCCACTTCCTGCTGCTAGCAAACTGCAGACCACACAGGAATCCTCTATCCGCTCGGATTCCCCTGGGATCCAATTTTCACCACTACCTGAATTGGTGGCTAAATCAGGACTGGTTTCTGACTGGAGTCCCAATTAACACCTCCAAACCCCACTTCTTTCTGTACACTGAAGCATCAAATTCAGGTTAGGGCACTCACCTGGAGCTATAAGGCGTAGTTCTTCAGAGATCTTGGTCCTGGGAAGAAGCGACCCTTCATACAAATAACTTAGAAATGCGGGCAGTTTTTCTAGCTCTTCAATGATGTGTCAACTTCATAAGAAGTGGTTGCATGACAACAGACAACACATAAGTAGTAGCATACCTCAGGCAGCAAGGAGGTATGCATGCTCCTTCTCTTTGTGTGGAAGTCTGGAACCTCCATTGGGCAGCCTCATCAGATATCACTCTCCAAGTCTTCCATATTCTAGGTAAGAGAAATATCCGGGCAGACAGTATATTCAGAAGGGGGCTTATGTGGACCTCATGGAATGGTCTCTGCACCAGTCAGTAGCAGAGTCACTTTTCCAACTGTGGGGTAGACCCTTGGTGGACTTGTTGCAATGAGGCTGAACAACAAGCTCTATTTTTATGTCTCCCCAGCCTCAGATCTGAGGCCTGGGCTGTGGACACTTTCAGTCTAAAGTGGGATCATCTGTTTTTATATGCCTTCCCACCTTTCAGAATGATTCCGCAGGTGCTCCACCAAGTCAGGATCTCCACTGCTCGTCTCGTCCTGGTAGCCCCCTGTAGTCCCCAATGGACATGGTTCAGTGACCTACTTGACCTGTTGGTTGATAAGCCCAGGAGATTACCTTAGAGTAGGGCCTACTGTTGCAGCACAGAGGGTATCTACTCCACAACAATCCACAGGTTTTCCACCTTTACGCTTGGTTCATCTCAAGCGATCAATCAGCCTGGACCAGTTTTACAGCAAGATTGCTAACTGCATCATCCAGGTTAGGAGGCGGTCCACTTCCAAGATCTATGATGCAAAGTGGAGAATCTGTAATCAATGCAGTGGGAAATGCATTGATCCTAGCTGCCCCCCTTTGAGTGCAGTTGCTGATTTTCTTCTCCTTCCACCATTAGGGGCAATAGGACAGCCCTTTCAAACTCTCTCAAGTTTTCTTGGGGCCCCACCATTAGGGCAGACCCTCATCTTTCTGATCTCACCAGATATTTTGAGCTTCAGAGACCAGTAATCTCACTCACTAATGCCAAGATGGAATCTCTCATGGATTCTTTTGGCATTGTCAAAACCCGCTTATGAACCATTGAGTGAAGCTTCCTTCAAGAACCTTAACCTGCTATCCCGAGGAGGAGTGAGGTTCATGCTCATGATCTTTGGCGCACCAGAGTGAAGACATTTTTTCATTGGGCCCGATAGTAACAGCATGGCATTTGGCTCAACCTTCTACCAGTTTACAGTAGTGATCATTCCTGCTATAAGGGTAAGTACAGTAGTTTTATACCAGATTTCTTGAGAAGATCAGCCTCACTTCTAACTGGAAAATTCACCAATGCAATAGTAACAGTTAATATACTACTACTATTGAAATGTAGTTGAAGATGGGTGGGGGGGTGGGGGTAAAACTAATTTTAATTATGTAATACTTACCAGCTACTCTAGGAAAGATTCCCTCTTTCCACCCTGCTTCAATATCCTGCACTCTCCAAGTCAATGAGGATAGTATTCCATATGTGGGCTGTGACACAGGAGTCAGACTGGGATATTGTTTTTTCTTATTTTTATTCAGTTCTAGAACCTTCCAATCCTGATGGAAGGAAGGAATCATGTAGCTTGGGTGAGGGAATGTGATGCCCAGAAAAGGAAAGCAATGCAATAGTAGCATTTAAATTAGTTTTACCCTGCCCCCCCCCCCCATTTTCCATATTTTATCTACTGCTCAGGGTCTGCAGCAGACCTCAAAAACCCTAAAATTTCATTTTGACCTTAGAAACCTTTAAAAAAAAGCCAAAATAAACTTAAGAAAACCTAAATAAAAAAAGCCCCCTAAAACTTTTAAAAAATGATGAATGGCTCTACCCCGACCCACATAAAAAGCTTTTTTGCACATGGTTTTTTGTTAGGCTAGCCTAGCGGTCGAGAAAGCGCATGAATTATGCAAATTAAAGACATCTGGTCATTTTATTCTATAATTCATTTGATAGACCCATAATGGCATATCGTTGCTGGATCATCAACAG
Organism: Margaritifera margaritifera; assembly: GCA_029931535.1. NCBI lineage: Eukaryota > Metazoa > Mollusca > Bivalvia > Unionida > Margaritiferidae > Margaritifera > Margaritifera margaritifera. Next base: position 2,009,134 of record JAQPZY010001580.1, read on the forward strand.
CGTTAGCATTGCATTCACTTCAGTCTTTGCACAATTCAAAGTCCATCTACTTCAACCTTTGTTCGGATTAAGATTCTTTTACCAGAAGTGTTTTAGGGTGCGTCAACAGAGTAAGGGGCTGTTGTGTCATGGTCTCCACTGACAACACGTCCATCATAACATATCTCTGACATCAAAGAGGTTCACATGCCCCTTCTCTTTGCATGGAGGTGGAACCTCCTTTGCTGGATGCCTAGGAAGGGATAACCCTCCAAGCCAGCCACATTCCTCATAAAGCACCACATTCTGGGGTGAAAAAAAGTATTAGTGGACAGTCTGTCCAGGTTGGGCAAAACAGTTCTCATTGAATGGTCTCTTCACCACTCTATAACAGAGTCCATTTTCTCTTTATGATGATATTCAAATTTTTAATAAGTGTTATGCTCACCATGGAGATAATCTTGTAACTACTTTGTGTCTTGAACCTCACATTTTTTTTAAAACCTTGAAAAAACTAAAAAAAAACAAATTTTAAAAGATAATTTCACTTCTAACCCTGACTGCTGTACCCAGGATTCACATGCTACTGGAAAATTGGATAAAAGTCAAGAGAAAGAATAGGTTTGTTCCTGATCAGGAAAAACTCGTAAATTCTGCTAATACTGATGAAAGTCAGGGAAAAACGGGGAATTTTCAGCCACCACTTAATGACAACAAAAAAATATTTACTTGAGTCGTGATTGAACTGATCGTGAGTTAAATTAGTTCTTACTGTAATTTTCAGAGGTGCAGAACTCTTCAGTCAGTTGAGATACAATTGATGTATGGATCATTTGGGTGCTTGCCTTAAACATATTTGTATAGTCAATCCAAGTACTGTTGCAAAAGAATTGGTCAATTAGACTGGTTACCCCTTAGTCCAATCCATATCGGTATCTTTTCTTATGTAACGCTTATTCCATTCAGTAATGGTCAGAAGTGAACTTTTAAAAAATGAATTTGATCCAGGAAAAAAACCTGTAAAAGACCTGTAAATGTTTGTTTTATAAAGTGTGAGAACCCAGTGTACTGTGTGGGGAGAACCCTGCACATCCTCTTGCATGCAGAGACTATACAGCTTACAGAAAAGAGTAGCCATGGTGATTTTAAATGTCATAGATATTTTAACATCTACATGATCTCTTTTCAACACTCTGATACCAATTAAGGATTACATTATTTTCAGAACACCTATTTCTTACTTTCATGATCTTAAGTAATTTAGCACCTGAGTATCTCAATATTTTAAAGTTTTTAAGGAACATTAGCACAAGGAGTACACAGTAAAGTGAAAACAATGATTTATATATACCTCAAGTTCAGACAGAGTATTTTAAGAAATCTTTTGCTTACACCAGTACTTTTTTTATGGAATGGTTTGCAGCATGATGTTAAACAAGCACCTAATAATTCAGTTTTCTAGAAATTATATCTCTTCAAATACTTTAATGAGCAAATTTGATATTTTGACTGCATAACATTTGTGCATGGAGCTGTGATATATCTATATGATAACAGTATGTTAACCTTGTATAATTTGTATTAACTTCTGTTGTATTTGTTTTCTTTTATCCAGTAGATGTTAACCTTGTAGATTTTTACTAATTACACATATATTTGTTGTATATTTGTTTTAACCGAAGGGCTATACTGTGAACTAGCTGTTAGCTAATTATGTCACCCTGGATAAGTAAAGGATATTATTATTATTATTATTATTATTATTATTATTATTATTATTATTATTAGTTGTATCAATAATGTTGGGATTATGTGTTAAAGTTTTTGTTGAGGGTCCTATACCATACCAAATATAGCATGGTTTGAATTTAAAGTACCAGGTGTAATTCTCCATGGAAAATGAGAATTACTTTTATTTTGGCAAAATGAATCAGGCAAGATTAAACCTCCAGTGTCCATTTGTATAGATTGTACATTCTGTTGAAAAATCCATTTGTATAGATTGTACATTCTGTTGAAAAGTCCATTTGTGTAGATAGTACATTCTGTTGAAAAGTCCATTTGTATAGATTGTACATTCTGTTGAAAAGTCCATTTGTAAAGATTGCTCATTCTGTTGAAAAGTCCATTTCACAATCTTTCACAAATCAAAGCAAGCAAGACATATTAAAATGGTCCACCTGAAATTTACATTTGCAATCTTCCATTACTTGCAATCTAGTAAGTCATGGTAGCTCAGTTGGTAGCATGACAGACGTGTTATCCAAGGTTTGTGGGTTCAATACCTGCCCAGGCCAGCCCAGGTCAGCTGCCTCAGTGTGTTCTTGGGAAAGGTGTTTAGCTTCCATTTCCTCAGCATAATATAGCCAGTAATGTGTTGAAAATGACATTTCAAACGAACCAACCAACTTGCAATCTGCAGCCATCTTAGTGGTAATATTATTACAAAGTTGGACTTTCTTTTAAAAGTGAGCTTTCAGATAATACTTTAAATTTTATTTGTGCTTTTTTCAGACATTGGAGAATCAAAAGAATTTACCAGTTTATTGAAAGAAGAGGATATTCCTAATCTAAAGGTATTCAAGGACCATGACAAACAAGACCCACTAGAAATATTTAAAAAGATTGTGCAATCAAACACTTGGCTGACTTCACCTGACACTGTGAAACCATTACTCATGAGACTCTGTGCCAAATACCTTTACTTAGAGAAAAGGAGGAATTATGCATTAAATCCTGTTGGTAAGTAGGAACATATGCTTTCTCATTGTCAAAGTTAGATAACTTTGCCAAATTCTTTGTCAAACTTGTTTTTGATTATTGTTAAGTCCATATAAGTGGGAAGCAAGACATAGCAGTCAGTTTTATGCTCCCAGTGGCATCAACATTTTGTTAGAGTTTTGTTTAAGTTTTCCAGCAATGCTTGGATCATGGACTCAACATGCAGGCCCTGGCCTTCTTGTTTCATTTTATTTATCCACATAAATTACCATATATACTCATGTATAAGCCGGGTCAAAATGCAAACAACATAGACCCTGATCTACCATCGCATAATGCGCCTGCAGATTAGGGTCTATGTTGTTTGTTGTACTGATTAGTCCTTACAAACTGCATAGACTCAGATCTGCCAGCACATTATGCAATGGTAGATCTGGGTCTATGCTGTTTGCAGGTGATATCGCATTATACACGAGCATAGATGGTAAGGCCAGATACGGTTGAGTGAGAGAAAAAAAGAGAGAAAATCCACACTGTGAGTTTTAGGTTTAACACTGACCCAGTAAAACTACATGATTATCCTCTCTAATTAGATCTTGGTACCTCTGACTAGAAAAATTTAGTGACTTGCTAAATGTGCAACAGATCAATGGCTGGTTGTTGCTTGGTTTTTAATGGCACATTCAACAAATTACCTATATCATGCCGAGAAAGTGTCAGCTAAGTGCCTTTCCCAAAGACACACTGAGGCAGCCAACCTTGGTTGCCTTTGGCAGGTATCAAACCCACAAACTTTGAATTATGAGTCCGTCTCTCTACCAACTGAGTCAGCACATTTTCCTGAAACAGACTAAAGGGAGTTTAAACTAAATATAGACCAAGTTTTTTTGTAAATTCAAAAATATACACATAGTCTAGTATTAAGTAGCTCTATGTATTTGTTGCATATTCTTTGAAAGAAAAGGAAAAGGAGCAATGTTTACACCATTATTGTGTCAAAAAAAAGCAATACAGTTATGATCACTTTAATAATCGTAATCAGTTATCTTGTTTTTAGTTCTATTTCCTCATAATTCCCTGCATTCTGAAGAAAACGTGTGGATCGTGTGATTCGGTCTGTCCATAAATAATGTCAGGCAGTTACATCTACACCATTTAAGATAGGGGACTTCAAACCTTGGGATTTTATTGGTGGTGTTCTTTAGATATTTACATTGTTTCAGAATTTTGATCCACTCCGTGGCGAGGGGGGGGGGACACTGAGAAAAGCATGGCGATAATGCTGCTTTGCTGCAGACTTCTAGTTTTTGCTATATTTTTGCAGCAAATTTTCACCTTCAGAATGGGACAGTCATGTGGCGGTTGAATTGGATGGCAGATACATCTGTACGTGGACTGGTTAAATCATGTGGCATGATGGTTAATTATCGTTACTTCCTGGATCAGACAGAGGAAAACAGCAAAAAGTACCTAGAGGAATATGTAATCGTTGCCTCCCAGCAAATTATGGACCTAGCCAATTCATGCATGAACAAAGAGTAAGATATGAAGTGGACATAAAGAGTTGAAGCATTGCATTTTATAAATTGCTGAGAGAATATTGTGGAAAACTGTAAACTGTTTGCCTCGCAGCATTCAGTGCATCATTTGACAATCAAAAGGTCTAACTGTCTTGCAACTTTTTTCCTACATGTATTCTTGCAGGAGGGCAGTAAGGAATGATTATAAGGCATTGTAACACAGTCAGATCTAGACAAAATGTTGTGAAAAGGGATGAAATCCCAAATAAAAGCAAACACACGAAGTTAAAAATGCACAGCAACCTCTCTTAAGCATTCAGCTAAGGAATGGAAGAATTTTTAGCTGTGTAAGGGAGATGATTGCTGTGTGTGCATTAAAGAGAAGGGAAAATCAGATGCAAGCTGGATATAGAAAGTATTCTTTAAGAGATGTGACCATCATTGTAGATCAGTTTGTATTTAAAAGGGGTTCCAGCTTTGACAGAAATATGAGGTACTTAGTACTTATCAGAAACAACATTCTTTTCTGCCTAAATCAGAAATAACATTCAGGCAAAATATAAAAGATGTGTTCTTAATTTCTGCATCTATCCTGGCGAACCAGACATGTAGTTTGATCTTCTGACTCCATGGTATGTAGCAGAGACATTCCAATTATGGTTCATGTGACCTCATTCTCACAGTGGTGTCATGTGACCTTTGGCATTAGTGTACAGAGAAACCTGTCAGTAAGACACACAAAAATCTTGTTCTTTGAGAACGTGTCTATATATAATAGGTAATTATATCAATGAAATTAGGAAATGGCTTATGAATATTATCAATTATGAGCAGGTGTCCTTTATATCAAGATGTTTGCTAAGACAGGTTTTACTTTATATGCAAGTGTGAGTGTTCTCTTATTACTATCAGACAGATCTATTAATGCTTTATTTGTGGGATAGTACAGATCTATTTTTGACTGTTCAGTAGTATTGCTATGTTGTAGACCATTAGACATTGTTAGGATTATTCATGGTTGGATTTCACAGAATTGGAAGATATTTTTACTTCATTTGAATGACTTAGTGGTTTAATGTTTAGTTAGAATATTTATTAGAGCTGAGTCCAGATGACATGCTCCCTCACTGTGAGGCCACCCTCAGTATATCACTTCTCTGCTTATGGTCATGGATGCCATGATATTGGTTACATTTTGCTCTGCAATTACTACTTGAGTTATTTCACTTTTTTTTAGTCCTTGGCAGTTGAGAACCAATTATATACTGTGGTTTTGTATCATTAAATATTCTAATTTTGTGTTGGATTATAACACAGAGTTATTGGGATGTACCTCAGTATATTGTGGTTTTGTAACATTAAATATTTTAATTTAGTGAGCCCCCCCCCCCCCAGGTGCTCGCCTTTACAGATCACTCACACATCTCACCTCTGTCCACATGCATTCAGGTCTCAGCTCAACCAACGTGGGTATGTGAGAAAGTTTGCCAGTAACTTCCTGTGGGTTGGTGGTTCTTTCCAAGTTCTTTCTTCACCAAATATAATGGTTGCCATGTATAGCCTATCATGTGCTGAAAAATGGCATTAGACCTCACAAGACCTAACCAAAATCTAATTTTGTGTTGGGATATATCTCATTATAAGGTGGCCTCACTTATAATGAGGGTGACTTTTATGGTTCCCAAGAACAACAATATAAAGAGAGAGCACTGTGTACGTAATGGGGTTCATGCATTTTAAGTGTGGACAAATTACATTGCCCCTGTCAGACATAATAATTACATGTGTATCACTGTGTATGTAATGGGGTGTTGATGCATTTTAAGTGTGGACAAATTACATTGCCCATGTTGGACATAACAATTGCATGTGTATCACTGTGTATGTAATGGGGTGTTGATGCATTTTAAATGTGGACAAACTACATTGCCCATGTCAGACAGAACAATTACATGTGTATCACTGTGTGTGTAATAGGGTGGATGCATTTTAAATGTGGACAAATTTACATTTCTCATGTCGGACATGGCAATTACATGTGTATCACTCTACCCATTTGTGAATAGACTTGGTACTTGAAATTATGTAATTAAATTAAACCAACAGACTGCTTTTGTTCAACATTATTAAGGTTTACCTGCACACCACTTGGCTGTGAATTAATTAATTGATGTTCAAAAGCAAGTTTATAGCAGAGTTCTAAGGACTTGGTTCTGCTGATACCAAGTGACATAATGAAACATTATGAGGGTTTGACTTCTCTATTATTCAGTCATCTCAAGATATTTTCGGTAGTATAAAGCAATTATAAAACTAATGTTTTGTCTCTTTGCTGACCTTTCATAGTTCATGAAATTATTTTATCTTCAAATGTTAAACAGATGTAAACTAACTCATGAATGAATTTAGTTTCTACAAACCATTATCATTTGTTCAGAACTTTTTGATTTTTTTTTTGTGTTAAATACTTAAGTTGTTAAAAAAATAATAATTTGGTGGGGAATTCCCTCAGTGATAACTTTTTTCTAATCGGACATATGGCAGAGTACATATTGGCATAGAGTGAGTGATTGCTGATTAGAGTCATGATGTGCAAGCCAGTGTTAAGTTTTTGTGAAAGTCCATAACTCAGAAAAAAGTGAGACAGTGTTCCATGGAACCATTGTTTTTTTCTGTGTATACTATTTTACTGTTGAAAATTATTAAATATGCAGAAGTATAAATAGGATTTGGGATACAAAGACTTTGAATATAGGGGATACAAAGACTTTGAATATAGGGGATACAAAGACTTTGAATATAGGAGATACAAATACTTTGAATATAGGGGATACAAAGACTTTGAATATAGGGGATACAAAGACTTTGAATATAGGGGATACAAAGACTTTGAATATAGGGGATACAAAGATTTTGAATACAGGGGATACAAAGACTTTGAATATAGGGGATACAAAGGCTTTGAATATAGGGGATACAAAGATTTTGAATATAGGGGATACACAGACTGAATATAGGGGATACAAAGATTTTGAATATAGGGGATACAAAGACTTTGAATATAGGGGATACAAAGACTTTGAATATAGGGGATACAAAGACTTTGAATATAGGGGATACAAAGATTTTGAATACAGGGGATACAAAGACTTTGAATATAGGGGATACAAAGATTTTGAATACAGGGGATACAAAGATTTTGAATATAGGGGAGTTAATAACAGTTGTATGTTTCTTCTAAAGTTGAGATCTATAGTTGTATTATATTAAAATATTTAATAATTCTTGCTTTTATTTCCACTTTTAAACCAGTTGCTTAACATACAAATCACATTTGTCTCTGAAAATCCCAACATTTTTCTCGGGATTGGTTGCATTGTAGCTTTATTGTCAGCTATAGAAAAAATGAATTCTTACATGATTGAGCAACTTCTGGCTGGTTAGATGCATGTCTAATTCTGATGTCAGTTTTACTCAGACATCAGAATTTTTGCATGCTGCTTGAGTACATGTTATTTCATCTGTAAATATTCCTTGCTTGTTGTTTTTAGAGCACAACGTTTTATATGTATTGATTGATTATATAAGAATAATAAATATACATGGATTTTTGTGTGCAAACATTTGCCAGAGCCATCACAAAAGACTTTGAACCCTTTGGGCTCAAACTCTTTCCTTGAACTCCAGCAAATGTTTGCACACAGCAAACCATGTATGATTCTAGTAATATGAACCCTTTGGGCTCAAACTCTTTCCTTGAACTCCAGCAAATGTTTGCACACAGCAAACCATGTATGATTCTAGTAATATGAACCCTTTGGGCTCAAACTCTTTCCTTGAACTCCAGCAAATGTTTGCACACAGCAAACCATGTACGATTCTGGTAATATGAACCCTTTGGGCTCATGTTTAAATTTTTGAAATTAGAATTTAGGTCATTAACATCATCAGCATTTATATTTCTAAAATAGCTGTCTAAGAATGAGTTTTTTCTCAGAGAGTGCAAATTTTTAATACTTGCTTGAATGGTTGAGTGGATTTTTAGAGATTTTTCAACCCCAGAGATATTAGGACCTGTTTACATTTTTACCCGCAATATCATCTTACATGGCATTGAGAAATTTAACTCAGCTATATTATTGCTTTCTCACTATGGTGTGGTTCAGTGAGGCCATACAGGTATACTGCACACAAAATAGAACATCATCTCTTTGAGGTGTGTTACAAGCACGGTTGTGTCATAATCAGATATCAAATCAAAGCCATATAAAAAAGGTGAAATCATATTATAATTTTCTGTCATCAGCCAAAAACTAAGATCTAGTGGAATAATTGATGTTAATGAAGGATCTAAATTAATGAGATCCATGACCATAACTGCCTTATATGAAAGGAAACAAAATGCTTAGCTCTTTATTTTAACCTTTGAAATTATTTTTCTTTTTTTGCAAGGATTACTTTCTGATTTTAAAAATTGCTCAAACCATCAGTCAGATTCAGCATGGCATATAGCAATCTGTACCATATATACTCAGCATACAAGCTAATACCAACTGCAAACTGCATAGACCCAGATCTGCCGTCACATAATGCGCTGGCAGATCTGGGTCTATGCAGTTTGTAAGTACAAATCAGTAGAACAAAGAACATAGACGCTGATATGCCGGCGCATTATGCGATGGCAGATCAGGGTCTGTGTTGTTTGCATTTGGACCCGGATTATACGCGAGTATATACGGTATGTTCTGTGGATATTCAGGGACAACGGTCTTGTTCACAGAGGAGGTCTTTCCAATTCAAACGTCAAATAATAACCATTTATGTTTCTAACACAGAGGAGGTCTTTCCAATTCAAACGTCAAATAATAACCATTTATGTTTCTAACACAGTGGAGGTATTTCTAATTCAAACGTCAAATAATAACCATTTATGTTTCTAACACAGAGGAGGTCTTTCCAATTAAAACGTCAAATAATAACCATTTATGTTTCTAACACAGAGGAGGTCTTTCCAATTCAAACGTCAAATAATAACCATTTATGTTTCTAACACAGATAATTATTCAAGTTCTGTGATTCCAAGTACATTTAAGCAATTTTAACATCAGAATGTGGACAATATGATTGAGTATGGAGAATCTTTGTTTTGGTGTTTGATTACATTCAGCCTTATAGTACATCAAGTCTACATGTATAAGACACTTTCAGTAGACTATAAACCCTACTAATGGACTGCCAGTTATTACATTTTGGTATACTTAATGTTCTGTTAATGTATTATGTGCCATACCCGTGTATAAGTTGAATTCAACTGCAAATTGCATAGACCCAGATCTGCCATCACAGCAGATCTAGATATCTAGATATGTGCCGGCAGATCTAGATATGTGAAGTTTGTTATGAGTAATCAGTAGAACAAACAACATAGACACTGATCTGTTGGCACATTATGTGATGGCAGATCAGGGTCTATGTTGTTTGCAGTTAGACCTAAAATGGATTATGTTTTCTCGTTCATATCAACCAGGGAACACAGTATCCGACCTTTATATCTCAACAAGTTTTATTTCTAATATTGTATTGAGGAAGCTTAATCTGCATTCAGTTTGAAACAATGCTAATATGCTTTGCCTTTAATTCTTACCATGGAAGAATCCATAAATCTATTGTGTTTTATTGAGGACACCTGAGTTGAAGGCAGCATCTTCTTTGGATTCTCTACAAGGGAAATAGATACTACTACCACAAAACAATTGTCAGATGTTAATGATGATAATTTAAAGTTTAAAGTACAACACAAACTCTATAACTGTTTTTTTGTAGTATAAAGCTTACATCTGAATGGCTCAACAAGCTAAACTAATGGTGTAGTCAAAGAACTCATAACAAACATATTGGATTCATTTTCAAAATTGTAAATTTATCAGAAAATCTGCAGTCCTACAAAGTTACAGTGACTCTTTGTAGTTCCACAAACACTTATTCAGGGGCTTAGCTATAAAGAATGGACTGAAACAGACTTTAATTTGTTAGGTACAGAAATTTATTCTAAAACCAGTGACCATGGAACAATCATAATATTTTGCCAGGCATCAGCACCCCAAAACAGTCTTTAAGATCAAGTGGGGCAACTGTTCATTTAGCTAAATATAAATTACAGCTCATCCTTATTGGGAATTCAGATATAGAGATAAGTGTTGTTCCACCAACTGACTCTGGGAAAACTTCCCAGAAATCTTCCTCCCTTCAGGAACCAGAAGCTGAGGACTGTATTGGTCAGAACATGCAAGCTAAGCCAGTTAGGGAAAGTAAAAATAATAAATTGCTTCCAGAGTACATCACATGGACTGTTAGTCAGATAATTTCTCTAAACTACAGGAAGCAATAGAAGGCAGTGATAATGACATGACATCATTATTAAGAGAAAATCTTCTTGCTGCAATACAAACTCCACATACAACAGCAAAATCAAATAAATTTTCAAGAGAATTTGAAGCTTTAAAAACTCTGAATACCAGTCTGCAAGGACCAAACATAAAAAACTTGCAGAACAGCTATAAGATTTGAAGACAAAATTTGATAGCCTTGACAAATCAAATAAATTACATGTAACCTAAGTAAATCATCAAGCCTCATTCTTGAAGAGATAACACACAACTGTAGGAGAAAGTATGGCAGTTAAATAAAGACAAAAGATTTGTTCCTGTCAGAAATAACTGAACTTAAGTATAGCTATGCTGCTTCAAATAGTTTTCATCCAGACACTTTAACATCAGTGCAGGAAGATATTAGAAATAGGAAAGCAGAAATTGCTTATTCTCTGAAAGAGTCACAAAAGCAAATCAGTGAAATTTGCAGGCTAGTGAAAACAAATGAAAGTACCCAGAAAGAAAATCGTACTACCAAACCCACGCAGAATACTGGAAAAAGTACTAAAGTCACTCGAGGTACAGAGGAGTGGTTGAAAACTTTCAACCAAAAAATGTCACAAAAGGAGATAAAAATGACATCCTGGCTTAGAGGTAACATCGTGGGTTCTCAAATACACAGGATTATGCTAAAGAGAGGAATAAATATCAAAGAAGATGAAAATTCTTGAGAAAAAAGACTTTCCTAATCTGAGACTCCATCATTAAATATGTTAGTGAAAGAGGTGTAAACCTTGGGCTCAAGGTAAGTGACTACCGGGGGCAGGAACTGGTCATATACTTGAAAGACGATATATATATATGACATTCATTTCAACAATAACAAGATATATTTGGTCAATCCTGATAAAAAACAATAGATCCTCATAGATACAATAGGAACCATGCTTACAATTTCATGAGAATTCAGGGAGATGTTTCTGTTGTTTTGAGCCAGGGCATAGTGTGGAATCATGGTAGCCATTTCAACCATCATAAGAATTCAGGGAGATGTTTCTGTTGTTTTGAGCCAGGGCATAGTGTGGAATCATGCTAGCCATTTCAGCCATCATGAGAATTCAGGGAGATGTTTCTGTTGTTTTGAGCCAGGGCATAGTGTGGAATCATGCTAGCTATTTCAGCCATCATGAGAATTCAGGGAGATGTTTCTGTTGTATTGAGCCAGAGCATAGTGTGGAATAATGACAACACTTGCAGATTTCAGTGTTATGACTGACTACAATATGGACACAAGGCAAAGCACTGCAGAATGTTCAACCAAGCTACACAGCATTATGATTATGGCATTAAAAATGATGCCATTAGTTTGAAAACCAGACAGAGTTTTCCAGAAACTTCAAAACAACCTGTGATGATATGAAACAAATTATAGGAACCCCATTATATGATGATGCCCATGGAATTACCTCCCATTAATTGCCTTCATCAACCAAAGTGACCATATGTGTTAAGTACTACAGAGAGAACTGCTCTAATGTTTAGCATTTCAAGACTCGTTAAAATATCTTGTGAATAGACAGTTGATGGTCATGATTCAGGACATGGTAATCAAGATATTTTAGAGGAATATCATGGTTTATATATTGATAGTGAAAATATTATTTCATATATTCTTACCATCCATCTCAAAACCATAAATAAATAGAATTGTCTCAAAATCAGTAGCTTAAGCAGAAAGGTCTGAAAATCTGCCATTTGAACACAAAAATTAAATAAACTTTGAAACAGCTTCCCACAAACCGCTGATAAGAATTTGACCAAATTTGACAGAAAGCATTTTAGCTTGAAAGTATGTTGTACAGATTACGCTGTTCCGCTATCAATTATGGCCACTGTTACTAAAAATAGGAAAACTGATAACAGAATTTGACAAAATTTGACAAAAAGCATCTGACAAGAAAGCCTCATAAGTTTTCTTTTACAAATGATGCCGATCTGCCTTCAAATTTTGGCTGCATTACTAAAAATAAAAAAACAAAATGTAAAATAACTTCTTCTTCTCAAAGACTGTTACAGAGAATTTGACCAAATCTATCTTAAAGCATATTGGCATGAAGGCCTTTCAATTTTGCACAAATGATTCCGATACTCTATTCAATATGGTCATTGTTACTGAAAACAGAACAACCTTTAGAGGACTTCTTCTCAAAACCAGTCAACAGAAAATGACCAGATTCACAGAAAACATCCTGGCATAAAACCTTTCAGGCTTGCACAAATGATGCTGATCTGCCTTGCAATTTGAATGCCAACAGTAAAAAGTATGAAAACCTTTATACTTTAGTATCATTTATTTTCATGGAGCTCAATTGTCGTGGTTTTGTAAAAAAAAAAAAAAAAGACATTTTCATGGGTACTTAAATTCATGTTTTTATCCTGTCAAAGTTTGCATATTAGTAGGTATTTAATTTCGTGGTTTAACCTCTACAGATACCCAAAATAAAGAATACAAAAGAACAAAACTATGCCGATGCAAACGGCAGTCACTTGAATGTTGAAAACAATACTACCACATGTATGAGCACAAATCAAAGACCTGACAAGTTCAATACCTACACCATGTTTTTCATCCAAGTGAATAACAGCAATGGAAGCTGACGCAGCCAACAACACTAAAACAATACTACCACTTCTATGAACACAAATAAAACATCTGTCAAGATCAATCACTTACACCATGTTTTGTTTGAGTGCTCAACATCAAACGAAGCTGACGGAGCCAACAACTCTAAGCCATTCAGTTATTAAAGTACATTTGCATGATCTGTTACTCAAAACACTGTTAGTAAAGTGATCAAAACACATGATCAGCTGCCCCTTGCTCAATGCAATCAGCAGGCAGTGGCAATATTTGATGTGTGTAGAGCCCACCGAATTGGGAAGATGCTAACTAAATTGAAAGGCATTGAAATCACTCCATTGTTTGTGCCTGCCTCATGTACAGACCAACTTCAATCACTAGACTTGACAATAAAGAAAGAGTACAAAGAAAAATTAAAATCACACATCCACAACTGGTATGCTAAACAAGTCATGCCTCACTCACTGAAAAGGAAGATGTTACTAGTGTATAAGTGAACCTTGCAACCTCATTAATCAAGCCAATTCACATTTAATAGATAATTGCAGTTCACGAGACAATGAGTGAAAGATCAGACCTATTATCAGTGGTTTTGTGAAAGCTGGACTTGTTTAATTCTGCAATTTGTGGATTATTTACCTGACAAGCATTTGTGTGTACCATGAGACTTGACTGACACAATGTTCATACTTGCCATATACCCAGACAGTGTTGGGGTTTTTTTTAGACTCAAAAAGTATGTTTTGAAGTCCCAAGGATGGTCAGTGCGCGTGACCCCCCAAAAGCGACGTCATCCAAATGAGAATAAGCTATCTTTTCAAATCAGCCTATAGCAAATGACTGGAAATTCAATATGACTAAAAGAAAATACAATCTGTTTTCTCTGAAGCATGTAATATACTTAACAAAAGAAAGACCAAAAAAAAAAAAAAAAAAAAAAAAGTAGATTTAGCACTGTCAAATAACATCACTACAAACATGGTCACAACCTCACATACATTAAATACAAAAATACACCAAGTTACTGTCTTTAAAATCCATTGGACAGTGGAATGTACTTTAATAACATGCAGTCTATGCTGATTTCAATAGTTTAGTACTATAGTTGGTTTGAAGGTAATGCAAGTGATATTTGTGTTCACAAATATGCCTACACTTTTCCTATGCGAATGTGCATCCACGTCTATGTTGGCGCAAGCAATGGCCAAAGTCGCTAAAAGTGACAAAAGCTGTATCGACCGAATTGCTAAAGTATTTGACCACCGATATTGTAACGTATTTTCGAGGTTAAAGTTACACATACGGGGGTGAAGATTAATTTATTCTCAGGCAGAATTAATGAAAAAGGTACTATTTTATGCAAATACACAATTTCTCATTTGATTAATGATTTAATATTTTTAAATTATTAAAATTCCATGGTGCAGTTCATTTCAGGTTAGCCAGATATTCAATCATGTTAATGTTTCCCGAGTTATTTGATCACATGATAAAACGTTTATTGCAATCATGTAATGTCCAATGAAAATATGAGAAAGTTAAGGTGGCAAAACTGTCAAAGCAAATAAGATTATCTCATTTTTTTGCACTTCTAGTGCAATAGGTACTACAATTTTCCTTTTTCCCTTTAAAATGTTGTGTCCCACAAATCTGGAGAGTGAGGCAGGCAGTGTCATCTGACCTTTGGATCCTAGGTGCAACACTGCATTAAAGATTGAATGGTGCTGTTGTTCAACCTACCAAAATAATAATTTTTGAATTTTATATATGGAGTAAAAATCCGACTTCAAAGAAACGTTGCCGCTGATCACAAACTTTAATAAAGATGGCTTCAGCGTTCTCATTCAATGCAGTCAGTGATGTATAATAACATTTGTTTTTCAACATGCGTCTGTTTGATGTACTTAACTTCAGACAAATTGGGTTGTTCCACTTAGTGTACTTCACCTATGCAAATTAGCCTAATGGGCTCTCCCTCAGCAGTGCTCAAAGGACACGACGCATCACCCTAGCTTTGTGAGCCAATTCAGTAAATCTCTGAAAGGTGTCTGTTTATCTCTGACCACCTTACCTTTTAATCGTCTTTAAAACAGCTTCATAAACTGCTCCGAGGATAGTTTTACATGAGCTCCGAGCAAGACTGTTTACTGTTTATACATACCACAGATTACGGGCATATATCATTGTGATCAAGAAATGTACATTTATTTCTGTATTTTTTTTTTGTTTTTGTGGGAAAATATTTTTTTCACTAAGATTGCTGAAAATCGTGTTTTTCTAAACACGACCGTGTCGGGGGGGTTTGGGAGTCCAAAATCATGTTTTTTACGTGACACATGTTATGTCATGTATGAATGTTGATACAGTGACTTTGTCTGAAAATCTGTGAATTGTGAGCATTAATACCCTGCTGTAATTAGTGTATATACATAGTGCTTCATTAATAATAGTGCTTCAAACAATAGTTCTAGTATTTTACAGGCTTCTTCTTTTGGATTAAAAATGCATTGATAAAATAAAATGTGCTTTCAGGAGGATTTAAATTTTTCAATAACAGTTGTACTCGAATGAAGGATCGATTTGAATAAGTATTCAATTTAATTTTCATATACTACCGGTAGTATTTTGTATCATTATTTCTTTCATTTCAGTATTACCAGTGTTTGAATACCTTATGCTTTTTCTTGTTTCTCTCTGTTCTTACTTATCTCACATATCAATTTAAGGCAGTGAATGAAAATTACAGCTATCGGATACCTTATCACTCTGTGTGCATTGAAACTATATAAAATACTTTATAATTCTTTTTTCAGAGGGTTAAAATAAACATGTGTAAAAACTAATATTTTATTACCAGATTACAGTATTGATGTTGTTTTATCAAATACTTGTAGCTTTGTTAATCTCTAGGAATGAAACACAGTAAGAAAATGGGCAGGGGGCAACAACAAAAACCACGAAAATTGGTCCCCCAAGAAAATTTCTGATACTACAGTGTCAGAAAGCATCATACTGACCCAGATTGCTTTGCCAACAATTTTTGTATTTGGCTTATAGGTAGATAGCTAGTAAGGGATCTCAGGCCCACTTGGGCTTCTTGTTTATGAACAAAATCTTTTTTCATTCATCATGGTTTCTAAATGGAAAGTTTTGTGTATTCAATGAAGTTGTTAAATGAGAAAATAGAGATGACAATTTATTATTAATGGCAGCTGTTTAAGTATGCAATGTACTTATCCAAATGAAATTGTTCTCTGTGTGTTATGACATGTATTTTGTATATATGTTGTTATATGAGATATAAGACACAAATTTGTGGTGCTAAAATAATTTTTGTGCATTTTTTCATATTCTCTAGTTTCACATTGCTTCATGGGTTACTTGGTCAAACTAGTATTCAATAACTACAGGATATTACTTGAGTACTGCTTCATGGGTTACTTGGTCAAACTTGTATTTAATAACTATAAGATTTTACTTGAGTACTGCTTCCTGGGTTACTTGGTCAAACTACTATTTAATAACTACAGGATTTTACTCGAGTGCTGCTTCATGGGTTACTTGATCAAACTAGTATTTAATAACTACAGGATCTTTCTTGAGTATTGCTTCATGTGTTACTTGGTCAAACTAGTATTCAATAACTACAGGATTTTACTTGAGTACTGCTACTTGGTCAAACTTATATTTAATAACTACAGGATCGTTCTTGAGTACTGCTTCATGGGTTACTTGGTCAAACTACTATTTAATAACTACAGGATTTACTCGAGTGCTGCTTCATGGGTTACTTGGTCAAACTTGTATTTAATAACTACAGGATCTTTCTTGAGTACTGCTTCATGGGTTACTTGGTCAAACTACTATTTAATAACTACAGGATTTTACTCGAGTGCTGCTTCATGGGTTACTTGGTCAAACTTGTATTTAAAAACTACAGGATCGTTCTTGAGTACTGCTTCATGGGTTACTTGGTCAAACTACTATTTAATAACTACAGGATTTTACTCGAGTGCTGCTTCATGGGTTACTTGGTCAAACTTGTATTTAATAACTACAGGATCATTCTTGAGTACTGCTTCATGGGTTACTTGGTCAAACTAGTATTCAATAACTACAGGATTTTGAGTACTGCTTCATGGGTTACTTGGTCAAACTAGTATTCAATAACTACAGGATTTTATTTGAGTACTGCTTCATGGGTTATTTGGTCAAACTTGTATTTAATAACTACAGGATCTTTCTTGAGTACTGCTTCATGGGTTATTTGGTCAAACTTGTGTTTAATAACTACAGGATCTTGAGTACAGCTTCATGAGTTACTTGGTCAAACTAGTATTCAATAACTACAGGATCTTACTCAAGTGAAATTTATGAAATGTTTTGAATGATCTCTATCTTTTGCAACCCTTGACAAGCAAAAATTGAAACTATTTGACTAGTTTCATAAATTTCATTTGAAATGAGCAGAGATGTAATATTCTATTTATCATATGATGGAAAAAAAATAATGATTTTCTAGCATAAAATCATCTCTCCCTCAATAACTCAATAAATATCAACCATGGCAATGGTGAGGGCATGAGATAGTAAGAGATACCGAAATTGTGGTTACAGTTGTGGGCATTGGGGGTTGGGGGTGCTAATTGGTATTTATTTCTTAGTGTTGCCACCAGTAGGCATTTCCCAACATTTTCATTGATCAATATTTCATTGTATATGTTTTATTTATTGTGAAAATACTTTTTTACAGACAAATATTACAAAATATGTAATTTAGAATTAAAATGTGTGAATTTCATGTCAATTCCAAATTAATGCACACTAAGCAGCTTTTTCAACAAAAAAATTAATACAATTAATGAAATTAATAAAAATAAAATTAATGCACACTAAGCAGCTTTTTCAACAATAAAATTAATGAAATTTATAAAATGAAATTTATAAAATGAAATTAATTAAATTAATGCATACTAAGCAGCTTTTTCAACAATAAAATTAATGAAATTAATAAAATAAAATTAATAAAATGAATGCACACTAAGCAACTTTTTCAACAATAAAACAAACTACATACTGAGCATGCTCTTGCTAATTTTTATTGCGATTTTTAAACGTTAAGCAAATAGGAGTCAAATTTTGGTCTTATCAGTAAGAAAAAATATGGGGATCCACACCTGCCTCCACGTTATAAACGGGTTCTCATTGAGGGAGTGGTGCAGTGTATTGAAATGGCTTTAAAGTTCATTAGGATGCCTTGGACATCATAGTTTAGCCTTATACAATGTGGCGATATCATTTTGACATCATGAGATGTTATGAAATGTGTTTAATATTGAAAAAATATTATATGGGTTTTATCGCCAAAATAACACAGTATTCCCATAATAAAGTATAAATTAATTACATAGCTTCAGTCATATGTATTTTTATAGAAATTGCTTCATTTATTTGAATGTAAATTGTCAAGATTCCATTCCTAAACTGAATTATTTCAAGCATTTTTACAGATAAATCAGTATTGTGAGAATCATGCTCATTCAACTAATTTTATGCAATAATAAATGTGTTTTTCCCAAAATGACATGAGGCAATGATCTTCCAGATTCATTTTTTAAATGAATATCAAAATTTTTACCTGAAAAAAATTCATTTATCTGTTCAATTTTTTTGCTTTGTTTGGTTTTCCTTTGTTAACTTTCATATAAAAAAAATGGGATCCCATGAAGTAATTTTTGCATATGCATTGCTGTAATTCAGTTGATTGAAATGTATCCAATGATCCTCATGGAATTTATGAATTGTGTGGTTTTTATTTTGTATTGTTCTGTATGTATTTGTCTTAAAGTGGTTTATAAAAAAGGAAATTTAATGAATCAATTAGATTCAAAAGTATGCCAAGGGATAAAGGCTTTTTTTAACATTTTTGTAAGTTTCTTTTAATATACAGTATGAAATTTGTTGTTTGTAATGATACTTCAATGCAAGTGTAAATATAGTTGTACCAGAATTTTTTTAAAGCTAACTATTTATAAAATCACTGCCATTTTTTCTTACCAAGCCTGAAGGCAAGAAAGCTTATGGTATGGCCCAGCTAATGTCTGTCAACAGTCATTCCTGATTTATTCTCATAAAGAGTTGGCCAAACACAAGCATGGCCAGTCTACTGTGTGTCAGCAGTCATTCCTGGTTAATGTCATAAAGAGTTGGCCAAACTTAAGCAACTTTGCAAGGTGATAGCAATTACAGTTTCCATGTAATCAGAATTTTTACTGTTCATCCAAATAGTCTTAGAATCTCCTTTTTTCAGTAAAAATGAAAGATATAAATACACCTGTTTTATCTTGACCAACCTTGATGCTGCTATTAGGCCTTCTTGGGGAACCCTTAAAATCTTTAAAAACCTTAACTTGTTTGCTCAATCTTTGTTTCTTTATTTTGTCCTAAATAGGCCAAAGGGCTTTAAGAACCTTTGTATTAATGCAAACCAGAGTTTATACCATGATAATAAGTTATAAGTATTTACACTTCACTTCATACTTTAGTCAATGTAATGCCCACACTGTGTGCTTAAAATATTATTATTAGGGTAAATTTATATGAGGTTAAAGCACACACTACAATAACTGCACAACAATGATGTTCAAAACTACATTCCCATCACATGTATGTACATTCTTGAAGAGTTAGCTCCCTTTGGCTATGTTGTGCACTCCTCACTTTGGAGGTACATTCTCTCTCCCAGCATGGTTGCACTGAATAAAACACATGTAAGATCCATTTTTGAGATTAATTTAGCCTTACAAGTTAAGGTGTAAGAAGGCAGCAGGCATTTATATAACAAACCTTATATTTTGCAATACTTCACAGGAGGACTGTTCTGTTTCTGTTTGTAACTACTAAATCAAGTTCTGTTTTAGTTTTTAGAGCAACAAAATGGTAGGACAGTGATGATACATTCACTTTGCACATTTATGGTTTCAAGTTAAATGCTCTGTTCAGCATTATTAAGATTAAGTCATTGCCCATCCAAGATGATTGGTTATTTCTTGGTTCTCCAGTCCCTACCAAGTCATAAAGACCATCCCATGGTAATATCTAAGATACCCAAACTGATTGGTAATTTCTGAATTTTCCAGTCTCTACCAGCTAATGAAGAGCATCTCATGGCAATATCTCAGACATCCAAGATGAAAGCTTATTCCTGGATTCTTGCATCTCTGCCAACTCATAAAGACCATCTTATGGCAATATATCAGACATCCAAGATGATTAGTGACTTCTGTGTTCTCCATTCCCCACCGACTCATAAAGACTGTCCTATGGGAATATCTCGGACACCAGAAGAACTTATTATATGTTGTGGGAACATGTGGTACCATGTAAATAAGAAAAATAATACAAGTTAACCATGACAGTTTCAGGTTCAACTGTGATATTTTGTTTTCAACCCATGAATTTCAGATTAACAGATTTACCATCAAATGTGAAGGTTGAACAAAATTTCACACTGCAATACAGAAATTTTATATGGTAATTTTGGATTGAACAACATTAATATTCCTTAATACCAGATTTACCCTGGCATAATTTTCATGTTTATCCTAAAAACCAGTACATGTCAAGCCAGAATTGTTTATGGGTAGTAGACACAGTAAACCAGGTGAGCTATATCACTTGGACACAATTACAGTATTTATATTGATGTATAAAATGAAATAAATTTTTTATATGTGGTGGTTATTTTTCTCTTTCATTTTAATCCAAAGCCCAAAGAGCAGCCAACAATTGCATTATTCTTTAATTCTGAATGAATATGAGCATATTGCCTTGTAAAGTAATGAAAATAGATATATGCAAATCTGAGAAGTACTAGACAACCTTGTAAGGTAGGTCACTGTGAACTACTTTTCATGCTTCAGTGATGATGTACATTTTTCATGTTTAGTCAGATTTCTTGCTGTCATTATACCTGATATGTGCATGCATCCTGATGATACTACACTATCATAAAAGTTGGTCACCATGACCTACTTTTTACACTTGAGTGACCTTTAAAGTTTGGTTGTGCTTCTTTGACCTTGTTACAGATACTGTCATCAAAAGTTAGATAATAGATCTGGGTCAAATACTAGCTTTATCTGCTTTAAACTGGCTAACCAGTTTTCATCCACTTTAAACTGGTTAATCGGTTTTTCAGAACTTTTCTACTATCATGGGGCAATCTGCCATTTTCATTTTTTTTTTTTTTTTTTTTTTTTTAATCCTAGGCCACCCCATTCCTATCCAAAACTGTATGGAAATCCATAGGTCACAATCGACCATTTTTTCATAATTTATGAAGGCTACTGGCCTTGCATTTTTTAACTAAATTTTTGAGGACCACTGGCCCAGTGTTTTTTCATAAATTTTTGGGGACAACTGGCTCAGTTTTTGTTTTTGTCTTAAATATTAAGGACCAATGATCCAGCATTTTTTTCATAATTTTTTAAGTCAACTGCTCCAGCATTTTTCATTCGTTTTTGAGGACCACTGCCCAGCATTTTTTCATGAATTTTGAGGATGAATGGCTCAGATGTTTTTAGCTCTACTAGTCATAGACAGGTCATTATCGGTACTCCTCCTAAACTACTTGGAGCTTTTCCATGAAACTTTACACACACCTTCATCCCAAGGTCTAGCTGATCCTATATGAAAATGGTGCTGCTCAAACACCCAATATGACCCTACAGTGGCCATCTTAAACTCTTATTATTGCTTCTCCTCCTGAATGGATGGATATATCAACATTGGGTTTTCACTCAAAGACTTCTTTTGACATCTAGTTGGTCCGAAATGAAAATGGCACCAATCTATTGTCCAATATGATCTCCACAGCAGCCATCTTGAAAATCTTATCATTACTCCTAAACAGAAAGTCATATTGACATGGGTTTTCACCAGAAGACTTTTTAAGAATGAAAATGGTGTTGCTTGGATATTCAGTATGGATGCCACAGTGGCCAACTTGACAATCTTGTTATCACTGCTCCTCCAGAATGGAAGGTCATATCAACATGGGGTGTTCACTTAAAGACTTTTTATGATGTCTAGTGAGTCCTAAATGGACACAGTGCTGATCTGTTATCCAATATGGCCACCAATGCAGCCACCCTGAAACTTTCTTTATTGCTACTTCTGATGAACAGAAAGTCATTGACATGGGGGTTTTATCAGAAGATGTTTTATTATGTCCAGTTGGTCCTAAATGTAAATGGTGCCACTTGGACATTCAGTATGGCCTTCACATTGACCATCTTGAAAATTTTGTTCTTACAACAGCTCATGAATGGATGGTCATATCAGCATAGGGTTTACACTTAAAGACTTCTTATGATGTCTACATGGTCCTAAATGAAAATGGTGTTGGTCTGATATTCAGTATGGCCACCACTGCAGACATCTTGAAAATGTCACTACTCCTGAACGAAAAGTCAGATCAACACATGGGGTTTTCACTGGAAGATATCTTGTAGTGTCTAGTTGGGCTTAAGTACAAATTGTTCTGATCTGACATCCAATATGGTGGCCATCCTGAAAATCTTCTGATCACTTGGTTTTTCACCAGAAGACTTCTTATGATGTCTGGTTGGTCCTAAATAAAAATGGTGCTGATCTAACATCCACTATAGCCAACATGGCAGCCATCTTTAAAATCTTGTTATTGCTACTCTTCCTAAACGAAAAGTCATTTCAATGTGGGATTTTCACCAGAAGACTAATTATGATATCTAGATGGTCCTAAATTAAAATGGTGCTGATCCTTCTTCAAATATGGCGACCGTCTTTAAAATCTTCTTGTTACTACTTATCCAAAATGGAAAGTCGTATCAGCATGGGGTTTTCACCAGAGGACTTCTTATGATGTCTAGTTGGTCCTGAATGAAATTGATGCCAATCTGACATCCAGTATGGCCATCATGGTGGCCATCTTGAAAATCTTGTTATCGCTGCTTCTCCAGAATTGATGGTCGTATCCACATAAGTTTTCAACAAAATACCTCTAGTTGGTCCTAAATGCAAATGCTGTCAATCTTATATCAAATATGGCTGCCATGATTACCATCTTGAAAATCTTGTTATTCCTGCTTCTCCTAAATGGATGGTCATATTGGCATAGGGTTTTCACCAAAAGTCTTCCAATGATGTCTGTTTCATCCTAAATGAAAATGGTACTGATCTTGCATCTAATATGGCCACCACAATGGCCAATTTTAAAATTATATTGCTCAAGAATATCAGAGATGGTTTGAACACTTAGCAGTTAAAAAGATGAAATGGTTTTATCTTGTATTCCTGGAAACTCCTTTCAGACAATAGAGCAGCAGTCCCTTTGAGGAATTCTTGTCATGAATTTTGAGGATGAATGGTCCTGTGTTTTTTCATAATTTCTTTAGAACCAATGGCCTTGCATTTTTTCATAAATTTGTGAGGACCTTTGACCCAGCTTTTTTTTCATAATTTTTTGAGGACCAATTATCCCTTTTTTTTTTTGCCATGAATTTTTGAGGACCAATGGCCCCAGCATTTTTTCAGACACTTTTTAGGACCAAACTGACTGAATTTTGTACCATAAAATCTATACCCCGGTCACCTAATTTTTTGTCATATTTTGCTGTTTGAACAAATTTTTTAAAATGTGTGCACACATTTATGACTTTTGGGTCAACCACCTGATTTTGATTCTAAACCCTTGACCACTCCATTCCCATCCTCAAAATATTTTATTACAAACCTAGACCACTGTCCAGGAGCCACCAGCCCCACCGAAAATATATTACACATTCTGTAGACAAAAATCACTATGCAGAAACATGAGTAAATATGGTCTGCATATAAACAACTGTTAGGTCATTGTACAGGTAATTGCGATGTGACAGGCATAAATATTTCTGGTCACACTTAAATACATGTTGCCCATTGTTACACTACTAAGAATAGATGGTGTTTACTCAATAAATTAAAGGGTGTATTTTCTCATTAGGATAGAACTATATAACTTCTCAAAGCATTTTTGGAAAAAGATCAGATGAAGTAAAAAAAAATGTATACTATGATTTCCTTAACAGAAACATCAAGCTTGTATAAAGTGTGATGTCAGGACTTCTTCATAGGACTATAGAATAGAACCTAACATCACTACTGTTTCATAGGACTTTTAATCAGTCTTTGCCATCTTTTGTCTGTCTGTCCATCTATCTGTACATCTCCATAATAAATGTATTGGCAGTTTTTTATATATATTTTTTTTTTACAAAAGCATAACAAATGTTAGGTTTAAATGCATATATATATAACATTTGGTTGAACTCGTCAATTTTATGAACATTTAAACAAGGAAGAAAATTCCATTTTTTTATAGTTGTCTGGGCGGGTTTTTTTTTAGGTTGATGTAAATCCTGAGAGAAAATTGGGGGGGGGGGGGATAAGGTACTATAACACAGTTTCAATGGCAATTGCTAAGTTTTGCATATAAATAGAAAACCAGTCTGAATTGCACACTCAAAATGATAACCAATCAGAACGCAGCTAACACATGGGGTACAACTCAAACCAGCATTGATTTAACTATTCAGTTAAGAAAAAATGGCGGACATATCCATTCCCACATGTCCTGCATTTTTGTTACAGAGAGCAATCAAGATGTTGACAGCAGTGTTAGAAAAATTCTGTGTCTCCTGGGTGGAATGTTGTGTAAACTTACTAATCAAACAGACCAGTGGCAAGATCAAGCTTGAGGAATCCCACCTCAAACATTTCTTTAAGAAAGTTACTTTATGAGGAAAGCTCTGTGTACTCTTTGCAATAAACTCAGAAATTATAGATCGTGAGGAGCAAAAACCTTGGAAGGACATTGCAAGTACATGTACTATATTTTCTATTGGTGAATTGAAATACGTCTCAGGATCAGTTTCCTTGTCCTTTTTGCAGAGTATCAATTCTCCTTTAAGTTTCATTCTTGTTGAATCAAGTATCACAGTTGTTAAGGCTGTATTAGCAGCTATGTAAATAATACTCTTGTGATATAAATCATAAAAGAAAGCAATTTAATTTCTGTATTTATGTAATACAGAATTAGCCAATAGCTCAAAAGTAACCGTTTCACACTTTAAGCAATGTCTCAATTCTTAATTTTGGTTTGAGCCTTCAATCCCTTCTGATGATTTTTCCAACGTAATCATAAATCTCAAATCCTCAGGAAGAGCATATGGATACATTGGACAATGATCTGTTAGTGTCTGAAAATCGAGTGGTATTCTGAAATTCTTTGAGTATACAATCAACTGAATAGCTTTTGTACCAGTGTTTTGTGTAGTAGCTGCTCCTGATCTTAACTTTCTCAGTTTTTCGTTCATTATGCCTTGCTCAATTTAATTTCTTCTCACAGACGTTAGTAACAACAAGTCATTATATGTCATAAAAGTTTTGCAATTATTCATGTTCAAAATATCATCGCTACCATAAGTAAAGGTTATGTCCTTAATCAACATTCTTTCAAGATTGTTTACAACTGAATTATTTGCATCTCCTTTTGACCTTGACATCAAATGAAAAGAAAAAACTACCTGGTACAATTAAAACATTTGGTCCTAACCAAGTTATTATAACTTGTAAGTGTGTTCAGGTTTTATAGTACTGGTAGAGTGTGTAATACAATGGTGTGTTGGATTAAGATTATAACTTGTAAGTGTGTTCAGGTTTTATAGTACTGGTAGAGTGTGTAATACAATGGTGTGTTGGATTAAGATTATAACTTGTAAGTGTGTTCAGGTTTTATAGTACTGGTAGAGTGTGTAATACAATGGTGTGTTGGATTAAGATTATAACTTGTAAGTGTGTTCAGGTTTTATAGTACTGGTAGAGTGTGTAATACAATGGTGTGTTGGATTAAGATTATAACTTGTAAGTGTGTTCAGGTTTTATAGTACTGGTAGAGTGTGTAATACAATGATGTGTTGGATTAAGATACATAACGAGGAGTTTTGTCTCATTTGAGAGGAGTTAGATATTTTCCATTGTTGCCATCCTATTTATTTAATTAATTTTTATAACTTCTTCCAGGACATCTATGAACTGTGCTCATGCCTTTGCTCACAAATATGTATAGTCCTCAAAAACCAAAGCACCCACTGCACCTGCAACAAATATATACTCATAAGATATCTGTTTATCAGAAGGTTGGTAAATATCACTTCGGGTTGCATAGGTTTTTCTAAAGTGGTACTATCGCTAGTTTAATAGACGAATATAGGGAAAAAGTTTCATCCAAATTGTTTAAGTAATGTATAACCAAACCTTGCTCTCATAGTCATTGATTTATATACTCTAGTTTCTTTACTCTGTTTTAATTTACCTCATTAGTTTATTTCAGCATTTCTTCCTGTGTTTTATAGTGTCTTATTTGCACTTCATGAAATCCATCAGAATCAAATAAGCTAAACAGATTACTCACATGAATTCTAAAGCAATAGAAATTTGCTAATCCAATTACCGTTGCCATTACTGTTTAGTGGTAGTAATTTTAATACTTCTAATTCTTATTCTACAGTCTATGCCCTTATCAGATTCTCCATTGTGTTTCACTCCAAATAACAACATTTGTCTATTTCCGAGATAGAATGTGTGTCTTTCTTTGGTTCTGTAAAGACTTCTTTCTTTCTCTACATATAAAGAGTAAATAACATCATTGTTACCTATAGACAATCCAGTGACAAAATTGATATAATTGATAGAGTAAATAACATTCTTGTTACCTATAGACAATCCAGTGACAACATTGATATAATTGATAAAGTAAATAACATTCTTGTTACCTATAGACAATCCAGTAACAACATTGATATAATAGAGTAAATAACATTCTTGTTACCTGTAGACAATCCAGTGACAAAATTGATATAATAGAGTAAATAACATTCTTGTTACCTGTAGACAATCAAGTGACAAAATTGATATAATTGATAGAGTAAATAACATTCTTGTTACCTATAGACATTCCAGTGACAAAATTGACATAATTTACATTGTAAATAGCATTCTTGTTACCTATAGGAAATCCAGTGACAACATTGATATAATTGATAGAGTAAATAACATTCTTGTTACCTATAGACAATCCAGTGACAACAATGATATAATTGATAGAGTAAATAACATTTTAGTTACCTGTAGACAATCCAGTGACAAAATTGATATAATAGAGTAAATAACATTCTTGTTACCTGTAGACAATCCAGTGACAACATTGATATAATTGATAGAATAAATAACATTCTTGTTACCTATAAACAATCCAGTGACAAAATTGATATAATTGATAGAATAAATAACATTCTTGTTACCTATAGACAATCCAGTGACAAAATTGATAAAATTGATAGAGTAAATAGCATTCTTGTTACCTATGGACAATCCAGTGACAACATTGACATAATTTACATTGTAAATAGCATTCTTGTTACCTATAAACAATCCAGTGACAAAATTGATATAATTGATAGAATAAATAACATTCTTGTTACCAATAGACAATCCAGTGACAAAATTGATATAATTGATAGAATAAATAACATTCTTGTTACCTATAAACAATCCAGTGACAAAATTTATATAATTGATTGAATAAATAACATTTTTGTTACCTATAGACAATCCAGTGACAAAATTGATATAATTGATAGAATAAATAACATTCTTGTTACCTATAGACAATCCAGTGACAAAATTGATATAATTGATAGAATAAATAACATTCTTGTTACCAATAGACAATCCAGTGACAAAATTGATATAATTGATAGAGTAAATAGCATTCTTGTTACCTATAGACAATCCAGTGACAAAATTGATATAATTGATAGAGTAAATAACATTCTTGTTACCTATAGACAATCCAGTGACAAAATTGATATAATTGATATTGTAATTTTGGAGAGTGATTACTTTGTTAAACTTCATGTAGTTGTTGGTAGATTCAAAAAAAAATTGTCAATGAAAATTGTAAATGTTCCTGATCTGTTTGATATGATGACATCTACTTTTATAAATTCAATATTCAGTTATATTTAATGGAGGATAATTAGGGTCATAAGTGGCAGCTAAAGTAGATGATGAAGCATTAAGAGTGAAAATTCACAACAATGTATCAACTGATCAATGTATCAATCTATCAATTGATTCATATTTTCTGTCTTTAACAAACACAAGTACCATATATACTCATGTAGAAACCGATACCAACAGCAAACTGCATACACCGAAATCTTAAATTAAAATCACATGTCCAAATCCGTGAACAGTATGTAAGAATAACAATTTGACAGTAATGGTGATACATAGTTAATACTGGAAAGATTCAATCGTAATGAGAAGAAATAAAGCATAACCTTATATACTTGCGTATAAGCTGAAACCAACTGCAAACTGCATAGACCCAGATCTGCCATTGCATAATATGCCAGCAGATCTGGGTCTATGCAGTTTGTATGGACTAATCAGTAGAACAAATAGAATAGACCCTAATCTGCCAGCGCAATATGCGACAGCAGATCAGGGTCTATGTTTGCATTTGGACCTGGTTTATACGCGAGTATATATGGTAAATCATATATAGTCGCTACTGTAGTAACACCATTGTCAGACTGCTTTTGTATCTATTGATTTCTTGTTTTTACTCATTAGTTGTAGTTGTTGAAGCAAAACTCAGTAATCCCATTTCTTTGTTTAATTCAGTTAATTATTCCTGTATTTCTGATTTAGCTGTATCGCTTTATTTTAGAGCCTTCTTTAGTTCTTTCTTAATTTCACCTGTTTTGTTGTTAACTTTTGTTCATTATCAATATAATCTCTTCTTAATCAGTTTACCGTTTCATCCAACTCATCTATACTACCTTGCACAATGCCAGTATTATTAACTAGTTCACAATCTGTATATACTTTATTATCTTTTAGAATCTGTTCACCTTTTCTTTTTATTCCAGCAGAAAGTTCATTTTTTAGAGTTACTAAATCCTGATCTTTAATAAATCATAGGTTGTTCTCATAGACCTGATAATGCTTTCATACAAATTAACCCTACAATATGGTTGTTATTCGCATTTAAGTCATTCTTTATTGAAGTATCTAGTTCCTTTATATTATCATCTTTCTCTAAGAATTAAAAACTAAAATTACTAGGACCGCTTAAAGATATTAATCCTGCAGTTAATGATATTTTGGTCATTTATTTAACATGAAATGAGAATTTGTTGCCTGAATGTACATACTATTTAAGAGTTGTAGCAAAGCAGTCCTGATGTCCCATCCTCTATGCACAAGCTCGCCTACTGTTCACGAATTAGCTTTGTAACCTTACCTATTGTTTATTTTGTGCTCTACAGTTTCATATTTTGCATAGGGTTAGATTTTTAAAGAAAAAGAATTTCCCAGGCTTACCTCACTGGTTACTTTCATTAACTGGAATTGGCTACTCTTGCAAAATTTATTTTCCCTATTTTAATAACTGCTAAAAATAGTGTACTTTTGACTACTTCAGGCTGTTTTTTCGAGCACATTGGAGCGGCCATTTTTGTCAGCTGTGTGCTTATTCATTAGTACCAACATCCCATAAAAACCCTGCCCTCCCCCCCATTGTGAAAAGTGAGCTATTTCTAAAAATGCACATTGCATTTTCTCAACAATAGCAACCAATGTTATGCTAAAAGACAGGAACATGAAACTTGTCATAATTATTCCTGAGATGTCACTAATAAAATGTACAGTTTGAACAGGAATGGAACAGATAAGGTTCACAGAGGTCAAAGGTCAAATGGTAAAAAGTTTTGAAAGCGAATCTGCTTTATCATCATTTTTTCCTTAATTTTATTACAAATGAACGAAAAGAAACATTTTTGCTATATTATTCTTTCATTTAATGCAACAGTTTTAACTTTAAGTTTAGTTTACTCCTGTTTTCTAAGACTTCTAATTTCCCCATAATTAAGGTCATTGTACACACAATACTGCCACAAGACATATTGTGTAAGCTAGAGCAAAATAGGCATAATTAGCTTATTTTCATGCATAACATCAATGCTAATATACCATTATGTTGTGAGAATCATGCATGATGATATCAAAAAGAGGAAAGCACTTGCACAAATTTCATATATATATGTTTTAAGGTGGCTCCACAGTTTCATATTTTGCATAGGATTAGATTTTTAAAGAAAAAGAATTTCCCAGGTTTTCCTCACTGGTTGTCCTGTCTATTTAAAAGACCTTGTTTATCTTAGGTATTATTAAAAGAACTTGTAATTCCCTTTATTTTGGTGTATGATTGGTGGGTGCAATTTGGGTTAAAGAGTATACAGCTTGGTTTTACTTCAGATGTGCACCTATCAAAACACTGCTAGCTCCGCTTGTTCATTTTCACTTCCTGGGCTTCAAAGGTAAATTGTGAAAAAAAAGAGCAGTTAACTTTTTTAATTTTTATATATTTTGTAATTCATTCATTGTACATTCATATGCTGGAACTGGCTACTCTGGCAAAATTCGTTTTCCCTATTTTAATAATGGCTAAAAAATAGTGTACTTTGGACTAATTCAGGCTGATTTTTTAAGCACATGGGAGCGGCTATTTTTGTCAGCTGTGTGCTTAAATCATGTACAATTTCCACAAGTACAATATGTAAAGAAATTTCAGCTACAGTACATGAAAATAGCATAGAGGTATACTAACATTCTCTTTATTGTGCATGTTGCAAAATCAAACAACTTCACCTTACACCTGTCACTCTTTCAGAAGTACATAATATCTGTAGAGTGCTTCCTTAAGAGTCATAGCGAAGCAGTCCTGACGTCCCATCATATGCGCGCAAGCTCGCCTACTGTTCACGAATTACATGAGCTGCATAAGCTTACCTGCTGTTTAAGAGTCTTAGTGGGAGCAGTCTTGACATCCTGTCCTGTGCGCTGTGCGCAATCAATTCTAATTATGCATAAGCTTTCCTTCACTAGCTACGTGAAATATATATATATATATATATATATATATATATATATATATATATATATATATAATAGGCATACCATGAAAAACTATTACTTTTCCATCTTTTTCTTTAATACTGATATTTTAATCTGTTTATAGTATAGCTTTGTAATTTGTTTATATGGCTATACACTTTGTATGATATAAAATCACCGTGAAATACATTTTTAATATGTAGGCACTCCTATAGAGCTGAGTAGTGGCTATGACAATAACTTTTTGTGTTGTTTAGTTGATCAAGGAAAATATAAACATTTTTAGGTGTAAAAATCTACAAACTGTATATGATTCAGTAGAGGTCTGTATATCTCTCTGCCCATTAAAATTCTAGTAATTTGGTGTTTACGTAGGTTTTATGCACTGTGTATTATTGCTCAGAGTTATTATAACTTTAGAGTTATGTTTCTGAAATTCAATATATGTGTGGTCTACATTGACGTTACTAGCAGTCATCAACTCTGAGACTTTTTTAATGTACATTTTTAAATTGTAGGAACCATCAGTTATTAATATGTTCCCATCTTCATCTTTTTCGTTTAAGTAAAAGAATACATTGTTTTTATGATAATTTGAAATACTGTAATAACAAACTACAAAATCTATTCTCTGTAATGAAATTTATAATTTTCTATCTCTCTTGTCAATAGGGTTTGGTAAACATATTTCTGTTTCAGCTTTTCCTTCCGTAGCAATGTCACTAGGCTTTTCTTTATAGCCTTCCATTTAAATAACGAGAATTTGTGCAGTCCTGAGCAAAGACGGCAAAGATTGATTAAATGTCCTGTCATCCCATTCAATAATCCTGGCGTCCCGTCCCGTCCTAGGCCATTTGTTGTACTCACTAAATATTATATTAAATTCATTTTGACTTATTTCATTGTAGGTTATTGCTCATCTGACTATTTCATTCATAGTGTTCAACTGGCTTATAGCAGAGGTTACAATCTCGTGTTTTAAAACTTTATTGCATACTAGCTTGTCTTTTAAAGTTTAGCAATCATCCATAGTAAAGTTGCGCCAACCCTGTAAACCTGATGTTCAACTTTCTAGGAATGGTTACCCCCCCCCCCCCCCCCGAAATGCTATCATTTAATACTATATCTAGTAAAATGGGTGGAAGTGTGTTTTTGCTGGAAAAAATAACAAATATATGGACTAAGAAACAAGAAATTCCAGCATTAAAAATGACTATATTTAAAGATGATTTTATTAAGCAACAGATAAGAAATACTGTTTTTGGACAAACACAATTATTAGAATATTTAGATGTTATAGCAGAAATACATGAAAATTTAAATGAAGGAAAAATTGTTTTCAAGATCCAGATTGAAACACTAAAAAGTGACCTATAAAAGTCGGAGAAGGAAATGATCATAGATTGTTTATTGATCAAGAAGAAAGGAAATGATCATGATTGTTTATTGATCAAGAAGAAAGGAAATGATCATAAATTATTTATTGATCAAGAAGAAAGGAAATGTCAGATTATTTATTGATCAAGAAGAAAGGAAATGATCATAGATTATTTATTGATCAAGAAGAAAGGAAATGATCATAGATTATTTATTGATCAAGAAGAAAGGAAATGATCATAGATTATTTATTGATCAAGAAGAAAGGAAATGTCATAGATTATTTATTGATCAAGAAGAAAGGAAATGATCATAGATTATTTATTGATCAAGAAGAAAGGAAATGTCAGATTATTTATTGATCAAGAAGAAAGGAAATGATCATAGATTATTTATTGATCAAGAAGAAAAGAAATGATCATAGATTATTTATTGATCAAGAAGAAAGGAAATGATCATAGATTATTTATTGATCAAGAAGAAAGGAAATGATCATAGATTATTTATTGATCAAGAAGAAAGGAAATGATCATAGATTATTTATTGATCAAGAAGAAAGGAAATGATCATATATTATTTATTGATCAAGAAGAAAGGAAATGATCATATATTATTTATTGATCAAGAAGAAAGGAAATGATCATAGATTATTTATTGATCAAGAAGAAAGGAAATGATCATAGATTATTTATTGATCAAGAAGAAAGGAAATGTCAGATTATTTATTGATCAAGAAGAAAGGAAATGATCATAGATTATTTATTGATCAAGAAGAAAGGAAATGATCATAGATTATTTATTGATCAAGAAGAAAGGAAATGATCATATATTATTTATTGATCAAGAAGAAAGGAGATCATCATAGATTGTTTATTGATCAAGAAGAAAGAGAATTAAAAGGATATGTGACTGCTGTTCAAGCTGTAAATTCAAAAATATAATCAATGGACACAGAGCTTGATTTAAATAACGACAGTATAAAGAAAATTAAAAAAAGATAAAGCTAAAGCAAAAGATCGAGCTCCCAAAGCTAAATTGCATGATTTATTTCAAAGTTATGAAAGTCAAAGAGCACAAATAGTTGGTCATTTAACAGAAATAGAAAATAACGTCAGAAAAAGCATTAATAACATTGAGTCAAAAATTAAAGAAAAGTTACATTTAGGCGAAGGTTAAAACAGCTGTTCAAAGAAAAAAGTGTAACAGTTGCAGCTGTTGCTATTCTAGCACTTGTGGCAGCGCTAAGGTTTGAGGCGAACGGAGGCAATGTTCTATGATGGCGCCCCTACTTTGCCACAGAGAATAGTTTTTATGTGAGAGGTTTAGATGGGGGTGGGGGGGGGGCCCAAAAAAAGCACCATACGGAGGCGCCCCCCCCCCCTTGCCCGGTGCTCGGAGGCAATTGCCCCCCCCCCACACACACACACACACACACACACCTCGCGCCGCCGCTGTATAGCACCGACTGTTGGCCTTACCATATTAAATTATTGCAATGTTTTCATCTGAGTGATAGCCTTGTTCACCTAAAATTAATTTTTCAACAATCTTTTTCAATCTTTTTACAGTAGAAACAGACTGTGTAATAGTTGTTCTATTTTTGTACCTGGGCAGCTAAATGAATATCACGTATGACCTAATACACTGATTTAGGTATGCTTCTCTCTCATGTGTTAGTCTGTTACTATCTTCTTGAAAGAAGTATGTTCAACCTATTTATTCTTCTTTTTCTATGCATGAATTAGCTTCATCACGTTTTATTTTGTGTATAATTAGATATTCGACATAAGGGTTAATAAATCTCTTTGATATTATATTTCGACATAAGGGTTAATAAATCTCTTTGATATTATATTTCGACATAAGGGTTAATAAATCTCTTTGATATTATATGACCCATTCTTTCTTCAGTACAGTCAGATAATTCCTTACATGTATGTTTTGCCCATACATTATTAATGACAAATTTATTTTTACCATTTAGATATCTCCAGTCATGATGAGAAGGAATATTAAAGTTTTTACAGATTATATTAAATTGCTTTTAATTTATGTTGTTGTTCATATGATTAAAAGGTTGATCATCAGTTAATGGTAGTGAGGATTCAGACGACAGTTTTCGTATTTGAAAATAAATGTGAAACCTGTATATCGATTTGACTACCTCAGGTATACACAGATCATGCAAATGCCCGATTTGACTACCTCAAGTATACACAGAGCATGTAAATGCCCGATTTGACTACTTCAAGTATACGCAGATCAAGTAAATGCCCGATTTGACTACCTCAAGTATACACAGATCATGTAAATGCCATTAAGATATTTTGCAGCCTGATGCTGCCATCCGTACTACCGAATTTAATTGATTTTGTCAAAATGTCATATTACACTGTGCTCGATATCTGTCGTGGAATCATCACTATCAAAATTTAAAGTGTAGCTATTAAAACAACCTAATGGCTTGTGTGAAAACTTTTCCTCTTCTGTTTAGTAAATCTTCATATTTTAATTCAGCTGCTATTGTCAACTGGTGCATTAAACATAGTCGCTAGGCAAGAATAAGGTGCACTACTTTTTTGTTTTTGAAATCTGAATTCCATGCTATATTTATATATAAATTAACATAACAACTATATGTAGTAACTATATCGAGATTCTGAAATTAATAAATTTAATAGGGATATTTTAAAAATTATAAGTCATTACAAATTGGTGTATATGAAGTGTGCATTATGGTCATCAATTAGCTATACTGTAGGTGGCTCACCTAAAAGTTAGAAACTTGTGAGAAAAGTTTTCAAAATTCGGTCAAACGGCAAAATGTGGGTCAAAAGATTAGGTGACTGGGGTCTAGACGGTACGGTAAAACAATTAGTCGGTTTGGTCTAGTAGTTATCCCTTCGTCCTCAAAAATTTATTCAACAAAAAAAAGGTGGGGGCCATTGGTCCTCAAACATTTATGAAAAAAGCTGGGTCATTGGCTCTCACAAATGTATGAAAAAAACCTGGGCCGTTGGTCCTCAAAAATTTATTTAAAAACAAAAACAAACAACCAATCATTGGTTCTCAAAAATGTATGGAGAAAAAAAACGCTGGGGCAGTAGTCCTTAAAACTTTATGAGACATGGCTAGGCCACGGGCCTTCAGAAAGTATGAAAAATGCTAAGCCGGTGGCCTGCAGTTTTCCATACAATTTTGGAGGGTAGAAATGGAGTGGCCTGCGGTTTTTTTAAGAAAAACAATTGGCGGATGGCCGCATAATAGTTGAAATATGTTGAATACCTGATTTACCAATTTAAAGTGGATGAAAACTGGCTAACCATTTTAAAGCCGATAGAACGAGTATGTTGGTCCAGAACTGTCTAATGTCTGACTTTTGACATGGATATGTGCACAGAATTACCATAAATAAGAAAATGTGACATACTTCGACCAAATGGTTTGTTTTTATCATCACTATTAATCACCTTGAGTAGTGACAATTAAAAAACTAGTGTATCTGAATAAATATGTAAAGGTGAGCTTTGCTGTCTTCTAAAAGTTTCGTTTCTATTTTTTTATTTTTTTTTTTAATTGTGTACGTTTTTTACTTGTTCTCTTTTGATGAAAACATTCTTAGTAGAAATGCGCAAAAACCAGCCTGCATAAACAAATTAAATTGATGATCATGCTTGTATTCATATGTAGATAACATGTTGCCGCGGCAATTTTTAAACTTTTGTCATAATTGTTTAAAAACTCTATCTTATTAACTTTTTTCACCTCAGTGTTTATAAAACACAAATATAGTGAATGTTGTTGAAGCCCTGCATCTGCATGTTTAAAATAAATCTAATTCTACCTCAGACCATCGCAGGTTAACATTCAAATGGTGTTGGTAACCTTTACATATGGATCGACTGGAGAAAACAAGTAATGGCTAGGTTGACACTCGAACCCCCAGTTTCATCCTGAGTCTACAGTACTTCCACTTGGCTACACTGCATCTCGTACGATGCTTCAAATAATTGGGTTTTATCAGCGTATTGGTCAATCAATCTCTTCACAGTTTCCCGGTTTGAATACGTACGTCTGTACATGAGTTGGAATTGAATTCACAAGTGATCTGTAGAACATGGAATAAAAGCAAATAGCGTATTAAATGTAATTATGCAGCACACAGCTGATTAACATTTATTTTTTGATATAGAGTATTGCATT
This sequence comes from Margaritifera margaritifera, assembly GCA_029931535.1. Lineage (NCBI taxonomy): Eukaryota > Metazoa > Mollusca > Bivalvia > Unionida > Margaritiferidae > Margaritifera > Margaritifera margaritifera. Next base: position 2,045,988 of record JAQPZY010001580.1, read on the forward strand.
AGTTTTATACATTTTTAATTGACACTATTTAGCCAGGATTAAACCCTATAATATACATATTCTTTTTAAGCATTAAATGTGACACTTATACATCAGTATTTCTTGCATTAACTCCCTGATTAGATTCCATGTAAAAATACATCCCCGTCTGCTTAGTAATTTATGCTGTACTATTCTTGGACAGGTTTCTGTGCAGATATTTTGTACAAGAACTCGTCAACAATAGAATATTGTGTATTTTCTTAATTGATCTTTTGATTATGATGTGTCTACTCATAAACATATCAAATTCCTTCATGTTAAAGATTTTCTATTGTGAAAATATGAACATAATTCAAAAGCACGTTTGAGTGTCTTCTTAAAGGATTTCTTCAACTTGAGGAAAACAATGAAAAGAATTAGCAATATGAATTTGTGTGTTAAATAGGGGAAAACAATGGCCAGGTGTGATAGTTAAATCGCTAAGGACTCAGTCAAACCCTGGGATACATAGATAAGTGCATACTGACCGTCAGCTAGCTCGTTATCTAATTTGTTAGTGGTTCACTAGGATCACAAGTAAGACGTAATTGGCTGACAATTATCAATAGGCAGATAGGCATGATGGCAGTATTACTAATTGCCACAGTTATGGTTATACCATATTTATTTCAATAATAAAATAACCAATTTCAGTATCCATTGTAATGAGTCTGTTTTCAGTATCAGAGAGAATAAGGTTAAATGTGGTTTTCAATAATTAAAAATATACAAAGCAATAAGCTACTGATATATTGGATAAAGCAATCGAATGTACCCACTATTTCTTTTTCTCCTTTTGGATACCTCTTCTGTATCCACAAAAGAATTTTCGCCTTTGAGAAGGGAGTAAATGAAATGTCCTTAAGTCTCCAGGTTGGATGATTGGATCAACATAATACATAATACATGAAAATATATTGAATTAGAAAAACAAATCCGGTTCAGGAAATGACGGTGAATGTTATCTGACGCAGATGCTATTGGAAGCATGTTAGTTGATCTTGACAGCAGCAGTCTAGGTGCTGCCATGTAAAGTTGGGTAATTACCAGCAGTCTAGGTGCTGCCATGTAAAGTTGGGTAAATACCATGAAAACTTCAATTCTATTATCCACCATGAATATCAAGCATGTCAATGTCACGAACTGGCAGAAAGGAACAAGCATTCTCTTCTTCGGTATATACCCAAAACGTTATGATTTTGAAGTTGCTAGTCAACACCTCTACTACCCCAAGCACGGTATAATTTTTCATTAGATGAGAACGAGGACCTTTTCCTGAAATGAACAAGTCTTGCTAGGCATCATCAAGTCCCTTGTTGTCATGGCATGCGGCAGATTCCGAGGCGCTTACAACAATGTGGTTTTTATTTGTATCGTGTTGGCTTGGAATCTCTTCAAGTCCTTCTGATGCACTAATATTTAGGGGATAGGTAAAATGAAGATCTCCATCACCGAAATTTTCCTGTGCCTCCATCCCCTCACGTTCAGATATGCTGTGATTTTTATCATCATTCATTTCATTTGTCTTCTGCTCACCCGGTGAGACCCCTTCAGCAGTTAGTTCTTCCTGCTCCTGGGAATGATCTTTTTGAAGTTTATTTTCTCTTGGACCACTTAATTCAATTGTCATTAAGTTAGCGGCATTGGCTGTAGATTGTTCAATATATTCTTCCTCGGTCCCCATCGAACTAGATGCATTGTCTGGAACATCTAAGTTTCCATTGTGGATTCGACGGCACTTTTCTTGTTTTCCTGATCCTACCATGCTCCCTTCCCCATATTGTGTTATATCTTCTTCCACTAGATTTTCATCGGACACATTTCGATACAAGGCCAGGTTTCTGATCTCCACAGGCATGTTTGGATTTCTGGTGGACTTTCCCCTCCTCTGGTTCTTTGGGGTGACCTTTTCTTGAATCTGAATGACAGGTGGAGATTCAGGCGAATAGAGCGTCACATTCTTTGTAGTTCTGCAGGGTACACTGCAACAAATATAAAATGTATACAATTTTTGCTTCTTAAGTGGTACGACACCAACTGATTTATTAAAATGGGTTCACATTAACAATTGTGGCCTTGTCTTCTAATTATTTTGAAATATGCAAAGCATTAACTTTCTATGGGAACCGATTATCCTATTTTGATATACTGAACTTCAAATTTGATTCATTCTCTCGGAAGGTGAACGCCTCCAGTTCTTGGTAGCGATAAAAGAGTAAGACAATCATATATCCCTAACATCATTCGAGGATTTGCAGCCAAACACAGGGCGCAACAGGTCTAATTCAAAACAATTGAAATGCATATAACGAACGGCGCTTATCATATATAACATGCGTGAAAATTATCCAAAAAGACTTTATTAGAGTATTTATTCCAAACTGCATCAGATTAACTATACTGTATGAGTGAGATATCTGCATACCCCGTCTTATACATGACCTATCTTGAGATCTTATTCCACTTACACATTTTTCCAGACACATAACATCAGAAATTATGAGAAAATTTAATACCTGTCAGGGCTAAATTTAAAATTTTGAGACACTACTCATCAAAAACGACGCACACTCACGTCGCTACCAACAGTTTAAAGCGTCGACCTTGCGAGTGAATCTTGTTTGCCTCAAGAGCAAGTCACCCTTCCGAGTAAGTCTTGCTTGCCTCAAGAGCAAATCACCCTTCCCAGTGGGTCTTGCTTGCCTCAAGAGCAAGTCACACTTCCCAGCGAGTCTTGCTTGCCTCGAGAGCGAGTCAACCTTCCCAGTGAGTCTTGCTTGCCTCAAGAGCAAGTCACCCTTCCCAGTGAGTCTTGCTTGCCTCAAGAGCAAGTCACCCTTCCCAGTGAGTCTTGCTTGCCTCAAGAACAAGTCACCCTTGAACTTGTGGTGTAATACTCATGATATGTACAAATCACAAGCGTACGTAACTATTCTCACCCCTTTGTGCGCATGCGCACAGATATAATTTTTAAAGAAACAAATATCTTTAATATTTTTAAACAAAATCTGAAGTTTAAAAAAAGTTGTTGATAGTCATGGAGTTGTATCTGTTACACAACATAAAGTTCGTTTTTTATTTTAGGAGTTTTCCTTTTTGCTATCATTTTACTGCTTTTATACAATTTTCCCCAAGAAATTAAAAATTACAAACTTTAAATTATCACCACAAGGATTGCTTAATGAAATGGTACTTTCTTACTATTATCATGGATACCATTATCACCGTAATCATTACTTAATGATGATGATGGCACTACTATTTCAAGAATTAAGCGATAATTATAGTTTAAAAAAAATAATGACGTAAATAACAATATTTTTTAAACAACTACATTTGTTGTTGTTATTATTATTATTATTATTATTATTATTATTATTATTATTATTCGTAAATGAAGTGTAATTTCTTTGTTTACAACCCAAATGGGAAATATCAGCAGAGATATATATATATATATATATATATATATATATATATATATATATATATATATATATATATATATATATATGGAATGAAACACAAAGAAATATATATTTCCAAAACGTCAGCTCTTCACTGTCAGACCAATCTCATACTGTACTCCAAGTGATAGAGCATAATCAACTCGATATTGCTTTTAATTCTTTCATGTAGAGTGTTTGTGAATCAGCACAGACGATGAAAGTCGATCAAAATGATATCAGTAAAAGAATTGATCGGGTTTCGGTTAACAAGCAACCCTGGTATGATGGAGACTGTAAATTAGCAAAACATCGCTCACTTGATGTACTTAGAAACTTCAGAAATAATATTGTGACAGATAACTTGGCTTTATATAAGCACCATAGAAATATGTACAAAAACATAACCAGGTACAAACGCAACCCATACAGAACAAAGGAAATGCAAGTCTTGAAAAAGCACTTTCTAAGAAATATTCAAAACGCTTATGGAGACTTATAAAATGTCCAAATATCACGTTGAATGCAAAAAAAACCTACACCGGATGGTACCAGTACTTTTTAGAAGTATTTAATATACATTATGAGATGGACCAAAATTTTAGATCAAACGAAACAACTAATATTCCCCATATAAAATCTGGACGGTAAAATAACTGAAGAAGTGCAACATTCTATAAAAAGTTTAAAGTCGAGAAAATTAGGTGGTATTGATGACCTTCGAGTGATTTTTTTAAGGCAACTGGAAATATCACGGTACCCATTTCAGTGATTATTTTCAATAAATTATTTGATCTCTGATACTTCCCGGAGTGTTGGACAACGGCTGTTATCGCACCCATTCACAAAAAGGGAATATAAGTATGCCTGAAAATTAATGGGGGATTAATCTTTTACCAGTCATCAGCAAAATATTTACCTCTATTTTAAATGAAAGACTAGTTAACAAGGTCCAAAAAAATGATATTGTAGGAGAAGAACAAGATGGTTTTAGAAGTGGATATTCCACTGTAGATAATATATTTACTCTAAGCACATAGATATGTAACTTTGTGAGGAAATAAAGGGGTAATTTTTATCCTCTTTTTGCTGATTTTGAAAAAGCATTTGACCGTATTGATAGGAGCTTACTTTATCACATATTAGTAAATGCAAATATTAACAGTAAAATGCTTACGATACTGAAACACATATATGAAAATGTCAAGGCTTGTGTGAATACACCAAATGGCTTGACAGAAAAATTTAACTGCCCGTCTGGAGTAAGGCAAGGTTGTGTTTTATCACCTATTTTATTTTCATTATTTTTAAATGATATAAAGACACACATTTCTGACAAGCATAACGGTATAACATTAGAATTTGCCAAGTTATGTGTACTGTTGAATGCTGATAACTTGGTTGCCTTTTCCCAAACTGCTATTCATCTTCAAGGAATTCTAAATAAACTAAAGAATACTGCAACATCTTGAAACAAAAGATAAATCTTGGGGAATTTTTTTTTTAAATTGTAGTTTTCCGAAAAGGTGGATATTTGAAAGGATATGAAAGTTGGTATTCTGGTGATTGCCTGATAGAGATGGTATCTTATTATAAATATCTTGGTTGTGTATTCTCTTCTAAAAACTCATTGCATATGTGTCAAAAAACGCTTGCAGCACAATCAGCAAAGGCACTTTATAGTTTGAAGACTAGACTAAATCGTTTTGGTAAACTGTCTACAAAAACTCTATTCCAAATATTTGACATTAAAATAGCACCAATTTTGAATTATGGGTCAGAAGTTTGGGGTTTTTACAGAGCAAATAACATCGAAGCTGTGCATACGTCATTTTGTAAATATATTATTGGTATTACAAAACACATTCCAAATCTATAATGAGTTAGGTAGAATGCCAATGCAAGTAGTGAGATATAGTAAAATTCTTAAGTACTGGTTCAAATTATGAGAGCGACTGATGATAGATTCCCAAAATAAACCTATAACCTACAATTGAATTGGGGTAAACAATTTGATTGTTTGATAAATAAAGTTAAGAATCTTCTGTTTTCATAAGGAATGGGAGAAGTTTGGGTTAATCAAGGGGTAGGTGACGAGAAGCTCTTTTTCATTATGTTTAAACAACGATGTAAAGATATTTTTCTACAAGAACTAAATGGAGAGTTAAATTCAATGGATGGGTTAAGATTCTGTAATAAGATCAGAAACAATCTGAGTTTTCTATACTATATGGATTGTTTAAACTCTTCACACAGTGTTTGTTTACTATATATATTTATAAATGTAACCTTTCCTATAATGGTAAATATAGGTAGGTATAAAAATGTCCCCTATGTTGAAAGACTGTGCCCTTTTTATGCAGATATAGAAGATGAGTTTTTTCCTTTGCTGTTCGATGTCCGATGTATGATAATTATATATATATGCTTTAAAGTAATAGCCAATGTTAATTTGACACCCATATGAATGAAGTTCTTCAAATTCCTCCTGGTCAGTTTTAAAAAGCTTTCCTTGAAACTTGTAATAACCTCGTAGTTATCATCATCTATTGTATCAAATGAACCACCGACCTTTTTTTTTTTTTTTTTTTTTTTTTTACCACTCTCACGCATTCTTCTAACAGCACTCATGAATAATGATACTGGCTATGTCCTTCCTGGGCAGAAGATTAGTAGGATGGTGCCATGAATAATTTCTCCATCTGTTAATCTACGACATCCATATTTTGTTGATATGTACACAGGATGGCTATAGAACCAGTCATGGAAAAATTAGGTAGATTTACACTTGTTCCCGACGCATTAGAAGCCATTGATTTATAATATATAACAAATCGCTAAATATTGAACAAAAATCAAACTTAATGTTGAAGTGATAGAAATAATTGATTTTATTCTATAAAAAGTCTTTCAGTGTAATAATGTTGAAGTGATAGAAATCGATGTTGAATCGTAAGATGGAGATGATTTTCCTCCAGAGATGCGATGCAATTTATTCTGAATCGTAAGATGGAGATGATTTTCCCTCAGAGATGCGATGCAATTTATTCTGAATCGTAAGATGGAGATGATTTTCCTTCAGAGATGCGATGCAGTTTATTCTGAATCGTAAGATGGAGATGATTTCCTTCAGAGATGCGATGCAATTTATTCTGAATGGTAAGATGGAGATGATTTTCCTTCAGAGATGCTATGCAATTTATTCTGAATAGTAAGATGGAGATGATTTTCCTTCAGAGATGCGATGCAATTTATTCTGAATCGTAAGATGGAGATGATTTTCCTTCAGAGATGCGATGCAATTTATTCTGAATCGTAATATGGAGATGATTTTCCTTCAGAGATGCGATGCAATTTATTCTGAATCGTTAGATGGAGATGATTTTCCTTCAGAGATGCGATGCAATTTATTCTGAATCGTAAGATGGAGATGATTTTCCTTCAGAGATGCGATGCAATTTATTCTGAATCGTAAGATGGAGATGATTTTCCTTCAGAGATGCGATGCAATTTATTCTGTAAAATTTGTTTCAGTATTGAATCCTTATATACCGATGATACATAGAATTATTTTTTAATTGTCTTTCCCGCATTCACGTGCTATTAATTGTTTCCCTCGCGGGTTCGCAACATTTCTATTACACTAATCCTTTGATTTATTTGCAAATGTATTGCATCTCACGTATCCGTCTTTACTTTTTTCGAAATCGTTTGCAAGTTTTTCACAATAAACCCTTTTATAAATCCATTATTTTTCTTACACAGTGTTATTTTATTGTCAGCTCTGCCTTCGTCAGACCTCGTCACCGAAGTTGAGGTTTCCTAAATGGACAACAACTCCGTTGATGTTGCTACGAAATGTTGCATTGTATTCTCGACCATTTTAACTGACTGATATTTATACTGACTGAAATTATTTAATTAAAGTATTTTTTTTCTAACTCAACTAGTAATATTTAGCGACAATTAGTAAATTTTAGTGTTTGTTAGTAATAAATAGTTAATGTATTACTGACAAATAGTGACTATTAGTGACAAACAGGGACTTTCACTAAATTATTTTTCCCTACCTAAGAGAAGTTAAATTGCCGATACAGTTCCCACATTGTCCTAACTCGACAAGAGACATGTGAAATATAATGTAGCATGTAGAAAACAAACACCCTAACAAGCTAGATGGATTTAGCTCATTAAAAGCTTCAAAGCCTAAGCACAAAGTACGATTGTGCCTGCAGTACAAGTAGAGGAAAGATAAAAAGCAAATATAGAAAAAAGTTGAACCAAAAAACATTGTAGAAGAAAGCATTGCTAAAACATATTATCACTGATAATGCATTCAATATACGGTCAAATTAATTGAACCTTAATAGAAAAAACAAGATACAGTTTGTTTTACAAGCTAGAAAAAAAAAGAAGAAAAAACCCCAGAAGTTTTAACATAATAATTATGCTACAGGATAAAGAGTTAGAAGAAACAGAGGAAGAAATAGAACAAAAAGAGGAGAATATGACAGTAAATCTAACAGAGAAAGAAAAAAGGAAGAGATATTGTTTGATCATTGCCCATATCACACTTCTCGTTGCTTGCTGAAGTCGGTTATATAATTTATAAATTAGAGACATAGCCAAAGCAAACAACTATATAATATGAACACAAATGAAGAAATAGAATTAATAATATACAGTCTACAGCATGCATACCACAAAGTAACGTCAGAGCAAACAAACTGTACATTATAACTACAGCTGTTACATCCCTGATATATTTTAGTTTTATGCTTTAATAAATGTCTTAGTCAAGCAGCATAATAAACATTATTTACCGCGCATCGTTAAAGCAGCTTTAACAGTAAGTCATAGGGTGTTGTTACAAAAATTATTTGACTACAAGATAGGTCCACTATTTAAAATGGATATTGAAGAGATTCTTAAATTATCTGTAATTATCGCTATATCAGATATCACAACTGATTATTTAATTGTACGTGACTTGCTACCGAATAAAATACACATATATCTTCGTGTTTTTTCAGTGCTCTTTATTTCTGCAACTTATTTTGCAATATGTGTAACGTTTAATATCCTCCAAAAAGTCCAATTTCTTCTGCAATTTGACCAAAAAAAAAATTTAATTCTTTTAAAGTTTTCATTATTTAAAATGTTACTATGAGGCCATCGGCAATTTTGTCCATATTTGTGTAGATGAATGATATTACTTTTTAGGGTACACTTTTTAAAACATGTAAATTATCACTTAGCTAAATCAAAATATGTTTATTTAAACCGTGCAAAAGTCAATTGCAACTCTCATACTCTCTCCTGAACAAACCATTTAAAACTATTCGACAATCAGTGTTTTCGGCAAATAACAATTTCTCCCTCCCCATCATCGGAAAATACTGTGGTATTGACGCGCCAATTTTGGGTGTACTATAAAAATTATGGCATACATTACTGGTCTACAAAATATGGTTTCCATTGCCGTTCACATCATTTTTATGAGATCTTATTTTCATTTCTAGTTGAAATATTTAATTTTTCCAAGATAAATACTTTATTTATATAAAAAAAATTAAAAAAAACAATGCACAGAAGCAAAATGCGGTACAGGGACGGACTAAAATCCTGATATTTTCGTGGCGTTAACGGTTCGCTGGTCCTCTGGACTGAAACTCTGACCATAAACCTGCTGTCTTTGTTAATCTGAATTAACATTTACTAAATAGAGATTATTTGTTCATTTTTTCAGTATTAACAGTCTGTAGACGATTGATTGATGAAAACCAGGAATGATTACATTTTTGCGGGTATTGTTCATAGTCTGGTTTCGGGCACGCCGGGGTAAGTGACAGACCCGAATGAGTATCAAAAAAGTAACAAAGTGGTCCATCAAATATTGGAAATGTAAATTGATACAGCAATGAAATAATAAAGAATTAATTCTCTATAATGAATAAGCATATACTTGAGAATGAAATAATCTAGAAATAAAATAAACACTAAAGTTTAAATAAATCCCTTATTGAACGTAATGCATATCTGAGACTAACATACCGATATATTCGTCTCAGCAAATATGCAAAACAAATTAGGTTGGTAGTCCATTCAAGACAGGTGCTCTGACGCTTGATTCATCATGTTCGATAAAATTGTACATAAAATTGTGGCTATTCCTCTATCACTTTATATAAGACAACCGACCAGAATGACCAAACACATGCACCCCTTTTCATTTGTTCAGATTCAGGCAACGGCCAGTTATTGTAAGCATACCTTTTCTTCTCTGGCCATTTGTACAGTAGTACAAACTCCCACAAAATATCGCGGTCTTGCCTGAACTAGTATCCTTCAATTGAATTTTTTTTTCGGATTTTCGTCATACCATACCGAAAATTAAAAAACAAACAAACAAAAAGGCCATTGTTTTTTCTCTTTTCTGTCTCTCTCTCTTTCTCCCACCCCTAAATTTTAACATTTAACACTATCATACTTTCGCTGTAACCATTTTATGTTGAATCTTTCTTCCCTAACTAATATGCACAAATGCATAATAGCACATAATTCTTGATATAGGGCGCTGCGGTAAAAAAAAGATACATAGATCGGCATTCTTTTTCATGAACATTTGTTCATTTCGAGGCTGATAAATCTGGTTGAAAATAATGCTACATAAATTGGAAAAAATAAAGGCTATTATTTACAATTTGGAATGGACCTTTCTTTTGGCCCTGAGAAAGGGTTGATTATACCCCCTTGAACATTGAGGAATTTGGGTTGTTGAGAAAAGGAGTACAACCCATTGATTTTGGAAAGGGGAAAATGGAAACATCGCAAATGCATTTTTCAGAGGTGAATTGTTTACCTTTATATTCCCTCTGTTCAAGTAGGTACATGTATATTTGATTCTAGAATGATAACGGGATATCCACACAACAAAGATCGGTGGAAAGACCCCTGAATGCTACAAATGCATGCTTTATGAGTTTAGAAATATGTTCATCAAGCAGTGCAACCTAACGGAGTGAGTAAAAAACAAACTAGTGAATGACTAATGTGGAAACTTAACATAAACCACACGGAAACTACTGTACGTACACTTGAATAAGTTGTTCCTGACTGTGAACAGTGTAGAGACAGATATAATACTGTATTGTGTTAGAAATTATCAGTAGAATTACCAGTGTAGAATCAGATATAATACTGCATTGTGTTAGAAATTATCAGTAGAATTACCAGTGTAGAGACAGATATAATACTGCATTATGTTAGAAATTATCAGTAGAATTACCAGTGTAGAGACAGATATAATACTGTATTATGTTAGAAATTATCAGTAGAATTACCAGTGTAGAGTCAGATATAATACTGCATTGTGTTAGAAATTATCAGTAGAATTACCAGTGTAGAGACAGATATAATATTGCATTGTGTTAGAAATTATCAGTAGAATTACCAGTGTAGAGTCAGATATAATACTGCATTGTGTTAGAAATTATCAGTAGAATTACCAGTGTAGAGACAGATATAATACTGCATTGTGTTAGAAATTATCGGTAGAATTACCAGTGTAGAGACAGATATGATACTGCATTGTGTTAGAAATTATCATCAGTAGAATTACCAGTGTAGAGTCCGATATACTACTGTATTGTGTTAGAAATTTTCAGTAGAATTACCAGTGTAGAGTCAGATATAATACTGCATATTGTTAGAAATTATCAGTAGAATTACCAGCGTAGAGTCAGATATAATACTGCATTATATTAGAAATTATCAGTAGAATTACCAGTGTAGAGTCAGATATAATACTGCATTGTGTTAGAAATTATCAGTAGAATTACCAGTGTAGAGTCCGACATACTACTGTATTGTGTTATAAATTTTCAGTAGAATTACCAGTGTAGAGTCAGATATAATACTGCATTATGTTAGAAATTATCAATAGAATTACCAGTGTAGAGACAGATATAATACTGCATTATGTTAGAAATTATCAGTAGAATTACCAGTGTACAGACAGATATAATACTGCATTGTGTTAGAAATTATCAGTAGAATTACCAGTGTAGAGACAGATTTAATACTGCATTATGTTAGAAATTATCAGTAGAATTACCAGTGTATAGACAGATATAATACTGTATTACGTTAGAAATTATCAGTAGAATTACCAGTGTAGACCCTTATATGCTGGCCCATTACAAATACAGATCAGGGTATATGTTGTTCGTAATTGGGCTCGACATGTAAACAAGGCTATATATGATACATGTAGTCGGGTCTCTCAACAGAATTTCAGGATGAGAAGTCTTGTACTCTTCACTCGCAGAATTCGGAATCCCCCTGCTATTTTCCAAGAGTCCCAACAATTTGCTTGACTTAAGAGTCATCAATTTAACTAATGCGATAAACTAAAGCCTTCTTAAATATTGTGTTTTTATTTATGTATTTATTTATATAATAACTTACTTTAAAATTCATTTAATGTCACATAGTATTAATAATTGTATTTATTTCATGATTTAACATTTTTTATTTGTTTATAATAGATGGTCAGATTTATTGATCGATAAATATGCATGGATACAGTATGTAAAGATTCAGATTCACTCGGACACTAATCAATTTCATACCACTAGGAATATATTGATGTTACAAATATTTTTTTAATGCATAAATTTGATTACTATGCTATTCGAACTGATGAAAAGAGCCGTAAAATTGCAGAACTACTCATGTGGTTTATAGTATATATGAAACTTACAGGAAATGTATAGTTTCAGATTTGATCGAAGCCAGCTGAAAACTTGCAATATTACTGATTAAATGGTCTTTTGGTGAAACCATCCGAAAATGATCCTGGCAGTTCCATTTCAGATGAAATCATAGCCAGACACTTTGCAGCGCTCTCAATAACCCGGGAGCAACGGCCATAAACTCGTGACAATAGAGTTTGACGCACAATGTTTCTGGTAGGGAGTCCCCTCAATGTGTCTGGTTTCAAAATTGTAATCATTTTGACGTACCTCTCTCCTCCCCCTCCCTCAATGCGAATATAGAGAGCAGGATTTTATTATTTTAACGAAGTTGGGCTTGAATGCCCAGAAACACTATTTAGAGACCTTTTCAAATGAACAAGAAAAGCGCTGTAATGGATTTTAAGAAGTCTCTAATTCATTTGAAGACCTCTTTAATTCATTTATGGATTTGTTGAACCAATGCCGAATTAGAGAGGTCTCTAATTCTATTATTGAGCTCTATAATTGAATGAATGATATCTCTTCTTCATTTGTAGAGGTCTCCAATTGAATTAGAGAGGTATACAATTCAAGTATAGACATCAACAGTTATTAATTGAGGGCAATCATTGAATTAGAGATGTCTCTAATTGATATATAGAGCTCTATAATTCAATTGTAGGGCTCTCTATTTCGTTTGGAGAGCTGTCTAAAAAAATGAGAGACCTATGTATTGAATTGAATATATGTAAAAACGGCCGCCCATACATAGAATTAAACTTGGCAAACCATCAACGGATATGTTCTAAGTGGTCTACCAGATGCAGAAATAAGCTTGGTAAGCCACTGATCTTGGCAAGTCATCAATGGATATGTTTTAAGCTGTGTATGATGTAGATATGATGTATTCTCAAGATTAAACGCTTCTCTTTTCTTTTAAAATTTGCAGCGAATCGTTATCAGGCAAATATTGAACAATTTCGCTCATTTCTGTGATCAAAAGAGAATAGTAAAGGCTATTGTTTTCTGCACAAATATTTATTAGCTAATTTTTAAATCATTTTCTTCGATCTCATAAAAAAATGTCTTCAAAACTGAATTTGTCACACAAGTATACGAGTAACCCGATGTCAATATTTGTAATATTTAATGGTCCGCCATATGTTGATTCAATCACTGTTTCAATTTGGCTTTTATTTATTGTATTCCTCGTTGGTTGTTTTTTCAGCCAATGCGAGTTGCCCTCCTGATCAGCATCTGCTTCTTTGCATATTAACATTTTATTTGGCGGGGGGGGGGGGGGGGATGAGAAACAGAGGGAGTTGTTGGATAATGGGAATTTTAGATTTTGGTAGCCGAGATAGGTCAGCTCCTTCTATACCCCATGATTTTACCTTCGAATCAAACACAATTACAATATTTACGCAAGTGTATATAAACACTTTGTGAGCCTTTTCACCTGTGGACGCCCGCAAGTGAAGTTACTATACTTGGTGCCGCAGTCAGGCCTATATTAATGATTGTAACTATACTACTGCAGAAATAAGATTATTGGTCGCCACTACACTGTGTAAAATATTCTGCTGATATTATTTTCTCTGCAGCCGGGTTTGTCTGTGAATATATTTAAACTGGCAAAGTTAGTCTGAGAATATTTTATACTGGCAGAGAATATTTTATATCAACGCGGCAATGAGTTAGTGTGAGAATATTTTTATATTAAACAATTACGAAAAATTCACAGATTGATGCGTATAGTATTTGAAAGAATTTATGAGTATATCTGATCCTGGGATTAATCTACCAGATCAATGGAGTGTGCGTAAAATTACATTAAAGATGAAATCACTGTTTTGCTTCAATGCATCATACAGATTTGTCAAAGAGGCTCAAAAGATGTTGTATGATTTTTCAAACACGTATCAGTAGAAAATTAATCAACTTAGGAATTATCTTTGAACAGCAACGATGTAGACTTAGCCAATATTATGAGAAAAAGAAAACACAAAAAAAACATTGTATGATATTGTGCAAGAAAAATTGAAATCGCTGACGTTGACTAGACAACCTAGTAAAAAAAGGTGAAACGAATTAATAATATGATGATGACATTCAAAGAACACGCGAATATAATAGCAGAAGCGAAGATCAACAAGAATAAATTAATTGGAGAGATGTTTTTAGCATTAATATAACAATAGCATACACACTCACCGACCCTGAGAAGAAATATGAAAAAAATCTACGACGACACAGTAGCACAACAACTGGCCCTATGTAATGAATTTACCAATGATATATTTCATCAAAGAATGTACTCCATGGATTCTTTGTATAAGTGCGAGTTGGTACACGATTTTGCTTTAGAAAATTAAGGATACTTAATCCTGATTCCAGCTTGGAGAAAATTATATCTGAGTTGAGACCTTACCTATTTGGCCCGGATCGGGAAGATCAGCCTGTTTACTTAGCAGACCCTGATGTGAGATTAACAATAACTTTCTTAGGTGGGATAGGTTGGAACAAGTGTTGTACAGTTGATGGCTATCGTCTGAAACGTTTACTTGCATATCAAAACATATAAAAGCAGATAATAAGAAAAAGACGAGAGATTGAAGCAATAAAAAGTTCAATTAAGGACAAAATTTTCCGCATATATATAGTTCAATGGCATTGGGACGCAATCAATGCAAAGGTGTAAAGCTTGAAAAACATGAACTCTGCGGCAGAACATGCTATTACGAATACTGTAAATCACATGTACTCGCGTTACGTGTTGGTTTAGGTGCTCGACCATGTCTTAATTGCAGCATCGGAGTCAAGTCTTGTAATCAGCTAAGCTGAGCATGCGAATCTACTCGCGAGTATTATCGTGCACGCCGATGAAGTTTCGCCAACGCAACAAATTTAGAACCGATTGTTGTACAAATACCAAACAGCATCAACATATCTTTCTCTACGTAATAGTCATAACGGTCACCCAATTTCATTAGGTTGAAGTGTTCCCTTGCATTCTGAACATATTTATAGTCTTCATTTTATATATCTGAGTTGAATAGTGAGAAGTAAAACTTTTCTTTCCGAGGAATATATGCTTCGTTAAACCAGCTTTTCGTGTATTCATATGGGTAAATATCTTTCTCAAAACTTTAGGCTGCATACTATGAAACCATCTTATTGTATAGGTGAACTTTCTTCGCTCAAATTCTTTGCCAACTCTTCCACTGATTGTCCCACAAATCTAAATCTATCAACATACCTAATTGTCCTTTTACCTTATATTTCTTTGCTCTCTTTCACGAATCTATATACTACGAAATCCTTGCTGAATGAAGTGCGGTTCTGGTCTTTGTTAGATATGGTTTTTTACCTCTTGATCTGGATCCTGTCTAGCTAACTCTTTCATGAACAAATGACTATCATAACCGGATAAGCTTATGAATGAATAGCGGGATGAAGTTTGAACATTTGAAACTTAAATTTCAATCGCTATGAGCTGGACCTCTACACATGCCTGTTAGGTGATCATGATCCCTAAACTTACAGTTTACGAAATTACCTCTGGTATCTGTTGCCTTGGCCATGATTTTTTTTCACACATATGTCACACATTGGTTGATCTAAAATGTTTCTAATTTTCATCGGTGAATACTATGGGTCGTGCATTCTTTGGCTTCAATTCTATGTATAATAATTTAGCGATTTTGCACAAAGCATCGTAAAACTCATTAATGCAATACACGCCTCTGTAACAATTGATTTACAATTAATGTTTACTGCTTTGAGGTATAACAGAAGCCAAATGGAATGGAATTATTTTTTAGTGTTTTCAATAACATCCCAGTATGTTTAGCCAACACGCATTCGAAGTCATATTAAATGGTGATTGGAACCTGTAGTTGATGTTGATCTTATTTTTGATTTTTCGATTTTTTTATTTGTACAGTTTAACTTATGGTCAAGACGTTTGTTTATTTGGCTCGATATCAATCTCGTGAGATTTTGTATTGCCATATAATGGTACCTTGCTTCTTCTTAACAAATTATTTGCAGTAAGTCACTGTGCCTTTCGTTCTCAGTTTTGGTCACTTTAACAGGCTTTTGTTATTTATCTTCCACTATCTCGAACACATATGTTCAGCAAATCCGTTAATCTGTTCAATGTAGTGAATTCGCCTTCAAATTTGCCTATATCCTCAATTTTTACAAAACATCTATCGACCATATTTAAAATCGATTAGATAGCATAAAAAAACCCCACTTGATATCATCATTTTTACCCAAATCACATAAATCTTTATATCAACTTCCCTTGAGAGGTTCGTATTTATTGATGTCCATGATTAGATATTTGATCCTGTCAAATACCCATTTTGTGATATCAACTTCACTAAAGAATATGTTTAAACCTTGACCATTACCACCCGAAAATTTGTTTTCGTGGATTCTGTTGCCCAAGTGATCATTTTCTTTCAATCGTAATAATATTTTGTCCTATTTGTTTTTAATTCATCTTGCTTTCGTCGTCTTTGCTGCAAGGATCTAATGCAACCTACTTTGCTTAGCTGTTTAAGACGTCGTACTTTGCTCGTTATAATGATCTAAAACAATTCGCTTTCTTTCGTTGTAAGAATCTGAGACGTTGTTCTTTGACCCGTTGAGTGTATACCTCATAAGAAATCTCTTGTTCCAAAATTCTCCGAGTTCATCAAGTTTTTGTTTTAATTGTCAAGTTTATCATTATCTCGTCGTCGTGGGAATTCTTCCATTTTTCGATGTCTTTGATGTTCATCTCTGCTGAGTCTGTTACGACATTTTTCATTTATCACACTGGAAGACATCGACGTATTTATCATGAACTCTTTGAGTGTATTTTTCACACTGGAAGACAATGATTTATTTAGCATGAAATTTTTCAATGTATTTCTCACAATGGAAGACACTGATTTAATTAGCATGAAAATTATTCAATGTTCATTGTTTAAAGCTGGAAGACATTTGTTTATTTAGTACGAAATCTTTCAATATAAACATTTTCACACTTAAACAAAATCGATTTATTTTTATTTCAGATTGATTTGTCACATTTACATTGTACGGCTCTGTTTGTTTTTCCTCTCCCTTTTCATGTTCTGACCCTTTTTATCATTCACCTTTAGAAATATGTACAAACTTTTTACATTTTAGATAGTCATCATTTCTTTTCTCAATTTGATGCGGAAATTTCATCGTATTTCACAATCTACAAGTCAAATTGACCTTTTAACACAATTGCTCAACATCAATTATATTTATATCACCGACTTTGCAAAAAATAATTTTCAGTATTTAACTATCTAGTGACTAAAAGTGACTAAACTTACTGAATGTAACGAGCTAAAAGTGCATCTTAGTGACTTTCAGTACCTATTAGCGACTTTTAGTGACTTAGTGCCTATTGATGACTTTAGGGGCCTACCCAAGTAACCTTTAGTGACAACTTAAGTTACTTTTAATGACTACCTACGTGACTTACTTATCCCAATTTAAATAGGTAGTATGCCTAAACAGTGTCCGTATTGCCCTCACTCGTCAAGGGACATGTGGAATCTTTCGCAACATAGTACAAGTAAATATCCTTACGATATAGATGGATTCATCTCATAAAATTACAGAATTCAGCAAAGTAAAGACAGAAAGAAAATATTCAGCAACTAAAGGTTAAAACATTGTGTTTATGAAGCCAGAAAAGATAGAAGAAAATTGAAATAGATTGATTATTTCTGAAGCGGTTCATCAAAACGAATTACAAGAAGAAATTGAACAAATCAATGAAGACAAGAAGCAAAATCTAAAATGAATTACTTGGCTTCTCAGAACAAGACGAAAAGCAAAATATAGTTTTTAGCTGACTGACAATATCAAGGTTTCTCATGCGAGTTAGCATAGGCTACATAATTTACAAACTTGAGAAATCAAGTTATACCAAGTACAATGGTGGTGCTTATGCATAGCACAACTGCGATGCATATGCCATCTACAGTTTAGAGACAACTGTAAAGCCTGTCCAAACGGGCACGGTGTGTACGGTACAATGACGGAGACTACAAGTTGTAATAGTTACGTCCCAGAAATATTGTCGGTGTACTTGAGCACAACCAATGACACTTTAAACAAGCAGTACACGCTCCACTTATTTCCCAATTTGAATTTACATCAAAATGTTATGAAGAAACAATATTATCAGCGTGACTTGCCAGGCAATATTAGATACAGGGTTCACTGTTAGCCATAGCATGTAACTTGAAAATCTATTCAATTAGAAAATAGGTCCGCCATCTAAAATGTCAATAAATGAAATAATATTTAGCCGTCATTTTATCGAACATAACAAGAAACTAATTTATCATGCACGGATTAATTCCTCGTGCTTTTCCAGTGTCTTGTTGCTCTTGTAGGCTTTGTCACAATATCTACAATGTTTAATGCCTTGCAAAAAGTCTAGTAGGCATTGCATTTAATTCTGCTATCTGCCCATGATTTAATTTTGTTTCTCACAAAATTTTGATAGAGCATGCTGTTGCGTTGATACCTCGTAAAACAATTGAAATTTTACCCACATCGTTATAAACGATGTAAATCGCTTTGTGAAGGCTATATGTTAGTGTCATTGATGATTTATTTATTTAGGCATATTTATGGATATATTTTCGTACACTTTCAAACTAATTAATTACACTACTGTGCGTGCCATTTTTCAATAAAGTGTAATTAAATATAGAAGACAAAATGTATTAAATCATATTGTTGAATAGGCAAAGAATAATTCAACACAACAGGACCTAGAACAGACAAACAGCAGACGGCATAAAAATGATTGGATACGTGAAAGAGTATATAAATCAAAGTAGATCGATATTTAAAAAATGAAAAGTCTGCATCTGTTTATAAATGTGTGTTTATCTCAACAAAATTTCAGAAAAGGGCGTATGCCATGATCATTTAGATACTGATTGTCATTTATGTAGTTTAATATGTGAGTGTCTCTGGCACACTGAGGTTTTACTTTGAAATTGATTTTAAAAGGGCGGTAGCTGATATGTGTAATATTTTTAAATTTAAATAAAAAATATCCCCGTGTGCCTAAACTCTCAGTTTTTTTAACTAATAATGTCCAGTCTTCCACTAATTTCTGATCTGAATCAGGTTTAAAAAGCAGTTGAAAATGTGATTGAAGGAGGGAATTGTGATTGAAAATACTGATTAAAATCTAATTATTTTTAAAAAATCTGAATAGTTTCCCTATCGTTCTCTAGCATAATGCTTAGTTCAGAGCCTCTTTTTAGGATTCGTCTAAGATGCATTTGACGAACGGTGAATATATTACCACATAATGTTATTCTTTCCCCAGCTAATATAGTTTTAGAGACTCACAAGGGTCGTTGCATGGAATTTTCACCAACATCCCAACAACACATGAAAGAGAGAATATTCACAATGTAATTGACTCATGGTTTTTTTATTTTTATTTTTATTTTCTGAGAAAGATGTGATGCTGAGATTTAGTGGAATTTTCCTGTGCAAAGAAATATTCAATAAACATTACATATGGTATTCATTCTAACTAGATGCTATACGTGACTGTATTCTGCATGAATACTAGATACTATACATGACTGTATTCTGCATGAATACTAGATACTATACATGACTGTATTCTGCATGAATACTAGATACTATACATGACTGTATTCTGCATGAATACTAGATACTATGCATGACTGTATTCTGCATGACTACTAGATACTATACATGACTGTATTCTGCATGAATGAAGGTTTATAGTACAACATGTGTTGATGTTTACTTTCATCAAACCTTGGAAAGTTTTAAATCATTACAAGTATACATCCAAGAGAAAGCAAGTTCGAAATCTTCTCAGCTTCATCAAAATCCAGTCCTACACAATAAGGACGAAACAGTCCTACACAATATGGACGAAACAGTCCTACACAATAAGGACGAAACATTTCTTTGCAGAGTAAACATTATACCCTCGCTGGCATATTTATCTTTCAACCGATGACATGCGCAGTACCGTCTAAAATATTTGTTTTTTCTTCAGCGTAGTTCATAAGAAAAATATATTTATACCATACAATATTATTCCTATAGATCAAATATTTGTCGACGGCATCCTCGTCCCACAACTTTGACGTGACATACATGGATAATGTGATTTCGCTTGGTAAGGGGGCCGGGGGGGGGGGGGGCGGAGGGTTGCATTATATTAGATAATTGTCGGGATCAGTAAAATTGTATGAAAAAAAAACAATTTAGAAAAAGAAGACCATTATTGACGTGAGAAACTGAGCACAATATGGTAATTGACTCAAGTGTCAATGTTATATATCAAACAAAAAATCCTGGGATATTGGGCATTAGATTTTACCGGAATGTTTGGGAAAGAGTTGGGTTGGATAAGGGAACAGTGGTTAAAAAATACAAAATTGTGCATAACTGATTCGTAAAAGAAATCGTGATAGTATCATTGTTTGCAATTTTTATGTCTTAAAATGCATCATATTTCTTATGCAACAAAAATATTTAAAAAATATATATGCTTCTGGTTTACGTTCGATCAACATATATTAAATAACAATGAGTATGAAATCATTTCTCGTGTCCCATGTATCCGTTAATAAACCACATCCCAAAGACTGATTCCTAACCAGCGAATGTGTTAGTATTACGTATGTTGGCACGACTGTCTGATGACCCCATTCATCGCCACTGAGAATTGCCTACTTACTCTAATCACAGTAATAAGTACTTGTACGGGTAAGAGTTACCAAACATGAAAAGGTGGGACGAAAAGACGAATGGCAGAGAGGAATATTCACAATGACAAGCTACGCTATACAGCGAACACACTCAAATATTTTACTCATCAATGTATCGGTTTTGGATTTTGCTAACATTTCAAGGCAATAGTGTCAAAATGGTTTCAGAACTTTTTTAATCGTTTTCACTAAAACAAAGTGTTGGTCGCTGTACCTTCAATTATTATTCATAAACTTATTTTGATATAAAGAATTCGAAATTTAATTTATATTACTTCTTCAGTATGATCAGTCGATGCTTACCTTTTGTTAGCCCTATCGATACCCAGATGATCGATTGACGCTCCTAGTCGGCCATAGTCTTTAGTTTTGTCCCCAGATTTAGTCAGACTAAGCCGCTTGAGGGCGCTGCGGACCGGAGATGGAGTCTCCCTACCTCTCCAATACCTGCAAAGGTCTCTTTATTTTTGCCAATGTGTTTGCACGACAATTTATTCAGCCTATTTTCTACAAATTGGTATTATTTCAAAAAAAATCTGCCAACAAGTTACCTTTTTTTTCAATATATCATATTGTCTTGTGTTTCAGTTAAAGCTTATGGATATATCTCTTTTTTTTATTTGGTAGCCATTATCATGTTGTTATATTTCAAATAAACACAGTTTTTAATTCTATTTGACTTCTTACATTATATCATCAGATGTTTTGCTTCAAAATCTCGTATCAGATGTGTTTCAATTTAAAAGAAACACCGGAAAAAGAGACAACGTACAAGTCTATTAAGTAATCTTTGTTTAGGTAGAATTAAAAGGGTTTTTTTAAAGATAAAAACAGTGTTTTCATAAGATCATAGGCGATAAAAATTGTATATATATATATATATATATATATATATATATATATATATATATATATATATATATATATATGATATATGGCGTTTGGAGTATCAAATGAATGTGAACTCGGAAAAATGTTTACCTGTATCCCATGCCTGCTATAGCGATTAACAACAGTCCCAGGAACAAACCGCCAATGAATGCCCCTGCGACTTAAAAAAAATAAAAATAAAAGAAGGAAAAGAAAGGATAAAGAAAAGCTTATTAAGTCGTCCGATTCATAAATTACAAATTTCATCATAGTAATTCCCTGTGCTGCTACAAGGGAGAAATGACGTTCAGAAGCAATGCCACCGATTCGCAAAGGAGGATGCAACAAAAAAAAGCGAAAATATGATAACATATAATTTAAAAACCTCAGATAATATGCCAGACCTATTTCTTTCGTGCTCTCTCTCTCTCTCTCTCTCTCTCTCTCTCTCTCTCTCTCTCTCTCTCTCTCTCTCTCTCTCTCTCTCTCTCTCTCTCTCTCTCTCCACGAAAAGGCAGCACATTTCCTGGTTAAGCGATGGATTTTAGTTGACTGTAGTTTTCTTTCCTTTTTATTTTTACTTTTCTTGAGACAATACAGCTCGATTTTAAATTCGCAGCGAAATTGCTTGAATCTGTCAAGAGCACAGACACTTGTTCCTGTCAGAGTAAAGGAGACACTATTGACAACAACCACTCCCCTTCTGCTAATTGTGTTAAATGGTAAATGGTAGAAGGGAGGAGGGTGCTGTTAATAGTTTCTCTTTTTTACTGACAAAAACGACTGCCTGCGGTCAAGAGCCAATAAAACATGACCAGCGTTACCTGGATTCAGTGGCGGCGCAAGAGTTCGAGGCGCCCGGGGGCAATGTTCTTTAGTGACGTCCCTACTTTGCCACAGAGAACAATTTTTATGTCAGTTGCCAACCTCCCTCCCCCCTCCTAAATATAAGTTTTGTGAAGAATTGCCCCCGTTACACTAAGGTGAGGTGAAATACTATGAAAATGTCAGCTTTTACAAAAAAAATCCGGACGGGCCTTTCACCCCCCCCCCTTCCCCTTCTCCTGACGCCCTGAAGCAATTGCTCCCCACCACACCACCTCAACCATCGCGTCGCCACTGGCTGGATTTAGAATTCCATTTAGGATTTAGATTCGAACAAGTAAATTTCATACACAGTTCGGGTTTAAAAATGAAAAATAAACTTGTCAATTTCGGTTTTTACTTATTTTACTTAATTTTTCTTTTAAATCTTTGATGTCAAGTGTTTTCCATTGTCCAAATTGTCATGACAAAAGCATAGATATGAGTGTTTTGAAGATGTTCATACAAGTTTCTTACTGAACTTAATTCTAATAAAAGATCTTTTCTATGTTTCACTTATAATATATCTTCTAACCACAGACTTGAAATAAAGATGCATTTCCTGCACAGAATAATATTCTTTATAAATATTATTTTGGTATGTACTATTGTCTAATCCCCCACCCCCAATGATTGTATACCATGAAAGGAAAGCCTAAGCTTGTTTTATAAATATTTCAGGGAAAAAGCAAAACATTGTTATCTGCTCTTGTTAAAAGAAAAGAGAGAATATTATAAGCAAATAAGACGATATACCTCCATATATGTAGTCGATTTTCTGACAATATTCATGAAATATAAATTTTAATTTTGCGAGCGATTTATGGAATACTTCCCCAATTTGATGGACCTTTCTTCTTCAGCACTAAAACAACGCACATATGTGATCTCCCATTTTCTGGTGTAAGGAAATTACAAGTCATAAATCATACGTAGACAATCTGCAACGAATATTTACAAAAATCTTATATGTTAGACAGGTTGAGATTTCGAGAAGACATGGGTTTGATCACAAGTCATAAATCATACGTAGACAATCTGCAACGAATATTTACAAAAATCTTTTATGTTAGACAGGTTGAGATTTCGAGAAGACATGGGTTTGATCACAAGTCATAAATCATACGTAGACAATCTGCAACTAATATTTACAAAAATCTTATATGTTAGACAGGTTGAGATTTCGAGAAGACATGGGTTTGATCACAAGTCATAAATCATACGTAGACAATCTGCAACTAATATTTACAAAAATCTTATATGTTAGACAGGTTGAGATTTCGAGAAGACATGGGTTTGATCACTGGTCTGAGGCTGTATTATGATATGGTGGTTTGAACATTCTTGAACATGCTTGAATCTCTTGACATGACGGCCGTATCCGAACTACGAAGATGTAATGTCGATGACAATTCGAGGATGACCGCTTCGCTGTGTTAACTGAATATTACATACTGACCAGTAACTGACAATATATCTATATTATTTTCCATATTGCTCTGTATTCTACTTACCTACACCGCCATCCAAGCTTTCCTTCCTGGTGTCTTCTCCGCTATACGTAGAGGGATGTCCGCGCATTTTATCTTTGTTATCAGAATATGACCATGCAGACCATGGAAATTTTCCGTCTTGTGTTTTGAGGCACAGCAAGTCAAAGTGGCTGGAATTGTTAGCTGTAGATACAATTAAGCCTTGGTGATACAATACATTTTGGATCTATATTTAATGATTTTTTTATTTTTTTTATTTATACTTTTTGTTCTAAAATTTCAAAATGCGAACCTATTTTGCAATGAAAAGAAAGATTTGTGCATGTCTGAAGAATAATAACGTGAACTTCTTCTTTAAATCTGGTTACGTCTCAAACAGTGTCACTTCTTGTCATCATCATCATCATCATCATCATCAATGCATTAAAATTAGGACTCTCTCTCTCTCTCTCTCTCTCTCTCTCTCTCTCTCTCTCTCTCTCTCTCTCTCTCTCTCTGCATAAACATCAGCTATTTTATTTGTTTTGAGAAATGTATTGTAAATGTAGTAGTAGTAGTTGAAGATGTAGCAGTGTTGAAGTAACAGTTGTAGAATTAGCAGTTTTTTGTCATTGTCACCGTCACATGTGATATTAATGGTGGTATAAAAAAACTGAAAGTAGAGAGAATGTACCCGACAAAGTCATTTCAAATGTTGAGGATTTGTTTTCTGAAATGGTGTTCCAGATGATGATGAAATTATCACTCGTAAAATTTCGTAGACCGTTCGATCCATTGTATATGCTGAATTTCCCATCTGAGGCCATAATGGTCAGCCTGGACAGCAGCACTGAGTCGACGCTCACGTCAACGCCGTCAGACGTCACAAGACATGAGCACGCGGCAGTGACGTTTATAGATGAGCCGGTAACTTTCAATGATGTTTTGTTTTGTCTGTTCACATGGTTGCAGATATTAATAATGTCTGGAAAATAATAATAGAAAGTGGAAACCGGATTTCAATTCAAACCCAAGATAGTAGTACTTAATATTCGACCGGTAAACTTTTTTATATTAGTCTCATAGCATCGACACGACATGTAAATACTTAAATTTTAGTAAACACAGCTAACAATAATTTTTTTTTTTTTTTTTTTTTTTTGCTTTTTACGCGTCTCTTTCATTTTTTTTTTCTTTTATTAATTAGTCAATTACATAGTTATTTAATTATCCATTTAGTCAGACAGTCTGTCAAGCAATCAGTGTGTTCATCAGTTCACAAGCCTTTGAAACTATCACAGTAGTAAGAAACTGTCAGAATATCTGAAGATTTAAAAAAAACAATGGAAAAAATCCTATACATAGATATATAATGTACGAAACCTAGGGTGTGTGCCCGAGCAATTAGCCAGATACTAGGAGCAGACGTCATAATGTACAGTATTCACGAGACTTTATGGTAGCAAGGATTAGTTTCGTAAACTGGTCTCTCCCTAATTTCTTAACATAAGGAATTCTCAGGATATTCTCACGTATAAGTGTTTGGTCATTTGAGATATAACTAATTCTGTATATTAGGTGTTTGGTTCATGTTTTACAGTAAGTGGCATGAAATACCTATCTACGTCCTGGTAATTCATACAAATGTGAAACAGGAAAAACCATGCAAGTCTGAAATTAGTGTATCTTGAATGTGTGGTCGTTAGTTGATTAGAGGCAAATTATTTGTGGTATTGGTGCGTTTAGGAACCCTTCGGTTGACAACGACTATTGTCTTGAGCTCCTTGGAAATGGAAAACATCGACCTCAAGCCAGCCTCACACAGGTGTTGTTTGATTTGAACGGTAGTAAGGTTCTCCAACACACCTTGTGTGGTACAATAGTAAAGGATATCTCGAGGGGGTGGGGTATTTTTTTCTGAGATATTCTGACATGTTCTTGCTACTGTGATAGAGTTTTCAAGACATGTGATCAGTTAGTCTGTAAGTTTCCCAGTAAGTAAAAGGACGACAAAGTTGACATAGTTAACTTAGTCTTCCAACACAAGTAATCCTAAACATAAAGAAAATCTTTGTGAAAGGTGTACTAACTGACATCAATAGTCTACAGTTTTAACCTGGTACGTTCGAAATATCAGCTTAAAAAACACCGCCTTCACCCCAAAAAGGGCCTATATGACCATGTCTTTTTTTTTTCTTTTAATTAATGATATGCATCAAAGACGAACAACAACATTTCTGGTTTGGTTTGACTATACCCGCTTTAATGTGTTTTGCCTATTGGCTTCTGTTAGTTTTTGTTCGACGGTGAGAGTAAATATCTTACCTAAGGATACAGCAATGCAGCTGACCCGGCATGGTCTATGTATCGAACCCGGTACTCCTGCACGTTAACCACTGAGCTACCACGCATGAATTTTCACCCATAAAATCTAGAAGACAACCTTAGATGACACTTGTAAAAAGTGTAGAAATTATATGAATTGTTAAATTTTACACCGTTATTATTTCAAGAGGTTTGGTTATTGAATGCCGAAGCAATTGCAGTAAAGTGTCTTGCCCAAGGTGTAGCTTTAATTCGAATCGCTTATTCTTTAAATATTTTCTTAAAAAAAGAAAAAATACATTTAATGAGGCATGAAAGATATGGAATTGGCTTCGTTTATCAATATGTCATGGTCTAATTTTTCATTGCTTCCTTGTCTACATGTACTATATAATATGGAAAGGATCTAACAAAGACAAAATTCTGTATGACTCGATACCTCTTACCGTGAACGTAATTGCTTCGGGGAATTTGTGCTTGTAGTCAGGAATTTTGTTCTACTTTTATGAAAAACATTTCCTTTTTACACCAACAACAATACACAGAGACAATGCAAACAATCAGAAAATAGCTTATAATTATCAGATCTATACTTGAGTGAGCCACTTCGGATATGAATCAATAAAACTTCCGGTTGTGGATGTGTTATTTTATCAATGGTATGCACTTAGAACTATGTATATGCACATGTATATCAATAGCCCGTCAGATAGGCCGTGGTTCTAACAGTGGTGTCACAATCACATGATCACATGAGCTTATACATGTTACAGACACTTCATATTGCAGTCATACATACATGCATACATACATACATACATACATACATACATACATACATACATACATACATACATACATACATACATACATACATACATACATACATACATACATACATACATACATACATACATACATACATACATACATACATACATACATACATACATACATACATATACTTTTTATATATTTTATGATTCATTCATTGCGTTTTTAGAAGACGATATTGTCTAATCTGGCGAAATGTATTTTTCCTATATTAATAACTGGTAAAGTTAGTGTACTATGGACTAGTTTAGGCTCATTTTTCGAGCACATGGGAGCAGCCATTTTATCAGCTATCTGCTTTACTCCATAGTTTCCATAATGACCACATATAAAGAAATTCCAGTCAAAGTATATGAAGTAGCATAGAGGTATGCCAACATTCTCTACATTGTGCATGTTGCCAATACAAACAACTTCACCTTATACCGGTCCCTCTCTCAGAAGTACATGCTAACTGTAAAGCGCTACATTTATAAAAAGTTACGTCATAGACATAACGTCATAAATGATATGCATTCTCATACCAATCTCATGTATAGCTGGATCAGAAAGATACACGAGTCTCTAATGAAAACTGAATCAGTGAAATCACAATATAGAGACAAACAGTTACACATACAATTATATATATATATATATATATATATATATATATATATATATATATGTGTGTGTGTGTGTGTGTGTGTGTGTGTGTGTGTGTGTGTGTGTGTGTGTGTACACTATATCAATTCTTTTATTACAGTTTTATAAAATGTTATATGATGCCTTAGCATTAAAGCCATTGGGATACAAAGTATCTAACCGATGAATCCAGTAACTTTCTTTAATCGGTCTGTTCAGCTTTCCATGCACAATATCGATTGCCATGAAAGAAAAATCATAGAAGTATATTAAAAGTTATATATATATATATATATATATATATATATATATATATATATATATATATATATATATATATATATATATAACTGGCATTTTTCTCATAGTCTGATCTGTAAATTTTACATATATTTATACCTAGCTTATATATCTTTAATTCCAATATTTTAATTTCGATTTCTGTTGCTGAAAGAAACATGCATGCTAATAATGGACTAACGATGCCATTAGAAAGAAATGTACGAAGAATCAAAACGATCAACAGTAGCCATTAGAAGTAAAGGAACGAACAATAAAACGATTAACAATTGAAATATTTATGTATTTAAAGTTTACATATCCTCTACTGTATTGACTTATGTAGTCGACGAAAAGCTAATTTATTTAATCCTCAAGTCTGAACTTTTAAACACCAGATTAGTTGATCTTGGAACCAAGATACTTGTCTCCAAAAATAGATCTTTCCTGACTCTTGGAACCAGGATACTTGTCTCCAAAAATAGATCTTTCCTGACTCTTGGAACCAGGATACTTGTCTCCAAAAATAGATCTTTCCTGACTCTTGGAACCAGGATACTTGTCTCCAAAAATAGATCTTTCCTGACTATGTCGAAATTGTTTGCTCCATCTTGCAGATGGGATGGGGAGAAAACGTGTGCACCTTTATCAAAGTAATGATACTGGGTATGAAACCAGTCAAAAAAGCTGATTGGATATTCTTTTTGGCTAAAAACGTTTACAAATCTGAGAAATGTCTTACGTATATACAGTACTACAATTTTGCAGGACATGGGAATGTCAAAAATCACAAATTACTTTAAAACATTTTAACAAATAGAAGGACTGTGAAAATGTATTCATATCACATCATTTTAGATGTTCTTTTTATTATTTTCATTAAAGGCATAAGTTCACAAATGTGTGAAATATCCGACTGAAGGTCACAAATGTGTGAAATATCTGACTGCCAATCTCGGGATGGAATTATTCCTCACCAGATAGTTGCTGGAACGGTATATCCCCAAGGAATCATAGCTTATTTCTACATCCTTTTCTCTGTGTGTGTGTGTGTGTGTGTGTGTGTGTGTGTGTGTGTGTGTGTGCGTGTGTAATGTGTAGTCATATGAAGGTGTTGATATATTCTTGTTGTTTGTCAATTCTATCCTTTCTCACTTAATTTCTTCACTAGCACTGTATTGGCTATATCATGCCGAGGAAATGGAAGCTAAATGCTTTTCCCAAGGAAACACCGAGGCATCCGATCCGGGCTGGCCAGAGCAGGTATCGAACACGCGACCATTGGATTACGAGTCGATTCTATGCCAACTGAGCTACCGCGACTCCCTCTTGATGTATGCAATATATGTATGAAGAATGACTATTGGATTTCTAATATGTGCGTAGAAATTCACGAACAAGTGAGTATTTTTCTGACATGTAATACATTCAGTTTCAATAAGTCTGTTTTTATGTAAGCTATATGAATGTGACTTAACGTACTGACATATTGCCTATTTATACAATAGCAAGGACAAAATTTACCTGAAAATTTGTTCAGCATTGAGATAAAGATAATTTTCTAGGGAAGGGTAAATAAAACTTACTGCATTTAGTTTAGGCCGACCGTTCACTGAGATTAAGCCGACCATCTCACGTTGACTGCCTAGTCACAGCGAATTTGTCTCGAAAATTAAGATGAGAACCAGTCCTGACTACATTTCATTGTGGACATGAGAGACAGAGACAGCGTATCACAAACCTAAAACTATTGAAGCAGCCTTTCATCGTTATGATATTGTTATGGCTATATGAACATATCTATGTTCAATTAATATTAATAATTAAAATGTCTCCATTGATTAAATTTCAGGGGCGCGATACTTAATTGGATCGACTGAATCATGTGATATGTTCTAATTTTCCTACCTCATAGCTTAGCATTAAATATAGTCTCATTTAACCTTTGCATGTTGAGAATCATAAAACTCACCTTGTGCTTCTCCTCCCTGGGGATTGATTATCAAGAACACGGTCAAAAGTATCCACACCATCTTGAGACAGAGCTTAGGCAGTACTGGCCACTAATCTCAATCAAATACGAGACACAATATTCATTTTACAAACTTTCAAAATGTATGTGAATGAATTCAGTATGCCGACTATGTCTGGATGATCGTAAACCAGGATGCTGTCCCATCAATGTTAATACATGTTTATTTAAAGGCTGCACTGGATGAGTGTTCAGTCTCAGTGACACTTGATACAAAATTAAGCTGTATGATCAGCTGGACTTGAGAACATGCATCTGCAGTTAAACATGTCATATGTAGAAGTGACATTCCGTAAATACTCTAGCCACTGAAGACAAGGGGTTGGGGTTTGTATTCATTCACAATAGATTACATTCTTGGGAAGATATCTCACGTTGAACAATAAACTGAAACACTTGAAATTTATATAAGTATTGTCAACAATTAAAGTTATGAATGCGGTTCTATAATAGAGAGAAAATAGAGCCTACATGTGGCGCATTGAAATAGAACACATTTTGTCGAGTAATTTAATCAGCAAATACCATTGCCAGGTGGAGTTCATCAGCTGAGAGATCTTGTTCTATTAGAAACATATTTCAGTTGATATATTTTTTCTCTGGACTAGCAAGCAACTTCCACCAAGTCATTCGTGCCATATTTTGGTACTACTATGAAACTTGCTTTAAAGATGATCGCTTGTGAATGTTGGAGTATTTAACTTTTAAAAAAAAAATGCATATTTTTACATAGCTAAGAGTCCGAACAATTCCAAATCACTTACAGATGTATAGGTTGATGTGCATTTTCTTGATGCTGCTCTTAGTTGGTTGGTTTGGTTTGGTGTTTTACGGCACAACAACACAAATAGTCCTTGTGTTGAGAGGGGTTGGAGTAAAATGCCTTGGCCAAGGATACACCACGGTAGACGACTCGTGCTGATCCGATGGTAGGATTCGAACCCGCACCCTTTTGGTCACGAGTCTGTCACGCTAACCACTGAGCCGCCGCGGCTCCTGCCTCTATTAGTCGCCGCTTACGACATGCAGGAGAATGCATCTTGCATACTCTGTATCTCCTCTTAGTTAAATATCTATCACCCAAGTATGGGTTATGGCATAGAAAAGTATAGGACAACGTACCCTGTCACTACTTGTCCTTAAAATAAAACAGTGATTTAGTATTTAAAATTTAATCAAATTTGCTCAAGTTGAAGACCATAGACGCCTCTTATCAAATACACAGAGAACAGTGTATGCTGGTGAGTGCATTTTTTCAGTAGGACACAATTATTGCGGTAGTCTGGTTCCTGTTTCATATGCTCTGTGCAAGGAGCATAAGAAGCATGGAATCAGGCTATTATTGCGGCCACATCGGTCTTCCTCTACAGAAAGCCTGCGCGGTCAATTTACGGCAGGTCGTACATGGCTAAAGATTTCCAAAGGTCTCGTATAGGTTATGCTCTACAGTTAGTATGTACTTCTGAAAGTGGGACATATATAAGGTGAAATTATGTGCATTTGCAACAAGCACAATGGAGAGAATGTTGACATACCTCTATGCTACTTTCATGTAGGGTGACTGAAATTTATTTATATGTGGCATTAGGGAAGCAGCGCTCTGCTTAAAGCAGACAGCTGATAGAAATGGCTGCTCCCCTGTGTTCGAGAAATGAATCTGAACTAGTTCAAAGTACACTAACTTTAGTAGTTATTAAAATAGGCAAAATGAATTTTGCCAGAGTAGACGATACTAACTTCCGAAAGAGCAATAACTGAATTATAAAATATTTAAAAAAAAAAAAAGAAGCATAAAACGTTATCGGCTATTTTTGTATACAACTTACATGTGAAGTCCAGGAAGTGAAAATGACCAAGCGGAGATAGCAGTCTTTTGAGAGGTGCACATCTTATGTAAGGCTTTGCTCTATACTCTATAATTCAAATTACACCCATTAATCATGCGCCCAAATAAAGGGAAATAATAGTTATTTTAACAATACCTACGGGGTCTTTTTTTTTTCTTCAAATAGTTAAGATAACCAGCGAATAAAACCTGGGTAATTCTTTTCCTTTAAAAATCAAACCCTGTGCAATGTGCAAAGTACGAAACTGTAAAGCGGAACAATACTTTTCGTTCACTATATCATTTTCTTTCACAGGACTGTTATTGCAGTTATTAAAATTGTATAAGAAATTTTCTTTTTCATTATTTAATAAGAGTCGCAGGTCCCAACCACGTCATTTTATATACAATCTCTCCCCGAGTTCATAACACTACGATACTTAAAAAGTGACGTTATATATTAACGACGTCATAATGTAATGAACACGTCATTTCGTACTGCTACGCAGTAACCTTTGCTTTCACAAAAGCAGACTACATTAAAGGACATCTTTATATACAGGGTACCTGCACAGAAAGTATACGTTCTTTTATCTGGACTCAGTTACATGGTTAAATATATGGGAAAACTTAAGCGTGCTTTGGATATTTTTTAAAATATTATATATATATATATATATATATATATATATATATATATATATATATATATATATATATATATATATATATATATATATATATATATATATAAGACACCTCTCTATAAAAGACACGTTTTTCATGTTCCTTGGCTGTTTATAAAAAAAATTCTTTTTTCTAAACGGGTTTTGCTGTATTGCTATTTTGCTGAATAAACACTTGCAGCGGACGTAGAAAAATAATTAGGCTGCCCACATGTATGGATTTTTTAGCAATTGCTCAATTTTCATTAATGTTGCTGAAATACGGACAGATAATTCAAAAGTGCGTTTTATTTTCATAATCGAAATTAAATTGTTAAACCTCCGAGTTCTCTCGAAATCTTGCATTCAGAAATGTCTTTTTTCTCAAAATATTTCTGATCATTTAAAATATCGCAAGCTGGGGGATCAATCAGGGACCGTTTTTATTTAATGCGGACAAAAGTATGAATTTTATTTTTTCTTTTATCGTCAAAATATATGTGTCCATGCAAACTAATTGTGAGTTTTAATATGACTTATGCTCCCTTTGGTTCACCTGTACAGGATGACCATACTACATGTTTTTCCTCAAAATGTTGCGAATTCTTGTTACTGTCAAGAATTTGCAGCGGAAATTGAATTTTTGCATTTTCTTCTATAAAAAAAATTTGACTTTGATAGAAAAAATTGGGTTATGATGATACATTATTTTCAGTATAATGATTCGTGCTATGAATATCGACCATGATCAAGATGTGTCACGTACATTTAAAAATTTTATCAGCGATTATTTTAGAATTGGTATATGTTAAAATGTTGAAGTTATTGTGGTTTTTAACTGATTCAGATACAATAAACTGAACCTAAAGGTCTAAAAAAGTATCTCGAACCAATTTCTTGCCCCTGCGTTGTCCGGTTAATGGATTTTCTCTTAAATTTGTATTTCTGTGATCATCTCAAACAACAAATATACATGATATGAAATTTGCTGGTGTAAGGAAATTTGCATGCTAACTCAGAAAAGGATATCTATGAAAACGATCATAATTAATAGTTTATCATTTTATATAGGTCACAGAGGTATGTACGATACTTACAAACATCAATCTTTGGTAATCTTTTCAACCTTCCTCAAACGCATTCATACAAATCTGACAACTCTACCGGCACTTTGTTTATTATAATCTATCCAGGAGCCACAGTAGCTTTGTTGGTAGAGCGTCGGACTCGTAATCCAAGGGTCGCGGGTTTGATACCCGCCCAGGCCCGGGTCTGCTGCCTTTATGTGTCCTTGGGAAAGGCTCTTAGCTCCCGTTTCCTCGGCATGATTAGGCCAATAATGTTAAAAATGCCGTTAAAACTCTCAAAAACAAAAACAAACTGACCTCAGATTCTTCTACACACATGATATCATACATAGCGCAGCTTAATTCTAGTTGGAATTATAAATGTGCACAGTAAATATAGGCGGTTCTCTTTTTTACAAGTTATATCTGTTGAACTTCTCTTTTACTTAGACGTTTCATTTCGATGTTGAGCAAATTTATTTATGATGCAAAATATCCACATTTAAAAATAGATTGCATAACTGGCAAATTCTCCCTTTTGATGTGGATACTGTATACTTGCGTCCAATAACTTTACTGTCTCTTTCTTCTGAGATTTGAGATTTTATTGGATACCGTGTCAATTGTAAAACTTGTTTTTCAAAGGTCACTTAAAAACGGCTAACTATACAAGTTAAATAACGCATGAAAACAGATAAAAGATTAAGAACATAATGGACAATGAGTAAAACTTAGGGGGCAAAGGTCGGTCAGATAACAATACGAGAATATAAGTAACATGATACATTAAGATATATCACTGCCTCGTGAAAATAGATATATAATAATAAGAGTGGAACTCTTTTAAAAACCATGACGTGGTATCAGGCCCAACGACATAAATTCAGGGCCCCTGGGCAGAGCAGTCATGGGCCCCAAAACTAGCTTAATTGTCGTGTATATAAAAAGCTGTGTACAGTTTTGCATATAAAACCTGTAGTAATCTCCCATAACTTAGACTCTTGCAAGGAACACATTACTGCAAAGATTAATTTTTGTTTATAACTGAGTTGACGGCAAGCCCCTAGAAATTGCCCCCCCCCCCCTTTTTTTTTTCTCGGCTGGCCTGCATGATATTGCCTCAAGACTAAGTAAGGTCACGGCCATGCCCGTTTGTTCATTACACCCAAAAATATATTTACGAATATGCAATTGTCTGCATTAACTGCACATAAGGTCATTGTGTACTTACAAAAATACAAACGCCATTTATCTATATTCCACCAGCTACAAATATCGACAAATCAATCCGTATCAGTTATATAAGCGAGCATGAATACTCCGTTTTCTCCATATTTGCATCAGAGGTTACTACCACTCGCCGCTACCCCCCCCCCCCACCTCCACCCCCACCCCCGCTCCTATTTCTTCTTCATCTTCAATCCATCACTAATGATGTTTATAGGGTGGTGCAAGTCTGTAGACTAAACTAAATTAAATCTTATGAAAATGTATATGTACAGTTAGAATGATAAAACAGATCTGATGGTCCTAGGAAAGAAGCAGTTTTTCTGATGAGATTTAGTAAGGGAACGAGGTATAACAAACCTCGAGTTACGAGAAGATGTTAAGTGATGAACATCCACATACATCAGGTTCTTACGAATTCTAAACAAACAAATAAAACAGGCACATATCTTGATAGTGTTCGATGATGGACCAGTGTTTGAAGCATTGATGTCACACTGCCTATATATATATATATATATGTATATATATATATATATATATATATATATATATATATATATATATATATGACCACGCGCCTCTAGACTATTTTAGTGCTAACATAAGACAGTTATGTCCCTTTTCGCACTTTTAATTTCACTTTCTGCGCAATAAATTCATTTCAGCATCAAAACTTCTCATCTTGTCTTATGACTTTATTCAAATTACCATGCATCACTCTGTGTCTGCTAGATCTAAGTCTTTCCACTGATGGCGTTTTAGCGCATTATACAACAGAATGGGGACCTTTCATTGCATGATTTTTCTTCTGCACAAGTGTCCGTTTCGGCATAATTGCTAGTCTTTTACTAGTTGATTCCAGCTAATTATAGGATACAATCTATATCAACAAGTTCCCGCAAAAGTTACAGTGGTTCATGTTCGTGTATGTTTTATATACTTATTTTTTTTTTTTTTAGTTTAATGCACACTTGGTTTCAGCTATATTATTATTATTATTGTTGTTGTTGTTGTTGTTGTTGTTGTTGTTATTATTATTATTATTATTATTATTATTATTATTATTATTATTATTATTATTTTTATTATTTAAATTCCTATTATTAAGTTCCAACTAAATTGAATACACTTTTTAAATTTTAAAAAAATGAAAATATATGTTTTTGCTCGTACAAAAATAATGGACGCAAGACTCTAGGGCATGGAATTTCGCTGTCACCAAAATAATTTGTCTACCTCAATAAATCTGTTTCCT
This sequence comes from Margaritifera margaritifera, assembly GCA_029931535.1. Lineage (NCBI taxonomy): Eukaryota > Metazoa > Mollusca > Bivalvia > Unionida > Margaritiferidae > Margaritifera > Margaritifera margaritifera. The sequence goes on from JAQPZY010001580.1 coordinate 2,082,357, forward strand.
ATCAACAGATTCCCAGGATAATGAACTGTTGGCATATCAAACTCGATAAAATGAGATTTTATTGTAAATAGAATAAAATGAAAACAAAATATCCTAACTTCAGCAATACGTTTCAGAATTTACAGACAAACATTTCGCCAAAACTAAGAGAACAAATTAAGACGTGATTGTTGTTAAGTCATATGATGAAAACTATCAAGGTGTCTGAGTTTATGACGTGATTCTCGATATCTTATATGATGAAAAATATTTAAGTGTCCGAGTTTCCTTTCTCAAGGCTCTAATAAGTAGTCGGTACAAGGGTAATTACGGGATGATTCTGATATAGTTTACAGTATGATTGGTGAGCGATCTATCTAGATCACTGCATAGCCGTAACTAATTGCGTATAGGTTAATTATGCCATACATCTAACTGCAGTATAACTTTCCTGTACCCTACTTTCCATGGTTCAGTCACTGATAACTATTTTACAAATTGCTCGTTTTGCTAATGTTGTGTGTGAACGTTTGAAACAAATGAAACACATATCTGCATCCATCCTCGGGACGCCTTGCCTTTTCCAAAGCTAGAGTATATTGCGTGTAATTTCACTTTTCCGATTCTCATTCACTGCTGCATTTCCAAATATTATTACCTATTGTTTTCCATTAAAAGTGTTACACCATACAAATAAAAGTAGGTTACAGTGACATGCTCAAGTTACATTATTAGACCCAGAGGGCATATAACCAAAATCCAGCTATTCTCTCTGATCATGTTTCTTCTTTCTAGCTTATATTTGTAAGAATTACAATGTATTGCTTTAATGTCGACCAATTTACATTTTAAGGTACTCCCGACGGCTGAGAGGTGGCAGCATAATCCACTGGAACTAGAGATCAAACACGAGAGAGCAGAGGTCCCAAAGGAGACTTACCAGCATTTTAGGTAATAAAGTTCTTGGCCACGTATGTAACTATTAACTGTTATTTTACTTTGTATCACTCACTGTTCCGCTTTTCTGCAGCTGTTACAACGCATTTCAATCAGATTTTAGTAAACCCATATTAACGAGTGGCCCAGAAACGCGCATACCTCATACTACTCTATTTAACTGACTAAACCACAACTCACACATATTACAGCTCGTAATATCAAATGGCCCAGAAACTCTCATACTACTATATTTAATTGACTAAACCATGATTCACACATATTACAGCCCGTAATATCAAATGGCCACGACACACACATATTACAGCTCGTAACATCAAATGGCCACGACACACACATATTACAGCACGTAATATCAAATGGCCAAGAAACTCTGAAACTGCTATATTTAACTGACTAAACCACAACTCATACATATTAAAGCTCTTAATATCAAATGGCCCATAAACTCTCATACTTATTAAATGTTTTGTAGAAGCAAACCTTGATCTGCTGATAAATAATAAATGAATGAAAAATCAATTAGTCTTGAGAAAGAAAAAAAAAAAGGATCGACATTTAATGCTGTATTCAAAATTTAAAAACAGATATAAATTTATCATTACCTATTATCGATTTGCTTGCTCTTATATTGTATTACATACTTTATATTTTGATGGCGTCTCTTGTTGGTAGGTTCTCTCGGCATTGTTACTAAATAAAACGATTCGTTACCTTATCAACAATGTTTTCATCGATTGTTTTCATTATTTCAATCTGTTGCTGGGGTTGACTTCAACTCATCTTTTAGATTTTCCATGTCTTCAATTTAATGTAACATCGCTTCACCTACAACTTCACATGTGTTTGTAGATTGAAGCTTGGTAGGTCATTACATAATTTTTAACTGTGTGCCCGGTATAGATATGATATATTCAGCAGACTAAATTCTAGGATTTCTTCTAAACTTTATACTGTATCAACATCGGGTAAATATTTTACAATCTCATTCATGTACGAAATGTGATAAACTCTATATAAATTCTTAAATTCTTTGCTAGTTGTTCTTATTATTGATCCCTGAATCTACAGCTTTTTACAAACCTGGTTGTTCTTTTAAATGTTCTTTCCTCTCCTTTTTTAATTAGACTATCGACCAACAAGTTCTGTGCTAAATGATACGTGTATTTCTCTTCGTTCTTCTGCATAATCGTTACAGCTATGATTGGGATCTTGTTACTGTCTAACTCCTTAATAAGCAAATGACTGTTATTATCTGATACGCTGTAAATAAATAGGGTGGATGCATTTTGTATATTTGAAATTTGCGCTCCTTATCTTTTAATATTTTCTGTCACAGATATGACGCACGTTAGTGGAATTAAAACTTTGTTCAAAAAATCTTCTACTCTTATCATCATATATCTATTTTCACGACGCAGTGATATATCTTAATGTTTCAAGTTACTTTTTTTTAAATCTTCCTTTCGGTCTTAATTCTTAGCACACTAATTTGGCACTCTTACCAACGCGTCGTAAAATACTTAAATACAATATGTACTTCTATAAACTATTGATTTATATTTCCTGTGGATTGTATTAAGGTACATGCAGAAGCCAGATGGAATGTGTTTGCTATTGGTTTTGTACAGTCCAAGATTATTTGTATCCCATTTTATCGGTTGCATCCTCTAATGTTTTTGTTCTCTACTGTCTCATAAACATTAATGGATATATCAAATTAATTTTCAGTAGATAGAGAATGGGAGTTTTGAAATTTTGGTTGCTAATTAGGGTTAACTCCTTCTCTACCCCCTGAATTTACCCATCTTGCAAAGTCCATGAATCTACGATTAATCTACGTGGGTTCCAAAACAAAAGTCAGAGACCGCGACGCCCGCGCGGGTTGAGATTTTTGGTTACTAATCAGGGTTAACCCTGACTTTACCCCCGCAGTTGTTGCGGCGTGGAATCCACATATTGTATCTACGACAACCGCGAGTACAACGTCCTTTTTTTGTGTGTGTGGTGATTTCATCTCACAGCTGTTGTTCCGCTTCAATTATTTTCTCGTGTCGGCAGTTTTGAGGGTTCATCACAATTTTATTAATGAAGTCATCATGAAGTATAAATGCTCGACAGGCAGACCTTGTCCAGACGCATCAGGTCCGGGTGCAACACGCACACGCACTTCTAACCAATTAATATTCTTCACTGGTACAACTGCCATGCAATTGTAGAAAAATACTTTCCCGCGGAATATTTATGTCTCCGGCGATTGTGTGCATGCTTTTAGGTTCGCCTTGAACTACATTGATTGCGCCCATGTTTTGTATAGTCAACGATCGTTCTAATTTTCGTCCAAGAACTGTTACTCGGACAAGCGCGTCTTTGGTGAATATCAGTCTGGGATTTTATGGCCGGTTGAGTTATTGTTGGTTCGACATACTTGTCGGAGAATTTTATCGCTGTGGATTTCTCGGGGAATTCCACTTCATCTTTGCAGAAATAATCCCTGGATATTTTCACGCCCAACGGCGTAGTCAGCAACCGGGCGCTTTTAAGCGGTCTCGAGTTGGTATTGGTACATCAGGGTGATCCCAATTGTCGATTTCTATCTGACCCTCGCGTAGATTATATTTGAGCGTATACGAAGGTCTGTTAACGCCGCCGTTGCTACGCAGATATTCGTCGACAACCGGCATAAAATTATCATGATCGTTGGCAAGCCCTCCAAGCTGATCCAACACCTCGTCACCGTTAAATTCTTTAAGATCATCATCGCGTTGCTGTTCAGAATCCATCACATATATGCAATACATACATACATCTTAAACACAAACGCCAAAGACAGTTAAGAACCCGTAGATAGATGTTGAGACTTTCGAACTGAATTTTACATTTGGCGACTAATGATAACGATACCATATATATGAAAGAAACATTGTCGTCTTTGCTGGTACTCGTTACCATTATCGCACGCTGGCGATCGTTTATCAATATTGTCATTAAACCTCACCCACCAGAAAATCCGGTCAAGATGAGTAAGTACGATCCTGACTCGTGCACCTTTAAGATGTGAGGTTTAGATCTATCAGAGTAATCCCAAGCAGGAGTGAAAAGAAGTCTGCCATGTGCTATGTCGTCATTTTCTTCCTTTACTTCACAGGTTGATATTCCGTAAAATGCACCAAATGAAGTTACTACATTTGTTGGTGAGGGTAGGGCCGATAGCACCTCGATGGTCTTTACATCCACGTATTGTTTCGTTGCGGCATTAGCATCGTCGACGAGATTTCTGATAGAGGCAACCGACACACCAGAGTCTCCCCCCGATTTCGTTGATTTCGACCAGATATTTTGCGATGGCTTCACGCGGCCTCAAAACAACGTCGCTGATGTTCATATTGGACGTTTGCCGTTTTCCAGATTGATCTTGAAAAATCACGAGCTCGTCTGGGTCGATGCCAACAACAACCCGGTTGCTTAACTCGACCAAATCGGCTCGGTGGCAAACCTGGCTAATCTACATCGTCGCCTCCCCGTCGGGTCCCTGCACTCGCGCGACTCTACATGCCAACTGGCATTTCGTATATATTTCAATCGTAGCTTCTAAGTGACAACGCAAAATCAACAAGCACACGTGGGGTCGGGCTTCCTCGAGTGCCATAATGAGCCATCAATTCGGGTTTGCAACGACAGCATTGAATAAAACAGCGGTGGCGAAACTTTGTTTCTCGATGTGAAGCCACCACGTAAATAATAAACCACTTCACGTGGTGGTGCAAGCCCGTACGAATCAAAATACAAAAGATGTCGAGGTGTTACCGTGTATTCGGCCCAATGAGTTCCAGGTCCTGTTGACGAATCCAAGTTAATGATTCCGGTTTCCCACGTGTGAGAGGTCATCGACGCAAGTTCATCCTGCATAAAGACCCGTCGCCAATGATTGAATGACTTTGTCATCGCAAGTAAATCAAAACTGATCACAGGTAAGACGGCGTACACAGCCGAAGTCCCCGTTAGCGCCAAGTCCGCCCGGATAGTCGAGGACCTTTTCCTTTTTCTGTGTAGACACTATGCGGCCTTTTCCTTTTTCTGTGTAGACACTATGCGGCCCAGTGGACTTTGCCCACCACCGACCGCCTTTTTCAGAGCCATCCCGGACCGACCACCCCTAACGCAGCCGCTTTTGCAACCGCGGGAGCTGCAGCCACCAACAGCGTTGGAATGGCCGCGAGGAATGGAAATATTCCACTGCCGTGTTTCATCGCGGCGACCCCGGCCGCTGACATCTCGAAAATTATCCAGCGACATCCACGTTTGGCTGCTTCGAACCGTTGCACCTGTATTGGTGTCAACATCAGAGGGATGTTCCAGGACAATTTTTCCGGGGGAAAGTTTCAAATGAACTCCGGTTTGTGTTTTCACTGCGGCTGCGATATTTTTGAGTTTACCTCGATATAACGTGACAAATTTACTCTAGTGCGGCGTTTTTATTGAAACGTTACAGATTCAATTACGAGTTTGAGAAAACAACTATGAGTTTGAGAAAACAACTAAGAATTTGAGAAAACAATCACGAGTTTTCCACGGGCGCGTCAATAACCTTCATTCGGCCACCCGAGCCCTCCAACAAAAGAGTCTTGTCGGAAAGAAACAAAGCATCTGTAATTAGGATTAAGCACATTTACGCGTGCGTTAAATTACACGTCGACCACAGACTGCCTGAATAGGTCAAGATGCTTGAGAAAAAAGTAATAAATTGGGTACAACGTAGTGAAGTCTTTTTTCGGAAGTTTGCAGACCAGTGTCAATGTTTTGATCCCGGCCATGTACGGCCATAGCTCTTGATATGCACGTTCGACTTGATTGGCGTCCTGATCGAGCAAAATTTCTTCAGACGGTTCGTGTTGACCGCTTAACCGCAGAGAAACTTCAGACACTCCTAAATGGTCAAATATCATTACACTATGGGCCTGTTACGCCGCCCACCCGAACCATAGTTTGAAATGCCACGAACACGTGTCTTGGTGCGCTGATACCTTGTTGGTTACTCATTTGACATGAAAGCTGTCCCACGGTGCTTTGTATCGAGTCTGTGGTGAGCGTGAAAAACTGTATCGCTGTATATGGCGAGTCTGAGAACTGTCGTTGCAAAGTCGACGTTGTCCAAACATGCTTCCATTTCCTTTCCGTCGAAGAGATATCATGAGCTGTTGAATAACGCCATAATGCCGTTAACAAATTCAACCTTGATACCGGGGTCGTTAGTGTTACCGTCGTCACGTACAAGTTTTCCCTCGATTTCCAAGAAGGCCTCATAAGGGAGAAAATATCCAGACGTGTCGTGCACTTGCAATTCTTTTCGTCCACGTTCATAGGGGACCCTAGCTCGGTACGAATAATATTGGTAATCTCGAACGCTTCGATCTCGCAACACAGGCGCGTCCATATCCAACTCCAACGCTGGATCGGATACATCTTTGAATCGAACCATGGTGAAACTTCAATTCCACTTGTACATTATTCGTACCTTTTGCGGCCTGTACACAACCGTAATCCACTCCCCATGGCCAGATTTGCAATCATCGAATCGGTATTGGCTTATGCTGGACATCACTGAGCAGATTCATTGATGCTTTTACTAAATGGGGCTGGCATTGTTGCCGTGGACGGGAGCGCAACTTGAACCTTCGGTACCCGAGTCTCTAATCGTCGTAGTCGCTCTCGAATTGATTGGACCGTCTGTTATCCCAGATTTTCAACCGATCACAGCTGCGCTTTTGATGCTATGAACGATTCGCATTGCAAATTATTTAGCGATCTGTGCAGAGCGCGTGGCCAGGCCCGCGAGAACCTTTGGTGATCATGTGAACAATCCCCGAACGACATCGCTAAGGCCATTTCCGTAATATGTGGGACAAACGGGTTTTCTCGCGTTGGTAACAAATCGATCTCTACTGTACAGTTGTATCGCCAGAGTCTCCGTGCGAAAGTCCAACGTATTCCCGCCCTGGTCCACGAGGGAAAAACAAACGTGCGTCACTCGGGTATTGTTGCATGGAAGATACACAGGCGCCGTCGGAGTAATCGAGAGCTGTCCACCAGAGGGCGCATTCGGGGAGAACCCGAATATGTAACCCTTGGCGGCTCTGCCTCCCGCGGATAAACCTGAAAGGTTCACTCGGTAACTGCCACTGATGGCGTCACAGGCTAGATTAACCTGAATCGTCGAGGTAATCCTGACAATGCCTGGCGCGATACTGTATCCAGACCCTCCATGTCCTGCGCGTAAGAATCGTTCTCGTTCGGGAATCTCGAAAGTATCTTTAGGCCAACCAAGAACCGTTCTCAGCGACGACTGTGCGATGCCTACCGTGTATAGTGAAGAATGAGATGTGAGATGGTAGAACTGAGTGTGGGCTCGTGTACGCGTAAGAAAATTTTAGAGCCTTTTCCGGCCACTAACGATTTATTGATTCAATATCCTACGCGTCTGTGGAAAGTTCAATAACATTCCAGGTTGCGCCACCGTCCAAAATGACATCGATCGGATATTTGGCCAAGTGCGATACACGCGCAACGAAGCTAGTGCAATCTCGTGTGTACGGCCTTCCTCCGCGGTGATCAGCGTTGGAAAATCACGTGGAATTCTGGTTTCGAGATTGTAATCATTTGGGTGATGCTAGGGGTTGTATTTGCAACGACGCGTAGCATCGCGGTATTGATTTCGCGTAACACGCGGAGCGTTTCGATTTCTTCAGAACTCATCATCGGTGTTGTATACATCACTGATGTCTTCAGTGAGTTCGTGCATTAACGCGCAAATCGTTTTTGAGTCCATGATGCTGTCGGTGAGCAATCGATGACTTATGGCGCGAACTGACCCCACGAGCGTTTCCAACCGATCCACAGCTTTGTGGACCTGTTCCGGGTCACCCGTGTAGGTAACCGGTCCACCAAGGCCTTCTCATACAGGTGGCTGCTGCCTTCGAATTTTACTAAGTTGGTCATTTCTTTTTCTCGGCACGTGGATTCGGTTCGGATGTGGGTTTGGGGTCAGGTTGACGTTCGGATGGGAATTTCATTCAGATGTGCTTGATGCCGCCTGGGAATTTCACAAGGTTGTTCGGGTTCGGGTGAACGAGTTGCACCATTTCCTCCTTTTATGCGTTTTACCGTTGCCTTCATCAAAGTTTCCCTTGTCAAATTTATTAAGCATGCTTGCATAGAGTTTCCACTCGTCACCGCGGGCTTGTTTGTTCCCAGTAATGTTCCTAAAACTCATTTGTGCCATACTTTGTTCATCTTCGCATCATTTGCCCGCGTTGGTATATTCAATACGAGATCACTCCAGTTGGGTAGTCTGAAAAAGCAGCACGTATGGGATTTTCAAAAATCCACTGGCGACCTTCTTCAGTAAATAATTTAACTGATTTCATCATTGACTCGTACACGGGTAGTTGTGGCAGTGAAATATTCGGAAGTACATCTCTGACGTCTTCGCCAAGTACACGATTGCCTTTTGCGACCACACCAACTTCCTCTCCGATGTCCTCGATGTAGCCTCTTGTCGTATCTAGGTCTCCTTGGAGTTTCTCAATCGCGTCTGGCAAGTTTTCGATGGTCGCAGCGATTTATCTCGTGGCTTTCTTGATATCTTTGATGCGTTTGGCTGTCTTGACAATCAGACCAGGTTGTGTTTCTGTTCCCATCATCTTTGCCACTTGCGACGCAGTTTTGCGCGGTGGATTAAACAGCGGTGCAAACGTTTCTTTGAAACCCACTGTGAGGTCTTCCCGTGCTGTTTGTAGCTACTGAAACGTATGTTTGACTCGTTCGCGGACACCTATGTAGTTCCAGTTGTTCGCGGCTGACTTTCTAGCGTCAGTCAGCTCCCTCTGCTATGATATCGCTGGCGGAAAGCGGAGCTTTCTCAGCTTTGCTGCTTGTGGCGTTCTCAACTTCATATTTTTCTGTTTTTGACATTGTATCTATTCATCCTGGTTGTTAAATTGATTTGTGAGACGCGTTCGCGTCCAAACCGGTGCGATATTTCCCCCGGGTAGAGAGCGAAGCTCCAAGGTTAATCGTGTGAAAACTATATGGGTCCCGGGTGACCTCCGCAAATATATTCCGAAACTCATCCCACCAGTAATCGACGGCACACCAGGTTCAATGAATGTTTGCGAGGTCATGCGCGTCAACCCCACGAAATATCACCAACATGCTGCAGTTACCCCGGATCAATTTGGGCATGTGGATCACGTCTAGCGGGTTGTCTTGCCGGTCAAGCATCACATCGCCGTACACGACAAGATTATTGTTTTCCGGGTCAAGGTTGTCAATGGTAGGGGCTTCGTCTAATGTGGATAACAACTGGATGGCCGGCGACAAAGTAGTCTTTGACGATGCAAGCGAGTCCGCGAAATCTCCGAGTACGTTATAACATGGTTGATCGTCTGCGGATGGTGCAATTACGTACAGCAAATCCCACTTTAACCATCGCATGATCATATTCAGCCACATTTGAGTTTTCATGGATCCGGCTGGGCCAATGATCAGCGCGCGAACCTAATTCGGAAACACGAAACTGTTTCCATCAGAACTGTGCTTGGGTGGTTGGTGCTTCGTCAACGCCGAGTCAATGACGGTGAAAGCGGAGCTTTTTTTCTTTCGCTCGCGTGCCATGTTGAATGTCACTTGATGTATACTTATCAACATGACTTCATATTGTGTGCGAGGCCGCATCATAACTCTTACCGCAAATCCAACTCGGGTTCTAACGCGTAATGGCAGAGCTGCAATCGCTGGAACTTGTTCCCGGTCTAGAGCAAAGAAGTTTACGTTTGTGGTGGGCAAGCCCGCTCGTGGACGGCCCATGTCTATCGGTGGAGCTGAAAGTTTCATGTCTAAAAAAACTTGGCGGTGATATCGCTGCTGCATTAACAAAACTACCCGGGGTACCGTAGAGTAAATATACTAGTGAAAAGCATATTTGGATTCCTCTGGGACCCAGACATGATTACTGCGAGCCGGGAACACGGCAAGATATACGACTGGATTCCAAAAGGCCAACCAAAGCCCGGAGAAGAACATGTAAACCGCGTCGATGCTGCATGTTACCGACATGATGTCGCGTATAAGGCATCAAACGATATCCGTATGCGTCCAATAGCCGACGTGGATACCGTCCATGACTTGAATACAATTGCAGAACCGGCTGTCTTAGAAAGAATCGCCAGATGGATTGTCAAAGGAGGCATGAAAGCCAAGATTGTATTGCGTGGTCTCTAGTGTGCCACTTGGAGGTGAAGCCCCTCAAGTATCGATATAACAAACATGACCGCGAAACTGACCGCGAAAAGCGTAGCCTCCGAGAGGACTTTGTTCGCGTTATACTACAGTCTCCGCGGTTATTGGAAGGTCGAAGCAGCCGTTGGAAAGTTAGCGAGCGCGGCAAAAGTTACCGACGGCGTCGCCACAGTGTGGCTGGCCAAATAAGCGTTGTGCCAAGGAAAATTTCCCATGGATGGTTTTATGTTTCCACGCACAACGAAGTTCACCAGGCTGATATATTGTTTCTCCCGCATGATCAGGTACGTGGTCGTTACCTTGGACGCAGTCGTGGACGACAATGTACATACAAATATGCACTAACCGTCGTAGATGTTGCCAGCTGATACAAGAAAGTCGAGCCGTTGACGTCCAAAGATTCACCAAGTGTCGCAGACGCTTTCAAATGCATCTAATAATATGGCTGCCGCTTCTGTGAGTGGATCCGGGCAAAGAATTTATCGGAGCTGTTGCTGCATTTTTGGTGAAACACAATGTACTGGTTCGTCGTGGACATGCCAGCGTATAAGCGCAATCAGGCCAGTGTGGAACGATTCAATCGCACACTTGCGGAACGGTTATTTGGGCACAAGTACGGGCAGGAATTGTTGATTAACGATCGGTCTCTGAACGCAGATTGGTCTCGGACCACATATCGGTCTCGCGAGTAGGTGACGCGCATGCGGTCGGTCATAACAGTGTTGAACAATGCAATTACACGCACGAGCGCATTGAGACCCGCTGTCACGATTTGGCAGAAAACCGTGACCGCCACCCACAAAACGGCTTTACCGCCGCATTTACCCGCGTTAGACTTTATCGAGGACAATCTGTTTCGGTATCTGTATGCCCTGGGAGAACTGGAAGGCGGAGAACATCGTGCTAACGGTACGGTCCATTGATGCATTCACGATATTGGACTGAATGGATATTCTAGGGCAATCAACGCGCTATCATTTAGCGCCAGCGGCCACGAGTGGACCTAGTCCACCAAGCAGAGCATTTGTGCGAGATCAAGTAAAAGTCATTGCCGCAAATACGAAATTACCGCCAAGATATATTTTGTGATCCGCGCATGCCTGTACGCGTAAGTGGTGATTCCATCAGTGAAAACCCACCGCTTGGTATCCAGCGGGGACACACTCGCCTTGGTGCAACGATATACAACCATGCGATGTTACTTTGACCAAATAAGATTTGCTGTGTGGATGAAGTCACATCGTTGTTGAAGACACTCCAAATACATATTATGCTTGAGATCTTTCTAAACCACAATCCAAGGAACTCCTTTGACTCTATTGATGTTTTTGCCGGATCCACCGGCGAGACCGCCACCAGGGAGACCAGAGTCAACCACGATCGAGTACATTTTGGGTCGCAATCCCACGAATTCCTCAATGGGCTTGCCCGCGCACTTGTCTTTGAATCTTCCACGACTTTCTTGTTGGCGTTGTTGAACAGCGGATGATCCTTCGGGTACTCACTGGTGTCAAACTTGTCAGCAAATTGTCCAATGTCCGAGTGAACGTCATTGGTAGTGATGTGCATCAGCAACGAGTCTGTATCCGTGTATAGTATCTTGATGTTGTCACCGTACTGTAGCTTGATCGAGTTGTAGTACAACTCGTACATGAGCAGCTTTGACAAATCCAACACGGACGCGCCAACGAGTTAGCCATAAAACATTTTACGTGACTCGAACGCTGGGTCGGCAATAGATCTGAGAAGTTTTCGTTGGTCACTGTCCCGAATTAGGTCGAAACGAATTCGTTTTAGCGGATTTTCCATGGTTTTCCCGAACACTGCAGTTCATCAGTCAGAAGACGTCCTTTTTTAAATTCGTTCATGGCGGCCGTTTGCAGATCTGGATTCGTCTGAATTTAACGGGCCATCCACGCGCGCTGATGAAATCGCAGCACCCAATGGATTCGCATCACATGCAGTCCCAACCGCAGATTCAACTGCAGGTTTCGTACGTGAACAACATAGTTGAGATTCGGACGCAGATTCGGAACCAGCTTGGTTGCGCTCAACGAACTTACGCCTAGAATCGTCCACGAGCGCACACTGGTACGGGAACAACCACTCACTGGGAACCGACAGCGCTTCCGGGGTCAATGGGTATTCCAAGTCGACTTCGAAGTATCCATGGTCGTGTTTGTGGACATCCACGTGCGCGAGACGCAATGCGTCCAGATTCATCGACATAAATTCGCCTACAGGCATCGGTTACACCATCACCCATCCTTAAAGGTTGTTTACAAAGACACATGATGTGATTATTCAGGAGGACAGGGTTGTATCTGTCTACGCGCGGGTTGTTTGCGCAAGCGTAACGGTGACTCCCCATGGAAATCCCGCCGCGGATGCCACGTTGGTCAATGTCAGTGAGCAGTTCCAACTCGACCTTGGTTTTCGACAGCAGTGCATCCCAAGCCATTCCTGGCAATGAGAAATAGTGCACGTGGTCGAGCTTGTACACGCACATGGCGGTATCACAGAAAGCTCGAAAGACATCCGCAAGCAGCAGCACATCCGTGCGCAGGTACAGATCGTGGTAGTCACCGAGATTTCGACAACCAAACACAGACCAGTCGTTGTTCGCGTGCGCGTAGTCGTTGGAGGAAATGCCTTCGCAGGACAGCGACGAATAGAAGGCCTCAGTCAGTGGCAACTGAGTTTCAGAAAACTTCTCCAAGTCGCTCATGTAATCGTAGGGGTAGATTCCTTTGCAGGTGAGCAACTTGAACCTGGAACTTTCAGGTCCACCGTCATCATGGAAAGCGCCTCCATATCGATGAGTGATCGTAAATCGGTCGTAACTTCCTGTCGCAAGGTTGTTGACGAGTTAGTCCAGAATGGAATTGAGAAACTGCAGCAAATCAATGAATTGCAGCTGGCCCAGCCAGAACGTCATGTATTTCTCCATGTTGTTGGGAATAGCACTTATTGCTATGTTCGATGCCGTTGCGATTCCTTGCATGATTAAGTGACCATCATACTTGCGCAGGTTATGAAGCACAACCGGCATTCTTATTTTGTTGGGGTAAATTTGCAGCTGTAGAGTGCATGCATTGTGTGCAGCTCCTTTGTATGCGCCAGTGATCGCGAACTTTGGGGCTCCCAGCTCCACTGGAGGTTTCAGAGCAGTCTGTCCCAATAGGACCATCACAGATCCAACAATGAGTAGCCGTGGAAAACTTGCAAATGTCATCAAGGGTCGTGATCATATCTCACTGTAACCTCGAGCAAATTAATAAACACCTCAACTGAGTCCTTACCTCAGTACAACATTGGTGGCTCAGTTGCTCTGTCCCAGCAGACAACAGAGTAGCAAAACCCACATGAGACTTGTTCAGCAACTTGTGTCATATTTGATTGAACCATGAGGGGCGGCGAAGCTTCCCCAGATGACCTTTGGTCATTCACGAGAACATTCAGGCATTCAAAATCCACCTAAATGATTTTTGGGATTTTCATCATCAGTTGCACTACGGTGAATTTCTTACCAGGTTCTGGCATGATCATATGCTGTGGCTTCTTGCCGACTCCCCCACAGTAAATGTCATCGTCATCAAGCAGTTGTGTGCTAAATACATGCATGCAGCATCGACAAGGAAACTTTCTTCCATGGTGTTTGCTGTGCCGGCAAGCCATTCTGGGAAAATCTTTTATCCACACATAGTGGTTGACCCAGAGGGTCTCGCGCACAGAACCGTTCACGTTTTCTATGTTTCTCAACAACAACAGATCAACATTAGTCAGCGCGCATGAAGCAGTGGATAGTCAAATCGGCTGAATGCTACTGTTCCAAACAAACACATTAATGGCGATATCAAAGTTAAGTTGTTCAAATTTACCGATGTCAGTAACCTGTACAGGGAATTCTATGTTACCAAACTCAAGTTCACCCATAAGCTGCTAGTATTTTCGAGGATGATCTCTATTATCGCGCTCAGGATGCAGCACAGATAAGATCATCCATTCAAAACACCGGTTGTCGCTGTTTTTAACAAATTATCACTGCTCGCTGCAGAATACATGCTGGCATTGGAATATAACTTGACCCACGAAAAGGCTTGTACGGGGAAACCTTAACTTGAACTTCCACGCATCTATAAAGAGTCCATCCTGAACCTTCTCGGGTGTATTTATCAACATCACGAGGATCATTGCAAAACCTTTGTCGATTTCATCACTGATGGTCTCATTGTCACTGCGGTTTAAGATTACACAGGCACCACTGTGAAACAATGCATGTGAGATTTTGGCTCCTTTGGCGCCTTCTAAGAAGAAAACTGGCATGATAAAGTCTGCACCAAGAACAATGTTTTTCCTTGGTCTCAGACATGCCTGCTGCAAAGTACGGTTACAAAACAAGAAAATAAATCAACTGTTCGACCTACTTCTTTCCAATGTTATAACAATTATTCTTGTGGTTTTTTAGCACTTTATTGTTGTTGCCTTTTCTGCATTATTCAAAAATGTTACCCGTCTTGTAAAGTTGGTATTGTATTATATTTGATCTTTCAATTTCCCAAAACAAAATTTGAACTCTTTTGTAGCTTTGATAGTGTAGTATGTTGTCACAGGGATTTACAAATTTTATAAATGTTAGCTTGTCCAGGGCAAGCTGACTGGAAAATTGAACTTGCTCTTGGGAAATTAAAGCTTGTCCCAAATATAATATCCCAACATGAGTAAGAAAATAAAATTAAAATAAAATATGTGATATTTTAAGGAAATTCCTTTTTCTGCCTAGATAAAATATCAGTCTTATCATATCAACTACATCAACAATAATGAAAGCTAGACTGTTTGTAGCGATTTATTTAGACTCACAACTGAAGGATTTGTGAACATTATTTTATCCATTTACTTGACAATTATCATCTAGTCACCTTGAAATTGGCAACATGTATCAAACTATTTGACAAGCCAACTTTTGAGATTTATTTGTATCCATTTAATTGTTTGCCAAGCAGCAAGTATGTATCAGTCTCCTGAAAAGGCTGTCTGGTAAATCTAGATCCCACTTATTTAAACAAAGTCAGCATTTTAACTTCTGTATGTTGTGAATGCAACAAATCAACGTGTAGATGTAATTATTCCTCCAGCAGTAAAGAAGACAACACAACCAGCATTTATACCAGGAATAAGCAGACTGTAAATACTGTAAATAATACATTAAACAGGACTAAGAAACCAACTATGCATGAGAATGGGTCCAAAAATAATAATAGGGTTAAAAAAAATCAGCAATACAAACAATGTAAATGTATGTAGAAATAGTTATATCTCCTTGAGTGCCCAAAATAGTCATTGCAATCCTATTCATGTTACAGTTATGAATTTAGGTATTTCAGGAAAAGGTGTCAATATAGGTCATATAAATATTCAAGGCATCAGAGGGAAAATAGATCAAGTTAAACTCATGTTAACTTCTCCAAATAATAATGTACATTTGTTTGGCATCTCCAAAACAAAATTGACTGACAGTCAGACTAATCATTTTCTCAGCATTTATGGATATGACAAACCTGTTCGCAGAGACAGGAAGGCACGACATGGGGGACTCCTAGCGTATGTCAAAAATGGTACAGTTTACAAAAGAAGGATGGATCTTGAATCTGAAGAAGTTGAATCAATAAGGATTCAGATCACCCCAGAAAAAGCTAAACCCTATTAGTGGGTTTCATGTATAGGTATCCATCCTCCAATGTTGACTGGAATGAAGATTTTGAATTTCAAATAGAGAAAGTTATAAATGAAGAGAAAGAATTTTACATATTAGGTGACATAAATAGGGACCTCGTAAATAAACAAATAAAGAAACATTGGTTGGATTTTGTTGAACCTTTTGGGATTTTGCAATTAGTTAATGAACCCACTAGGATAACATCCAATTCAAGAATACTTATAGACCTTATATATACAAATACTAAAGAAAATGTTTCGAGAATTTCTGTTCCAAAAATTGGTTCTAGTGATTGTTTTGCAATTTTTCTCAAAAGAAAACACAATGACAATGTAGGAGAAAAGAATGTTCATAAATCAATCCCATACAGGTCTTTTAAAACTTTCAATAATGATACTATCAAAATTTTTGATGATACTGATGCTATTTTAAGCACTTGGTCTGATCTGTTTTTGGAAGTTGTTAATAAACATGAACCTTTGAAGACACCTCAGAAATTTTAGATACTATGAAAAGACGAGACCACTTGAAATCTATAGGTAATGAAGATGAATACAAAATCTGGAGAAATAAATTAAGCAAAATGATTAAACAAGCAAAGAGAAACCACTACCAAATAATTCTTGATGACAAGAAAAACAACCCCAAAACTATTTGGAAAAATTTTAAGTAATTTGGAGCAGGAAAGTACAAAAATAAGACAGATATATCATCACTAATTAATGATGTGTATGATCCATATGACACGGCAAATATTTTCAATTAATTCTTTGTAAACATTGCCTCAAAGTTACAGAACATAATTTGGACTCTGATCATTCAGAACTAAAAAGCTTTTGTTCCACAAAACTTCCAAATGATACTAAATTTGAAATTCCGGAAACGAGTTTCGAGTTTGTTTTGAATTACCTAAAAAACATGGACGTTTCTAAATCCACAGGACTTGACATGATAGGTCCAAGACTTCTTAAGCCAGCTGCATCTGCTCTTGCTGATAATATTACCTTTCTGTGTAATCACAGTTAGAGAACAAGTCAATTTCCCCATTCTTGGAAAACTGCCACAGTAACACCACTACATAAAGCTGGATCAAAAGATGATGTAAATAACTATAGACCAATATCAATTCTTCCATCCCTTTCCAAATGACTAGAAAAGCATGTACACAAGTTGTTTTATGAACTATCTCAACAATCACAATCTACTTCATGAAAATCAATCTGGCTTTCTAAAAGATCATTCTTGTGAAACTGCACTTTTGACTTATCTCTATGACTGACAAGTGGCTGAAAGCCTTAGATCAAGGACAGTTAGTTGGTACTGTAATGATTATTTCGACCTAGTGGATCATGAAATTATTCTTGAAAAGTTAAAAATCTATCAATGTAGTGAAGATACTCTTAAGTGGTTCACATCCTACTTAAGCAATAGGTCTCAACGGGTAACATTAAATGGACACCTATCTGAAACCAAAACGATAAGTTGTGGAGTGCCACAAGGTTCTATCTTACGGCCCTTGTTATTTGTTCTGTTCATAAATGCAGTCTCATCAACTGACATGTCTGCTGATGACACTAATTTGTTTGATGCTCAAAGCAATCAAGCTGAAGTTGAAAAAAACCTTCAAACTGCTCTCAACAGACTTCAAATATGGTGCAAGGAAAATGGTATGATCCTCAATATGGACAAAACAAAAGTCTTACTGATAACTATACATCAGAAAAGAGCAAGATTGCAAACTGATATGCTGCATGTTCTCTATGATAACACTTATATGAAAATTACTTGTTAAGATAAAATTCTTGTAATATTTGTAGACAATAACTTGCAATTGTTTCATCATATAAATTATATTTCAAAGAAAATAAACTCTTATCTCTGGCTCCTAAAGAAAATCAAGACCTTCATTCCATTATAGTACAGAGTTACCTTTTACAAAAGTTACATTCAACCACATCTTGACTACTGTAAAATAATCTGGGGGAACACATCTGCTACAAATACAAGGAAAATTTCCAGACTAGAGGAAAGGGCATGTAAAATAATTCTTGATCAGCAAACAGAAAATGTTTAAAATGCAATGCTTACATTCAAAATATTACCAATGCATGAAAGAATATTTTTGAGAAAGGCCAAAATGATGTACAAGCTGTTTACAAAATCTGCCCCCATTTACCTAAACACCATTTTCCAGGAAAGAGAATCTACTGTTACCCCAAATCTAAGGTCATTAAAAGGTCACAATTTCAAAGTACCCAAGCCAAAAAAGGGGCTATTCAAAAATAGCTTTCAATTTTCAGGTGTGCTTGTTTGGAATAATATTCCAGATGATATTAAATCAGCTCCAAGTATCTCTTCTTCCTTCCACAATAGGTGTATTAGATAGATGAAATCATAAAAAAAAGAAGGTACTTATTAGTAGCATTTATGTGAATAGTTGTTTATATACTGTATATTTGCTTGCGTGTGTATGTATGTGTGTGTGAACACATTATTTTTAGCTTGTATTATATGTACATAATAGAGGGCCTCAAGGTAGATTAGTTCTCATTTGTAACTAATTGAGTCACCCTCTGAAAATAAAGTCTTTATTATTATTATTATTATTAATGATCATGAAAACAACAGATCATAAACACCGCTTGTGGGTGCTAAATTTCTTGTACATCAATCATGCTTTGAACAACATCTTCCTGGTAAAACACCTGTCAAAGAAATCTCACAAGTTATATTATTAACAATTAACACCTCTCACCTTAAAACTGGCAACATGCATCAAAACAATCTTTGACAAGCCAACTGTTTAGAGTTGGGAAGCTGACAAACTACCCAAGGATAGGTTAGGACCTGGAAGTCAGTGAATTCCAGATACATACAAATATTACGATTAAAATGTAACTGATAAGTTAAAATATAAGTATTTATTCCTAATTTGTCAAAACTTGATTTAAATAGTAAATATTCACATCATCAAATGATAAAATGCGAGACTGATCTTGACATTGACTACAATATGGAAATGACATGCAATTGATGAAAGAAACTGTGGCCAGTTATGTAATAGAAGAATGAGGTACATATAAACACTAAATAAAGGTGCTGATATATGTACTGTGGCGAGATCGCAGGGTATAAAACTTGCGGAGCATAAAGCATTATGAACGGAACACAACCCTTTTCTCCCTTTCTCTAACAATTTTAGTTCCTTAGAAACTTGAGCTTGCCCGAGCCAAATCTGAGCTTGTTCCTGGAGTCAGGCAAGTGGATTTGTAAATCCCTGTTGTAATGACACCAAATTTTATCCATAATATGTATTGCTCTGCGCAAGAAAAGAAGCTGATTATGGTCACTGATGACATTTAATTAAGCCCAAAATGTTTTTTCATAATTTTAGAACACACTATTGATTGTTTTTTTCTTAAATTCTTAAAGATGAGTTGGAGTCAACCAAGCAACATACTGAAATAATAAAATCAATCTTCACAGCTAAAAAATATGGGTCAGTCGGATGTTTTCTGTTGAAATTTCTCTGGTGCCATTGTTTCAATGTAATGAAAACAAATGTTTAAAGGTTTGTCTAGTGTTTGTATCTTCATCCATAACAGATCACACTTGCATCATTTGTGTAAAACTGAAAGGTCCCAATGCCAGGATGCTTTGCGTCAAAGATGGTCAAATTCTGTTCAGCACTTTTTTTAATAGATAAAGTTGTGTAAATATTTTTCTATTTTTAGTAATGGCAACCATATTTGATAGTGGAAATGCAGCTTTCCTATAAATCTGGAAGACATTCAAAGTAAGACAGCTTCAGATTTGATCCAATTTTCTGTTTTATTTAGAATAAGTTCTTTTAAAAAATAATATTTTTAGTCTACCATTTTGAATGATGAAAACATGTGGCATACCTGTCAACCTCCCGAGACATAAACCTGTACACTAGACCCAAAAAAAACTTACAAAGACCAGAAAAACCTTACGCCAAAGACAGGGCTGAGCAAAAAAAAATTTCATCCACTTGTCCAGGACAAGTGGTTTCAGAAAATTCACTTGTCCCACCTTACTTTTCACATGGTCACCTTACTTTTCACTTGTCCAAAAATGGTAATCACTTGCCGAGATTTGATGAGATGTATGTACTTAATCCATAGAAAGAACAAATGAAATAATATACAACATAATTATTTCTAAAAAGAATTTTAATTTTTCGAAAACAGTTGTTGATATACGTTTGGCTACTTCAGGTACATGTATATATGTTTTAGCTGCTGGATTTTAAAAAAAAATGTCCATGTACATGTCTGCACCAGCACTAAGCCAGCAGTTGATAGCTGTGTCTGAGTTAAAATCCTCAAGCTCTGGTCCATTTGGTGAAATGTTCGTTAGAATTTTTACACTCTCTTGGCTTAAGGAATTCTCACACTCAGTAGCAGTCTTACGTTTTACCCCTCCACTTTCACAAGAATTTTACTTCTTCAAATTGTCCTTATTACCTTCCTTGTGAAAATAATTTAGCAAACTCATTTTATCAACATAGTAAATATCAGCTTGCTTGACAACTACTTCTAAAGTGATCATAACAAACATTTTCTCTTTTAAATATGAACAAAGCTCATTAATTAGCGTAATTGTTTCGCTTCAAACGCAATATCGCACGTGAAAGTTGATTGTCTTCATAATCAATTAAAAATGAAAGACTCATTACTGTCATTTAATCAGTTCATAAAGGAAACCAACACTGATGTCGGTAAAGTACCTTTCATTAATTTAATTACGCCGACTCGCTGGATTAAAATCAAAGTGAACCACTCGTGAGGATCTGGTTTGAGTAAACACAGTGCAAAAAAGCTGCTTAAAACACTGCTAATTAATCATACCAGCTTTGTTTTGTTTGAGGTGTTTTGATTTGCCGATAATTTGGTGGCTTAGCCCAACTAGACATCATAAGAAGTCTTTTAGTGAAAACTTCATGTTCATATGACCATCCATTCAGGAGGAGTAATGATAACAAGATTTTCAAGATGGCTGCTGTGGCAACCATATTGGTTGTTAGATAGGCACCATTTTCATTTAGGACCAACTAGATGATGATAAGGAGTCTTTTAGTGAAAACTCCATGTTGATATGACCATCCATTCAGGAGGAATAGCAATAGCAATAACAAGATTTTCAAAAATGGCTGCTGTGGCAGCCATACTGGATTTCAGATCGGCATCCTTTTCATTTAGGATTAACTAGACATGATAAGAAGTCTTTTAGTGAAAACCCCATGTTGATATGACCATCCATTCAGGAGGAGTAACGATAACTATTTTAAAGATGGCTGCCATGGAAGCCATATTGGATGTCAGATCTGCACCATTTTCATTTAGGACCAACTAGACATCATAAGAAGTCTTTCAGTGAAAACCCCATGTTGATATGACCATCTATTCAGGAGGAGTAGCAGTTACAACATTTTCAAGATGGCCACTGTGGTGGACATATTGGATGTTCCAGCAGCACCATTTTCATCTAGGACCAACTAGACCATGGGATGAATGTGTGTGTAAAGTTTCACGGCATTCCTCCCAGTAGTTTAGGAGTAGCAATAACAAACTTGTGCTAACAGATGGATGGACGCTGGACAACAGACCATCGCATAAGCTCTTCTAGCCTATGACCAGTTAAAAATGAGTTAAAAATGAATGTGTGTATGTGTATGGTAATAATATTTCCAAGTTTCATGACTATTCTCAAATTGGTTTAGAAGGATTCAGAATAACAGAAACTTTATAGAAGGAACACCATTCCCATTTAGGATGAATGTGACTTAGAATAAATGTGCATGTGTGGAGTTGCATGATAATCCTTCCAATGGTTTAAGTAGAGTAGCAATAAAATATACAAGATGTCAATTGGGCACAAGACTTCAGACTGAATGTGTGTCAAGCTTCAAGATAATCCACCAAATGGTTTACAAGGAATAGAACAAGGTTTTTAAGATTCCCATCTTATCTGAGGGGCTTGATTTTCATTTGACAACAAATGAGTATATCTCTGGATAAGAATGTACATATTAAGTTTTATGATGCTCCTGCAAAGGATTAACAAAATATTCAAGATGCTACCTAGACAGACATAATGAATGCCCGAGGGAGCACAAAACTGTACTATAGTACAAACAACATCTCAAAGTGTGTGTGTGTGTGTCTGTTTCATGACAATCCCAATGTTCAGTGGTTTTGCATGGAGTAGCAATGGCAATAATTTGGTAATGAACATCAGACTTGTAGCCATGACATAGAAGCTCTTTTGATCTTAGACCAAATGAGCTAAAAATGAATAGTTGCCCAGTGAGCTCTTCTGATTTTAGACCAAATGAGCTAAAAATGAATAGTTGCCCACAGTGAGAAGCTCTTCTGATCTTAGACCAAATGAGCTAAAAATGAATAGTTACTCACAGTAAGAAGCTCTTCTGATCTTAGACCAAATGAGCTAAAAATGAATAGTAACCAACATTAAGAAGCTCTTCTGATCTTAGACCAAATGAGCTAAAAACCCACACTGGGCTAACTACTGTAAACTCATTTATTTTCATGGATATCATATTTTGTGGGTTTGCAAAAGCATATTTTCATCTGTACTTAAATTTGTAGCATGGGGAAGCCAAAGGGGTCTCTTGATTCTACAGAAGTACCATTGTTTCTTGGGTCTTTAAATTTATGGTCTGTAGCAACAATGAAATCCAGAAAAATTGGTACCCCACAAAATAATACTGATTCAAAGTACAGTACATAGTTTATTTCATAACAGTATTCCCTACATTGCTATTAGTTTCTGGTAAATTTTATAAGAAATCACAGCATCTGTGGCTGCATAAATCTGATGTTCTCTTGGAAGTGGATATTGACTCCAGTCACACAAACGGATAGATGGATCTTTGTTTATCCTGTAACCTAAAACGTTCCTAGTTAAGCCCTCCAAACTCCAATTTTCTGATGATTTCAGTTTCCTATTTGCTAGAGTTTTCAACTCTACGACACTATTACGAATGATATTTTTGACACAAATATCATAATCTTTTTCTAGCTTCCAAAGGTCATATTCAATGTTGAGACCAACTTTTTGGATTAATGGATTCTCCAGCAATTTTGTTAGGGATACTGGAAAGCCATTCATGCAAGCTATGTGAAACAGATAGCATTTATCCTCATTCATACAAATCTGAACCAGCGCAGTCCTGGCCTGTTCTCCCTGTTTGTATGACACAGGCCACTCAGTATCCAAACCCACTGAGGAACCATTAGCACAAGTTGTATCTATACTGGACAAAATATCATCACAAATGATATTACAGTCTCCCTTGTGATAAGAATATATAATGGACCCTTCAAATCTGAACTCTGGCATGGACATTTCCACAAGTTTTTCCACACTGAAAATCATGTTATCCTTTTCTTCTGCTGTTTTTGAACCATTCTGTTTTTGATTTGTATAGTGACTAAACTGCCTAACTACTGTCTCACTTGTTGCTGAAGATGATGATCTGTCTGACATAACTAAAGATCCTGTTTTCATTTCATTAGCCGATTCTCTATTATCACTACTGCTCTCTTTGCGTGATTTCTTGCTTTTGGTGACAGAAACTCCACACAGCCAATCTGGCATTTCCTTCTTATGCCTCCTGCTATTCATTATGGTAACAGCAACTGGAACATAAAAATATAGTACATACAGCTGCATAAAGACCAATGCACTGCAATTCTAACTGTATTCTGTCCTTGTTTCAAAATTTTATCATATATGTCAAATACTCAGCAAAAAATTGATTCTTTGGCCTTTGAATCTATTTCTCTAGTGTAGTACCTTACATTGGACCACTCAAGGATCAAATTACAAACAAATATTCAGCACAAAACTGATTCTGTGGCCTTTTAATTTTTTTTTCTTCAGTGTAGCATCTTACATTGGACCAGTCAAGGATCAAATTACAAACAGTATTTAGCACTTTTACACATAGTGCATAATAACATAACACAATTTACCCATTTAGAATAAACCAATTTACAAATGTAGCTGTTAAGGCACTATACATATCTGGAAATAAATTAATAAATAAGTAAGTGTTGAAATATTTATACAAAAGTATGTATATATGTATGTATGTATGTATGTATGTATGTATGTATGTATGTATGTATGTATGTATGTATGTATGTATGTATGTATGTATGTATGTATGTATGTATGTATGTATGTATGTATGTATGTATAATTTACATTTGAACTCTAAATTTGACCCTTTACACATAATGCCATCTACTGGGCCCTTTTGAGTAGAGTCAAAAACAATGTCCTTGCATATCATTACTACATCATCAAATATACTGCATAGTTTAGTGTACTTCTACAAACTCATGCTGGCTTTTGCCTATACATAGTACTCTGAATACTGCTTCAGGTATCATCCATTAACTCTCCTGAATAACGTAATCAATATAAACAACTGTTTCAAAATTAACAGTTTATACATACATATGTATACATGTATGTATGTATGTATGTATGTATGTATGTATGTATGTATGTATGTATGTATGTATGTATGTACATGTACAGTATATACATATGTAGCTTGAGAACAGTTGTTTTTGACAAGTCTGAATATCATCATTGTACATGGACAGATTATTCTTTGGACCCTTATTTCAATTTGTATATATTGCTACTAAGGCTGCAATGTTTACCAAATGGTCTAAATGTGTAAATGGTTTACAATAACCAAAATGTCTAAATGTGTAAATGGTTTACAATAACCAAAATGTCTAAATGTGTAAATGGTGTACAATAACCAAAATGTCTAAATGTGTACATGTAAATGGCTTACAATAACTAAAATGATGCAGTTTAATCAAAACTATTAGAAACTCTGTCTACCCGTAGGGCATACTCAACAGCTGACTGCTATTATAATGTGTATCACTCAACTTGTCATCGTTTCATTGGTTGTACATCGTTTACCTCGTATTATGACAGGATACAGTATATAAGATATGTTGAAGATATCTGACAGTTGTGGTAAAACATCCTTGGATTGTAGTGATATTGTTTACTACTGTTATATATATGTACATGATGAAAAAATTTAAAGAACTGGACATACTGTCTGGATATGTACAAGGGATGCTTTTGTAGACTCTACAATGACAAAAAAGCTCTGCAGTGGTTAACAAACTTGAAACTGTGTTGTTTGTTTTTTAAAAATGTTACTAATCAAAGGTTCTGATAAGAAAGATGTTGTTTAAGGTCAATATTGTAGTTTAAAGAAATGTTTGTCAACATTTTCAGTAAATCAAGCTGATGTGTGCTGGTGTGTAATGTACCCTATAACAAATTTTCAAAAACGTCTGCCCTTTTTCTAGTGATGCTACATTTAATGTGAAAATTAGACACATACTTTAAGAAAAGAATTAACATAAAATCTTACTAAATAACCCTCTTAAGCAGATGTTGAAACAGGTAATTTAATTAGAATGGGTAGTTCCTGTGTCAATGACAGCAACATGCATGTTTGTTTACACATTTACTGATCTTGTAAACATTTAAAAGGCAGTAAACTAAACAAAACAGTCCGTACATGTTACAGCCTCTGTTGTCACAGACATAAAAACATTTGTGAAGAACCACTTCTCCCTCAAAAGTACCCTTATTCTTCACAAACTGTATTAGCACTTTATGTGCTAAGTAATATGGTCATGTTACTGGTCATTTGGATCATTACCTAGATGGCAGAATACCCCAGTGTTGAATGGGGAGATATTTGCTTAGTTTTATCAAAACCAACTGAGTCTGATTATTCTCTAATGGATCAAAATAATACTTAAATTTTTTTATTTGACTTAACAATTATAAATATGTAGAGGTTGAATTTATATTTGTTGTTACTTGCATTTCCTTGTAAGTGGAGAAAAAACTCAACTTGCAAAATCATATTGTCCACTGACTATTTTTAAGAACTTGTTATTTTACCTATGGTGTAATACCTTTATGGTAGTCCAGAAATTTTAGAATGAAAAGAAACTACTTTTTATTCCGTTTCAATTGTTAAATTTTCATGAACAAAATGCTAAATCTGCAGCTTAATTGTTTTTCTGGTTTATGATTCAAGTCTGATTACACATGTCCAAGTTCATATCATATGATTCAAGTCTGATTACACATGTTCAACTTCATATCATATGATTCAAGTCTGATTACACATGTCGAAGTTCATATCATCTGATCAAGTCTGATTACACATGTCCAAATTCATATCATCGGATTAAAATCTGATTATACATGTCCAAGTTCATATCATCGGATTCAAGTCTGATTACACATGTCCAAGTTCATATCATTGGATTCAAGTCTGATTACACATGTCCAAGTTCATATAATCAGATTCAAGTCTGATTACACATGTCCAAGTTCATATAATCTGATTCAAGTCTGATTACACATGTCCAAGTTCATATCATATAATTCAAGTCTGATTGCACATGTCCAAGTTCATATCATATGACCTTCAAAGGTTATTAGAAATAAAAAGATAATGAAGCATTTGAATAATTTGAACTTTCAGCAAAATTTGTATTAGGAACAAGCATTTTGTTTACTTTGGGTAGTCAGCATAGTATGTGACAAATATTTGAAATTGGCCAGCCTACAACATTTAACAGATTTTACCTAAAGCCAGATAATATGAGAAAAATATGTCCATATTTGGTGAATGAAATGAGATACTGCTGCACCTTAAAAATAATGGTTTTACCCTAATTCACTCTACATTAACAGCATGCAATGGCCGGAGTAAAGGGCTTTATACCAAACAGCTGATATCATGGAAAAGGAATCAATGCCAAAACAAGCTTCATTGTACGTTTCAGAAATTCTTCATTTGTTGTTGTTGAAATACATACAAAACGGAGTTTTGGAAAATGTTGCACTTGCAAAAAGAAGCACAAGTTTAACATTTCAGCTCGCATTTTTCCACAATTAACTTGCATTGTGCGAGTGTAAAATTCAAGTCCTTTATATGTGAAAGATTATGTAGTTTTTTAATTATTTGGATTTATCCCTTGCTGCCCTTCACATCTGCCATATCTTTGGCCATCTATCCAGTTAGTGCTGTGACATCATCCTGGTTGAATGTGAAAGCCCAAATATAAATTTAGAGATTTAATCAAGGGACAGCACCATGTGTACACGTCTGGAAATGCTGTTAGTCTCTTTCAAAATGCCAACACACTTTTAGCATAGTTCTGAGCAGTTAAAACTTCAACAATATATTGAATAATGACATGTACATTTTCCGATATGCATAAATGTAAATACTGAAAACAGGAAATACATGTAATATTCATTGTAAAACACATAAGCCCCCCACTAGAGTTAGTTGAGAATTTCTTCAATGATTTGGGACTGAACATTAAATTTTCTTGGGGGAGGGTGAGAAGAAAGCTGGGAATACTTTTTGGTTCACATGCCCCGCCCCCCCCCCCCAAAAAAAAAAAAAAAAATAATGCTTGGACCCTTAGCCCATGCTCTGTGTTAACACAATATTTTACAAAGTTTTTGTATGAACAAGTCACGTTAAATGATAGACCCCCACCTCCAATTATCAACAAATGAACGTGGCTGGCCTGCTGGGTTAATCATATGATACATACTGTACATTAAAAAAAAACGGTCATTGTATAGCAGGCACCTACCCAATTCTTTTAGAGGAAGGTTTAGGTTTAAAAAAGTGCACAATACTGATTTCAGTATGAAAACAAGAGTGCCGTGAATAGTATATTACACGCCCGCTCAATGTTTGATTTTATGTTCCCTATTTGTGTATTCCACAAGTTGCTTCCCTTGCTGGAAAGAGATTGCCCCGCCCGTTAATAGTTGATATATTACCAAAGAACACAGACACTTGTTTCTATCATTAAAAGAGGAAAACTACTCATAAAGTTTCCCTCTTTTTACTTCTAGAAATAAGTGCCTGTGTCATACAAATTAGTCCGGTAATATAGCCCCTACCCACCCTCACACACACCGACAGGTTTGGGACCGAATATTTAGACAAGGTAGCTCGTTGCTGTCTGCGACATACGACTGAATTCCTTTCTTAAGAGAATCTTTACCATATCATACAGTATTTCCTTCAACCCACCTTCGAATGATTAAGGTGTCCGTAATGTAAATTTGTAAATGTAAATTTGCACCTGCGCGCCGTAAGTAGAAGTTGATATAACCCTCTCAGAAGGGTGAGCACCCAGGACTAGTCACGTGCTACTTGTCATCAGGTTCATTGCGATTCGCAACTTTCTGTCTCACAGAAATAGCAGACGACAATCCGATTGCATCACTGAAACTATTTCCACAGTTCTCTGGTTCAAGTTAGCAAGTATACTGTCAGATAATATACCAATTTTATCTTTGGCATGTATACATACTAAACCTGAAAACTCTCCTTACTGGATCATTATTTTTCTTTTCTTACTATTTTAACGAGATTGTTAAAAAAAATTTTTTAACTAGTACATGTTTGTGACCAGGGGATCTTGTTTGTCATGTCGGAAATTTTCGTTTTCATACTGGCAAATTAAATGATTTTCTTGCCTCATGTGAGCATATTTCTGAATCTATAAATATTCTTAGCAAAATTTTACTTGAAGAACTTTTTTTTACAGACAGTACTAGGTACATTTTTTTTTATTGAACATAAGTTGTCAGGATATTTCATGTTCCCTACATCAAGATCTAACCGGGTGTATGGGGCATTACCTTAAATTAGTTTGCATCATGATCTTTACATCTGTTCCCTTACTAATAGACACAGCATATGGAACCAGGGCATTACCCCCCTGTCAATGACCCCCATGCCATTACCCCCTCCCCATCATTTACCCCCTCAGTATATTACCCTGCGGTTAATTACCCCCCTGCCATTACCATCATTTACAAATACAGTGACGATGAAGAGCTGCCTTGGTTTCACCTCAAAATGATTTTATCCTGTGCTCAATCAATCGAACTAAAGCAAATACAGCGATGACGAAGAGCGACTACAAATTTAGTTGTTAATTGATATTGTGTTGGCTTTACCACAATAAGATTCTGTCCCATCAATTTAAGTGTACACAAACACAATCTGATAAGAGTATTGGCTTCACATCAATATAAATGATTTTAGCAGTTTAATCTGTGCTCAATCTATACTATTGTGTTGACTTCGCCTCATTTAATATAATTCGAGCAGAAATGGTTTCTACGCGCATGCCCCAGAAAAACTATATAAATATAAACCCTATATATATACGTTCTGAAAAATATAATATCACCAGAAATAATTTTACCATGGAGAAAGTTCAGAGTATACGTGGAAAGCAAAAAATTATGGTTAATGGATATGTCTATGTAAAGCAGAATGATTTAGTTGCAGGTGTAATCAGTTATGAATGTGAAAAGCGACGAGGAAATGTAAACGGAGTATCTGAATGTAAAGCAAAGATCAAAGTTAAAAATGATGTTGTAGTTGGATCTCTGCATGAACACACACATGCACCAGATTCAGCACGATGTGAAGTTCTGCAAGTTAGACAAAACACTGACTGCAATGCTCGGATTATGAACATTGTTAAGGACTTTGCTAATAGAGAGCACTTTGAATACTTGCGAGGGATCGCACATAACATTCAGCTGTAATCATATCAATATAACATATTTTATGGTACTATAACATTATGATATGATGAATTTAATATTGAATATTCCAGGACAAGTATATGTTTTCAAGGCTGAGATTAATTAACAATAATAAAAATTGACAATAAATTCTTTTGAAATTTTTATAAATTTATTGTTTATTCTGGGGGTATAACTATTATATGTTATATAGTAATAGACCCGGGGGTGGGGGGGGGGTAACAGAACAGGGGGTAATATACTGACGGGGTAAATGACGGGGGGTAATTGACAGGGGGGTAATGTCCTAGACTCCACATACACACAGACACATACATTCACAAATGATGTACACAAAGACACACTTACATACAGTACAATCCCCAAGATGTTGTAAGTTGCTTGTTTTTTTTTGTTTTTTTTAAAAGGCAATATTGTTTTCTTAGCCCACCCCCAAATGAGAGTAAAGAAAATGTATAAAAAAAAGTAGCTATAAAAAAAATGTACCAAAAGTTGACAATAGGGTCCACTTTTACTTAAACTCATCGCTTCTATTATTCACCTTGGCGACATATTTTTCCATCGTTTTATATGATAAAACAATGTTTATAATGGGTGAGATTTGGGATTTTTGATGCACAACGTGATCTGTATATAACATATTTTGCAAGCAAAATTAGGAAGTTAATAAGATCATCAAAGTTGTTATTTCCTATAAAGATATCTGTTCGTTTAATATTCTAAAATTTGGATTGCAAGTTTGGGTCCATTCCACAAATAATTTCCAAAAGTGTTCAGTAACTGAACAGTCATAGAATAAGTGCTCAATTTGTTCTATTCCCTCCTTACAAAAGGTGCATTTATCATTATCACTTAAATTAATCTTTTTCAAAAACTGATTTGTGGCCATATTTCTATGGAGAAATCTAAAATTAAAGCTAATCAGTTTTGTGTTTTTTGTACCAAGTTTAGCAAAAAGAAAAGAGTTGGTCCATTCGTTTTTGCACCAATTGCACACTCAAGCTGCCTGGACCAAGTTTCATGTTTACCATTTGGCTTTTGTATCTTGGTTCTTATCAGGTCTTTATAAATAAATTTATTGTTTGCTCTTACCCTAAAGAGTGAAGTTTTGTCAAAAACTACATGAAAACTATTTCCATTTTCAAAAAAACTTTTAATTTTCATTTTCCACTTCGCTGATATCTTTAAGATAAGAGCAAAGTACTGTATGAAATTATTAGTTATTAGTGTTTTTTGTTTTATCATAGAGATCCTTGTGCATCAAAAATATGTTGAATAAGTATAACACCATTTAGTAACTAAATTAAGAAGATCTTGAGACAAATATTCATGAACAGTAGATGGTTCATTTTTCCGTTGTTATAAAGCATAAACAGCATCACGCCAAAAAATACTTTGATTTAGACATTTTTTTCAGTTTAGTTTTTCCTAATTTAAATAATAGTGTACCTCAAAATTTTCAAAATATTTGTTCAGAAACCAGTTTTTGCCATAAACCATCTTCGTTTAGTAAAAGACACCTAATCCAGGAAAGTTTTATATAACACACAAATGAGTGCAAGTGAATCATATTTAATCCCCCTTTCTTAAAAGAAGCTATAAGAGCATCTCTTTTAACCCTCTCAGTTTTACTGCCCCAAGTGAAAAAATAATGTATTCAGTTCATTTTCTATATGGGTGGAAGACTTGGACTAGCTGCAAAAAGATGAATGACTTTAGGCAAAATCAAGGATTTTATCAAAGTAATTTTTCCAGTAAGGGATACATTTCCTCTGATCGACCAGCCAAGCAGTTTCTTTACTTCAACTCCATTGAATAATTAAGTTCTACAATATCCTCAAAGTTCAAAGAGAAATCTACTTCCAGTAAAATTGGACATTGACCAGTTAATATCAATTTCTGGACATATTTTTTCATTAGAATTTTTTTTATTATTTCCAGTCCAAATAGCTTTTGATTTAAAAACATTGCAGTACAGACCTGATACCAAGGCAAAGTCATTTAAAATCTGCATGGTTGTCTTCAATGAAAAAGAAGAACCATCTAATAATAGAAAAGCATCATCACTGTACTGCCCTAATTTGAACTCCATTTCATTAAAGAAAATGCTGTAATATTTTTGTTCTTTTTTAGTTCTATTGCAAGAAGTTCAATTCCTATTATAAATAAATAGGGTGCTAAAGGGTCTCACTGGCGACAACCTCTATCCAAATTTAAAAAATGGGGATAAATGTCCATTAATGACACAACGTTTTGATTTATTGCAAAATACTTGGAACCAGTGACATATGGATTCTCCCAAGTTAAAAGATTTAAGAGCATTTTCATAAAAAATCCCATTCAACCAAGTTGAAAACTTTTTCAATGTTTATCAATAGGAGAAGACCAGATTCATTTTTTTCCTCGAGATATTGCATCAGGTCATACAAAATTCTTGTATTTTCACCAATAAATCTACCTTTCATAAAACCATTTTGGTTGACACCAATGATAAAAGGGAGGACTTTCTTGACCCTATTAACAATAGACGCCGAAACAATCTTGTAATCTACATTAAGTAGCGAGATTGGTCTCCAATTTTTACAAATAAATTTCCCGTCTTTATCTTCTTTTGGAATGCAAGTAATGATTCCCCCGAGACTAAAATTCTGATTAATGTTGCATATTGTATCCAGTGTTTAGAGACCTAAAGAGAAAACCACCTAGAAGAATTTGTAGAATTCAAGAGTAAATCCATCAGAACCAAGGCTAGTTTCATTTTTCATATTTTTCAGTGCTAAACCACATTCCTCAAAAGTTAACTTACCTTCACATGAGCTTCTTTCAAAATCTAAAAGTTTTTTTTCATCATGGTTAAAAATAGTGGTTATGAGTTTGCAATTATTGTTGTTTTTGCTTTTGTATCATTTTCATAAAAAAAATATTTCTGTTGATTTAATACATCCTTTTGACCTGTTACCCTTATTCCATCTTCCGTTATTAATTCTTGTATTGTTCTGTTTGTGTAATTTCTCTTTTCAAGATCGAGAAAATATTTTTATTTTTTTTGTTAGCAAAATTTTACTTGAAGAACTGGGTTTGGACACAGAGATGTATACTCTTAAGACAAAGAGGACTAATTAGGGTTACAGGCTTATTGAATGATGCCAAGCATTGTATATCCGTATTTCTATGAGACCAACCATTTAGCGAGGGGCGTAAACAAGTAGGCAAGGGGTCTGTGAGATGGAACCCCTGGCGGTAGCCTAGTCCCTGGAAACTCCTGCATTTTAATTGTTTTTAGGGCATAATTTTAACCATCTAACTGTAAAGAAAACTCACTTTAGGAAACGTTCCGGTTTCACGCTTTTTTTTCTCTCAGTAGTTTGAGAAGGGGGGTCTGTGAATCTTTTGAAAAAAATGTCCGACCCTCAAAAAAATATCCTCCCTCTGATTTTTAGTCACATACAGAAGAAGAAAAAAACTATTATATCCATTATATTTCTTGAAAAATAAATTATCTTCAGGTAACCTAATGGGGCCAGAATTTTTCTTTTTCAAAACAGATTAGAGCCCCTGCCCACGGAAAATTAAACAGTTGGTCCCTAATGGCAGATTGGGTAAACAAAAATTTATAGGTAACATGCAGAGATGTCAGCTTGATTGACATGTTAAAAGCTTACCCAAATTCTGAACTAATAGACATGAATCTGAAGTTATGGATTTTGGTCCAGAATAATTCAACTGTCATAGTGTATTTCATCAAGATTGCTATTAGAGCTGATGATGTACAGGTGTCACCATTGTATAGACCATTTCAGTAAGTAATGGCTTTCAGTGCTGCACCTTGGTTGAGCTATCAATGAGACATTTTATGTACCTCTGACACGCTATAATGATCGAAATATGTGGATTGTGGTCAGAGAATGTCCCATGGGCTCAATGAAGGTGCAACACTGGACTTTCAGTTACCTCCTCCAGATGATGCCATATACAGATAATAGAATAGGTAAAACTTACATGTGCTTGTGCACAGATAATAGGTAAAACTTACATGTGCTACATGTGCACAGATGTGATTGTTACCTTCTATATGGTTATTATAAGCTAAATTTGATAGCGAACCTCCTCAGACATGGCCCCACCAGGTTCTGACAGACAAGGCAATGAACAAAAGGAGTCCAGAGATATTTATAACATGTTATAGATGTCTGTTTCAGTTAATTTGACTATCAATGACATGCCGCTTTTGACAAGACAATCCATAAGCCATGCAAATTTAAGAAGTGACATAGATTACAATAGTTCTAACTTGTCATTAATTGGCTAGATTTATTTTTTTTTAAATTTCATGATTTAATGATTACTGCATTTTAGTAAAGAGTAACTTGCTACCTTTTGGATCTCCATTTGAAAACATCTTGTATATGGGAAGAGCTTCTTCATAAGCAAAATCTTTTTCTTGCACATAAATATGTAACAGAAATTCTCATACAAAGATACCTTATTGGTATGCATTAGTAAAAACATCTTCCTCCACAAGATTGGAATAATTCACTGGTATTTTATAAACAAGTCTTACAAATATAATTATATTATAAGATTATCAGCTTAGTATGTTTTTTATTACATTGCTGTATTGAAACTGTCAGACTTTATTTAGTCAAACATATAAACTTGCTTCAAAATATTCTAGAGCTTTAAATGTGGTAAAATTTTTAGTAATAATTCTCTGCAAATACATTTATAAACTTGGACATGGTTTTTAGGAGTAGCAACAAGACGTTTTCAAGATGGCTGCCATAATGGTCATATTTGAGGTCAGATCAGCAACATTTTCATTCAAGACCAATTAGGTACTATAATTAGTCTTCTGGTGAAAACCTCATATTGATATCACCTTCCATTTAAGAGGAGTTGCAATATCAAGATTTTCAAGATGGCTGCCATGGTGGCCATACTGATGTCATATCTGCACCATTTTCATTTGGTACCAACTAGTCTTCTGGTGAAAACCCAATGTTGACTTACTTTCAATTGTGGAGGAGTAGCAAAAAGATTTTAAATATGGCCACTGTGGTAGCCATATTGGAAATCAGATCAGCACAATTTTTATTTAAAATAACTAGACACTGTAAGAATTCTGATGAAAACCCCATGCTGATATGACTTTCTGTTCAGTAGGAGTAGTAACAACAAAATATTTAAAGATGGCTGTTGTGGTGCCCATATTAAATGTTGGATTGGCACCATTTTCATTTAGGACCAACTAGACATCATAAGAAGTATTCTGGTGAAAACTGGATGTTGATATTCAAGATTTCAAGATGGTTTTAGTGAAAACCCCATGTTGATATGAGCATCTATTCAGGATGAGTAGCAATAAGATTTCAAGATGGCCATTGTGGTGGCCATATTGTATGTCGGGCAGCACCATTTTCATTTAGAATCAACTAGACATCACAAGAAGTCTTCTGGTGAAAACCTTGTGTTGATATGACCATTGTTATGAGTGGCAATCAGATTTTCAAGATGGCTGCTGCAGTGGCCATATAGGATGTCAGATCGGCATTATTTTCATCTATGACCAACTATACATCATAAGAAGTAATTTAGTGAAAACCCCATACTGATATGACCATTCATTCAGAAGGAGTAGCAATAACAAGATATTCATCATGGCTGCTCTGGTGGCTATACTGGACATCTGAGCAGTAAATTTTCATTTAGGGCCAACTAGACCTTGGGATGAATGTGTGTGTCAAGTTCCATGTAGTTAGCAAAACAAATCTGTGCTAATGGATGGACTACCGGTAATGATGGACAACATGCCATCACATAAGCTCTTCTGGTCTATGACAAGTGGAGCTAAAAACTGCAAGCTAAGTTGTGTTTGCAAGATTCTGCTTTACAGTGCAGTCAGCTGCAGGGCAATAACTCTGGCAAAAACTGTGGTAGCAAAGTGATTATTTGATATGTGCATCTACAGGCGATGACCATAATATTTACCAACCTTCACGGCAGTCCATCAACACAAGTCCCTTGAAGAGACTGACACTGCTATCCGAAAAGAATTTTCAATTATTCAAGAAAAGACCATTTCTTCTTTTTAACTGCCGAGATTTTCAAATTAGCCACTGTGGTGGCCATACTGGATGAAAGATTGGCACCATTTTAATTAAGGACAAAACTGATACCATTAGAAGACTTTTGGTGAAAACTCCATTCCAATATGACCATGCAGGAGCAGTAGCAATAACAAGATTTTCAAGATGCCCGTTTTGGCAGTCTTATTTGATATAAGGTTGGCACAATCTGCATTTAGAACCAACTAGATATCATAAGAAACCTTTTGGTGAAACTCTATATC
Organism: Margaritifera margaritifera; assembly: GCA_029931535.1. Taxonomy (NCBI): domain Eukaryota; kingdom Metazoa; phylum Mollusca; class Bivalvia; order Unionida; family Margaritiferidae; genus Margaritifera; species Margaritifera margaritifera. The sequence goes on from JAQPZY010001580.1 coordinate 2,118,371, forward strand.
GATATGACCATCAATTTTACAGTAGTGTTAAGATTTTCAAGAGGGGACCATATTAGATGTCAGATCAGCATCATTTTCATTTAGGACAAATTAGACACCAATACAAGTCTTCTGGTGACTTTCCATTTAGATGGAGTAGCGATAACAACATTTTTAAGATGGCTGCCATGGTGTACATATTGGATGTCATATTGACATCATTTTTATTGAGGACTAACTAGACATCATAAGAAGTCTTCTAGTGAAAACTCAATGTTGATATGACTTTCATCTAGAAGCAGTCATTATAACAAGATTACATGATGGCCCCTGTGGAGGCCATATTGGATGTCAGATTGGCACAATTTTCATTTAAGACCAACCAGACACCATTGGAAACCTTCTGGTGAAAAACACATGTTGCTATGACTTTCCGTTTTTCTGGAGTAGTGATAAGAAGATTTTCAAGATGGCTGCTGTGGTGGTCATATTTAGACATCAGATCAGCACCATTTTCATTTAAGACCAAGTAAACCTTGGAATGTATGTGTGTGTAAAGTTTCCTGGCAATCCTCCAAGTAGTTTAGAAGGGGTTTCAATAACAAACTTGTGCTGTTGGACATATGGAAGATGGACAACAGGCCATCCCATAAATTCTTCTGGTCTATGACCAGCAGAGATAGTAACTGGGGGACTAGTTGTGTTAACGATATAGTGTCATACACTGCATTCAGCTATGAGACAAAACAGGCAGTAACTCAAGTAAAGCTTGTGGGAGTAAAGTGATTTGTTGATATGTCCATCTTCAGTTCATGACCATAATATTTCATGGCAATCCATCATAAACTGTGGGACTAGTTGCACTAACAAGATTGTCATACACTGCATTAAGATACAAGACAAAAAAAGGCAATAACTCGAACAAAAATTGAGGGACCATAGTGATTTGTTCATTTGCATATCCCCATGTGATGACCATAAGATTTAACCACTTGGATCGCAACCCATCAACAAGAATATCCCTTGAAGGGACTGATGCTCTACTGGCTGAAAAGAATTTCCAGGAATTCAATAGAAGACCATTACTTCCTTTTAACTGTGGTGTGTTGAAACCATCATTGATATTGTTCAGTGATAACAAGATTTTCAAATTAACTATTCTGGTAGACATATTGGATGTAAACTGGGCACCATTTCCATTTAGGACCAACAAGGCACCATAAGAAGACTTCTTGTGGAAACGCCATGTTGATACAACTTTCCATTTTGAAGGAGCAACGATAACAAGATTTTCAAGTTGGATGCCATGGTGGCCATATTCGATATCAGATTGCCACCATTTCTATTTCATACCACCTAGAGATAAGAAGTCTTTTGGTGAAAGCACAATGTTGATATGACCAGCCATCTAGAAGAAGTAGTGATAAGATTTTCAAGATGACTATTGTGGCAGTCATATTAGAAGTTGAATCAGCACCATTTTCATTTACGACCCACTAGACATCATAAGAAGTCTTTCAGTGAAAACCCCATGCTGAGATGACCATTCATTCAAGAGAAATAGTGATAACAAGATTTTCAAGATGGCCACTGTGGCAGGCATATTGAATGTCTGATAGGCACCATTAGGACCAACTAGATATCATAAGAAGTTGTGTAGTAAAAAACCCCATGTCAATATGACTTTTATTCAGGAGGAGTAGTGATAACAAGACATCATAAGAAGTCTTTTAGTGAAAACTCCATGTTAACATGACTATCCATTCAGGAGAAGCTGTGATAACAAGATCTTCAAGATGGCCACTAAGGTGGCCATATTGGATTTCAGATTGGCACCATTTTCATTTAGTACCAACTAGACATCATAAGAATCCTTTAGTGAAAACCCCCATGTTAATATGACCATCCATTTCTTCGGAGTAGCTATAACTAGATTTTCAAGCTGGCTGCTGTGGTGTCCATATTGGCCATTAGATCAGCACCATTCAAGACCAACTAGACATCATAAGAAGTCTTCTGGTGAAAACCCCCATATATGACTTTCCATTCAGGAGGAGTAGCAATAACAAGATTTTCAAGGTGGCTGCTGTGGCAGGCATATTGGACATCAGATCGGCACATTTTTTTTTATTTAGGACCAAGTAGACATTGTAAAAAGTCTTTTAGTGAAAACCCTCTGTTGATATGAACATCCTTTCAGGAGAAGCGATAACAAGATTTTCAAGATGGCTACTGTGGCAGTCATATTAAATGTCCAAGGGGCACCATTTTCATGTCGAACCAACTAGACTACGGGATGAATGTGTGTGTAAAGTTTCAAGGCAATCCCCAAGTAATTTAGGAGGAGCAGTGATAACAAACTTGTGCGAACAGACAGACAATGGATAACAGACAATTTCATAAGCTCTTCTGGTCTATGACCAGTAGAGCTAAACACTATAAAAACCACGGCACAAAAAGAATCTACCTTGACCTTTAGAGCCAAAATCAATAGGTTTTTACAACAAATGCAAGCTACTTACGGAGCTAGGTAAACAGCAGATGGTGGAGAAGTAGAGTTATTGTGGAAGCAAAATAGGGGACAGACGGACAAAATCATAATATGCTATGATCCACCTTATGGCAGGTGTATAAAACTGGTATAAAAGCATACAATAATTGCCTATGATTGGCAAGCAAGATATGTAGCATCTGTTATAAATATCCAAAGGGTTGAAGAAGTCATTAAAAAAGACTAGAGAGAAAAATGTACATTCTGTCATAACTTTTGTGGAGTGGAAATGATTAATTTAACTGACATCTCTTTTACTAAACATTTCTGTTTTAAACATTGTATTTGAAAAGGTTTTATCAAGAAAGAACAAAATTTTTTGTCTTGCCTGCCACTAATATAGCCCTCGTTAGTGAAACCTGCAATATTTCCGATAATGTTTTTTGTTTCTTTTTTGTTGTGTGTATGTGAATGCTTTAATATAAAAAGCTTATACAAATACAAAACATACGTATAACCATTTGGGGACCCAAATAAAACTGACCATGGATCATGAACATATATTAAACAACATTATAACTACAGTGACTCCCTTATGTGCAGAAAGTAAAACTACCATACTTGTACTGACCTAATGATGACTGTATTTACCATATAGCACACATTCAACTGTGAAATGGAACAGTGTACACCCAGATTTGCTGTAACATAAATCCCAGGCAGATTAAAGTCTACTATGTCTTTTCAAAATCATACATATAATAAAGGTTTTTATATTTTTAGCAATGGTGGCCATATCTGATGGCAGATAAGATAAGTACAAATCTGACAGGCCCTTATGCCATGAAGCTCTGTGCCAAAATTTGGTTCAAATTGGCAGTTTTTGAGAAGCTGAAAATAGCAATTGCTGAAGGATGCCAGACAACATATGATGGGGAATACCATAAGCTCACTTGGCATTTAAGCCAGATGAGCTAAAAATAAAAAAGAAAAAACAAATCAGAAAAAAGACAATACAGAAGAATCCAAGTTTTATACAATTTTTAAATCATAATTATATGTAAAAGATCAAATTCATATTGTATAAAATCTGATTTTTATTTTGAGCCCAATAACTGTTTAGAAACAACAGAAGTGATTTTTTTCCTAGGAAATAGTTTGTGTTGCAGACTCTCTTTATGCACAAATTTCTCATGGTCAGGATTCGGAAGTTCTCCAAACACACATGAGCCATCCAAACAGGGCCGTTTAAAGTCCTTCTCCTTCAGGATAATTGTCTGCCTTACGACATCTTCATCAATATGAAGTGTGTCTCCAACACTCTTCACTGCAGTTGGAGAGGAGTCAAAGTTAATGATGAAGTAGCTGAAAATATACAAACAGCATAAATAAAATGAAAAAAGCAGAGGGAAAAGAGCTAAGCACTGTTTATTTAAATAGTACATGGTACCAAGGAAAGTACCCAAATATAAGTAGCCAGGTATTTAGATTTTGAATTGACTGATATAATCTCTGCAGTAATGTAGAATCTGAGAAATAAGCACACAAATAAGTGTATACAAAAAATATATAGTGCACAGTGGCCTTCTGATATTTTAGCAGCAAATATAAACACATACCGGTATATGTAAATAGAAGAAAACCCCAAGTTTCAAATGTAAAGTTTATTCTCCTTCCCTTAATAACTGATAAGCTGGACTACTGTCCACTGCACATACAATTCTGAAAACAGTGACATAACAGCTATATCTATTTTCAATTTTTTAAAAATTTTCATGTCATATTAAATTTCAGTGAACAGGAATATTTTGCACACAAAATCAAGTAAATAAGTTAAAAAGTTTCTATAAAATATTGTGTCCTGCCTGTGAGAGCAAGTTCTATGACAGCAGTAGTAACGAGAGCTAGTAGCAATGGGTGCATCGTCAAGGACCCCACCCTGTACAATTTGTTTGGTGGGGCCTTAAACAGATGAACTTATGTTGGAAAACCAAAGTTTGGAGAAGATTGGCATTCTGGGTCTATCATTCTTCTAAATGATGACATGGAATGCTAGAAATGCAACTTATTAAAAGTTTCATCAATATAAATGTGCATGATAATTTTGGACAAATGCAATATTCCTTATTAAACTTATGCTGTGGAAAGCAAAGTTAGGAGGTCATGCTATCTTGGACTATAACTCTTGTAACTGGTAATGTGGAAAGTTTTAAATTAAACTCATTCAAGGTCTCATCAATATAAACTGCATGCCATATTTGGTTTAAATCCAACAAAGCTTAGTAAAGTTATGCTGCAGAAACCAAAGTCAATCAGGGGCCATAACTCCTGCATAAAATGTCATGGAAGACTGAAAATCCAAGTCACCCAAGTCTTATGAATTTGAAGCCACAAGGCACATCTGGTTGAGATGCAACACATTTTAGTGAAATTACCTTGCAGAAACTAATGTCAAGTTGATGAGGAATCAGGGGCCAAAACACTTCTAAGTGAAACTAAACCCATATAAGGCTCATGTATGTCTATGATACAATGCACACATCAAACTGTATCAAAACACGTTGAATGGTTCCTGAGCCACATGTATGCTGGTTAAAGGGATCTGCTGTAGTGGATTTAATATTGATCGTAAAAGAGAGATAACTCCATCAAAATTTGACCCAAAAAGATGAAACTTTTAAAATGAACATTTACATGTAATAGGCAATTCACCTACCAAATGACATCCAATTATGTGTAAGGGCTGCAAAGCTATGCTGATTACAAGAAGCATTAATGGACAGACTGATGGACATTTGGAAAAGCGATTTCTAGAGTGCTGCCACATCTCAATGCAGGGCCATAAAACTCAATCATGAAAATTAACCACTTCTGATGTACAGTATGTATACATGTGCATATGTATGTATTGGGTTTAATGGCACATCAACACAATCCTGACTAAATAGTGCTGAGTAAATGTGTGGTAGTAAAAATGGTAAAAGTAAGAAAAAGAAACTTATATCACCTGTGATACTGTGACATGAGATCACTATATCTCATGTGCTACTACGAGCATGTGAAAAAGAGTTTGCAAAATGTTAAAGAGCAGAGTGATCTAAAAAAACTCAGGACTGCCACCTTGCCAGACCTTTCTTTAATTGTATCCAATATGAAGAAGACAAAGTGTTATCCATTTTCATAAACAAACTATAACATGCCAGTATAGAAGTAACGATGATAAAACTTCTCCAAAAAGTATAAATGGCAACAAGGATACATTATAAAAGAAAGAGAATTTGTGTTGTCACCTGTATTGTCCCATCCCCTAAATCTGTCCCTGGAAACAGAATATTGATTGCATATCTCAGTTTGTCTTTTCATACACAGTAAGTGTACATATGCCTATTCTACCATGGGAAGTTCAACAGTTTCAGAACTATGGCCCTGGGGATAACTTCCTGGGGGTTAAGAATAAACCTATCAACCAGTATCAGTTGAATGTCTAGATTCATCTTTTCAGGCAGCAAATTGTTTGGTATGTTTTAATCTCAGAATTGAGCAAATCCCTTAGCCCAACCTCCAGTATGTGTACATCCCAGGGCAAGTCAGTTTTTGTCCAAGGACAAGTCTGATTATGCCACAATGAGAGAGTCTGACAACTGCTAATTTTCTGATTCTGATTAACTGCTAGCATACAATAATCTCTCACAGTCATATCAGTAACAATCTCAGTAGTCACATTTAAGTTGGCTTTGTTTTCACTAGGAGTCATCAGCAAGCATATCTCCTGCCACAACAGTACTCAAAAAGATAAATGCCAGTGTCTTGCTATATCGAACCTGTGTAAAAGAGTCTTTGAGTTAAAAGCGGCAGTGTGTCTGATACTGAGTGCTGAAGCATATTTCACAGACTAATGGGGCAGTAGACATCCAAGGTTACTGTAGTTACTTCCAACTCCACTGCATACAGGTAATGAACCCAGAAATCGAATGCAGGAGATTTGTTTCCAATGCAGGAGAATGGCATTTCAATGCTGGAGATTCGTGTTTTAATGCAGAAGATTGGTACTTCAGTGCAGAGATTTTTCAAATGACCTGTCGGACTAAAGACCAGATGCAAAACGAAAGATAACTCTGCCTACTAATCGCATGGTCCCTCTCAATTGAAACCTACAACAAGCTACTCAATAAGCACTGCAACACTATCTGGACTTGATGCTCTTTCGGACCATTTATCTGAGAATTTTCTACCATACAAAACCACCTTTCACCAGCACCACAAAGCAAGAGTTTTGTAATGTCTGTGAATATTTCTAAAGTTGGATATAATTAGGTTAACTTTCTGCCAGAATATTTTGCAGGCAGCACAAGTCCTAGGAACCACTTATTGTATATGTGCCGTGATCTCCTAGGATAGTATCGGGGTAACTGCGCAATAGCATCATAAAATGTTTTTAAAAACATAAATTATCATAAAAGTGAAAAAATGAACAATAATGAAATATAAAAGAAGTACATATATTTACAGAGTATTCTTTATTTCCCTAACTTGTAACATGATTTAATGTCAAACTCATTTGTCCTTGAATTTAAATAAATGATATCCTTCGTTTCTTCACTTCCCCATATATTTTGATTGCCACATGAATTAAAGTCTTTTAGGCAAAGTCCTTCTGTACTAATTGTCATTAGGTAATTCAGCACCCTCTGCGCCAACCTGTTCCTAAACCCACTCTTGATTCTGTTCATCATAGAGAATGACCTTTCACAGTCTACAAAATGAAGAAAAAAAATGTATTAATGGATGTACAAAAAGATACAAAACTTTAGAGTTTATGACTACTAAATAATAAGTAAGCAAATGGATGAAACTATTCAAGATATATTTATTCCAGATGTCAAAGTCATAATATGGTTGTAAGTTCATCTGGGGCAATTATGAAGCTTGTAGAAAATAGCTCACTGATTGAGGTTATTTTTTTTATCGGCAATTCTGACAAATAGACAGATGACATGTATTAATGCAGCAAAATACTGATTAAAAAATACCACCACTTAATTTATCACGTAATACATTCCAATTGCAAACTAGTTGTTCATTGTTGGAGAAATATTTTAAATATAAATGAAGGAATAATTCAACACATTTTATTTACTTGTTTTCAAAACAGGTAATTATTAGGGCAGCACTTACTTAAGTTGCGGTTTACTGATCAAACTATTTTTCTCTTGCTCAGAGTATACTATGTAAATATATGAGCAACTCGTGGATAAAATGCAACTTTCATTCCTTGTCACATTTTCTGGAAATTAATAAGAATGACAACGATCAGAACTACAACTACTGCTACTACTATATTATATTGTAATAGTCCCCAAGAAATTGTAAATCACACACACACGCCCTGTTGGTTGCTAAGTAGATCTGAACCAAACTTTAGCAATATGGAAAACTTACCATCCAATCCCGCAGTTTCCACCCAAGGATATTTGAAGCCTTCCATTCAGTGTTGAACCCTGTTCTTTTCTTAAGCTCCTTCTTTGAGGAAATCACGCTATCTGAATAAGAATTACCATTGGCAGCACCAATCTCTGATCTTCATAGCCAGGCCAACATGGGTGTACACAGGCACTGGCTAATTTTACGTTTTTTTTAAAGGTGGTGTGTCCATTTTGCACAAGTATTTGCTTAACTTAAAATGTAATATGTGTAACTATTTTAGCAGCTAGTGGAATTTTATATGGATAGAAGGAAACATAAAAGCATAGCGGCAAAAGCGCATAGCGTAGCAGCAGATTCTAAAGCGCTGTGGGCTTAAATGATAGCATAGAGGGACCGCTTTATTAAAAGGTCCTGGGGAGAACACTGATGAGTCGATCTTCAATTCTAAAACATATTTAAGCTGGGGATTAGATTTGTGTATTTATATTTTAGTAAAACATACACACCCCTCCACTCTCTCACCAACTCTGAAGAGTTTTGGTGCCATATTATTGATAAATTCAGTGTGTGTTTACATGTACTTAGATTTACTGTCATATATTGATTTTCTCAATACTCATTTTGGAAATAATGACCAATGATTCGAGTTCTTATTAGCAATGATCAAATTATGTATTTCCATTGTGTGTGTATCACAACTATTAGTTCCATGCAGAAAGGACACTTTAACTGTCCACTAGGCTGATATATAATGTTTTGCTACTCCTTTTTCATTTTCTTAAAATGTATGTGGAGTGTACTTATGTCAGCTTGTCTATTTTTATCTTATAGCTCTTATAAACCTTCAAGGTATGGAATAATGAAGTGACTATTCATGATTATCAAACAGTATACATTTTCTCATTATTCTATGCTGGATGTGCAGTGTAAATTCAACTTTGTTAACAAGGGTATATTTTGTGTTGGATATTTGATATGTTCTTTTCTCAAATTACTGCTAAATTCTTTGTTGTTCATTCTTTATGTATTTTGTAGAATTGATTGTACTCATCATAACAATATCAATCAACCCAATCAATCTCTCTTACAATCATTTAGATTTACTATCTTGTATCTCTCATTCTGCAGTCAATTTGTATTATATATATATATATATATATATATATATATATATATATATATATATATATATATATAAACATACATATATATGTGTATATTGAATCACTGATTGAGTACTTCATACTTTTTTATTTATTTCTGTTTATAGTAAAAGTGGCTTCATAATTTGCATGCGTAAGATGTACCAGAGACTTTTAGGTATTTTAAGTCGCTGGATATACCAAATACCAGTAAATACTAGTATTTGCATATTATAAGTCTCTGGATATACCAAATACTAGTATTTGCATATTCACTTACTTATGTTAATATCTATGTGTGATATACTAGATTTTTGGGTATTATAAATCTCAATATATACCAAATACTAGTATTTACATATTATAAGTCTCTGGATATGCCAAATACTAGTATTTACATAGTATAAGTCTCTGGATATGCCAAATACTAGTATTTGCGTAGTATAAATCTCTGGATATGCCAAATACTAGTATTTACATAGTATAAGTCTCTGGATATACCAAATATTAGTATTTACATAGTATAAGTCTCTGGATATGCCAAATACTAGTATTTGCATATTATAAGTCTCTGGATATACCAAACACTAGTATTTACATAATATAAGTCTCTGGATATACCAAATACTAGTATTTGCATATTATAAGTCTCTGGATATACCAAATACTAGTATTTACATAATATAAGTCTCTGGATATACCAAATACTAGTATTTACATAGTATAAGTCCCTGGATATACGAAATACTACTATTTGCATAGTATAAGTATCTGGATATACCAAATACTACTATTTGCATATTATAAGTATCTGGATATACCAAATACTACTATTTGCATAGTATAAGTATCTGGATATACCAAATACTACTATTTGCATATTATAAGTCCCTGGATATACCAAATACTAGTATTTGCATAGTATAAGTATCTGGATATACCAAATACTACTATTTGCATATTATAAGCATCTGGATATACCAAATACTAGTATTTGCATATTCACTTGTTTATGTTAGTAGCTATGTGTGATATATTTGACGGTTCACTTTTTTTTTGTGTTCATTGGCAGTTTGATGTTAAACACCAAACATCTTAATGCATACAAATAGCTCTAATGCATGTTTAAAGGTTCATATAAGAACATTTCTATCTGCTGTTTTGAATGGACTATTCGTACATACAAACGTATGGTAATTTCCATCAAAGGCTACATGCACACCTTTTCACCACTGTCACAAGTCTTTTAATGACAGAAATACATAAACCAATATAGTACAACATTGTTTATTCTTATTTCAATCTGTAACAAAGTACATTTAAAGCATATATTTAATGTTTGATGCATGATATATATATTACATATGTTATTTTGTTATCTGAAACATTTCAGTGTTTATAAAATCCAACTAATTACTTGTTTTAAGCACTGAATCATGTCAAAGCAGCTTTAAAACTAACACCAACTCCAAAAATAAGAATATACATATTTCACACTTCAGCACCTCTTATTTATAAATTATATCCTCAAATCTGCAACTGGTTTTTCCTATACCTTGTGCATCCTATGTACTGGCATCCTTTGCAGCAAACAAAACTTCTTTAGAAGACTTGTATGAAAAACAAAGGCACTCACTACTGAACTTGCATTCCATCAATGATTCAAAAGTGTTCCTGCACAGATTTCCTCTACAGCCTGTGTCTACCTTAAAACAGAAAATTACCTTTCCACATCAGCAAGGCTGTGTGGAAAGCATACAAAGACAAAATCAATTTGTGCCAACTGCTGAAATCTGGGCCGTCTTGCTGGAGTAAGCTTATCTTCCATCTCAAGCCAAAAACTGGTGCAGTCTAGTAGAGCCAGTGAAGATTGGCAGTTCACTGTTTGGTGACAGCTGGTAATCTGTGGGCCTCATCCAGCAACTTCTCTTAGTCAGAGACCACAATGAACTTCTGAGCAAGAGGTACAACTGCAAAAAATGTTTAAACAAAAAAGGAGATTTAGATATGCATTTAATGTAAAAATTGGAATAAAAAGCAACTGTTAATTAAATAACTATTTAAGTTGTATGATGATGTACAAATAAAAGCTTTAACCTCTCGTTTTGTACTCAGTTTTGATTTGTGTGATGAAAATTTAATTTACTCTAAAATTATACTGGAACCTAAGACGAATAACCGCTATTAACTTAAGATGTTCCTACACTAATGATGACCATGGAAGAACATAAATAATTTAATCATGTACAATCCAACAAATAAAGTATGTCCATGTGCCAATATCAGTCTTTTTCTTCAATTTTTAAATATTTACGTAGATTGGTTGCTGTCTCTTAGCTGTGGGTCGATGCATCCTACCATCTTTAAAATGGGATCATTGAGGGGAAACTTCTCCAGTTTGAAAGTAACTTCAAAAACTAAAATGCTCTGACATTCCTGAACAGTGAAAAATTCCTGTCAAAGTTGAACACTAAACAATTCCTGTCAAAGTTGGACACTGAAAAATTCCTTTTAAAGTTGAATACTGAATAATTCCTGTCCAAGTTGAATTCCTGATACATGAAGTTTAAATTAGTGTCTTTATTTTATACATAGTAAGTAAAATTATCTTGATTAAATACATCTACTCCAATTGAACTTAAATACGAAAAAAAAATATACAACTACTACTACTACTTTTTGTAGAACATGTCTTACATAAGGCACATTACAATATACAACTGTGAGCAAATTATAAGAAAAACATTATTTCAATTCCAGAACACAGTACAAGAAATATACCTGAAGAAAGAGTTTAGAAGCTCTGTAGATAGATCCTTGTTCTCTGCAATGTATGTTTCTGTCTTCATTTTCACTGCATGGTTAACAGGCAGCTGGTGATCTGGTTTTCTGAAATCCACTCCGAGGTGCCAACCCATGAGCATGCTTATAAAAATAATCCTAGCACCAATCCAGAATGGATAACATGTTTGTTAAAAGGTACAAAACTTCTATACAATCACATTACATTTTTCTATGAGCCTATATATACCTGTACACAGAAACAAACAAGGTCCAGTGAAGAGAATAAATGGTGTACCCATTCCTCCCATTATAGGACTTTGAATTCCTTCAAAATATTTGCTCAAATAATAACCATAAACATTACTTTCCAATCAAAATTATCTGCATTTTTCATTTCTCTTAATCCCTGCCACAAATTTTTCACCTGTTTAGTCAAATTGACTGGTTTCTTGTTATTTAGCATTCTATTTTTCACACAGAGGAAGTACATTCTTTCACTAGTCTATCATATTGGTGCTGAAGTACTTTTCTTCATACCTTTTGTTCACATAGAAAACAAAGAGTACTGCAAATGGCACATTTTATGGCCACCCTGTGTTTAATAGTCCTCTATATATGAACTAGCAAGGCATGGTTCTCCCTGGTGATAATTGACAAGAGGTCTAAAATAAATTTGATATGAGCTCTCATTTGGGAGAAGTCACAATAGCAAGATTTTCAAGACGGCTGTCATGGTGGCCATATTGGATATCAGACTAGTACCACTTCCATTTAGGACCAACAAGACATCATAAGAAGTCTTTTGGTGAAAGCACAATATCAATATGACCAGCCATCAAGGAAAAGTAGCCATAACAAGATTTTCACGATTTCCATTCTGGCAGCCATATTGGAAATCTGAGTGGCACCATTTTCATTTATGACCAACTAGACGTCATAAGAAGTCTTCCAGTAAAAACCCCATGCTAATATGACCATTCATTTAGTAGTGATGACAAGATTTTCAAGATGGCCACTGCAGCAGCCATATTGGATGTCTGAGCAGCACCATTTCATTTTGGACCCACCAGAAATCATGTCATTATGTAAAATCCCCATGTTGATATGATCATCCATTCAGGAGGAGAAGCAATAACAAAATTTTCAAGATGGCCATTGTAGTGGCTATACTGGACAACTGATCTGCACCATTTTCATTTAGGACCAACTAGACATCATAGGAAGTCTTCTGGTGAAAACCTAATGTCAATATGACTTTCCATTCAGGAGGAGTAGCGATAAGATTTTAAAGACGGCTGTGGCAGTGGCCATATTAGATGTCAGATAGGCACCATTTTTCATTTAGGACCAACTAGACATCATAAGAAGTCTTTTAGTGTAAACCCATGTTCCCATGACCATCCATTCAGGCGGAGTAGCAAAACAAGATGGCCACAGTGGCAGCCATACTTGCTGTCCGAGTGGTACCATTTTCATTTAGGACCAACTAGACCATGGGATGAATGTGTGTGTAAAGTTTCATGGCAATCCTCCAAGTAGTTCAGGAGGAGAAGTGATAACACTTGTGCTAACAGACAGATGGATGACTGATGCCTGGAGCCCCTATAAATCTTGATCAGGTCCCTCCCATGTTCTAAGTTGCCCATTGGATTTATCACCAAAACTAATGTTATATAATTTGTGCAACAAATCCTGAGTGCACTGACGAAATGCAAAATTTGTATTTTGAAGTTCTTGAAAGACACTGCTTGGGCTTCATTTGTAGGTCCCTCACCCTTATGAAGATCATATGCTTACTTGTATTGAAAGCTATAAACTTCCTGTACAATGCAAAGAATGGGACCTACAAATGGGGAACAACACTATACCTGTTTTCTGTATTTCATTGGTCATCTATAATTAGCACTCGTCCTTTATGAATAATGAGCTATCCCTTGCTCATGCTTATAGGGTAATGGTTAAATATATCAAGCAGTACCCATGTGGTTGTTTGACAATTAATCTAAGCTAGGGGATGAGCAACTTATAAATGCATCCAAGATAATGTTTTCCACCTTAAAGAAACTGAGATAATTATAATTTTAATCCCTTTAGTTGAAACAGTTGGTAGCTGTTGAGTATTAATATTACTATATGGAGTGGGTGTTTCTGTAATTGTCACGCATACACTGACTCACTGTTCAATGACATCAGCTAATTACAAAACTCAAGGCTGTCTGTTTTACAGATTTAAATCAAATAAAGACCCATAGCTCTTTGACATTATATCTTTTCATCTTTGAGCAAGATGTGAGTGATGATTTACTTGAAATCTAATGAGTACTCTTCCCTACAGATCATGATGAAAATAGTACATCAACCTTAAGGCAAAGATGAAGACATATAAACAGAGATCCCAAGACCAGAGGTGTATGCCATAATTATTAAGAATTCCATTCATGAATATACAGAAATTGTTGGGAATCGTGTTAGTTGTGAGTCCCTCTACAGCAAAATGTGAATGAGCAGAATTCTCAATAGATTTCAAAACTGAAGTTATTTGACCCTTGACCCCCAAATCTCGAGAATTAAAATGAAAATCTCAAGAGTCAAAACTGAAATCTCAAGAGTCATGTTTTTGACAGTCATGAGCTCATAGCTGTGGTTATTAGTTATTTGTGAAGCACACTGATGTTTAAGATTTCTTGTCTCATGTTAAATAAAGAGAAAGACTTATACAGTATTTTGTAAGAAACATACAAGCAGACTGTGAGGAAGACATGGCCATTTTGATTTAACAGTTCACAAATACATCTAATATAACAAAATTATTTCATCTCATTAATCACTCTTGATTAATTCCAAAGCACAAAACGAGTCACTGAGCATAATGTCTGGTAAATTCTTACTGAATGACACATTAATGAAAATACCCAAATTTTTAAACGTTTCACCAACTGAAGCAAATTAATTGTCAATAAAACACAATTAAAGTTTGTCCACTTATCTTTGACAACTGACTTTGCGAGCCGCCATATTTTCCACAGTTTTGTCTTATTGATTATAATTTGATGGGCGTTGAAACGAACACCGATATTTGATCAAAAGTTAATCCAATCAAGTCATAACTGATTCCCTCTTCCTATAACTATCATACACATCAAAGATTATCTCAAACAATCTAACCTTGATTCAATTATGCACAGCTAAGTGTCATATCAGTGACCCGTTAGTTCCGCCCAGTTCATCTTGACTTTACACAGGTGCGATAATAATGGCCAATAAACAGTAGTCTAATAAATGCTGACCATTGGCGCATGTAGTAAATTTGTTGGAGACAGCGCATGCTCAGTAGAAAATTACTGAGGTGAATCAACGGTAAGACTAATGTTCAGGCCCAAATCAATGTGCATCATAAAAGTGCACAGGTTGGAATTTCCATGTGTCAGAAATGGGTAAAGTGTAAATTCCAAGTGTCAAAACCTGAGGGTATGCATCTACTGAGAACCCTGAACGAGATTTCATTCTTATGAATGATAGCAAAAGTATAAAGTCAAGAGAAACTGTTTAAAGCAGGACACACTTCAAAAGTTCATGAACATCAACTCAACTCTTTTGATAGAGTAATAAACTAGTTTTGTACTGTATACTAGCTTATATCAGGCCCCAGAGGAAACAATACTTTTAATTAAATTGAATCAAATCAAAATTATAGAAAACAAGGTCACACATCCTTTTTTAATCCTGAGGCAAATTAACACAAGATACGAGTCCATTTAAGGCATTTTTATAGATCTTTTTTTCTGCTTTAAAGCATAGCAATTTCAACACAGTGTCAAAATAATTGTCAAAAAAGAGTACCAAGTGGGCCTGATATTGCTCTCCTGAATAGCTGACAAATGCAAGCTTGTGAAAGTATATTCATACATGTAGTAAAACTGGGTTAGAAAGAAACATCTGAAGCAATTAGTTGCCAAATTGTCTATTAGGCCTAACAAAATATGAGTGTTTTTGGTTTCATGCAACAAAAAAAAAAAAAAAAAGATAAAGAGTATGGGATTAATGCTCTACTGTCCAAAAAAATTCTAGTAATTCAAGATAAGACCATTTCTTTTTTTTAACTGTTTTTAACTGCCAAGAGTTGAAACCATCTCTGATTTTCTTGAGCAATAATATTTCCAAATTGGCCAAAGTGGCAGCCATATTGGATTTTCAAATTAGCAACTGTGGATGTCATATTGGATGTAAGATCTGCACCATTTTTATTTAGAACCAACTAGACATCATAAAAAGTCTTTTAGTGAAAACCCCATGTTGATATAACCATCCATTCAAGAGTAGTGATAACGAGATTTTCAAGATGGCCACTGTGTGGCCATACTGGATATATAAGCAGAACCATTTTAATTTAGAACCAACTAGACCTTGTGATGAATGTGTGTGTAAAGTTTCATGACAATACAAGATTTTCAAGATGACTGCTGTGGTGGCCATATTGGATGTCAGATCGGCATCTTTTTCATCCAGGACCAACTAGACATCATAAGAAGTCTTTCGGTGAAAATTCCATGTTGATATGACCATCCATTCAAGAGGAGTAGTGATAAGATTTTTTAAATGGCTGCTATGGTGACCATACTGGATGTCTGAGCAGCACCATTATCATTTAGGCCCAACTAGATCTTGGGATGAATGTGTGTGTAAAAGTTCATGGCAATACTCCAAGTAGTCCGAATTCAATTTTTTAAAACTCATCAATCCCCTTAAATTTACCAAAAGTGAACTACATGTGCATGACCCAATTTTATTCTCTTGAGAAAAGACTTTGACAGTATTACCAAACAACATTATGTTTTATGATAGATATACACTCTCTATATAATTACTTAATAATTTGCTTTTGTCTGATGTAACTTGCTGTCAATTTTAACCAAACCTGGTTAGCGAACAGCATGCAAAGGTAGCCATTATTGAATCATGCTTTTTGGTCTATATCCAGTAGGTGCTAAACAATATTGGGAGAAATAGTTAATGTCTAAATGAGCATGATCTCTAATACTGTTACCTATCAATGAAATTAGATGTGGTCTGGCCACAACATTCAGAAAATCCAGAATATGTTTGTTAGTTATGTTTTTATTAATTCTATTTATGGTCTGAAATGTTCTAGGGTCAGCATCCAGAAAATTGGAAGATCTGTATCTTTGGGTCAATGATGGTAATTACATTTGGAAATGGTTCAGGAGAAAAGCATATTGGGTTATTGTTTCTATTTTTATCAACGGTCAAAAATACCAAATATAAATCTAAAATAATGTGTGACTAATACCATTTAATATATGAAATGCCATAAAATAATTATAGGTTACTGCATTTGTATGGGAAAATATGAACGAGTTTTCTGAGTTATACTGCACGACGTCAGGAGTGCAGTATAGCTCAGACAAAACGAGTTCATATTTTCCCATACAAATGCAGTAACCTTTTTATTATATACTCATTTTGCTTACCACCTAAGGCTGAATAATAAAAAGAACACACTACAAGAAACAAAGTAACTGAATTTCTGCTATATTCTAAAGTAAATACACAACCAAAGTTAAACCAATACACAGTAACAGTATTCATGCGCACATGGCACCACCCAGTGACCTTTGAACTTGGTAGAGTACCGCGGGCTCAGTGATTTGTTTCAAAAAGAAATCTCATTTGGTCTAATTAAAATTGAAATTTTGAGTCAAATTGTGAATGGCTGCGCCTTGGAACAACTTTCCCAGTTGATCTGGAATGGAGGGATTTTGTTTTTCTGTAGATTCAACTAAATTCTGCTCTGTTAGTTGTTATTAGCTGGGTCTATTACGTACGATGTACATGTAGCTAGAGGGACTGGTCTCGACAACAAGCTAGCTTACACATGTGTTACTGTCCTGCCAGTGATAGTTTGGAATCATAAGGTGGACAAAATATGAAATTCTTTTAATTGAAATTCTCAAGAAGATGTAGGATTAAATATTATTGTTAGGTAATATCAAATTCATTTCGTTTTTGGAGTGCAGTAAATTCTTCTTTTGGAATGTGATTTCTGTTGGAAATGTAGTCTAAACTCCAGTGCAATTTCGCGCCGTGGATCAGAAAGTACATTTTGAAGAAATTCAAGATGCAGAAAAGTAAGTACATTTATTGCCATTCTTATTATCAGCTATAGATGATATATTTATATGTACTGTCACTATAAATCCAAACAATTTCTCAAAAAAAAAAAACAGGCAAAATTGCAAAGCGGCTGGGGTGTCAGAGCCCATTTCGTCAGCGGAAAATTAGGCTTCTTCAATATTGTAGCTTCTTGGCTCCGAGGCACTTGCTTTTATACCAAAACCTGCCTTCTTTAGTTGTATTTTTTCGAATTTAGTGCTTGGACTGACTTGTAAAATTGACGGTCTCTGAGAGAAACTGAATATCATTTGGTCATAAGATGCCTTTTTATGCTATTTTTTTATAGACTCTAGAGAGCACGGTTCATAGTCTGAATTATCGGTTAAATAAGTGTTTAAATGATCAGAATGATATTTTCAATACTGCATGCCTCATGTTTGTTGTCATAAAGCCACCGCTGTACATTGTGAATATCACGTTCAGTCACTTGCTTGGTTGAAAGATTCTTTTGTGACTCAATGAATTCATCCACATTGTCAGCTTTATCATCTTTACTCTCAAACAGCTTGTTTAGTTCATCCACAGACAAATCTAATAAAGCAAAAGCTCCGGTGTCTGCTACATTTGCGTACATTGTTTGTTTACAATAAGAAGTAGTTCCTAAAACGTGATACTATTTTTAGACACGTGTCGTGCAGTATGGAGAAATACTGCACGATTCTGACAATGCAAAGTTAATGGAGAAAAAAATGAGTATATAATAATGAATATTTATGTGATAACATAAAAACAGCAAATATGAGCAATGAGGTTACTGGTGTGCATCAGAAACCCACAAACAATACTTACTTGGTTTTTAACCTCAATACAGTAAATTCAAGGCAGTGATGTATAATAACTTTTGTTCTTCAACAAGTATTTCTTTGATTTACCTCGCTTTAAATGAATTGGGCTGTTCCATTTAGTGCACTTTACCTATGTAAATTAGCATAATGGGCTCTCTCACAGAAATGCTCAAAGGACTTAACATGACATATCCTAAGTACTAATATTGGCAGCCAATTAAATGGCGAAAATGGTGGTTGTTTATCTCCAACTGCCCTCCATTTAACTGCCTTTATGACAATTAACTGTATAAAGTGCCCCTATGATAGTTTCACATAAGCACTTAGCAGGACTGTTTACTGTTTATACAGGATATGGACATGCATCATGGTGGTGTAAGAAAGGTCATTATCACTCTGGGGTTTATTTTCTTTCTTTTTTGTTGCTAAGATTACTGAAAATTGTGTTTTTCTAAACACAATAGTGTCCCAGGAGTTTGGGAATCAAACATTTTTTTTTCCATATGACTTGTCCTGTCATGGCAGGCATGCTTTTAGAAGTTGCCCTGTAACAAGCATATGTACACATGGATGGCTGGACAGATGGAGGTGATAACAATATCCCCAATGTTTTTTGTTCTTACTTATTTCAAAAAAGTGTTGGGTTCAATATTACAACTTCCAGTGCTATTATTTCTCCATTATCATTTGACTGAGATAATGTCAATGAAGAGTACTTGTTCCAATACTAAATTTAAAAAAAAAAGATGCTAACTTTCCATGTTTACTACGAATTCCACGCTTCTTCATTGCATATGGTAACTGCCGTAATCCAAGATTTTCTAAGCTACGAATGGTCCCGCCATTGTCGAATACCACCTGGCATGTTCTCTTTAGTGCAGCAGATAACTGCACCTGAAATTGGAGTATACAGGACTGTATGAAGAAAATGAATTTGGGAAAAATGCAATAGAAATGCAAACATAATTTATCCACAAAATATAATACCAATCGATCATTATCATTTTTATCTAGGTCATTCAAGTTTCTGGTTTACCAAATTTGTGTCAAAGTAGTTAAAGTCAAATATAAAACAATTAACAATTCTGCAGACAAATGCTGCATATAAGACCCATCTGTCACAACTGAATGTTGATAAAATAATGAGGGAAAATAGAATGCTGGCTGATTCGAACCATGGCTGATTCAGACCAAATTACTGGCTGATTCAGATCAAATGCCCGGCTCATTCAGACCATGTGAAATATCACATAACAAAGAAAAAAAATGTTTTATTTTAGTAGTTATTCCTGTTTTTGCAAACATAGTAAGAGAATGAAAAAGGTTGATTTCTGCCTCATAAATTTACATATAATAGTTCTTACGTGAAGATCCACTAGTCGTTCCACCATGTCAATTTGAACTATTTTTCGTAAATGTTGAGCCAAAATCAGAACAAAATAGATATAAGCTAAGATATTTAGTTAGTTTTTTATTTAACCAAAGTAACTTTTCAGTGTTTACATTAAAGAAAACACAAGATCCAAAAGATTCACTAATATAAATGTATGATACTATATTGAATTAAATCAAGAATTTGACGTGACCCCAGTGTATAAGTTTTATTTAGTACTATCAGTATAAAGTACAATATAAAATATAAAGATAAATTCTACATAAATCTACTAAAAGCATTAACATACTCAGACCAATATATTATATATATATATATAGAGAGAGAGAGAGAGAAAGAGAGAGAGGGGGGGGAGACAGAGAGAGAGAAAATTGACTGCATAGGCCCTGTTTCCACAATGTTTGTTCATATGTGTTAGCAATTGTATTATTTCTCAATAAAATAAAATAAACTATCTCAATTTTGCACAAAGGTAAATGAGCTGCTTTGAAAATATTTCATGATTAAATTGGAAATGCATGATAAACACTCGTACATTATTTCATTTTATTTGTACACAGAACTACGCCATTATCTCGCATAAAACTGGGGTTTTGTTGCCTTAAATGAAGTTTTTACTTAGTCAGCATACCTGGAAAGTAATAACAAATCTCTAGTGTGCCCCCCTGGGTGTGCTTTTTTGTCAGCAAAAAATCTAAATATACACCTACAACTTTCATTAGTGAATGTCCATCCATGTCTCTGTTGGAGCTAGCAATGGCCAACATTGCGAAAGGTGATGAAAACTGTAAGATGACAGTGAATATCTATTTTAAAACTGTATCTTACTATCTGCCAATGAAAACATTCAAGGTTTGTGGTAGTCAGCCGAGTTGCAATGTAAAGTGTTTGACGTCCATTAGTGTAACCTATTTCCAAGGTTAAAGTCATCCCTACAGCAAACAAGATTTAATTTATTTTAGGCTGAAATAATGACAAAAGAGACTAAATTCATGCAAATACACAATTTGTCATTTAATTAATGATTTGTTAGTTTGGAAAGAAAAGTGATTCAGAAAACATATGTATTTGTTATAATAAATGCTGGTCGATAATAAGTGTACACTAAAGTTAAATGAGAGCAAGATCCAGAGCAGAAAATTCCATGGTGCAGTTCATTTCAGGTTAACCAGATATTCAAACATGTTAATGTTTTCAGGAGTTACTT
Source organism: Margaritifera margaritifera (assembly GCA_029931535.1). Lineage (NCBI taxonomy): Eukaryota > Metazoa > Mollusca > Bivalvia > Unionida > Margaritiferidae > Margaritifera > Margaritifera margaritifera. Next base: position 2,139,768 of record JAQPZY010001580.1, read on the forward strand.
GTGCACATGATAAAGCTTTTATTCCAATAATTTATGTGTGCAAGGAAAATATGTAAGTACAGTGCAGACCACAAAGTTAAGGTGGCAAAACTGTTGAAGCAAATAAGATTATCTCATTTTTATAGCACTATCATAGTGCATTATGGACTATTATTTTCCTTTGTCCCTCTAAAATGTTGTGTCCCCCAAATTTGGAGGGTGGAAAACAGTGTCCCCTGCTGTTGGGATACAATGTACAACACTAAATCTCATGTTTTAAACAAGTGTAATTGTCACATTTACAGCTAACACGAAATTAAATAATATTTCACATAGTCCAAAGCAACCGTCATATGGTCCGAAGCCTAGTCTGAATGAGCTTGCACCCGAAAAATAAAGTTATCAACTGAAGTTACTGAAATGTTATTTGCATCAGTACCTCCACAATTTGTCTATTATTATTGTTGTTTTGTTGTGCCAGAGAGCATTGTCGATACTTACATTCGACTCTTTCAATTATATCAACCCCAGATAGAGTTATCTCCCATACGAATAAAACGGGAATTGTAATATAGTCTAGTAAATAAAAACAGCGTCACAAAACTTTACCCTTTCGAGTGCAGATCGTAAAATTAAAGCTATTTCGTAAGACGGCATTTAGCGTTCTGTGAAAAGAGATAGATATATAGTCTATATTCCTAAACGAAGTGCTGCATTTTCTTTTCAATGTCAACGTGCCTCCCCGAACTCACAATTCAACGATGAACTTTAAGAGATTCCAAATAAAATAAAACAAATACTAAATCAAACAACAAATCACGTATCGGTCTGTGACTTTTGTTAAGCAAGACACCATACGGGCATTTAAAAGTACTGAAACAAAAACAAAAATAACAACATAAATGGCATTTACTATTACAACTACTACTGCTGCTGCCACTACTACTACTACTACCGGTAGGATTGCCTTATATGAGTGCTCATTTCAAATGAAATTTATGAAATAAGCTGAATACTCTCCACATTCTGAATTCCTTTGACTATTCCATTTGAGCACAAATGTAAAATTTTGTTTATCATATGTCGAAAAACGTTGATTTTATTCAAACAACTGCAATACAGTTTAGTGCAATAACTAGGCAGTACAATCGGATACCTCAAACATTATGCATACAAATTGCCTTAAATTTTAAATCATTGCATCATTTGTTGGGTTTATCCCGAGAAGAACCACAGACCCACGGGAAGCTACTGGCAAGCTTTCTCACATAACCACATTGGCCGAGCTCGAGACTAGAACCCACGCGGACAGAGGTGAGATGGCAGTGATTGGAAAAGCCGAGCGCGTTAGACCACACGGCCGCCCGGGGCCCCATGCATCATTTGTGAGATCATGAGTAGTAATAACACGATAATGTGAGAGGAACATTTCAATACATTCAACCAAGGAATATCATTTTTACTTGAAAAAAAGCCAGCAGTTTTTTTAGTTATGTTCACATAAAATAATTTGATTGCACAACACTTCTCCCTGATGAAAACGTGGTTGTTGTTTCTTGGGAGTTTTCTTTTTTTTTGGGGGGGGGGGGATTACGTCTTTAGGCTGTTTCTTCTGATAAGAGGTATCTTTACTTTTGTCTCTGGATCTGCTTTCTCCTGTCTTTGAGGTTCCTTTTCTTTGACGCTGTGAACATTCTGTAGCCAAATGTGCTTTTATCTCGGGAAGAATAGTCTAGAGGTTCTCCAGAAATCTTGTTGTAAGTGTATTTTCGAATGACTCTCTGTAAATCTCTAACTAGATGTGTGACCTTTTGTGGCTCTTCCATCTGCACAGACTGAAACTGGATGAGTGTATTCTCTTATGTAGAGGAGGGCTCTATATATAGGGAGAGAGGTAACCCTTTCCAAGGACAGATCAGAAGCCAAGCGACGACAATGTTCCGTGTCGCCTCATACGCTGAGAGAAGTATTGGCAGAAGTCCACCCTGACGAATTTGAAGACAGCATGGTGAATCCTTTTTCAACACCATCTACCTCCTAAAGAACAAGAGAAGTAAGATCGGCCAAAACAGAAAGGCGTTCGGCAGCCCCTGAAGAGTTCAAGTCTCAAGTCCCTGCAAAGAAAGCAGCTGACTTCATTAGGGGCTTACTGGAATCTATGTTAGAGGAATTAAAACGACACTGCCAAGCTAAAGATCAAGATCGTTGGAGACTGACCATTATTCACGACAGTTTGAAATCTCCTGTTTGGATCGAATTTAATACAAATGCAGAAATAACCTCTTGAAAATCGTGGACAAATTTCAGCACGTCCAACAATCGAAAGATGAGTTTGACATGACCGATGGAAAAAGATACTCTTTATATGATACACGCTTTACCTCCTTCAGGCTGCGGAAAACGCAAAACGTTTATCGGTGAATCAACTTCCAAGTACCAAACGACGTATCTTCCACATTAACAACGATAAAGATCAGATGTGTTTAGCTCGTGCGATCATGATGGCTCGAGCTCGTGCAGGAGACTGGAATTCACATTCCTAACTTTTGTGTCGCTCATCACTGTCGAAATTGTAGCATGATTTGAGTGGGACGTAAAAAGACCCATTGTGGCTTTCATACTCTTTCTGATTTTGTTGCATGGGTTTTAGATCCCAATGACGACACCTAGAGCGAAGAGGCCATGAATCGTTACCGTCATATTCATCCATACGCTACAGTCATTGCTCACAATTACTCAGGATGCGACGGACAGTTTCTTTTGAAATATTTTTCAGAACAAAGAACCGCTTTTCAAAAGTCATAATGAATGGAATCAAAATCATTACATGAAGTGGGAAACATACAGTTTAAAAGATTCCATGAGTTACTTGGCTATGCCTTTGAGCAGAAAGAATAAAACATTATGAATGACAGAAATGACCAAAGGCTATTTTCCACACTCTTTCTATACCGAAGCAAATCAGCACGTCGTGTCCCATATTTGCCTGAAGTGCATTACTACAACCCTGACGGTATGTGAACAGAACAGCTAGAAGCTTCCTACGCTTGGTACCAAGCCCACTGTTCAGACTGTTTTGATTTTCAAGAAGACAAATTAACATATTATCGGACAGGTGTGTACAGTTTACGGCGTTGTTGTATAACATTTCAACCATTATTTCGGGATCACGGAGGTATCGAACTCTTGAAGGAAGCAACTACCATTGCCAAATCATCTGGATTCGTGTACCAAAAGAAGTGTATGCCCGCAGAACAAACTAGCTATCATACCACTTCAATCCTATCAATCTGTCAGCCGTCGATATTTCAGCCAGAGCTTTGCGTTGGTTACATTACTTGTGTGAAACTCAATACAAGAGGATACAACAAACTAGAAACGGTGAAGGAAAAAAAGATTGTATCTTATCCCGTGGATGGTAGGGATTTAGAAAACCCCACTTGTTATCCTCACCGAGACCTGAAAAATCCCTTGAGTTTTGAATATCAAGGATACTAAGTGGTGGAAATGTGGAAGCACGATTACGATCGACGTTTAAAAACAGATCCAGAATTCGAAAACTACGATGTGACGGGCATCGAACCTTTGAATGTACGCGACAGTTTGTTTGGAGAACGGACCAATGCTACACGCTTGCAGTACGAAGCCAACAAATATCAAGGGAGAACAAATCAAATATATTGGCATGTACTCGTTCTACACTTGGGTGTGTAAATATGCTTGATTTCCTACCTGACACCCTGAAATTTGTACAATACACATCGACGTGAAACACATTCTCCAGTATGCAGGTTTGATCAGATGTAAAGTTCTTCCACCGACGAACTAGAAACATCCCGTGTTTCATCATTACGTCTCGTCCGTATACTGAAACGTGCAATCAACACCAACCTTGTCGTCACGATGACCAAGAACGTGCCTTGATAGGAACGTCGGTGAGTGTCGAATTGTTTCATGCTCTTGATCGTGGATACCGATTGTTAAAAGTATACGAACTTTGGCACTTTCCTACCACAGAACAATACCAACAGGTTGACGATTCGAGTACAGGGATTGTTTCAGACTACGTAAATAAGTTTTCTTAAATTAAAACAAGAAGCCAGCAGCTATCCTTCCTGGTGTCACAAACAGAACGAAGGTAGATGGTTGTTTGCTAAAATTGTGCTGAATTGTCTGTGGTAAAAACTGGTTTAACGTCCGATATCAGCTAAGACCGACTACTTGTGTGGATGCAAGTCAATATTTTTAGCTCGTAGGGGATAAAGGAAAACTCACGAAACACGTGGACATCATACGTGAAGATTTGATCTTGGTAAAATAGGAAGAGGTGATGAAGTTTTTTTTCTGCCCCCCCCCCACGAGATTCTCAATGTCAGCATTGCTGCTTACATGAAAGCAAGTGCCAGTTTAAAAATTGTATTCCGTGGTGGAACCATTACGAGACCGCATCCTTTACTTTGAAACCGATAGTTGTATGTACATTCCCGAAGAGACTATTTTGAACTGTACTAGTGGTGGACCTAAAAATTCAGACTATCAGTACCGCGATATGAAAGGACAACCTCATACCAAATGTAAAATGAAAGTTCTGACATGGAACTATTGTTCGAGTCAAGTGCTGAACTTTGAAGTGTTGAAAGAGGCCTTAATGTCCAGTCTAGATCAAGACTTTCGTGTCAAAACAGTAGACTCTCACAAGGTTGTAGGCTTGTGTGATCATCAAATCGTCAAAAGTCCCTTGGAAAAAGTGTAGCAGATTGTTTAGGAGAAACGAGTGCGACTTCTCAATCACAACCCGGTGCCGTACGGGGACCGTCCTTCAGTATCAGAGAGAGAGAGAGAGAGAGAGAGAGAGAGAGAGAGAGAGAGAGAGAGAGAGAGAGAGAGAGAGAGTTCCAAGACAAAAGATCATTGGGATCAGAGACTTCCACCAAGAAAGATTAATTAAAACACAGAAACAGTCTGATGGATCCACTGACTCCAAGTTCAATAAAGTAGAATGCAATGCTGCGCCATGCAACCAGAGCGATACTGTGCCCTGCAACTAGAGTGATTCTGTACTCTGCGACATTAGCGATGCAACATGATCTTACCGCTCTATGATCGAAAGCGATGTCGTCCGTGTACCCTTCTATGAATGTCATCCATGCATTCACAAACCACTCTGGGTACCACAAGCTCATCGAGAATCATAAATCAAGAAGAATACACGTTTCCTGTGGCTTTGCCTTGCTATTGGGATTTTGCCAATCGATTCCAGAAGTTCAAAGGGAAATGGCCCAAATATCTGCACATACCCACTCCAAAATCTTTAAAAGCGAGAGCAGGATTTGTGTACTTGGAACCAGATGATCCAAGTACAGTATTTCCGTTGTGGTGTGAAACTCCACAAATGGAAGTATTAAGATTCAGCTTAACTTGAACATTTCAGATGGTCTCCGGTCTGTCACTACTTTCCTTTATTCGGTCCAGATTATTATTCTCGTGGATACTTTAGAAGAGGAGGATTCGTAGTTTACCTCCTGAGATGCGAGAACGTATTTGCAGAGACTTTGTACAGATTTAAGTGAGAGAGAGAGAGAGAGAGAGAGAGAGAGAGAGAGAGAGAGAGAGAGAGAGAGAGAGAGAGAGAGAGAGAGAGAGAGAGAGTGTGTGTGTGTGTGTTTGCATTTGGTGTAAATCGATGACATTAATGAGATTACACATAAACGTACCGAGGACACACCTCGAACCGAGGACGTCCTCGGTTGGAAAAAGGGTAAAATCTTGCTTCTACGTACAATTTTAACCCAAAACAGTGTAAAAACATGATTTGTAGAAATGTCCCCGTGTACACGCTTGGTGCTTGTTCTCGATTTTGGAGTGTATCTTTTCTTCAAAGCTGGCGATACACACCCCCGAAACCATGTCCTCGATTGCCCGGTGGAAAACTTGTTCTGCTCTATCAAATTACAGGTTTCCAAATATTGTTATCTTCCTTTAGATCCAAGCATCAAATACCAATAACTTAGCTAAACAAGAAGAAGAAAAGCTAGGGCATACAACGGTCTCTGGTATTTGTAATAATATTTCATGCATGTGAGTAAATAGCGATGGGAAACAAAATTCACTCGTGCTTTACACGTCTAATACAGGCAAATAAATCTACGACATGTCATACGAAAGAGGTACAGGAAACTGCTATAAAAAAAAACGTACAAATTCCTTCTAGAGTTGTACCGAACTCGCATAATTATCCGACCCGAAAGTTAAAACGCCCTGATTGCCGCGAGGTTTTACACATGTGAAGCTATTGAAAAGATGCCCTTGATATGGAATATTTTTATTATTCAGTGAACAACAGGAGAGAACGGTTATGCATCTCATGACAGATCCTGTTATAGTGACATCGAAGTACGACCAACCGAACTGAGACGTTACGTGCATATAACTTCAGTAGATAGATGGTAGTCAGACATTTATAATCAAGATCATCAGTCCCAAAAGGAAACATTTCATTACAGCAATGTTTGTCATCATCATCGCACTCATAAGACTGGCAGCTAAATGTGCAAGCTATTATTAACTGATATATGCATTCAAATGTGCCTTTATACGCATATACCTGCTTCATTTAGTGAGCTGATGACTTTGATTTACATATCATGCATTATGCTTGTATACATAGTTCTGTTGTAAATGAAGTCTATTTAACACAATACAAAATATAAACGCCCAAACACCAATCTGTATAGGAGTACAGTGGTGTTAATTAGGTATTGTTACGTTTTATTTGCTTTTCCAAATTTAAGCAGTTTTTAATGATAGCCAAAGCGCACAAGATGTTCGACAGGACAAGCCTATATACCGTAAGTTAAAAGTACATTTAGTAAAAACTGTATCAGACATTAATATTCCTACTCATATAGTCTTTTTCTAGTAGGTTTTACACAGAAGGCAACATGGGGATCAGAAAACTGTTTGAAAATTTCTTCGCGTCCCCTATACAGTAGCAATCAGCAATACAAAAATCCCTTTACAATGCACTTTGAATTGCCAAATGTATAATATAAGTAACTTGGAAAGTGAACCGTGAGAGTATAGTACCGTTAAAGTGTATCTTTTTCATTACTAGCGCCAAAACAATACAAATGGATAAACTGTTTGTAAGTACTATTTGAAAAATATCCCCATCCACTAACTCTATACAAACATGAACTGTCATAGAACATTTTGACCCCTTGTACTTCAGGGATATTACACGAGCCGTCAGCGCTGTAGCCATTGCTGGGAACTTCAATTCAATTAAAAATAGATATGTTGTGTTTTGCGGGTCTTTTTTGTATATTAGTATTTTTGTTTTCAGATTAAACTCTGCAAAATACAATAGAAACAACGTCGTATGCACGCTCAATTTATTCAGCTAAAAGCAGCTTGAAAAATACGATGTCACCACGAAAATACATAGTATGGTAAACACAAACATTGCCTCATATTTTCAACATTAAATCTGAACATGCCTGAGAGAGAGAGAGAGAGAGAGAGAGAGAGGGTTATACATGTATTATTCCTGCCATGAACATTCAAATCCAGCTTATTGATATGATCTCCAGAGCGGTGGACTATTTCGAAACTTGTTATGTCACACTAAAGTCTAATTGCAGAAAAATCGGTCAATCAGTCAATTAGTCAATCCGTCAACCACAATAACAAATATTAAAATAACAATGTATTTGCCATAAAGAACTGAATATAGTTGTAGATGAAGCCATTGTGGAGGTAACAGTTACTTATCACTTGTATGTATTGAGGCAGCTGTTCATGTTAATTGACAAAGTTTTTAAGTCATATCGTTAGTGCACATGATGTTCATTATCCAAATCAAACAGTTTTATAATACAGGTCAAGCAAAACTACTGATATCAGTATCCGAAAAGTATCGAACAGTTTTCGTTTCTGTATCTTTTTCTAACATGTCAGATGATTACTTTCCCATAATTTAATTTTGTTAACTTTTATTTATTTATTTTGTAAAACTTTTTTAATTTTAAAATTATTCCTGATATTCATGCAGAATGTTGGTGTTAGTTTGGGTTTACGATCTTGTTAATTACACCACAATAGGTTAAGCATATTTCGGGACTTCGCTAAAGAAAAAGAAAGGTGCAAATCGAACAGCTGTATAAAACACCTACAGCGAGACCATTCAGAACATACATTATTACGACAATCCTAACTTCCAGAGTTGACGTGCTGTTTATATTTATTGCCGGTACACTGATATTGTAAATATATATCCACTGGCATTTCATTCAGGCTTTGATTTATGTTCATAATTAGTTCAGACGTCCTGAAAGGATATGTGTTTCTCTGCATCTATCTGGATTTCAACGAGCATACACAGGCCGAGGAATAAGTATTCACAGTCTGCACTTTCATTTGTGTGATATCGATTTTAAAAGAGAGGAAATCTAAACATTCCATGAGAAAGGTCAAAAAAAAAAACGAAAACAAACTAACAAAGCATGATAGTAATTTTGATGAGAGAGACAGAGACAGAGAGAGAGAGGGAGAGAGAGATTCTGCTTTTAAACAAACAAAAGGAAAAAGAAATCCAACGTAAGTATTAGCGGGTTTCATTCTTTTATTAAAATAAAAAATGCGAGAAAAGCTGTGATTTTTTTTCATTCCCGCAGTCACTTTTAAATTGTTTGCTAAACATGTTCCCACACAGTGAAATATACACAGCGCTATCGAAAATACAATCTACTACTAATCCGTTTATTTGTGTGGACACCTCTCGGACCTCAAGCTATAAAAGCTAGAAGGCCTTTAAGGTGACCCCCTATTGATCCGAAAATTGTAAATAAAAATTTGTATATCTGTTTGTATCCCCCAAAGGTCTATTGTTGTGGGTTAATAAAAACCCAAATAAAATTTGGAATGAAAAATGTATTATGGCTATGTTTTATATTAGGGTTCATGATATTATAATTTTTTTATTTGGCATACTTGTTTAGGTTCCCGTTTCCAGGTCCACATTCGCTCTGCCACTGGTCTAAAGAGAATTTACTATGGCATGTATTCCCCTCCTCAGGAATTACACTTTGTGCCTGGGTTCCCTGCCATGTGGCCCATTTATTTTGTGATCCTTGCCAGAGATTCCTTTTATCCAGTGGATGATATCTGTATTGGTGCTATATTTGTGTATATAAATTCTATTGAGCTTGGTGTATTGCATTTCTAGCATGTGGAGGCGATAGATGGGCGTCCCCAGGACAACTATATACCATAATGGAACTGGTATGTCCCTCCATCGCCGTCTCAGGGGCTATACCCTATTTTTTTTTCAATATCTAGTTTGCGGCATTTCCGCAAGCCTCTTTTGGAATATTTCGAGTTTCATTAGCATTTCAATGTCATTTTTATTTTTACCAATAATAGTTAGTAAGATAACCATTTAGGTAAGAAAACAGGAATGGGGAAAATATGATAGAGCATTTCTACAAATCATGTTTTTACACTGTTTTGGGTTAAAATTGTCCGTAGAAGCAAGATTTTACCCTTTTTCCAACCGAGGACGTCCTCGGTACGTTTGTGTGTAATCTCATTAATGTCATCGATTTACACCAAATACAAACACACACACAAACACACGCGCGCGCGCGCGTTTGATGGTTTTAAACAGCAGTAGACCAAAATTAACTTCAGGACATTACATTTTTGTCAAAACACCCTGTGCCTAGATTGAAAAAATAAATTTCCAACTGTCACAATTATATTGACCTTGGGGGTAAAAAAAAAATGTCAGTCAGTGTATTTATCACTTTAAGATGACTTTTTCTTAACTTTGTATCAAAATTGCTGAATGAAACTTTGGCCTCACAGTATGCTAGCAGAATTGTAACATAATTTAGAGTGCAAATAAACTCACATCTTCCTATCTAAATAGAAACAACAACTAGACGCGAATGGGGCGGTAGTTTTGTTTAAAATAGAAAAGTATTATCGGTTAGGGATATTATAAATGGAGGTAACTAAGGGTCATTATAGAAGAGGCTAGGTGGTTTTTTACTGTATAAGAGGGGTTGTAGGGGTAGGGGTTGGGTGGGTGTTAATTGTTTTTATTTATACTCCTTTTTAATCCTACCCTGTCTGTCTGGGATGGTAGTTTTTTGTTTAAAAATAGGAGGGTAGATGAGATTCGGGATATTATAGATGGAGGTAGAGAATTTTACTTTATAATAGGGCTCATAGGGTGGTAAGGGAGATAATGAAGTTAGTTTTCTGATTATGATATTTAAATTGTATTTTATACTGCTTCTTTTACATCTAAAGGTGTGGGGTCATTTGGGTGGGGATATTATAGAAGCGGGTAGAGATTTTAACTTTATAAGGGAATCCTTGACAAATAAGGGGAGATTGAGAAAGTATTGTTTTAAATAAGTGATTTAATATTTATTTGTTGTATTTTTTTGCTTTTATATCCCACTTTGTGTGAAGGGGTGGTGGTTTTGTTTAAATCGGAAGGTAGGGACATTATAGATGGACATATAGAATTTTACTTCATTTATAAGAGGGATTATAAGGGTTAGGGTTAGGATTAGGGTTGTTAGTTTTATTTAGAAAGGATTTATATGGTCTGTAGTCTGTTGAGTAAAGCTTACTCTATAGGGCTGTAGTGAAGATACTGAAGGTATTTTTGGTTTTAAAAATAGGAGGTTAGAGTAGGTATATTATAAAGGGAGGTAACTAAGGGGCCTTTTAGAAGGGGCTGGATGTTTTATTTACTTAATTTAAAAGGGGATCATACAGTGGTATGAGGGATAGTGATGTTAGTTTTATTTAGAAGGTTTAGATAACTGATTGATGGATAGTATATATTTGGTTGGTGGATAGTAGATAACTGATTGATGGATAGTATATATTTGGTTGGTGGATAGTAGGTCACTGGTTTGTAGATAGTATATAACTGGTTTGTGCATAGTAGATAACTGAGTGCTGAATAGTAGATAGCTGGATGCTGACAGATAATTGGTTGGTGGATAGTAGATAACTTGTTTGTGGATAGTATATTATTGGGTGTTAGATAGTAGATAACTGATTGATGGATAGTAGATAACTGGTGCTGAATAGTAGATAGCTGGATGATGATAGTAGATAATTGGTTGGTGGATAGTAGATAACTTGTTTGTGGATAGTAAATAACTGGTTTGTGGATAGTATATATATGGGTTCTGGATAGTAGATAATTGGTTTGTGGATAGTTGGTCACTGGTGAATAGTAGATAACTGTTTTTTGGATAGTAAATAACAGTGTATTGATAGTATTAATCAATTGGTAGATAGTAGATCCCTGGGTGTTGGAGAGTAGATAACGGGTTGGTGGATAGTAGATCACTGGGCTTTGGATAGTAAATAAGCAGGTTTTGTATAGTAGATAACTGGTTTGTGGATAGTATATAAACTAGGTGTTGATAATAAATAACGGGTTGGTGGATAGTAGATAATTGGGTGCAAATAGTAGATAATTGGTTGGGGGATAGTAGATCAGTAGGCGTTAATAGTAGATAATTGGCTAGTGGATAGTATATAACTGGGTGCTGGATAGTAGACAACTAGGTGGTTGATTGTAAATAATTAAGTATTGATATGTAAGGATTATGAGGATGGTAGTTTTGTTTTTTATAGGAGGGTAGGGTAGGGGTGGAGATATTATAGAATAAGGTAGAGATTTTAACTTTATAAGTGGGATCATAGGGTTGTAAGGATAGTTAAAGAAGTTAGTTTTGCTATCTAGCAAAACAAAATAAGTCATTTCATTTAGAGAACAGACAAACTCCCGTTTTCCCAGTTGACAAACTCTAATCCATTACATTTCCCTCCAAAATAGAACCATCATGTCCCTAACAGACATACCCCTCATATGAAACGTATGTCGTCATACGGCACTTCAGTTAGAGAGCAGATCGTCGCCTCATGCTACACTGTTAAAAAACATACCTTTCAAAATGGACACCTAATGTTAATGTCCCGTTTGCTCCCGTATATTATTTAGTATATTTAACACAGGACTCCTCTACGACAGTTCATTTAAAGGGCATACAAATCTAATCCCTTACATTTCCGTCAAAAATAGAACCAGCAGACAAACTCTTCTTGCGAAACGTATGTTGTCATATAGTATTTCAGTAAGAGAACAGACCGTCACCTCATGCTACACTGTTAAAAAAACATACCTTTCAACATGGCGGCACCGTGTTAATTTCCCGTTTGTCCCAATAAACTTACTTATTTTCAACATCATCTGATGTATTCTCTTCATATTTGGAATACTTATGGAATTATTATGGACTAAAGAATTTCAGCGCGTAACACATTTATTCGCCTGATTGACCTTTACAAGATCTTCGTTTGCTTTTATTTCTAACACTCACGAGCCTCCTCAGCTTTGTGATATGAGTGACCGTTTTATTTATTTATTTATTCATTTTCTTCATTTCCTTATATCTCTTGATGCGCTCTATTGTTTCTGTTCATTCTGGGCGCGGATTATTCCGAAGCAAAATCGCTTGACACTTTTCAGAATCTCGTGTATTTTCGTGTATGAGTAATCTCTCTTGATAGGAGTGCATCAAGAACGAGACTAAACGTGAAAAGATGCTGTATATCATGATGCAACGAGAAGAAGATTGTGATGGGGAGAGGTAATCGAATCTGTGAACTGGTATTTCAAGATTTAGGAATTTTATTTGCCATCGCTTGTATTAAATCAAGTCATATTTGGTATCATTTAAAAGCAAAATAAATTTTCTACTGATTGTCTAAGCTTTAAGAAAGCAAATGTTAATTTCTAGGGTCATATCCAAGGTTTGAGCACGAGCATAAAATTCTGTCTTTGAAATAATCTGTAAAGCTCTTCCGCTCCAACTGTCAATTACGTACCAGTTGCTAAACAATTTAACATAAGCTCTAACGAGCTTGTTACCAACATGACATAAAAAACAACCAAGATTGAATCAAACATGACTTGCAAGACATAACAACATAGCGTAATACATAGATACAATGGGACACAAGACAGAGTGCATTAATTTAAATAAAAGGAAGCAAAACTTTTTAAAAAGGCAGTAATTAAAAGCGAATTTAGTATTTAGGTAACTTAAAAACCACAGGTTAGGACCTGAAGAATGCAAAGAAAAATGTCTAAGTAACTTAAAATATTGCTTAAAATCGAAATTTCAATTAAATTATAAGCAAAAGCAACAATTTAAAACCAAAGAGCATTCTGAGATGCAGATTAAGCCTTGCTTAAAAAGAAAGGACCTAACAGTAGGGCACTTTATGGTACAAAAGACAAAGACAGTAAAAACAACACGGTAAGCTCTAAAATTTCATGATTCTTTCTTGTTCCACCGTTTATAAATTTATCAACTTTCATTCAATTACATCTAACGGTGAATAACGTATTTCCCTTCATACAAACAGGAGTAAAAATAGAAGCCCTCCCATTATGCTGGTCGAGATTATTATGGTTACATGCAAAATATAATAAAATCTAGAAATTATACATCAAAACTACGTCAAGGTAACTAGTGGCATGTGATCACTGTCAATATCAAACCTTAACTTACAGTTTCAAGACAATTTATAACATTTCTAAATTAGAATGTATTATTTTCTTCACAAAAATTCAGAGACCTATTTACATTTTTACGCAAGTTTTGATTTTTTCCCCCAGCATTTAGAAATTATTATTACTGAAACCATCGGAATATTGACTTTTTCAAAGCTAATATCTGTACTCTAAAAGAATTATTTTCTCTTGAAACATCGATAACTTGTAAACAATTGAAGTGATATGAAATTCAAAGCATTTCCTAGACGAAAACGTGCTTGTGTAATATTCCCGGTGCGATGCTTTGACTATTTTTCAATATCGACCAAATTAATTTTGAATGAATTCGGGATGTTTTGTTCCGTCAATTCTCGGCACGCCGAACACCGACAATACCTTCATATGTCCAAAGATGAAATATTTATCGGATAAACTTGGCTATTAGCGAAGTCTCTAAACGTATATATGGATCAACCCAACATCTCACCTCCCTACCTAGTAACCCATCGATCTTCCTAACGACGCATTTGTGCAGCTAATGAGCAATATGTTAGAGAGAAATTTCAACATATATAAATATATATTAAAAGATTGTTTATTCTTCAAGCAAGATCTTTGTTATATTTGCATTATGAAGATCCTGGCTTTATGCACACAAACACACATTATAATTAAACATATTTCTATAAAATAGTGAGCTTCATTGAAATGTCATTCTTGCTAAGCTGCCATGCTGTATCGATATGTAAACGTTGCTCTTGTTTCCCAAACGATTTGTATAAATCGGAAATCGTGAGGTGTCGCCAGTGTAAATAAACAAAGTAAGACATGCATTTTCGCCAGTGTTAAATTATTTGTTCCCTGTAAAATTGCTTCTTTACATTGGTTGCCTCACTGATCTCGCTTAGTGTGACATTAAGAGTTTTTGTTTCCGGCAATGTTCATAGCGATCCAGATGAAACACCGCATTCTATATTATTATTATTATTATTAGTAGTAGTAGTAGTAGTAGTAGTAGTAGTAGTGGCAGCAGCAGTAGTTTAGATCTTAAGCTCCTTGTAAATATTCTTTAGACTCCCTGCTAAAAAAGGAATTCCTCATTGCATGAGACGTTAAATACAATTTATAGAAAGAAAGAGCGAAACTTCGATAAATCATGAGTTAATTTTTCGCACATAACGAGAGGTGAGCACACGGTTTCAAAAATCGACCGGAACCGTTCCAGTAATTGACTCACTGAAAATACTTTCTTTTGTGCACTGTATGCACAATAATGGTACGGTATTTGATTTTCATCGGGGTTTCTACTCCTACTTCTATATAAATGTATCGACTTTCATTTAATTACATCTAACGGTTCACCAGGTGTTTCTTTCACACAGTCAGTAAAATAACAGAAGCTCTTCTGCTATACTGGTCGAGATAATTATGGGTACTTGTATACAAAATATAATAGAAACAAGAAATTATATACAAGCTACGTCAAGGAAACAAGTGACATGTGGCCGCTGTTCAACGTCAAACCCATACTTATAGTTACTTTACAATTTATAAGATTTCTAAATGAAACTGTATTTTCTTCTTTACAAACTATCGGCAACATATTAACGTTTTACTAACATTTTGATACTTTCCCGCATTTAAAAAGGAATATTACTAAATTCATCCGAATATTGACTCTGTGGAAAATACAAAGGTCAATCGATATTTAGAGCTTTTATTTTCTTAAACTAAAGAGATAGTATACATCCGAGAGGAACTAGCCAACCCTCTTCCTTTGGTAATGACACCCGCTAATATTGCCGCGATTGAAGCTGCTAAGGTCTGTCATGTCAGACACCACTGCCACATCATCGGCCAATACCGAGGAGCCGCCCATATCAGCTATAATCTCCAGCTACGACTAAGCCCTGAGAAAGCAAAAGTTCCCGTAATCTTTCATAACTTTAGGAACTTTGACGAATACCTGATAATGGCACCACTGGGATTGGCCTCGACGGCAGTCATCAATGCCATTACCAACAATATGGAAAACTATATGACCTTTTCCCTAGAACAACTCCAGTTTATAGACAGCTACCGGTTCTTACCCTGCAGCCTGGCTAAACTGGCTGATGACGTCCCCCCCAAGATGGCTTCCGCATCACCTGTCGATATACCGCACACGATCTACCCATTCTGACCGCCAAGGGTGTATATCCGTACGATTATATAGATGGGTGGGGTCGTTTTGACGAGACGCAGCTACCTCATTTCGAAGCGTTGTACATAACCATTAAACTTACGGGTATATCATCGTACGACTATCAGCACGCACAAAAAGTATCGACAACCTTTGGCTGCAAGACGCTCGGGGATTACCAGGACACATACCTTAAGACTAACGTCCTTCTTCTGGCTGATGTCTTCGAAACTTTTGCGCTACATGCATGCAGATATATGGCATTGACCTCCCCATTACTTTAGCACTCTAGGGATGAGCCGGGATGCTCTACTCTATACCACAGTAGCGGAGCTTGAGTTATTGACCGACATTGACATGCGCCTCTTCGTTGAGAGAAGGACTCGAGGAGGTACTTCTATGGTCAGCATGAAATATGCTAAAGCAAATAACCCCAAGTACCTGGACTATGACCCCACCAAGCCCACAACCTGGATCGTCTAGACACAATCCAATAGCCTATATGACTGGGCGATGATACAGAGTCTATCCACTGGCGGATTCTACTGCGTCAACCCCAAAAAGATTGACTTAACAAGCATAGCCCGAGATACCTCCAAAGGATACATACTAGAGGTGGACTTGGAATATCCGGAAGAGCTGCATAATACTCAAAAGCGACTTTATCTGGTTCCCGAGTCTATGATCATACTTAACGAGTGGATATCTATCTATCAGCAATACCTGATTGATAAGCTGGAAGGCCAATACACCGGATGCACCAAGCAAATACCCAGTCTCATGAAGAAGGTACGATATGTTATACACTACAGAAACCTCCAGCTCTACACCAGCCTTGGTACGTAGCAAAAAACATCAGATGGGGGTATATAGCCTGACAAAAACAAGCCTCTCTCCACTGAACACGAAAATAATGGATAGCTCCAGATGGGATTACGACCGGAGCCTATGGAAACATCCAAACACAGGTGGAGGCTGACAAAAAGTTTGACGAGTTTATGAACTCCCAAGTCGAGACATAAGCAGATGAGGATAATGAGCAGTGGCGAAGCCGGCTAGCAGGCACTACACAATCGTTGTAGGAAGGTTCTTCTCCTTGCTACTCCTTCGGGTGGGAGGCCACCAGATCTGCAACACTCAGGGCAGGGTCGTTCCGTACGTTCAAGCCACATACTCAGCCAGAACTCCCGAATCCCTCAAGGACGAAATGTACACTATCTGCTCAGTTATCTCCTTAGTTATAGATGACCATGAAGACTCGTAGGAGGCTCTTGTACAATCCATAGTATTTTGACCCGCCTGACGCTAATACAAAATCGTTCTGCAACCGCATCTAATGAGACAGTGCCACAAAGATCTTGTATTTCTTTTATTTGTTCTGCAAAAGCTCGATCTGTGGCTTACGCGGTTTTATTTAACAATAACCTGCAGATGTTGCCTCTTGTAACAACCACATTATATTCACCCGACTGGATCCAATATTAAAGCGCGTTGCAATCGCCAATTCCGTGACCTTGTCACTGAGGGACAGTATCTCTTTTATTTGCTATAGCAAAAGGTCGGTATATCGCAAGAATCCACGTCGAGGCGGCCGACCACCCATTCCATCGGGGGGCTTACCACGGTGGTATAGGACGGGCTGGCTAGGGATTTCCCATCGGGGTGTATAACGTAAGTATCCAGCGACCATACTAGATCGGTGCGCGGCGGGTTCCACCCACCAGCTCACCAGGCCCGTACAAGTACCACACCAGGGCCATTGAAGGGCTGCCCGGGCAAGTTTCCCTGCTGCGTCGCAGGTGTCGCGGGCAGGGTGCGAATGGCGTCGACTGGCCTTACGCCAGTAAGCCGGGTCACCTCTCCGTTCAGGGCAGACATAACGGCTGGCAGTCGCCGAATCCACTCCACGCTACGCGCCGACACCCTTTCTCAGAAAGCAACAGTTCTTGGGAGTGCCCAAACAGCCGCCCAATTAGGGTTAGGTTAATTTGCTCTACAATATCCTGGGCCCATAAACTCCCGCCCAGGGTCGACCTGCAGCAGCTTTGGCTAATTGAGTGAGCTCCGCTTGTAGATCTGCGTCAGAGCGGCGGCAGCCTCGATAGCTTCCTTGCTGCTCAAGGGCTTGGCCACCATGCAGCAGCTGGCGATATTCACCACAGTCAGCGCGTACTTGTACACGCGCAGACCAGATTTGTCGTACGGCAGGAACAAAACATCGGCCTGGTGAACCTCGTTGGGGGTCGAGACGCTAAAACTTGGACTGACGATTTTGAGCGGCGCCGACAGGTATATTTGACACATGGCCTGTTTTCTCAGCCACTATCTGGAAGTGTGTATCGAGACCCTGGCGGCGGATGTCAGCTTTTTAGTCTCCGTCGCCGCCTTCGAGTAACCCCTGAGGCTGTAGCAGACGAATGCAAGATGGGACTCTATTGATCAATCTATTGGGACTGCCTTTAGATGAATGCGCGCCTCCGACCGTGAGTTTGGCCTTCATCCCGCCCGCAACGAGCATGCGGCCAAGCCGTTCGACGATCGCGGGTCCCCGGATGACCTTTAGATCGTGGTTCAGATTCACGTCGGCCTTGTGCTGGTTGTGCATATCGTTTGTGCGTCAGTACGACAGGTCGTGCAGGTAGCACGCGACGTCCACGCGGTTGACTGGCCTCTCGCCCGGCTTGGGGTGCTGGAAGCAAGTAACCGGATGCCTAGTCGGGTCCCGGGTTCACAGTAGCTATAGCGCGGCAGGTGCTTTTCCCATGGACACTTACTCTAAGGCAGTCATGGAGGTTTTTCGAGGCCGGCCCCGATTTCGCCGCCGCGTTTTTCTCCCTTGGCGGCCCTTCACTAATGTAACCTTACTCGCGTCGCACCTAGGTGCTGGTCACAAGACGGCGCGCGAACTATTGCCCAGGACCACCACGCGGCGATCGCCGACTGTTTCGGTCTTTCACCGGCAACGCAGACAGTATCCGAGCCTTTTTGGAGGATCCAGCAGGCGTTCAATAAATATGGACGTCATTGATTTTTCCGCCACACGAGGCATTAAAAAGTTATGGCATCATTGATCCCTACCGCGTTTGCGCACTGTTGATCGGCCCGTCGGGCAGCGGCAAGACCCATCTGTTACTGAACTCCATGACGCGGTGGATCAAATTGGATCGGCTGTACGAGGTTGCCCCCAGGCCGGACGACTACATGTGGTCATCCCCGGCAAGGAAGACCAAGGGTGCTACTACGACGTGCTGAGCAACTGTCGAAGAGAAGATCGCACTGCTGTGTGCAGCCACTAGCGGGCAGCTTACAAAAGAGGAGGTCGACGCCGCAGAAGGCCCGTTCTTTTTCAGCGTCGATGATGCCCCAGGGTCGGACAACCTTGATCGCGACAAGAACAACATTATCGTCTTAGGACGACGTGATGCTGGAAGGATAAAGGAATCCCACCAGCCAATTTAGCCGCTGAAGGCAAAAAAAAAAAATCCCCGACGTGTTGTACCTAGCCCAGCTGTACGCCCACATCCCCAAATATATCCGCGATAATGCCAATATGATTGTCCTCTTTTGCGGTACCGACGCCCACGGACTGCACAACGTCCACGCCACGTGGTGCGCCCTCTATATCGACTGACGCGTGTTCCGCCGATATTTAACCGAGTCACACAGCTTTGCCATCGTGGACTTCACCAGCACCGGCTTGGCAAAGTTTCAAGCCGGCCTGGACCTCGCGTGGATATGTAATTAGAGCGTGCATGTGTTCAACCATCTCCAGCGCAGCAGTCCGCCAGTACTTCCTAGATTTGCCGCATAAATCCCATTCACGAAGTTGAACAGCACCGCAAAGAAAATACGCCGCTAGAGAAACATATTGCAGCGCGTTGCGCGATTAGCATCCCTGGTAGACGCGGAAGCCCCACCTAGGTACGCCTCTCTAATGACCACCAGGCTGCAAAAGTTTACCGAAGAGGGTAGACAGTATATTATAAATAAAAGACCGCTGATGGTCGTGGCCGATGTTACACCCAACTAGAAACAACTTCTGTTGTGCGAAGGCGATAAAAACACACCAATATCAAGGTTTGTTGACTCCTGGCCAAAGAGGGTGTATCGCAAATTGACGGGCGCATAAAAGGCTGCAGATCCTGATTATACACAGTTTTTGAAACAGGTCATCAGCATGAGGGGAAAGCTTTTGCCGGTCGTTCTCCTGTAACACGACCGTTCCGCAGGCAGTATCGCAGCAGCCAGTGTCTTCTGGACTATGCGACCAATAACGCAACCCGCTCTTACCGTCAGATCCTGAACTTCATGGGCCGCGACAAAAAAAGTGGATTCGGGTCTTCAGATTAACCAGTAGGACTTCATCGGATAAAACCCGATCTACTACTTCAGCTTGGAGCACCTCGATCTAGTCAAGCAGTCGGTGGTAGACATGTTCTTCTAGGCATCCGACTGGACGGAACCCCAGCACCAACTACCGAGCCTTCGCCCTTATAATATCGGATAAAACAATTCTGCTCGAGCGGGTTGGGGAACGAATGCGTTAAGTCAATGCCCGGCTAAGATCTTACAAATTAAAGCTCAAGGTCGATAGATAGATAGATAGATAGATAGATAGATAGATAGATAGATAGATAGCCCTTCTCCCTTTCTTGGCAATTGCTGCAAAATAAAATGACATCAGTGTCGGAACCCGTAGCTCCTCAAGATGCGGCTAGCAAATCATATGTTGACCATTCCTAAAACAACAACCAGGGTGGTGTGGATTTATCGGCGCCCCCACAGGGTCCCCTCAATATAAACACAAATAAAATCGTGGGCTTAGCAAATCCTACTGAGGTTAAAGACGCGGCAAACAAAGACTATGTTGATGTCAAAGACCGCGAACTGGTTCTTTCTAGGGTAGCTAAAGCTGGCGATACCATGTGGGGTCCACTAAATATGAACGAGAACAGAATCGTGGTTACGGGGGAGCCTGTTGGTCCAAAAGACGCTGCTACCAAAGGATGCTTTGACAGGGTCGGTACCTCAGCTTCTCTGGGTACTATATCCACTCCCATGGATATGAAAGCTAATAAAATAGTTGGCATGTCTGCCAGTTCTCACATCGCGATGTATCCCACTCTTCCATTTGTAACCCCTGAGGAGAGCCCTCATAATTACCGCCTGAAAAAGATCGGCAATATCGAAGCTCAGCTTAAGGAGGACTTCGAGCAGCAACTCTCCCTCTGCAAAAATTATGGGCGGGCTGTTAACATTGTTGACGGTGTGGCGACAGCGTCAAGCACTGTAGCCATGTGAGTCGGGATCGCGGGTTTGGGTGTGCTTGCCACACTGTTGGCTGCTTCTCTCTCTATACCGCTGGAGGGCATATCACTCATATGTGAACTCTTCCCGCTGGCTGGACAGTTTACTGTCCGTTGCCTTTGAGTCAAGGCTCAAAGCATGATCAAATTCGGGTTCTGGCTGAGAGTAAGCTCAACTCCATCGCAGACTTGGTCTCGCGAACCCTCCGCGATGCCTCCCCGTCCGAGGTTGAGTTTACTCTTAATTTGGGTCCGCTGGCGTAGGTACCGGCTCTCATGAGCTGACCCGTTTTGTACAGACCCTCAAGACCATGTACATGCTCCATCAGCTCTTCTTCCTAAACGATACAGAAAATTTCCATCAACGTGTCTATCTAGGAGACGGGAGTTTAGTATCCCCACAGCGCAAGAGCCAAGAGACCATTAGTATTTGGTTAATTCTGTTATTCCTAAGCGAGTCAGGTATATGTTAACGGCAGCTGGAATTAAATAACTGAAGGATTAATCATCAAGGCCAAACCCATCAGAGTCTTTACCTTCATCACTAGATAAACTTTCTATGCTGACTATAGAATCATATCGTTTACGCTTGCACGGAAATGCCATGATAACATCTGGTATTCCACAAGTACGTTTCATCTCTAATAGGTATGTTTGTTAAGTCCTTAAAAGGTTTACGTCTCTTTAAAAATCCAATATTTCTGATGCACCGATACAGTTGCCCTGGGCGGAGTAAAAATAGTTAGGCTCTATACCAAAACTGTTAACACCTTCCTGCACGCTCATCCTATATTGCCATGCTACCTTGTTCTAGAGATATTCAAGTCGTCTTTAAAGTTAATATCTCCTGAGTTTTACTAGCTCCCCATTTGTATGGTGGCCAGTCGATCGGTAAAATGGGTATGGCTAATGGTGTGAGTAAATCTCTTTTATCCGGTCTTAGTAGAGATGGTTTACCCCATAATCAGCTTACCTCATCTACGCTTGTCTTGTATATCTTGGCCACCCGTTTAGCAGAAATGTCAGACCCATGCAGACCTCGTATATCTGCTTCCTTAGCCGCCTGTACATATGACAAAGGATAAAGCATGGCTCTCGTTATCCCTTATGTGACCCCCTCTCTAATTGGTAGTTTGCTCGCTCGCCGCTTCCCCCACTGCGACCCCTTCCACAGACTAGTCTACCGTGACCGCCAGAGGCCTACCTAGACCCACCCCCAAGAGGTTTTTGCTACTAATATTTATACCCACCCACCCACCTATAACTCCTGGAGTCTAGTATCTATACCCACAAATAAAATAAAAGGTAATTATTTTTTTTTAAACTGAGGTGGAGTCAAATCCCCACAATTTTGTGTTTTTAACCCCTTATATTATATTCGTAAAAACTAATATAATGTTATGTTTGAAAAACCAGAATAAAAATTTAATATAAAAAATATGAATAAAATATTGTTTAAGAAAAAAAAAACGATGTTGAGCCAAACTCCGACTTTACTACTACTATAGTTATTACAAGCATGACCTGCATGAATAATTTTCATATAAAATCATGAATGAAACGGAACTTGTTGGCTGCCATCTTGAATTTGCTTTAGTCCAATACAGGTTTCACAACACGTGCTCTGCATAATACCAGTTTCTCTTGCACGGTCAAGTAGTGTCAATTTGAGGATGGCATTGGATTAAAAGTTTAGATGTATAATAAATCTAAATATTCCACCTTGCTTGTTATATCTTCTTAAACATTAATTTCTAAAACTTTTCACCATCTCTCTCTCTTTCTCTTACATGCATGCACACACACACACACACACACACACACACACACACACACACACACACACACACAAAATTCAACTGGCATAGACTAATTTTAGTAATTTCTTAACATTCGATGATGATTACAAGAAAAAATGAACAGATCATATATTGAAATTGTGCTTATGCAGATCTTAATCGACAATTTCTAGTTTTCAATATATATATTTTTAAGGAGTATCAAGCAATAAAGAAAATTAATACTATCTTTATTTGGAAAAGGCACCGAGACAAATAAATATCAGAAGAGAGATCTGTCGTTGCAGACCGAGGAGACAAATAATGTTGTCCCCGGATTCCGTGTGTTTTTGCCGACCTCTTCACTGAACATTCACCCCCCTCCATTTTTTCAAAGCTATTTTACTGCCGAGGAGACATATATGTCCTCTACAGGGTGAATTTGGAGACGATACAAATGTCATCCCTTCTTTGATTGCTGACACGATTTATGATATCTGCAGATTAGCAAATACAAATTATATCATATAAGTAGTAATATGTGTCACCCTGGGTGTCTACGGGAATTAACAATACTCTGCAGGTTTAGATTAGGCGTCACGCTGGGTGTCTACGAAAAATTAACATAGTGGAAACTCTGGGTGTCTACGGGAAATTAGCATTACGTTATAGACCGTTTCCATGTTGAACAATTTCTGGGCGTCTACAGGAAATTAACATTAGGCGGCACTATGTGTCTAGGGGAAATTAACATTGTGTCCACTCTGGATGTCTACGGGGATTTAACATTGGGGGACGCTCTGGGTATCTACGGAAAATTAACTTAACGTTATATTCTGTTTCCATGTTAAATAATTTCTAGGTCTCTACGGGAAATGTAATGTTAAAAGTTTTAGATACTATCCAACACATACTTGGTGATATACTCTCCAGTAACTACTTTTTGATTACTATCAAACACACCATTTTTCTATACTATTCAGCGCCTACGTTTTGATTACTATCCAACACACTACTTTTTGATTACTATCTAACACACTACTTTTTGATATACTATCCAACACATACTTTTTATGATATACTATCCAACACACCATGTTTTCATATACTATACAGCACCTACATTTTGATTACCATCGAATATACCACTTTTTGATATACTATCCAACACATACTTTTTATATACTATCCAACACACCATTTTTGTATATACTATCCAGCACACACGTTTTGATTACTATTCAACACACCACTTTTTGTTATTCTATCCGTCACCTACTTTTTGATTATTATCCAACACTCACCTATCTATCCAACGAAAATGGAAGGACTGTTTATACGTACGCTATACTTACAAGCACACTATCACACACAAACAAGGGTAGGAGTGCTTATAGACACACTATACCCATACAAACATACTATAATATCACACACAAGAGGAGCACGGGGTTTTAAGTTTTAGTTTGGTTGTGAACACAGACATGGACATACACAAACATGTAAGCAAAAACAAATTCTCAATGATTTTGAGTAGTATCTCTCTTTTCTAGAGATCTGGATGGCCATGAAAAAGGTCTGTTGAGGTTTGTTAACCAAATAAAATGGTCAATGCATACCACACCGCTTCACTATTTTACTCCGCAAACTTCTCATAGCCGGTCCGTAGACTAAGACACGCTTCAGGCACCCTTGCCTCTCCACATACATTCGTCGCTTACATATAGCTGTATCTGTAATCCTAGTAATGACCCACGATGCCTTGGCATATAACAGGAAGTCTGGATTAAACAGCGTGCTTGAAATGATGGTCAATGGTTCTAGTTTACACCCACATCTTGAAAGGTTGTCTTGAGAACAGATGACACAAATGACTAATGCGCCTCTATATACAGTCTAGAACTGGATCGAAACGGATTGAAATGTCCCACCAATCAGAATGCGTGAAGCATTATTCAGTTAGGGTGTGTTGTCTCCCTTTTAATAATAAGACACGCGTGACGCAACTTTCAATATATATGCGACCAGCGTTCCTACGATTTACCCCTATGGAAGAGTTTGAGTAAAATACAGATGGCTGATAAAATGAAGACAATGTATTGAGGTTCGCCAGCCACGGATATATCGTATACCCGCAGTGATAGTACGAATACTACAACTACTGCTGTTGTAGCAAGTATTCTTCCAGAAGAGGCTGACTTCAATTTGACTTTGTGCGATTTTCTATCGTCTCCGCAAAAATATTTGCCGACGATAGGACCACCAAAATTAACAGCGTATGATGATTTCATAAAGAAACAGAAGGAAGAGTTGAAGAGTTTTTGCAACGTCAGAAAGAAGAAGAACAATTATTTCTTCAGCGACAATAACAACAACAACCAGAGGAAACAAGAAAGCGAGAAGAAGAAGAGAAGACGAAAGCTTTGAACGGCGAAAAGAAGGAAAAGAGTGAAAACAAAACGGTTAGTATGTAACAAGACATTTTGGTGGAGTTAAAACATCTGAGAGAAATGTAGCAGACTTCTTTAGCCTAACCAAAGAGAAAAAGAACTTCAGAATCCAAGATTTCTAAACCTTCCATGACAACATTGACGTTCAGCACCACCACTGAGACGCCAGCAGCAGCAGTAGGAGTTACTACTACAGCTACTACTGCAATAGGAGTAGGACTTGGTGGTAAAAAATGATTAAGACAGTTACAGCTGATGTTGGCAAGACCATTTTTTTACACGCCAACGGTCTTTTTCAGGGCCATTTATATCTCTTAAAAAAAAAGATACTATTCAGTGATTGCCAAATCAAAAACAACTTAAATCTATCTTTTATAAAATGTGCGTGTGTGAGTGTGTGAAGAAAAAATTAAGACAAATAGTCACTTACGTTTGTTCTCTGGTATATTCTCTTTGTATAAGAATCACAATGAAATTTCATAACACACCACAAAAGTTCATTTTCTTCTTTCTTTCAGTCTTTCTCTTATGAATTTCTTTACTGGCATGGGTACCTCTTCTACTTTAGTTTCTTCTACTCATCCTACCTTCATGAATTTCTTTACGCGTGTATGTTCTTCTTTTTTTTTTTTTTCTTTTTTTTTTAATCTGCTGCTTCTGAATAAAGCTCTATCTCCTCATTCTCTTTTTCTTGGGACACTCTGAAGACCAATGCCCTTTTTTGCCATTGACAATAGGTATCTTTACTTTTTTCTCTTTTTCCCTGTCTTAGTGGTTCCTTTTCGTTGTGGACATTCTGGAACCCAATGTCCTTTCTCTTGACGGACATAGCAGGTATCTTGACTTTTATCTCCAGTGGAGTAGTCCGAAGTTTTATTGGAAGTATACTTTCGAATGACTCTCTGTAAATCTCTGACGAAAAGTGCGATCTGTTGTGACTCTTCCATCTTCACAGATTTAAAACTGAATGAGTATATTCTCTAAGGGTGAGGGGTCTCTCTTTTACAGAGAAAGATTGTGTACCCTAGTCAAATCAAATTGAGAATTTAGATGCAACGATCACACCTTGCGGAAGAGAAACCAGACGAAGCAAAGAGACTTCGAGGACTTTCGGTGTCACCTTATACGCTAAGTGAAGTATTAGCAGTATGTTCATGCGAGTGATTTTTAAGATGATATGAGCTAGCCTGAGTCAACGCCTCCACTACAAGACCAAAAAAATCAAGATCAGCCAAGAAAAAAAGTCGTTCGGTAGCTCCTGAAGATTATTTTCACATTCGAGAGACCCAAAAAGTAACTTCCAGAAACTTTCGAACGACGGCTTACACATACACAGTGAAATTTAAAGATTTTAAGTCTCAATTTCCACCAGAGAAAGCAGCGGGTTTCATTACAAATTTATGGGAATCATTGTTAGAGACATTCAAACGACATTGCCAAGCTAAAGATGACGATGGTTTGCGACTATCCATCAATCACGACAGTTTGAAGTGTCCTGTTTGGGTCCAGTTTAGTACGCCGACAGAATTAACACCTTCCAAAATTATTGACAAAATTCAACATTTTCAAAAGTCAAACGATGACTTTGACATAACCGATACAAAAGCCACTCTTCACATGACCCACGCTTCACCACCAATAGATAGTGGACGGCGCACAGTTTTATTGGTGGATGAACTTTGCAGTACCAAAATAAGTATCGTCCAAATTAACAATGACCAAGATCAAATGTGCTTAGCCCATGCCATCGTAGTCGGTCGAACGTATGCCGAGAAGAATAATACAGTGGAATGAAACCGATTATGATGGAGGATTAAGACGATCGGAGAGACCCCAACAACGGAGAGAAGCAGAACTCCTTTTACAGCAACCAAGTATTCCTAAAGAAACTTCAAGATGTATTGGCACCTCGTTATACGTTGAAAGTATATCCTCAAGTCGTTCGTGGAGCTCTTGTGTTTCGAAGACCAGATTTCACAGATGGAAAATAAATTCATGTGTATCATCACCAAGAGCATTTCGACGCTATTATACGTATCACAGGATTTCTCAGATGCGAATACTTTTGCAAGAAATGTGACCAAGGATTTAGCCATCGAGACCAACATGTTAATTGTGGAGAGAGATGTCGTTAGTGTTTAGCTTTCAAACCTTGATTTCCTTAAGGAAAAGGAAGAATTCATCGTTCTACTTGCAAGCGCACCTTTGTCAGTGCAACTTGTTACGAAAAACATCACATGAAACAATTCAAGCAACAAAAGAAAAGTGCTTGCGAATAATTGAGAGTGTGCTCCATTTGCGCACATCTTGTTCAAACTAATAACAAAACACCACACGTTTGTCCAGGAAAGAAAGATGTCGTTTTGTGACTTTAATCATCAGTGTCACATTCAAAGATATGAGAATGAACTCCAGGAAGTATTAAATGACGACCAGAACAAGAATAATAAGAAAGGTTTGGATTTTATCTGTTTTGACTTTGAATGTTCACAAGAGACTGGAATTCACATCAATAATTTTTGTGTAGCTCATCGTGCTTGTGACAAGTGTCTACAAGAACCTTTATTTTGTCACTGTCCAAATTGTAATGTGATTCCAGGAGAACGAGAAAAAATCTTTTGGGGCTCTCATACTCTTGCTGACTTTGCCGAATGGATTTTAGACCCCACCGACGACACTTGGAGGGAAGAGGAATCTAGCATTACGTGAACTGTCATCGATATGCTACAGTCATGGATCACAACATCTCCGGATACAACTAACAATTTCTTTTGGAATATTATTCAGAACAACGCACCGAATTTCTAACAGTGACCTGAAAAATCCTTTGTTAGAGTTCAATATGGAAGAGTTGTACGACCAAACATACCAGCGACGCCAACATTTTGAAAGTCAAGGATACCAAGTGACAGAAATGTGGGAACACCATTACAATTGGCATTTCAAAAACAGATCTAGAAAATTTAGACGCATCGTCGAAGAGTACGACGTGGCGGACATCGAACCTTGGAATACACGCGACAGTTGTTTTGGAGGACGAACCAATGCGACACGCTTGTTTTGCGACGTGGACGAATATCAAGGAGAGCAAATCAAATACATCTATGTATGTCTTTGTATCCTTGGGTGTGCAATATGCTCGATTCAATATCGGTCATCATGAAATGTTGACAGAACACATCGATGTAAAACACATTCAACAATACGAAGGTTTGATCAAATACAACGTGTTACCACCGAGGAACGTGTACCATCCTGTTTTACCTCATTATTGCCACGGAAAACGGATGTTTCTTTTATGCCATAATTGTGCTGAAACATGTAATCAAGACCAACCTTGTCGCCAGGGTGATCAAGAACGATACTTGACAGGAACGTGGGTGAGTGTCGAATGGTTTCATGTTCTTGATCGTAGATACCAATTTTGCGTTTTTCTACCACAGAAAATACCAACAAGATGATGACGACGACTCCAGTGAAGGATTTTTTCAGGCTACGTCAACGAATTTCTAAAACTGAAGCAAGAAGCTAACTGCTATCCTTCTTGCTGTCTGACTCCAGAAAGCAAAGAGGCATTCAAAGAACAGTACTTATTATTAGAAGGCATCACTTTGGAACACTTGGAGAAGAACGAAGGAAGACGATTGTTTGCACAAGTTATGCTGAATTGTTTGTGGGGAAAATTGGCTCAAGTTCCGATATTGCCAAAGGCAGAATACTTGGCAGATCCAAGTCGACAAAGGAAAACTCATTAAACATGTGGACATTATACAGGATGATTTAATATTGGTCAATTACGAAGAAGTCGCAGGCCCCCCTCCCCCCCCCCTTTGACGAGTTTGGAAATGCCATCATTGCAGCGTACGTGACAGCCAATGCCTGTTTAAAATTTTATTCTGTCTTGGAACCTTTAGGAGATCGAATCCTTTACTTTGAGACTGACAGTTGTATATACATCAATTGCTTTGGAAGCTATCACCCACGCATCGAAGACAAACGTTTAGGAGTTTGGACCAAGAAACATCCTGAAGACACTATTTTTGAGTTTTTCTAGTGGTGGACCAAACAATTACGGTTACCAGTACTGAGACCAACATGGACAACTTCATACCAAATGTAAAGTGAAAGGACTGACATTGAACTATCGTTCTTGTCACGTGGTCAACTTTGATGCCTTAAAAGAAGCCTTTTAATTCAGAATAATATAAAGACTTTCATGTGAAAACGTTGGATCCTCACAAAATTATTCGTTTGCAAAATCACCCAAATCGTCAGTCGACCCTGGGAAAAATGATATCAGATTGTCTCTCAGAAACATCAACCTAGAAAGATGAATTCGATTCAGCAAACGAATGATGGACTCACTGCGGACTCCAAGTTCAATGAACTCGATTGCGATGCTGTTCCTTGCGACTAGAGTGATGCCGTAATTTGTGATATCAGCTATGCCGCTCTACTCTCGAAAGCCGTGAAGCCCCGACCTTTCTGCTTTACAAGCAAAAGCGATGCCGTTCGTGAGCCTATCTATGCATATCATCCATGCACTCGCAAACCACTCTGGATACCACTAGCTCATCGAGATTTACAAATCAAAGAAGAATTCACGTTTCCTGTGGTTTTGCCTCGATGGATTACTCACCACCTAAGCTTTAGCCATAACTAGATTTATCTACTTGGGACGAGGAGACCAAGTACAGCGTTTCAGTTGTGGTGTGAAGATTCAGCTTTAATGAAACATGCAAGATGGTTTCTGTGATGTCATTACCTTCCCTCGTGGGTCATGATTATTATCCTCGTGGATACTTTAGAAGAGAGAATTCGTATTTTACCTTTTGAGCTGCGAGAATGCATTTACATAGACTTTGTACAGATTCAAGTGAAACGCAAAGAACAATTGCATCCTTTACAACATAGAAGTTTTAACCATTGGAATCTGAATGCTATAAGAGGCTTGATTACTTTGAAAGTGTTCAAATGGTCAGACATTGATCAAACTACCCACAACTAAGAAGCGTTTCGATGCAAGACTTCTGCCTACAAGGTTGGAATACTACAAGGAATTATAGAAAACGGAGACTTACATGATTACAACATCTTTTAAAAGAAGTATCACCTCAAAACAAAATCTCTTAAAGATGTGTGGTGTGTTGTGAGTTAGTGACTGAAATACTTCTTTTCCAGTCTTTACCAGTAGATACCATTTATAAAAACAATAAATATTCCCTCAAAAACGACACTCCTGTGAATGACTAATATAAAGTACTCGATGACACGACTTCTGTCAACAGTGTTACACCAAATTCCATGGACGGAAGTCAATGATTGTGTTCAAGACATAGTGGTTTACCAAATACTGTTAAAAGAACTGTTTCCACAAAACGACATTATTTCATTTAATTTTGGACTACGTGTGGTGTGCGTGTGTTTTTGACTACTTTTCTTGGATTTCCTTTACCAGCAGATTCGTTGTGGATAATGTATGAACTGTACATGCAGCAAAGACATGACCACCAAAACTGTATCTGTGCACGAAAAACTCATTGTGTTAAAGGTCTTGTGAATAGTAATGAGCACGAGTTGTATACCTCCGTGTGTAGAAGAGATTCGTCGAACTTGATCAACTCTTCATACTTACCAAGAAGTGTGTATAGCTGGTTGGTTGAAAAAACAGATTTACGACTGAAAGACCGTACTTTGTAGGAACAGTG
The DNA here is from genome assembly GCA_029931535.1 of Margaritifera margaritifera. NCBI lineage: Eukaryota > Metazoa > Mollusca > Bivalvia > Unionida > Margaritiferidae > Margaritifera > Margaritifera margaritifera. The sequence goes on from JAQPZY010001580.1 coordinate 2,170,768, forward strand.
GGAGAAGAACCAGAAACAGAGGAAGAAACACTACGAGCCCACGAGAATAGTAGTATTGTAAAGATAGAAAAGAATGAGATGACATCCCCGGAGGGGTTCAGTCTGATTAACTCCACAGAGACTAGAACGCCAGAGCGTTTTCATAGATTGAATATTACGCAGATAGATCGAGAATGTTGTAATCTTACCTGTTTATATATAGCTTTGGTGATTTTAATTTGTTCCTGATATATGTACGGAGTAATTTATGCCTTATATGTTTTCGTGTTTTAGTTTTGTAGACTGACTATGCCAAAGATATTGTGTGTCAATGATCAAAAAAATAATTACATTTTTTTTTAAAGAACACGAACTTTGAGTGTTTTTGAAATGTAAATGTTTTTGTTGTTGTTACACTACCATGAAAAAAAAAAAAACTGCACGTGAATAAAATGTATAAAATGTCTCGTATCGTTGATGGAGTCTCAGAATTCTAAACACAGTTGTTGTTCTGGCTGCATCCTCCGTTCTCAAAGTGATTGACTAAAAGTCAGATCATCAAAGTTGTGAGGCACTGTGCCTTCGCCATCACTTTAACATGTTTACTGCCGACCAATTGGTTCAGGCCAAACCGATTTTGTCAAATGTTTGATCGAACACAAATCACAAGTGTTCGATCATCCTCCACAAAGTATCGTGTGGTGTTACAAAGAGTGGTAATCGGTTTACATGTCACTCCAAGAAAATCAAGGAGAATCCATTTAGTTTGTAGAAGGAATTCCTCGAGAAGACGATGGGATCGTGTCTGACTTTAGTCGAACACATCTTGTCATATTCGACATTTTAGGAGAAAACAAAGAAAAATTAAACTTTGGTTTACACGAAAAAGGCATCATCGTAATGCCAGTATTATTTACATTACTCAAAATTTATTTCAACAAAGTAAAGCGCATCGCACCATCAGTCTCAATTCATATTATGTAGTGTTGTTTAAAAGTCCAAGAGACAAATCTCAAGTTCAAGTGTTAGCCAAACAGTTAGGAACACCTTTCCTAAATTATGCGTATGACGTTATTTGAGATTTCGTACAAATTTGTTTCAAGATTGGTGCCAAGAAGGAAACAAAAAACTATAAAAACATCATTCACTTCTTTTCTGTCTAACAGCATTCAACATTATTTCCTTTCAATCTCATCCTCCTACCAAATTTATTTTGCACTGTATGCCATCAGTCGCAAAAAAAAAATATACAAGTACGTTCACATTTGTTAGAAGCTAGTCTCAAAGAAGTGTTAAGATAGTTTACTTTAACAGCACGTCAATTACTTCAAGGCATCATTCACATACCACATCAAACAAAACGTAGTTTTTTTTTGTTTTTGTTTTGTTTTATCTTTTAATTATAAAAAAGCATAAAGTAGCTTTGTCACAACTGGCTGATCCAAGAATTAATTCTGAAACCAAAAACCAAATCAATTTGAAACCAGGTGGAAGTGAATCTTTAGGAGGTGTCATTATTCGCTCACTTTTAAAATGGGATCCTACTGCCAAAACTAAAAAAGCCAAATCACCTCAAAAACAAAAGACCAAAAAGAAGAGAGGTGGTGCAGCAAGTTCACACTCTGACAAAAAAAGTAGACGAAAAGTCACAAGAAAAGTACCAAGAAAATAAAAAAAATGTCCTGCAAGAAAGAAAGGTCATGCCGCTAGAACGCGTACGAACTCATGAAAACTTAACTCGGTGATGGTTTTTTCTACCACTTCTTCTTCTCCGTTCATGACGATGCCGGCCAAAAACCTGATTTAAGACCAGTGTTTCCCAATTTGATGAAAATGTGGAAACCCATTTCTAAAGGAACTTCTACTTCTCCGTCAATAACGGCTTCTTCTACTGCTCTAGCTGCTGCTGCTGCAGCGAAAAAAGTGGCGTCTCCTAAGACAAAAGTACAAAACAGATCAAGTGTGTTACAAAGTGTGCTGGATTTATCCAAACACGAACTGGCACGATTTAGTGACGACAAACAGTGGAGACAAATTCAAGTGTAAAAAAGGAAGAAGTGTTGGATGAGATTCTCTTCAGATGTCACGAAGTTCACACCATCATCATCGACCACGGCCAAAGAAACTTTCATCCAGAAAAGGAAAAAAGGACTCCCTCCTCATTTAGCCAAACATTGGGATGTTTTGTCGTTTCTGACCAAATCCAGTGCTCCGATACCAAAACAAATCATTCGAAAAGTACCAAAAGAAAGCACCCTGTGTTGAATGCCTGTTTAAACGTTTTGAAAGGAACGGTGCATTCGATCAAGATACAGAAACAACGATCGTCACCTTCTTCGCCAAATGGTGAAAAATAAAACATCGTCACCGTCTTCGCCAAATGTGAAAAATAAAATACCCATTAGTCAAAAGAAAAAATGCTCGTACAACGAGGATAATTTCTTTCTACCCATGCTGATAGGACGGTTGTTAAAAGTGGCTGCTTCTTTGTTAGGAGAAGTGATGAGATGAGGAAGAAGAAGATAAAGTGACACACTTTTCTGGAATGACATCACACTTGTACCCTTGCATCTTATAGATGGACGAAAATTAACATTAGTTCCTTACAAACGACGGATGGAACTCCATCATTGGTACAAACAACGGACACCCCATTTACCTCCTAATCCTAATCTCACCGAGACGTCACACTTACAACAAGAATTACAATCGTTTATGGATTCAACAGATGTGTTGGAAACAGAAAAATCGCAACGGAACGGACAATTATTGCAGCATCTTTAACTGTTTCTCCAGAAAGCTTTAGACGAAATAGCTAAACCTTCTCTGAGAAATTTCAAGAATGTAATGAAAAGCGAAGAAAAACAAAAGTCAATCAAAGCAATGACAGACACAACCACAGGGATTGAGTAAGAAGAGAAAGAAACAAGAGAAGTGTTTCAAACTCCGTCTGCTCAAACACTTAGTAAGACAGCCTCCTTTATGGCGCCTTCACCTACTATCAGACGAGAAGAAATCGAAGATTGGGTTAAAAAAAAAAGATGTCGACACCGTCTTCAAGAGATGGAAAAAAGAATGAAATGAAGGCAGAAGTGAAAAAAGATATCAAGACAAAAGTAACCAAACAACCGATAACTACTCCTACTGCTATTGCTCGTCGGACAGGTTAAGCATTGTCGCAATCCAAAAACAAAATACCACACAAACAACTTAAGAGCAGTATCGAACAGTGGGTGACTTACTGAGGAGCAGCAAGAAAACAGCAAACCACAGCATGGATACACTTTTAGCCAGAATTTACAAAAGGCTTATTCATATTCTTGGCTACAGAGGAATTCAAAAACTGTATCGTACCGCTAAAACCCAGCTCAAAGTTTACCTCTGCAAGATGTACGACAAGAACAGTTTTACAAGAACAATCGACGTACACATTTCACAAACCGGTTCCACGAAATATTTTTCAGAAGTCAAACGAAAGTTGCAGGCATCAATTATCAACGGCAAGCAGATTTAGCAGATGTCTCTCACTTAGCGTCGTCAGTCGATGTTACAAATATTTGTTTTGGGTCATCGACGTGTTTTCAAAATGAGATTGAGTAGTTCATATCACTTCTAAAACAAGTTTAGAGTTAGTGCGAGCTTTAAAACTGCTCTTAAAACAAAGTGGACAACAGCCTCTACGATGGAAAACAGACAAATACACCAAATTTCTGAACCAAACTGTTTTTAAAAAAGATGAAAAAAGACACATTAATTTTGTCACCACTGAAAATGCTAATAAAAGCTAGCGTCGTGGAAAGTTTTAAAAGAATTTTGAAACAACGTATGTGGAAATATTGTACACATCAACATACTCTCAAATACATCGACGTTTTACCACGTTTAATCAAAGCTTACAATCAGCCGTAGCATCGGATGTGCGCTAGAAGAAGTAACACCTCAAAATGAAGTGATGGTGTTTGACCGATTGTTTGGAACGTTAAAAACCAGAAAAAGAAAGAACTGTTAAACACCGGAGATTGAGTTCGCATTGGAAAACTAAAACGCACTTTTGAGAAAGGTTATTAACCCAACATGACGACAAAATTGTTTCGTGTCACTGGACAAGTGCGTGGACGTGATCCTCCTTTATATAAATTGGAAGATATAAACGGAGAATTGTTCAAAGGTATATTTTACTTGCCCGAGTTACAACGAGTGACCAAGCAAGAAGAAGACGTGTACGATATCTAAAGCATTCTAGTTAGAAAAACAAATAAGGTAGAGAAACGTCGACTTCAAGAAGTGAATGTTCGTTGGAAAGGATATCCACCCAGTTTCGATTCTTGGATTTCAGCTTCACAAGTCACCGACTATAAAAAGTAGTAGAAGCTACCACCATGCCGTTAACCATAGCAGCTACATATCGGTAAGGGTAAGTGTCTATGCTGCTGCTGACTAGTTCGTTATTCAAGAACAAATCTACTTCGCTGAACAACGAAGACATGAAATTGTTGACGGGAGCTACTCTAGCATCTTCCCCTGGATTGGTGTTGTCTGTTTTGAGAACGTTGACTTTCAGGTACAACAGATAGATGTAATCTTCGGTTTGTCCTTTGATTTCAAATTCGATATGCGCTGAAGTGGTCAACGACGACACAGGATGAAATTGTACCGACTGGGATGCTTGCATCGTCATCATTGTCGATGGCATGGTAAACATACTGAGTTAGGACTTATAACATTCGCAAGATCATCGGTGCATCATTTTCCTTAATCAATTAGTGACCAGAAAAAAACTGTTCTCCATTTCTTATTCTTTTTATTTACGTGTCATTGAGGTCTGAAGGATTTTCGACGTCTCTTTCTGCGTTGTACTTGCTGTGGCGTAGAGGAAGAAGTAATGCCTTGGCCAGAAGTGTGAAGCCAATTTCTACGTTTGTCTGGGCGCTCTAGGTCTTTTCCTGTTTGAAGCAACATATTTTTCTTGCTGTCATGAAAGCTTGTTTAGGACTTTGTTTTTCGATTAGTACGTTTTGGAGAAATTATTTTCCTTATGTCAAAGCTGCATCTTTTCTTTCATTGTTTTCTTCCTCAGCACCAAAGCTGCATCAAAGCATGTAATTCTCGAGTCACCATCGGTTTAAGATGGGTGCTACCATACGAAAAGCGGATTTTAAAAGCTCCTATCTCCTAAACCATGTCCTCATTGTCGAGCGACTCCTTGGTACACATGATACATCTGTTACAATTCACTGGATATTCATTTTCGAAAATGTAGTTTCACGGTGACTTTTCCTTTGGAGAATAGAATAGTTTGTCCAATATCTCCTTTTATATTAATATTGACACTTTCAAAATACGATTTACTGACAGGAAGATAATGAGGATGTACAAATTCTCGTGTTTCCTCCTCCATCGTAAGCAACTATGGCAGAATCCACTTTGAAAGGAATGACACAAAGGAACTGTGTTTCCACGACGTTGTACTCGATGAAATCAGAATATACAAACATAAAAGTTAGTCCTTCATTTAATTCGATAGGATAGGTAGAATATCCACACACAAAATGAACCACTCTCGTTTTATGACCTCTCAGGCTGAACGAACTATGAACTAATGCCTAAACACAGCAATACATCATATATATATATAGCTTCTGACTGCGCAGAACAGAATAAGGAAATCCAATGTAATCCTTCTAGAAAACAACCTTCTCTTAACCAATCAGAAACTAGGTTATGCGTGACACCACCAAAGTACCTATGCACTAACGTTTTTACCAGTCAATAAAGTATTGACTCTTAAATGAATCATAGAATCTAGATCAGAACTTCAACCCACCCCCTAAACAACGTGATATACTAATGTTACAAGCGACAATATTTCCCAAATCCAATGTAATCAGTCACATTGAAATACCGTATATGTACTTCCTGCAAGACGACAGCTGTTAGACTATTATGCAGAGATCATATACCTATACTATTATTTAAAAAACGAAATAATACATAATTCCGTAACACCTGCCTGATCCTATTGTATGGATTGAGGTGATTTGTCTGTGAAACACCATAAGGTGTCGTTGGGAAAGACAAATTTGGTTATTCATAGTTCGATGGTTCTGGTCTCTGAGGAGTCACTCGTTGTCAAAGGAGAATACTTTTCCAAATATTCCAGAATAAGATTTCACATTTTTATAAAGATGGCGCAAGGCCTCATGGAAGAAGTTCTGTGAGGGGAAATGAAAATATAAAAAAAGCAAAGGAGACAAGTGATTTTAGGTTCACTGTTAAAAAGAGGCGTCCTTGTTGCGTCGTGAGGTCAATGATGAAACCTAATCGTCCTGGATATCGTTGTTTTCAGGGCCATTCACATCTCTTAGAAAAGAGAAACTGGTCAAATCATTGCCAATATCTGTTTGTATGTTTGCGTATGTCTTAGTCTTCCGCACACAGAAAACTAAAACTTTAAAACCATTTCTACCTCAGTGTGGTAGTGTGTATGTAGGTTCAGTGTGTGTGCATAAATACTCCCTAACCCTTGCCCAATGTTAAACCTATGTAACAAATCAGAAGAATAGTTTAGGACTGCGCGATTTCTCTCGACTTGTATTATGTAATACATCTGCATATGTTTTGCTTCACGTCTGTGTACCGAATCGGAGAGATGTTTTCCTTCACAGCCATACTTAAAGGATACAGCGGTGCGTTTGCCAGTCTTGCCATCCATCGTCAATCCTATGTAAAAGAAGAATGGCTAGTCAGCACTGTAAAGTCAGTAACCTTACCACTACTATGAGTCTGTTGGACAGAGTGCAACACCTCCTGGATCGGGTGAAAGATAGAAAGATGTGTTGGATAGAATCTAAAAATGTCAACAGTACATTTCCCTTAGAGTCCTAGAACATTTTTAACATGGAAATGGACTATAACGTAATGTTGATTCTCCGTAAACACCCAGAGTGTCCCCCAGTGTCAAATTCCCGTAGAGACCCAGAGTAGCCCACAATGTTAATTTCCCGTAGACACCTAGTGACCAACAATCTTAATTTCCTGTATACACCCATAGTGTCGCTTAATGTTAATTTCCCGTAGACACCAAAATATTATTCAACATGGAAACAGTCTATAATGTATTGTTCATTTCACGTAGACACTCAGTGTGTCAATAATGGTAAATTCCCGTACACACCCGGAGTGACGCACAATGTTAATGTAGACACCCAGAGTGACGGCTAATGTAAACCTACGGCGTAATGTTGATTCCCATAGACACCCAGAGTGACATATATATATATATATATATATATATATATATATATATATATATATATATATATATATATATATATATATATATAGAGGTTTCCTTCAGCTGTACTTAATTAATATTCCTTCCCAAAAATCTAATAATAGACTTTACTTCACAAATTGCTTTCGCTTTCCTGCATAGGTGAGTTTCTAAGAGCTTTATTTTAATTATCTTTTTTTTATCCACGTCAATGACTCAAGTAGTCATCTGTTATCTGTCACAGCCATATCACTTAACAGTGCATTAATACAGTTCTGTGTCATAAAATACACTTTCAAAAATTAATGATTAACCTTGGAGATTTACTCAATTTTCAAAACTCCACTTCCTCGGTAACTAGTGATGCCACTCAGAATAAATTTTCTTACCTCAAAATTTTTCTAAATCTGGTGAAACATCCATGATTGAGAAGTGTAACTTTTTTTTATTTTCTTTACTTTTTATTAGTTTGAAAATTTCGTGTTTACAATCGATTGAGAGAGGGAATTTTTTTTGAGCGTCACATTTTTTTTTATCAAAGTTTATCATCCAGGGTTCTGTGCAAGAATGCTGACATTGCCTTGCACTATGACCAAGTTGTTAAACTATTATGCCCAACAATGTGAAGTAAATGTAAACTGTAATAATTTAGATATATAAGTAGCACGCTTTGCCTGCTGTAATGTGTCGAGTGGGCGTACAGCCCGGTAGCCCAATCGACGAATAATTAAATAGTGTGCTTTGCACACATTAAAGCGTCAAATGCGTTGCCGGGCTGCAAACCCATTTGACGACCAATTAAGTAGGGCGCTGTGCGCCCATTAACCACTCGTACATGGCCGAATGGCCGCACACGAGTATAATTTAAAGTAAGTAAGTAAGCAGTCTTGCCACCCCATTCCAGCCAGGAGCCAGCCGTCCAGCAAGTCACATCGTCCCGAAGATCGTCAACACCTCTTGTGGTAGGGGGAAGGGAAAGGGGCCACCTGTGGCTTCATACGGACTGCCACGTGCAGGTAATGACCAGCCTACTACTAAAAATACAGGATGTCAGGTGCATACCTACAGATACCTGGCAGTACGGCACAGAAGATGGCCAACCTACTCCCACCGCCAAAATGAAGCCCCTTAAGAGACGAAGCCGAGGAGTACAATGGACAGGAACGCAGAAATATGGAGACCCTCCGGAAGTACTCCGAGGCAGCTGGTGCAGTCTGCCATGCCTGGAGCTGAAAGCAGGTGCGAGCAAGGAGGAAAACGCAGGCACTGGAGAGAGAGAGAGAGAGAGAGAGAGAGAGAGAGAGAGAGAGAGAGAGAGAGAGAGAGAGAGAGAGAGAGAGTTATGAAGACGCAGCCTATGACGCAGACCCAGTTTAATCGAGCGCCCACCTGCAGAGACAGGAGTAGTAGAGGGGGGGGGGTAAATAGACCAAAAGGGGGCACTATAGACCTTTACGGGAGTTTAACATGGCGGGGGCACTATAGACCTTTACGGGAGTTTAACATGGCGGGGGCACTATAGACCTTTACGGGAGTTTTAACATGGAGGGAGTGTGGGGTGTGGGGGAGGGAATAGAATTAATCTTTCTTGAAAAAGGGTGGTCCTGAGAAGGACCGTTGGTTTTTGTGTGGAAGAGTTTTTTAGAGGTGGGAGCATCTCCCTAGCTTTGCCCTGCATGCAGGGCAGCTCCCCCTCCAGGTTTCTTCTTTTGTTGTTGATGTAAATTTTAAAAAGAAGGGAGGATGGTCCGCTTCATATTCCCATTCTTCTTCTAGCATGGGATGCGATCTTATCGGGATTTTACTTTCCCTCTTTTCCTCTTCTTTCTTAATCATATCTTGGATGAGGTGTGATACCACATCCAAGATTTGTTTAATTTCTCTAAGGTTTCTTATTCTGTTCATCTTGATAGATAAAACGGGGTAGCTTAACCGGTGAAAACGTGGTTTTAATATACTAAAAGTGCGGACGTGAAGGAAAACATCCTTTTCACCTAAAAGAAAAAAAAAAAAAAAAAAACATTACCCACTACCCTGCGTCTGACGTCATTCGTTCTACGTCATTCTTAGCTTCGCGGAGTTTACACTCTATGAACCCTGACTCAAAAAAAGCGCGGACCTAAAAGAAACTACTTTTGATAAAAATAAAAAAAACTTTCACATACCATTCCTATGATAAGCGCGTACGTGAAGGAAAACATCCTTTTTTTTCCCAAAAAAAACCACACACTATCTAAATTTTTTTGTTAAATAAAAATATTTTTATATATCAATCACACACCATACAAATCATATAAGTGAGAATGGGGATTTTTTTGTTTGAGAGGTGGTAGACTATTATAAATAATATATATATCACACACACTTATAGATATTATGGGTTTTTTTGGCAATATTTGAGAGAAGTAATCTTTTTCTAGAGATTGGGTGGCCCTAAAAAGGACCGTTGGGTTTAAAGAAGTTATGTTTTTTTCAAAAAACTTCTTTTAGGTAGATGTAGCCGTGGCAGCTCCAGCAGGTCGGCCACGTTTAGCGATAGTGGGTGGTCTTACCGCTTTCAGACAGGCAGGTCTCTTTCTACTGAAAGTGAAAGCAAAATCATCGCAGTCAATCTTACATAAGACTTCACCGTCAAATTGCTTGCTGGATTGCTGCTGAAGAAGTTGCTGCTGCTGCTGCTGCTGCTGCTGTCTTTGTTGCTGCTGCTGTTGCTGATGTAGACGTTGTTCTGCTTCCCATTCTGTTCTTTCTCTAAGTATTTCTTCTCTCAGGACTTCTTCTACTAGATCATGAGCCATTTGAATGAACGTCATGGTCTTTCTCTCTGGGTTGGTCTCCATCAAATGATTCTTCACCCTCATTATGTTCACCATAGCTTCATTCAACTTTGTAATCTTGGTGGCAGCCATCTTCTTTTTCTTTCTTCTTGGAACACTGTTGAGATCTTGACGAGTCAACGAGAATGACTACACTGGCTAGTGAACCGCCTTATATGCTTAACGCGCGGACGCGATGGAAAACATGGTAAGATTTTTTTTCAGATGATCGACAGGGAGATCATAGATAGATAGATAGAGAGGTTTTTTAGATCGATAGAAAGAGAGAGAAAAGAACATATTCATTTTTTTTTTCAAATTTCAATAAAAAACTACACAACACCATTTTTTTCAAACAATTCACAAAAAATGATATTTATTCAACAAGAACTATGTTAACAATTAACAAGTAACTATGAAAAATTTTTTTCAAACAGGAACATATTTACAAGGTTGACAACGTTGAGAAGGTAAAGTAAATGTGAAACTTTCTACATCGACATCATTTTGATGTACATTACGATGGTGAGCTAAAGACAAGAGATAACCATAACGTTCATAAAACCATCGTTGTACTTTAGCATCATTTCTAACATAGTCACTATCAAAATAAGTGAGTAAATGTTCTAAAGAATATCCAAGACTGCGTTGATGAAGATAATGAACACAATATTGTCCACACACCATTGAATCGGATCCTTGTAGTCTCACATTATTGAATCGAGTCGAGACGGCATTTCTTCTCATAAACTCGATAATGTCTTTTTCCAAAGGAGGTAATCCATATGAATCAAAATATTCCACACCATTGTGATCGTTGGGAAAGTACACGGCAATCCAATGGCTTCCTGGTAGATGACTGTCGTCAGTATTGATGACATAAGCATGAACGTTTTTTGGTTTACGATGAGGTAGTTCATCTTTAGCACATACCACAGGATTCCAAGAAGAAGTATAGGAACTACGATTCAATAAGTAATGAAGTTCCCTGGTATCCATTTTTTTCTCCTTCTTCAACAACAGAAATATTGAGTCAGCAATGCACACCTGACTTTGAACTTGAATTGATCTGTCTTGTAATTCCAGGAAAATTTATCTCGGATAGGTTTTTCACTCTGTTCAATGAGTCCTTCGATCCGTTTGATCTCCTTAGGAATGAGTGGAGGAGAAGAATATTTCTGCAAGATTTTATACCACTTTGTCAACACGTCTGTTTCTGAGATGTTTGACCAGGCATCTTCCAAATATTCATCCAATTGTTCTTCGCCTGTCAACATCAAACATTTGTCGTGTTGTATCTGACTGGGATGATCGGTTTGACATCCATAACATTGTTCTTTAATCAGTTTGTTAATGATGAATTTCAATTCCTCAGCATAACAATCCACTAACTGTTTTTCGTGTTCTGGCCATCGAGAAGGATAAAATCCAACAAACTCGGTAACAACAGTATTAGTCTCTTCTTTTTTAGGTTCTGAACGAATGACTTCGTCATCATTATCATCCTCTTTGGTGATAGTAGTTGGTGACTGGTGAATCCCTTCACAAAATCCCTCATCTATTTCCATAGTCTCTTCTCTGTTTTGCATCTTTTCTTTGTTTCTTCTTCTTCTAATAGTCTACAATGACTTCTCTCAAACTGTTGATCTCTAGAGTGTTATCAAACTCTGCAAACAAGACGACATTCACTGTCTGGGCTAGAGGTTGACCAAACTGAAGTTCCACACGAAGTGGTCCTGATTTTATAGGGTGGAAATGTCCTTCATCGCTACCTTGGTCCGGAGTGAAATCAAATCCCCACAAGGCATACCCTCCTGCAAAATTCTCGTACGTAATACCGTGGCTACAGTCGCGGCTTAACTGTCCTGTGGCTTCAAACAGGCTCAAGTAAGATCGCAAGTAAGTTTTTGCGTTGGCGTCAAAGTCAGGTTCAAAAGGTCTGGTACACAAGGTCTTGCCATCTCGACTGACATCTAACTTGGTGACGTTAAAGTGCTGAAACTGGAACGGATTTTCATTGTAGACTCCATTGAAGGCTGCATTAGAAACCATACCAATGAATAAACGTTTAGGGAGCTGTCCTTGAAAGATGTGATCTTCGACTATGGATCGGAGTCCAGCGGCTGCAGTAAAGGTTTTCACTTCCACACGTCTAAGAGGATACTTAGCAGTGGTTCTGCTCAAGGATTGACTGATGTCGTTAGCTACTTTGGGTAAGATTTCTACACGTCGTACGTAAAGTTTGGCTTCTTGGATGATGGTTTTCCACTCGTTAGCATTAGCCATCAAATGGAAAGCGGCACTACTGCGATTCAGTCTCAGGCGTACATCAATTCCATTGAGTAAATACTTGTCTTGCAACCACATGTCCAAATGTAAACGATCCATCAATTCTAAACTTCGCCCTCTGATTTTCTTTCGACGGTCGTTAAATCCCACATTGTGGGAGTCTGCTGGAGTTATATCTCTAACAAGATGACCCTGACCATCAGCAACAGCAGCAACCCTGGCCGGTACTGACAGTTCTGTGTCGTTGAACTTTTCCGAGGTGTCAGGTTTCCAGATCACTGAAGCATCCAGATGACTGTTCTTAGCTTCTTTTCCATACGACAAGAGATTTTCCAAGTAAGCACGGTAAGGGTAAGTATCCAAACTGCTGCTGATCAGTTTGTTATTCAAGTACAAATCTACTCCACTGAACAAAGAATGAAAAAAATTATTGACGGGAGCGACTCTGGAATCATCCGCAGGAAAGGTGTTGTCCGCCGTTTTCTTTACTTGAAGTTTCAGGTACAAGTAGGTGTTATTCAGATCGATGTAATCTTCGGTTTGTCCTTTGATTTCAAATTCGATAGGAGCTGAATCCGACAAAGACGATACAGGATGAAATTCTACCCATTGGGATTCTTGCATCGTCATCATGGTGGGACGCATAGAAAACAGTTCTAGTTCGGACTTGGTACATTCGCAAGAATCTCGGTGCATCATTTTCAATGGTTTAATAATCAAACACGTCTAATTCTCTACCAGTTCTTCTTCTTTTTCTATTCTTTCTGGAAGTACTACTACCGTGTGTTCTTTTATGAACTTTGAAAGGATTTCGAGCTTTTCGTTGTCGTCTCTTTCTACCTTGTCCTTGCTGCTGTGAAGTAATGCCAGAGTCTGAAGCGTGAAGCGTATTTATAGGATTTTCTCGGAGACCTAAAAGATCTTTACCAGTAGTCATCAACACATTTTTGCCTGCTCTCAAAAAGGCTTCTTTTGGATTTTGTTTGTCAATGAGGACATTTTGCAAAAATTCTTTTCCTTGTGTCAAAGCAGCATCTTTTAAGGCATGAAATCCTCGAGTGACCATCGGTTTCAAAATAGGAGCTACCGTCCGAAAAGCTGATTTTAACATATCTCCTAAACCATGTCCTCGTTGTCGAGGCACTCCTTGGTACACTGGATACATTTTTTTATTTTTTTGAGAGAGGAAAGTTATTAGAGAACTTGTTTTTTTCGAAAATGTAGTTTCACCGTGACTTTTCCTTGGTCAATGAATGGTACATCTTGTCCCAAATCTCCTTTTATACTAATCTGGACAGTGTCAAAATACGATTTACTCACTGAATAATAATGAGGGTGTACAAATTCACGGTGAATGTGAAATGTGTTTCCACCTTCTTCGTACGCACCATCATTAGTATCCACTTTGAAAGGAATGACTCTTAGTAAGGGAGCTGAGGTGTGTCCCACCACGCTGTACTCTACCACATCGGAGTACACATACATTAAATTTAATCCAATGTTCATTTCCACGGGGTCGCGAAAAGCTTCTGAAGATTCGATGTTGGTGCTGACAGGTGATAGATAACTTTTATCTTCGTTATTACCACCCAAAATTTCATACAATCCAGCAGAAAATTCAATAGTCATAAATCTTCTCTCCTGATCGGGGATGCCTTTTTCTTTAGCTTCTTTGTCTGACATCATGTCACCCGATTTTTCATCTTTCAGAGAAAATTCCATGTAGAAACGGCGTGCCACATCATTGTAATTGATGTTTACTATTTTTTTGTTCTCCATTAGGGCTTTACCAAATTGACGGTTAAAGGTAGCCTCAATAGTGTCCACCAAATGTCGAGCATTAAAATAATACCCCGTAGGAATTCTCAGGGCATACACTGCATAAGCCCCTTTGGCTCCTACCCCTCCATCCCATTTTTTGAAATGTCCCCGCATGTCATTTTTATTTGTTGGGTCTATTGCCCATATTTTAGGATCATCTTTTTCCAAGGAATCTTGTAGTTTTTTGTTCCTAACTGTCACGATGATCTGATTTGATCTTTTGTTGATGTTTGTGATTTTCGTAGGATGAATGATTTCTACCAAACCTACTTCCCAATGAGCATCGTGATCCAATTGGAGGGCTTGAGGTAATTTGGTGGTAAAACAACATAAGCTGTTGTTGGGAAACACATCCATGGAACTGTCACTAGGTAACGTTAAATAAAATTGGTCATTCATAGTTCCAAAGTAGTGGATCTGGTGGTGTCCGAGGTATCACTCAAGTGGTGGACAGAAGAAGAAGGATGTTCAAAAGGTTCCAAAATAGGACTGGTAGTATTTTGGTGGTGGTAACTGGACGAAGAAGAAGAAGAAGAACGCCTGGCGTTATTGTGGTGACTGTTGTCGGTCGTGGTCGTAAATTTCAAAGAGGGACTAGGTAAAAGATAACCGATGCAACTGCTCAGTAAAATAGTCCACAATTGTTTGTCTCCTTGTTGTAAACTCAAATTAGCAATGGCTGCTCCGATGACACAAAACACTACAATGATTTGGCAGAAAAAGACGATTTGATTTTTAGGCACACGTTCTCCACACCACACCCAAAGCGGTTGTTTTTGTAAATCTTGAAGAGAAGAACTTTCCGAAGGAGGAGGAGGAGTTGTCTGAGTAGCTACTGTGTTGAATGGCATGTTATGAGTTTTTTTTACTACTTCTTTTTCTTTTTATAGTCGACGACTTGAGAAGCTGCAATCCAAGAATCAAAACTAGGAGGATATCCTTTCCAACGAACTTTGACTTCTTCTACTCGTCGTTTACCTACTTTGCGTGTTCTTTGTTCGAGAATGCTTTCGATGTCGTACAAGGTATCTTCTTTTTTAGTCACTCGTTGTAACTCAGGCAAGTAAAATGTTCCTTTGAGTACTTCACCGTGCATGTCTTCCAATTTATAGACGGGAGGATCACGTCCACGGACGGGGGTAGTGACACGAAACAATTCGGTAGTCCAGTTAGGTAAATAACCTTTGTCAAAAGTACGTTTGGTTTTTCCGATGCGAACCCAATCTCCCGTCTTTAACAACTTCAACAAAGGTGTTTTCTTTTTTCTTTTTTTGATCTGCTGGGGTGAACCAAATAATTTATCAAACACTGACACTTCGTTTTCAGGGCTAACCTCTTCGGGGGTACATCCAATACTACGATGGTACGATTGATTGTACGCTTTAACCAAACGAGGTAATACGTCGATGTACTTGAGAGTATGCTGATGTGTAAAATATTTCCACATGCGTTCTTTCAAAGTTCTTTGAAAACGTTCCACGATACTGGCTTTGGTTTCAGGATTTTCGGTAGTAAAAAAATGAATGTGTCTTTGTTTCAATTCTTTTTGAAAAGCTTGGTTTAGAAATTCGGTACCTTTGTCCGTTTGCCATCGTAAAGGTTGACGTCCACTTTGTTTCAAGACCAATTTTAAGGCCCTTACCAATTCGGTACTGCTTTTAGAAGTCAAAGGCACGACCCAAGCAAATTTGGAAAACACATCGATGACACAAAACAAATATTTGTAACCACGATTGTAAGTAGCTAAATGAGAGACGTCCGCTAAATCGGCTTGCCATTGATGATCGATCCCTTCCACTTGAGTAGTACTTCTAGAAAATTTGCGTCGAATGGGTTTGTGTAACGTGTACGTCGATTGTTCTTGTAACCATCGTCGTACTTCGGGTAAACGTACACTTTTCAATTGACTTTTAGCAGCTCGATATAATTTTTGAACTCCTCCGTAACCAGCAGCATGACCAGGATTGTAATAAATGTTAGCTAACAGTTTCTCCATGATTGATCAATATTTGAACCAAGTTGTTCCAATACTCTTTTCTTCGTGAGGTATCTTTTTGGATTGACGTGTCCGACGTGCTACTGGGGTAAATGAAGAGGGAGTTCGATCAGGGGTCATCGGTTCTGTTTTGACTTCTTTCTTCACTTCTTTCTTTTTCTTTTCTGAGGATAAAGGGGTAGACCTTTTCTTTTTTATCCAATCTGGGGTGGCTAACTTTTTTATTTTTTTAAGAGGTGGAGTTAGTAAAAACTCTTCTTCTTCTTCTTCTTCTTCTTCTTCTTTTTCTTCTTTTTCTTTTTTGATAGTCACTTTAGGTTCGCTTTTCATGAGAGCCTTAAAATCTCTCAGAGTGGGTGGAGCTGTTTCGTCGACTGCTTTTTGACGAAAGAGTTGTAGACGTTGTAAAAGTTGACCGTACCGTTGGTTTTTTTCTGTTTCGGACAAATCGTTACGTTCCATCAGGGATTGTATTTCTTGTTGTAACTGAGACATTTCGTAGAGATTAGGATTGGGTGGTAAATGAGGTATCCGTTGTTCGTTCCAACGATGAAATTCCATCCATCGTTTGTAAGGTACTAAAGTCAGTTTTCGTCCTTCCATTTCATTCAAAGGTACCAAAAAGGTGTGGTCATTTCAGAGAAGGGTGGTCCTTTTTATCCTTCTTTTTTTTTATCGCATGACTCCTCCTAAAAGTGGTCCAGCAATCGTTCCTAACAAAGGAGCGGCTATTTTTAACAATGGTCCTATCAACATAGGTAGAAATCCACCTCGTTGTACCAACATTTTTTTCTTTTGTTGAAGAGGTATTTTCTTTTTCACCATTTGACGAAGAACATTCCGATGTTTCCCTAATTTTTGTTTCTGTATCTTAGACAAAGGTACCGTTCCTTTTAACACGTTCAAACAACATTCACACACGGTATCGATGATTTCTTTAGGAGCTGTTTGAATGAGTTGTTTTCGCATGGGAGGTTTGGATTTGGTCAAGACAGACAAGACATCCCAATGTTTGGCCAGACGAGGGGGAAGAAGTCGTCCTTTTTTGGTGGTTTTCTTCTTTTTTTGGTGGTGTGAATGTTTGGGAGCCATCTTTTTTAGTCGGTAGAAAACAAGTCTGAAGTCTTTTAGGAGGGTACCCTTCTATTTTATACTGGAACACGTCTCCACTGATTGTCTGTACGACGTACCAACTTCACGACAGGTCTGACTTGACGTTGAGGTGTTTTCAAGGGACTAAATCGACTCAATTCTTGTTTGGATAAATCTACTAAACTTTGTAAGATACCAGTTCTTTCTTGGACTTTGGTTTTAGGGGATGGTACTTTGTGGGTGGCTGCTGCCATGGCTAAATCAGCTGAAGTCGACGGTCCCGACGGGGTCACTTTCGAAATTGGTTTCCATTTTTGCATCAAATTAGGAAACACGGATCTTAAGTCTGGTTTGACAGGCATCATGGTAAAAGAGGGTGGTGAAGAAGACAAAGAGGAAGAGGTGGACGCCAAAGTAGACCTTGCCATCATCATGGGGGACTGTGATGATGATGATGGTAGTAAGGGTGGTGGTGTTTTGCGGGTGTACGTTTGCGTCCTGGCTGCAGTACCTCTTTTACGTCGGGTGGTAGTGGCAGGTGTGGTTTTCTTCTTCTTCTTCTGAGCACGACTTTTCTTTTTCTTAGGGCTGGTTTTCTTCTTCTTCTTTGGACTTTTTTTCTTCTTCTTTTTAGGTGATTTGGGTTTTTTGGCTTTGGTATCATTAGGATCCCATTTCAAAAGGGAACGAATCATAACTCCTCCTAAAGAACCACTTCCACCAGGAGTTAAAATGATTTGTTTTTTAGTCCGTGAATCGATTCTAGGATCAGCCAGTTGTGACAATGCTCCTTTATGTTTTTGAAAAAAACGTTGAGTTTGATGAGGGATGTGAATGATGCCTTGTAGTAATTGACGTGCCGTCAAAGTAAACCATCGTAACACTTCTTTCAGACTCGCTTCTAACAAATGAGCACGGACTTGTGCATTTTTTTCACGACTGATGCCATACAAGGCACGAATCAATTTAGCCGAAGGATGCGATTGAAAGGAAGTCATCTCAAAAAGAGTGTGTGACAGAAATGACGTTGTAGGTTGTTTTTATAGTTTTTTTAAAAAATGGGCTGAAGGGGACGTGTAAATGACAGGACCACCTTCTTGACCCCAAGAGTGAAAGATACTGGCACGAAATCTCAAATAGTCAGGAGTGGTCGGTTTTAAGTCAATGAGTAAATACTCGTGAGGGGTTTGAGTGGCATCGTCGTACGCATAATTGAGCCAAGGAGCTCCTAACTGTTTGGCTAACACTTGTACTTGAGATTTGTCTCTGGGGCTTTTAAACAAGACCACATAATGAGCATTCAAACTAATGGTTTGATGAGCTTTACTTTGTTGAAATAAATTTTGTGTAATGTAGACAATACTAGCATTACGATGGTGTCCTTTTCGTGTAAACCAAAGTTTAATTTCTTCTTCGTCTTCTCCTAACATGTCATCAAAAATAACTAAATGAGTTTGACTCACGTCAGACACAATTCCATCGTCTTCGTGAGGAATACCATCCACAAACGAAATAGTTTCTCCTTGACTTTCTTTCAATAACGTGTAAGACGGTTGCCACTCTTTGTAACACCACACGATACGTTGAGGTGGACGATCAAACAAATCAGCTTTGTGTTCGATCAATCGTTTGACAAATTCGGTTTTCCCTGAACCACTCGGTCCAGCAATCAACATGTTAAATGGATGGCGCAGATACAAAGCATTCCAACTTTGACGATCTAACTTTTCGTCAATCACTTTCACCACAGAAGAGGAGGAAGAGGCAGACGAGGTAGAAGAAGAAGATGTAGCCATGATTGAGGTAAGAAGATTTTTGAGAAGAAGACAAAAAACCCAAGGCATTTTATACGTTTTCATACACGTTTATTTTTTTTGTAAAACAAACCAACCCACAAAACAATAACATATTTTACAAATTTGCATGAAGAAGTGAATTTGTGAGAAAATATACAATTAAACCGAACACGTACACAATTAAGACTATCACTAAAACAGCTAAAGTTCTCTCTAAACAAGAAAAGGAACAACAATTGTTTTGTGTCCAAGTCATGAAAGACACCACTGTTTGTGGTAACATTCTTCTTCTACTCGTCTTTTTTGAATTCACTGACGGTAGTGGTGGTAAAGAAGGGTGGTGGTGGTGGTGTTCCTCCTCAAGAGGTATTGGAACCACAGCAGTAGTGGTAGTGGTGTCAGGTACTTCTTCTTCTTCTTCTTTTAGAGTTTCCCATGGAGGTTCCCATTTTTTCACTTTTAGAATGTTATCAATAAGTGGTTGCCAAATCTTGGCTGAACTGGGCCACTTCTTGTAACCAATATTGGAAACCAAGGTTTCTCCAGGGTCGTACATCTTTCCAATGGAAAAGTTGTTGGTGTAACTCACTAGCAGTACACACTTCTTGAAATGTTTTATGCACAGATAAAGTGTGACGAATGTCTTCTTCACATGGAAGTACGTCACTAATTTTCATCACCACTCTCAACGCTATACGTACAATTTGTCTTTCGTGGACTGATAAAATCAAGTTTTTATAGTCTTCTTCTTCTACTAAGTCCGAAGAAGAACACACGGTCATATTGTTTTTTGGTACTCAACAATTGAGTCCAAAACAACCACGGATCCTTCAAAAGAATCCAAGGCAAACACTTGTCCTCAAAAATATTCCACAACGAATGTCCTGGAAAACGAAATCCAAGATAAGTAGTCACTAAGACACACACCACATAACGTCCAAAATTTAATGGATACAGTTCTTGTATCACTTCTTTATATTCCTCTAAGGTCTGAATTTTATCTATGATTTCCTTCCACGGAATCCGTTTCACAACTGGTGTGTAGAGTTCAGGCATACCCACTCTTTTATAGTCAGACAGTAACTGTGTCACAGAATCCGTTTCATGAGTAGTAAAGTGATTTGAGACGTGCCGCCTCCTCTTTATAGGGATCGATGGCTAAGGTTGGTATCTTGGGTGGCATGTTTTTATAGCCAGGCTCCCAAGGTTGGTACCTTTTGAGACAGTCTCCTTCAGGATAGAAGTTGAGATAGAGGTTTCCCATGACCATTCTTCTATGCCCTTGAAAGAGGGTATAGCGTAAAAATCGAGAAATGACTTTGAGTTTACGTTTCACTTGTAATTTCAGAAACTCACGGTAAATCTGTTCTCGCACATTCAAAGGCATGACACTAATGTACTTGGGTAAAGTTTCCGATTTGGAAAGAAATACTTCTCTTTTGTATTCTTCACGATACTGGTGATAGTCGTTGTTCAGAATCAATTTTCTGATGCGACGAAAGTAGCCATAGCCTTGAAATCGAGGAATCACTTGAAGTTTACGTTTCACTTGAATTTGAACCAACTCATTGTAAATCCGTTTTTGCAACTTTGAAGACAAGTCACGAATGCGATCTTGTAGAGTAGGTTTCTTGGTGACAAAATACTCACACACAAACCAAACGGAATCGGTAGGTAAAGGATATCTATAGGATCCAACACCAGTTTCAGTGATTATCCTATCTAATTTCAAAACACAAAAAGGTGATTTGTCTTCAGGAGACAGTTCTTCTAACAGTTTTTTGAATTCGTCTATGTTAGTCACATTTTTTTTCTTCACTTCCTCCCATGGAATTCTATATTCCACTGCTACATTGTAGGTAGCCCCCACCAATTTCTTAAATTGGGGATGTAGATTTTCATCAATGTCTGACCATTTGAATATCTTCTTAGCTATCATTTGTCTTATTGTATTCAAATACCATTGGTTACAACAAGTCTGTTGTAAAGGATGTAACTCTTTTTTACGTTTCAGTTGAATGTGAACAAATTCTTGGTAAATCCGTTCTCGTAGCTCCAAAGGTAATCCACGAATACGATCTTCTAAAGTAGGAATATACTGAAAAATACGATCTTTTAACTCTAAAGGTAAACCACAAATAAGTTCATCTAAAGAATAAGTATTCTTCTCCTCTATTGTATTACTTCTTGGTATCTGGTTGATCGTATCCGTATTCTTCTCGAGCCACTAAAGGTAAGAACTGACAATGCGGAGACCATCGAGCATGTTCGATGTCAGCTAAGTCGTAAGGCTCCCAATAGCGAAGTCTCACACCGCAACTGAAACACTTCACTTGATCTCCAACTCCCACGTAAAAAAATCCAGATCTGGCTAAAGCTTCGGGTTTAGGGCCATTTAAATATTTTGGCCACTTGTCTTTGAACGACTCGAGACGATTTTCATACTTGGAATAGCCAGACACAGCCAAGGGTATCATCAATCCATTAGGTCTGCAGGGAGTACCGTTTTGTGTACGATTAGTAAAACATAAAGGGCGTCCTGCATCTTTTGAGTTGGATCGACGGTGAGTGACTGAATCCACGATGTCACAACGTACGGCATCGGTCTCGTCATGGCATGGTTCAGCATCACACTCAAATTCCTCAAAACTGGAAAAAATACTCATCTATTTTTTTTCTTCTTGCTCGGTTCACGTGAAAAGTCAGAATGAAGGTTAGGCTTGGAAGGGGTTCCTTTTTTATACCTGTCGACTGTACCATCCGAAAAGTATTGTAATGTGATCGGTGGAAACGCTAAAGAAAGGTAAGCACAGTTTGGTGACCATCTGGTATGTTCCACGATAGGTGAATTTTTAGGACTCATGCGAATGCTTGCACCACAACTAAAACATTTCACTAAACTTCCCTGTTCAAAGTAAACAAAACCTGCTCTGGCTAAAGAGATGGCTGTGGGTAATCGATCCCCTTTAGGCCATTTTTTGAACGTCTTCAATCGACTGTCACACTCAGCATAGTCAGGCAAAACCCATGTTGTTGTTGAAGACATCTTTTCTGTTTTTTCAAGAGGAGGGCTTCCTTTTTTTATACTTCTCCAAATCGGCGTGTCCGTAAGGTAAAGTGGTGTGATCTGGAAGTCTCACTCTTTTTTGGTACACGATACGATACACTTTTTGAACAGGTCGAGTCACGATTTTATGATTTGGTAGGCGAACAATCTTGTGAGGTTCTAACGTGGCTACTTGAAAATCTTTCACTTGTCCAGACAGTAAAGCATTTTTTAAAACCTCAAAGTTCACGACTTGGTTAGTTCGATAGTTCAGAGTCAATCCTTTGACTTTACAGGAGGTGTGAAGTTGACCTTGAGGGTCTCGGTATCGGTACCCATAATTTTTAGGGCCACCGCTAGCAAAACTCAGGATGGTATCTTGAGGGTGCTCATCTGTCCAGGCTCCTAATCGATCTCCTTGAATGGTAGGGTGGGGGCAACCGGGACGATGAATGTAAATGCAACTGTCAGTATCAAAATACAGAACACGATCTCCCAAGACTTCTAATGCTTCGTCATACAATTTCAAACGAGCATGAGCAGTCACGTAGGCGGCAATGACTACGTTACTAAACTTGTCAGGTTTCACAAACTTGGGTTCATCTTCAAAATTAACAATGATCAAATCCTCACGGACGATTTCGACGTGCTTGACTAGAATACTTTTGTCGTCCACCAGTTTAAAGTAACGATAAGGATCGTCCACGTATTCCGTTTTGGGTAAGATCGTACGTTGAGCCATTTTTCCCCACAAACAATTTAACATCACTTTAGCAAACGATCTTTTTCCTTCATTTTTTTCTACGTCTTCTAAAGTGATGCCTTCGATGTCACGGTATTCTTCTTTGAATCGGACTTGGTCTTCGGGAGTTTGACACCACGAAGGATAACCACTAGCTTCTTGTTTCAGTTTGAGAAATTGGTTCACGTACCCCGAAAAAATGCCTGGATGATGAGTAGCGTCGTCCTTTTGGTATTGGGATGTCGTTGGAAAGTGCCAAATTTCATACACATTCAATAAACGGTATCCACGATCCAATGCCCGAAACAATTCGGCACTGACCCACGTTCCTATCATCGACCGTTCTTCCTCCGTGTGGTGACAGGAATGATCTTGGTTACACATTTCGGCACACGTCCGACATAAAGGAAACATCAATTTTCCTTGACAATGGCAAGGTAAGATGGGATGAAACAAGTTTGTGGGAGGTAAAACTTTACATTTGATCAATCCTTCGTATTGACGAATCTGTTCCACGTCGATGTGCTCTGTTAAAATTTCAGGGTGTCCGGTAGGAAAACGAGCATATTTACACACCCAAGGATACAAAGAACACACGTCGATGTATTTGATTTCTTCTCCTTGGGATTCGTTCACGTCGTACAATAATCGAGTAGCATTGGTTCGTCCTCCAAATAAACTGTGACGTGGATCTAAAGGTTCAATGTCGGCTGCGTCGTAACTTTGAGTGATGGTTTTAAATTCAGGATCGATTTTCAAACGTCGATCGTACTCGTGTTCCCACATTTCTATCACTTCGTAACCTTGACTTTCTAACTGAAGTCGTCGTTGACAAGTCTGTTCATATAACTGATCCATGGTAGAATCTGAATAAGGACTTTTCATGTCTCGGACAGGATAACAAGTAGGGCATCCGTGAAACAAACATCCCTGAAACTCATACACAATGTGCGGGTTTTCTAAATCCCAACCATCCACAGAATAACCTCCAATCTTTTTTTCTCCTCCTCCGTTTCTAGCATGTTGTATCCATTTGTCTTCTTTTTGACATAAGTAATGAAGCCAACGTAAAGCTTTGACAGAATATTGACGACTAGCAAAAGCCCCCGTGTTGGAGTCAATGATGGCGAGTTGGTTTTCGGGCATGAAATGTTGTCTGTAGACCAAGGAACAGGCTTTAGGTAAGGTGGATGCCTCTTTCAAAGGATCGACCTTTGCACTATCGAGAAATAACTCTCGAAATTTCCCACAACAACGTCTTAAAATATCTACATCCGATCGACAATATTTGAGCATCTCTTCTTGAAAGTCAAAGGGATCGTTCTGGTGAACACGGTACCAAGCGTGAAAAGCTTCTCGCTGTTCGGGTCGCATTCCATCAGGGTCATAATCATGAAGGTCAGGTAAATGAGGTAGGACGGCCTGTTGATTAGCTTCCGTGTTAAAGAAGTGAGGAAAGTAACCTTTGGCCATTTCTGTCATACCAAACGTTTTTGGCATGCGACTCAAAGGCATGGTCAAATAACTCATCGAATCTTTGAATTGAACTTGTCCTACTTTCATGTAGATGAGCTTTTTTCCATTCATGGTGACTTCAGGACGTTCGGTTCCATGGTTCAAATAATAATTAAGTAAAAACTGTCCATCGTATCCCGAAAAATTGTGAGCTATGACGGTCGCATACCGATGACAATCTCCGTAACGATGAATGTCTTCTTCGCTCCAACTGTCGTGGGTGGTAGGGTCTAAAACCCATTCAGCAAACTCCGACAAAGTATTCACTCCACGAAAGATTTTTTCACGTCCTCCTGGAATCCTACTACACTGAGGACAGTGAAAATGAATCGATTCTTGAATGCACTGATCACAAGCCCGATGGGCTACACAAAAATTAGGAATGTGAGTGCCTGTTTCTTGCATACATTCAAAATCAAAAAAGATGAAATCTACTTGTTTCTTGTTTTTCTTTATTTCTTTCTTCTCTATCTTGTCACGCTTTTGAATAAAACATCGATGATCAAAATCGACGATCTGATGACAAATAGAACATTTTTTCTTGCCAGCACAAACGTGTCTCTTGGAGTTGTTGGAACGAATGAGTTGTCCACACGTAGAACACGATTGTAATAACTCACAAGCACATTTTTGTTGGTGTCGTCCTTGGGTCTTGCGATGTTGTTGATAGCAAGTAGGACTGACAAAACGGCGTCGACAGGTTTTACAATACATGTGATGTTGTTGTGGCTCAGGAAGGCATGGTGGGTCGGCTAAACAACCCCGACATCTTGCTCCACAAGTAATGTGTTTCTCCCGACTATTACACCCTTTGTTACATTTCTCACAGTAGTAAGAGTATCCCAAAAATCCAGTAATACTGGTAATAGTATCAAAATGTTCTTGATGGTGATAAAGATGAATGTATTTTCCCTCAGGAAAATTAGGGCCTCGAAACAATAGATCACCGCGCACTTCTTGAGGGTGAACTTTTAACGTATAATGAGGAGCCAAAACATCTTGAAGTTGCTGTAATTGAGAAATGCTACACACAGTCTCTTTAGGGATCCCTGCTTGTTTCAACAAGAGTTCTGCTTCTTTTCGTTGTTGGGGTCTCTCCGAATATCGAATGTTATGCCAGGCTTTTTTCCATTCTTTGCTCTCGTTCTTGTTAGCATAGGTACGACCCACCACAATAGCTCGAGCTAAGCACATTGAATCTTCAGTATTGTTGATTTGGACGACACTGTGTTTGGTAGTAAGAAGATCATCCACCAATAAAGTTTTTCTGCTTCGTCCACTTCCTCGAGGTGGAGAAACATGGGTCATGTAAACGGTGGCCTTTCCATCGGTGATGGTAAATTTGTCATTGGATTGTTGTACATGTTCTATTTTAGACATAACTTTGTCTGGCGTTAATTCTGCCGGGGTACTAAATTCAATCCAAACAGGACTCTTCAATTGGTCATGATGAATGGCAAGTCTCAACCGATCGTCTTCTTTGGCTCCACATTGCCGTTTTAAGTTCTGTAAGACAGATTCCCACAAATTGGTAATGAACCGCGCCGCTTTCTCGTGAGGTACTTGAGACTTAAAGTCTTTGAAGTGTACTGTGTGAGTATACGCCGTGGTCCTAAATTTTCGAGAAGTGATTTTTTGTGTCTCTCGAATCCGATAGTAATTTTCAGGAGCCACGGTAGCGGTAGCGGTAGTAGTAGTAGGACTTTCTTGGTCAGGGGTTCTGGTGTTGGTAGTAGTAGTGACTTTGGTTTTGGAAGTTTGGGTTTCAGGTGGTTTGGAAGTTTGGGTTTCAGGTTGTTGTTGTTGTTGTTCACTCATTTCGTCTTCAAAGTCACTGGCATGGACTTGAGCCAGTAATTCCTCTAAGGGTGTTTCAGGAGGTACGGAATACCTTCGTCGCCGTGGCTTCTTGGTTTGTTCTTGTTCTGGTTCTGATTTATCATGGTTTGGGCGTGATCTTTTCATCTTGAACTCTGATTTGAAACTGATTGAGTTTTTTTTCACCCAGGTACCTTTATATAGAGACAGAAGAGTATATAAAGAGAGAGCTTCTTACCTTCAGAATCAGTCTTTGGTGATTGAACTTTCAAACTGTCAAGATGGAAGAGTCAAAAAGACAGATTGCTTTTTTGGTGAGAGATTTACAGACAGTGATTCGAAAGTATACTACGTACAGTAAGAGTAAAGACTACTCCTCCTCCTCTGTCACTAGAGATAAAAGTAACGATACTTGTTACATCTGTCAAGAGAAAGGACATTGGGCTCCAGATTGTCCCAAACGTGAACAGAAAAAGAGAGATAAAGGGAAAGATATCTGCTATCATTGTAAAGGACCAGGACATTGGTCTTCGGAATGCCCTCAGAAAGAACAAGAAGAAGAAGAGGAGAGGGAGGAAGTGGATTCAAAATTAACAAACCTAGAAGAAGAAGAAGAACATATCATCAAGAAAAGTAAGAAGAGAGTAAGAAGAATGGAAAACAGTGAGAATGAAGAAGAAGAAGAAGAAGAAGAAGAAAAGGAAAACAGGATTCCTATGAAGAAGAAACACAAGAGAGACAAAAGTGAGAAGGAAGAAACTCCAGTGTTTCAATTCAAACCACACAAGCATTACAGAAAGTGAACTTTGTTTTTTTCTTGTGTGATTTTGTTTTGGTGTTATATGTTATATTGCTGAATTTATTTTGTAAAAAAATTAGATGAATACACCAGACTGGAGAGAAAAAAAGTAAGTGGTTTTGTGTTATTTTGTTTTAGAGTAGAAATGCACGCACGCACGCACGCACGCACTCACTCACACTTGTACTATGGTGGTGGGATTTTTTAAAGTTTTAACTTGATTTTTTTTGGCAATTTGATTTCTTTTCTAGAAAAATGGGTGGTCCTAAAAAGGACCGTTGGGTTGTTTTGTTTTTTGGTTTTCAAAAACAAATCTTTTTTCAAATTAACTTCAAATGCCGTAGTCCTTTACCACGGCCCAATCCATATCCTGTTAATGCTGCTGCTACTGATGGTGTTTTCATTATGGTGGTAGTCACTGGTGGTGGTGGTGATATTGGTGACATGGGTGGTGGCATCTCACTAGCACTGGAAGGTTTAGAAGAATGTTGTTTAGCCCGTGATGGTCTTTTCCGTTTAGGTGGTTGATGAGTTAAAGAATACTTATAGAAATTGGTCATCCATTTCAACTCATATAATACCTCTTCTAACAGACTTACAGTTCTTTCTTGAAGACTGATGCTTTCCTTTCCTGTTTCCTTCTTCTCCTCCTCTTGTAACTGCTGCTGCTGATGTCTGATTTCTTCTTCTTCACTTTGTTTTCTTCTCTCTTCTTCTTCTTTCTGTTGTTGTTGAAGAAGAAGAAACATTTCTTCCTCTTCCCGTTGCTTTTTTACAAAATTTTCCATCTCTTCCATTTGTCTTCTTTTAAAATCATTCACCATTGGAACAGTAGTAGCAGTAGTAGTAGCAGTAGTAGTATTGTCAAACTCTTGATTTAGTAAATCTAAATCAAAGTCTTCCGGCCGAAAGTTCAATATTGCCGCAGCATTCATTATCGTTGTAGGATCACTCCAATACATTGATGTAGTACTTGTCTTTCCAGTCTCCATGAAGGCTGTCGAAAAAAGTAATAAAGCCTCCTACAAACGCTACGATACCTTTATACCCGAGATGACGTAACACCTCCGCTTTCTTCCCATTGGAAGAAAACCGAACCGACTTGTAACACGTGTTTGGATTGGTAGTTGATTTGGATCCATTTCAATCCGATCGTAAGGTATATATACAAACGCTGGTTTCATAAAGTTTCACCGGTTTTTTTTCTTCCAAGACGACCAATCCTAAAAACAAATCATGTGGGTTAGTGTAGAATCCTCCAACATTGTTTCAGGAATGCTGTTTAATCCAGCATTCCTGATGTATGTAAAAGCATCATGGACTAAAACCAAAATTACGGATACAGCTACATGGTATCGACAAACTTATGTGGAGAGACAAGGTTGTCTAAAGAGGGTTTTGCTGTATGGACCCGAAGTCCGAAGAAGTTCAAGAAGAAAAAGAAAACCTTCTAGGAGATGCTCCTGTTGTTAAAAAAAACAACAACAACAATAACAAAAAAACAACGGTCCTTTTTAGGACCACCCATTTTTCAAGGAAAGATTAATTATTTATCAATATTGCCTATATAAGTGTGTGTTTTTTTATATGTTTGTCATGTTTTTTTGTTATAGTCTACCCCTTCTCATACAAAAAAAACCCTTCTCACCATGTATGTTATGTGTGGTGTGTGGGTTTTTTTAGGAAAAAAAAGGGGAATGTTTTCCATCACGTCCGCGCTTCTCGCATATAAAGCGGTGCCTTCCACAGTTTGCACCATTCACACTTCACACTGAAGAATGAATACAGTAGAATTGTTGCAGGAAGCTTGGGATAGGATGGTGGATGTTGAGTCGTTGATGGAAAGGTTGGAGTATTGGTGGAGATATCCTACCACCAAACCATTTGTCACCAGCCAACTAGCGGCTCTTATTTCAGCGAGGAGGTTGGTGAATGATGTTTTGGTGGAGGAAAGAGTAAAAACTTCCTCAACCCCTTGCCGTGTGGGGTTCATCAAGAGAAGTCTGGATTTATTGCATGAAGTGGAGAACTTCCTTCACCTTGTTCAACAAGATGAATGGTTGTATCCACCCGCTAGTAACGCCAGGCGAGAAGAGGTGAACCTTCACATGGTGAAGGTATTGTTAAAGAAAGTTTTAGAAAAGGAAGTAGCTCAAATTAAAATCTTGTGGGCTCTTGAACGCTCCAAGAAAGAACAGGCCAGGAAAGAAATGGAGTTTGAACGCCTGAATTTAAATTGGATGAAAATCCAAGACAAATTCAGGCGGATGAAACATCCTGACTGGCTACCACCAACACTGCCAACCAAGAAAAAAAGATCCACCACCTTCCTAAACTTTTTTACTAAATGTTGGAGGAAATAAAATTATTCCTCCAATGGTCCTTCTCAGGACCACCCTTTTTCAAGAAAGATTAATTCTATTCCCTCCCCCACACCCCACCCCACACTCCCTCTATGTTAAAACTCCCGTAAAGGTCTATAGTGCCCCCGCCATGTTAAACTCCCGTAAAGGTCTATAGTGCCCCCGCCATGTTAAACTCCCGTAAAGGTCTATAGTGCCCCCGCCATGTTAAACTCCCGTAAAGGTCTATAGTGCCCCCTTTTGGTCTATTTACCCCCCCCCTCTACTACTGACAGGCGACACACATAGCCCCTTCCACGGACGATTTGCTGTCGACGGCCGTAATAGAGTCAGCCTGCCAGATAAAAGCCTGGGAGATCATGGGAGCAGACCATTTTACCGAGAGGGCTCTCCCACCCGAGCAGACTGACCAAACTTGCCTAACTGTACGGGGTTTTCTATTTGAATTTTTGAAAACCCCTTTTGATAAGACTCTTTTAGATCACAAATTTGACCTATTTTGATCCACCGTCAAAAATATAACCTTGAATTCAGTAATGTTTGCGTGGTCCTAAAATTATATAAGTAACTTGTACTCACGGATTGGTAATATTTTTAGAATAAATACGTACACTATGTACACAAAATTTACATCTGAATGGATGAAATAAATAAATATATAAATTTTTAACTGTAAAAATTGACATAATTAAACATGTGGTTAACACATAATTGGTTTTAGGGACAGCCCGTCATAGCTAAATGGGCTGAATTTGAGCATGTACGTTTATGGCGTTTCAGTTCTTCGTTCCGCTTCGCGACTCCCTTGCCGAGTCCGTGCAGCCTGCCACTCCAGACATTTAGTAGTGCGCCGTGCGCACAGCCGCAATCCTGTAAACATTGTGGTTCCATTCCTATGTACAGGTATAATTAAACGTACACACCTTCCAATATCGCCCCTTCAATGAACCCCCATAGTGGGGAAACCATGCAGCGATGGAGTGGTGTGTAAATAGTGTGCAGTGTACGCAGTAATACGTCAAGTTGGTTTGCAGCCCTTCAACCCACTTGACGAGAAATTAAATAGTGTACTTACACACAAATTCATCCCCTTTTGGGGGTATATCCTCGCACATGGCCGAATGGCCGCACGCAAGGTTAATTTAAATTTGATTGATTGATCAGTCTTGACATTCATCGTCGATCCTGTACAAAGTCACGAAGAAAGAAGAATGACAAACCAGTGCTGCCAGGTGGGAAAACTAAGCGAAGCCAGTTTCTTAATGGACAGAATGAAGCACTGGGCCGGGTGGAAGAAATGGAGAATCGAATGTACCTAAAGATGGAGTTGATTACTGTCAGGTGGGCCAAACAACTTATAAGAGAAGTTACGGAGGAAGAAACAGAAAAAGTCAAAAGAGCTTGGACAGAGGAGAAGCGGGAGAGGGAGAGACAGGAAAGAAAGAATTAATTCCCACGTCTCAATGAAAGATGGGAAAGGGGTGCAACAGAGGCTGCGGAGAAAGAACAAAGAAGAAGAAGAATGACAGGAAGAGCAGCAACAACAACAACCAGAATGGTCCCTAATCCCTTATTTCGAGGATTGGGAGATGGAGGCAGATGAGATCAGTTTTAGGCTCTCGGTCTCCATCAATCCTTGTAGTGGAGATGGATGGAGAAGATGTGGTGCTTGTGGAGCCCGGCCCGGGAGGTGTGGACACTAAGATTAATATGGCAAACAAACAAACAAACAAAAACAAAAAAATCCCCAACCAAACAAACAATAAACCAGCTCTTCTCAGGGCTAAAATCAATGGCACTAATCAGAACCATCCATATCACTTATAAACAGAGATACTGCTCAATCATTGACAAAAATCTATGTTTTGTATGTGTGTATGTCTTTGTCTTTCATAGTTAAAACTTAAACACCCTTTCCACACTTATGTCTTGCGTGCGATGGTAGTATTTTTGTGTGTACAGTGTGTGTGGGCACTCCTATTCTTGTGTGTGATAGTATAAAAGCATGTTTGCGTATATGTATGAATGTTCCTACCCTTTTCTCTCCTTCCGCTTCAATGCTAGGGTTATAGGGGTTATAAGGGCGGTAGGGGTAGTAGTTTTATTTATAAGGTGATGGTAGGGAAGCTATAGGGGATAGGGGTAGCAGGGGAAATTTTAGTTTTGTTTATATGGGGTTTCACTGATATTTCATCCCCCTTCTTTTACATCCTACCCTTTGTGCGAACAACTATAGATGTTGGTCAGTCAAACGGCGTGTTGGTTAGTAAATGTAGGTGTTGGTTAGTAGGTGTCGTTTCAACATAACATTTTTCCTTAACTCCATACAGACCCATAATTTGTATCGATGGACTTTTTAACATTACGTTTTCCCCTGACCACATACAGACCCATAAAGCTAAACCTATTGACATTTTTAACACAGCGGTTTCCCTTGACCCCATATAGACTCATGCTATTTAAACCTATAGACCAATGTTAAATTCCCATTGACCACATACCGACCCATTTCAAAATGGCGGTCGAAATATTAATTCCCATCATATCTCATTAGAGCTTAGATTGAATTGTTGCTTTAAATCATGCCATCTATAAAAAAAATCTTATCTTACCCCCTGGATAGGCACGCCGAGGTGGGGGTGGGGGTAATTGCCCAGGGGCCCGGCAATTTCTAGGGACCCGCTGTCAGCTCAGTTGTAAAGTAAACTAATAAAATCTTAGCATTAAATATTACAATTTGTTCCTTGTGAGAATCTAAGTTATGGTAGATTACTACAGGTTTTATATGCAAAACAGTACAAATGTTTTTATATATATCAAATTAAACTAGTTTTGCGGCCCATGACTGTTTTGCCCAGAAATGCGAAGTTTATTCATTAAATGCTGATAACAACAATGATTTCTTTGGCAATATCTGTTGTAACTTTGAGATGCTGCTGATGATGATGATAATTATGACGAAGACGACAACGTCAACGATGATATGACACAAAAATAATCATAATTCTACACGTTGCTTTGTAAAAACAAAGATGTCACAGAATGCGCAAACAGTCAGGACGAACACCATCATTACGTTTCCTTTTTAAGATCTGCATTTGAGTTCAGTACTTAAACCTTACCCATACTGCAGTGCTATTTCCGCTTTCTGCAACTATGGCCTCCTTCAGGACTGCAGGGCAGTTGGTACGGTAAAAATCTGTTGAACTAAAGTATAGCAAACTTTAAACAACAGAGAAAAACATTCTTTGCATTAAACAGAATATTTATAGCTACAATACAAACATCAGTATAGTACTGTAATCTCAGTATAACAATCCATCATGCTCAGTTAAGAAGCTCGTGTCAGATTTCAAGGGCAAACAGTAATATACAGAATTTGGGTCGTAACGGGAGGATTTGGTAGAGGGGGTGGGGGGCACTAGTATGTGTTACGGAATTTGCAAGGGAGGAAACTTGACATGACGTTGTTTTGTAACTCTGCCGTGTTCAAGCATCTGTACCAAAAAGTACAAAAAGCTTTGGCGCGGCAGGAATTCGATGGAACTTTCATATTCATCCCGCGCCAAAGCTCACCCACAGCAAATCTATTTGGTCAGCTATATGATCAAGACGCATTTTGCTATTGTTTTTCTACAAAATATTGTCGAAGATAGACGTAAAATCATATATTTTATCAAAATGTTTAAATTTTTCCATCTTTAGCTTTTTTTTTTATAAAATGTCAAATGCATTTTATAATACATTTTGTGTTTTCCCCAGGTCATTTTAGAAGGGCGCTCCCCACGCTAGGCTGTTTTTTCCCACATCCGGCTGTTTTTTTTAACATCAAGCCAGGCCTTTTTCCAACAGCTTGAACATTTTCAGTTGTAAAATGCACCTTTTCATTTCTAGCAGATATATGGTCAATTTAATTTCAACATTTGTTATGATTGTAAGCAACAATATACCTGCGTCCAAAACTTTGGCTGTTCATTGTGTATCAGGTCACTGCTGATTAACACCAAGTGGTGATGCATAAATGCGGTTTTTGTTTTCTAAATTGATTGCTTGCGGAAGTGTGTGTAGTTAAGTAAATAATGCTGATTATTATCATTCATTCAAAAAGCTACAGCAAATGTTAGATATACCTGACAATGCACTAAATATGAGATTAATCACAAAAACTTTTTTTCAGATAGTTTCTGTCAACTGTTGATAATTTTTCGTCCCATTCACAAAAGATAGAAAGCTGTTTGAAAGAATATAATATAATGATAGTAATATTTAAGATAGAAATCAATTATGAAAGTGTGTGATATACTGATAATAAAATTAAATTACAACAAAAAGAAGGAGTGAGTATTCAGATTATATTGGCGTTCAGATGTCACTGCCTGAGAGTTACTTTGAGAATAGCGATCACAGAATAACTATTCACTCAGAAATATATAATAATGACACAATTCAACAACCTGGGACAAGTTAATGTATGTAGTAATTATACAAATTCATTAAATGCATGAAAATATAAAGAAACATTAGACATATATTATAAATATACTTGAAATCACTCAGGCCTGATTCTTATGTGAACATAAAAGGAAACAATGGTGAAATTCATCAACAATCTGACAGACAACATTATTGATATCCAATTAATTATGAACCAACAGGATTTACATTATAAATTTAACACTGTTTTAATATGAATACATACTCAAAAAGAAAACAAATGAGTTGTAGCTGAAGAAAAGGGGATGGGATGGGAGGGATTTTTAAAATTACTCGAAGTCTCAGGCTTGACTCAACTTTTTGAACTGTGCTAAATGCATGTGTGTTTGATCTTGTATATTGACCTAATATGTGAGAGTTATAACCAATCAAAACACAAGGTATTATTCACTGCCGATGAATTTCACGTGCTAGTAGCTGGTATAGCATAAAGCATGAGTGAAACTAATGTGATTATTTACTCGGGTCACTGATGATATGTATAATACAGTCCTGCCCGTTTATGTCGACATCCTCGGGCCCGAGGAAATATTGTCGACATAAGCGGATGTCGAGATAAGTGTGTGTGTGTGTGTGGGGGGGGACCTGTTGTCAGTGAGTAGGATTTACACTTTGAGAAAACAAACAATGGAAATTTTGAGTACATGAAGACAAAACCAGTGTGAAATACACTTCTATATTGACAAATTACATTTTGGTTACCTTTGTATAATAAAAATCCACAATGCGTTAAGTGCATGTATATGAAAAATCCATGAATTCGTGTACGGGTCTCATGTTAGAAAATGTATGCATCGGTCACATCCTGATAGGAAACACATGTATAAAAAATGGTTGTCCTCATTTGATCTAACACGTCTACACAATTCACTACGATAATCGCTGTCGCCAGTAGCACATGGTTGCATAGTTGTTATTTACATGCTTCAAAGTACATGTACATGTACTTAAATTGGCCTAGATTTTGGTCAGCCTGAAACAATTCATGTTCCCATCTTACTGAGGCTACCAAGGGGATGGGGCTATTCACAGGGAAATGAAAACATGTATTTATTTACGGAAGTCATCGTGAAAAGTACATACAACTGAACAAGAGATATGAGGCTAATATGATTAATTTACCATCAACGTAGCCTTTCTTTATAGACTCAGCAGCTTTCATCCATCTAGACCAACAAGTTGTACTCCTTTTTTTTTTTCTTTTTTTTTACTGGTCCGCCACCAGTAAAGAAAAAATAAGGTGGAGAACAACTTGTTGGTTTATCATCCATCCTGACAGGGTGTTATGTTTAAGTGAAAAGTTTTCACAGACATCTTTGCGAGATGCCCCACCTTCAACTTCCTTAACAGCCAGATATTTAGTTTCCAGAGACTGTACATTTATTCTGCATTTTACGCTGCTGTTGGTAGCCATCGTAAACATAAATAAAGTTAAAAAGGAAACTTTCACAGCACAATAAACTTGTTTTAATCACCGATCACTTTGGAAAATGCAACAATCGATCCGATTTCATTGCTTTTATTCAAGTTTGGTGATGATTTTTTTTAATGAAGGGTGGATTGTTTTTATTGAACATTGTAACCGGCTTGCTTTGATGAAGGGTACATGTGTTATTTATGTCGCCGCGAGAGGCCAACTTTATAGGACCAAACAAAAGCCTATTTTTTAATCCATTGAGACATTAAAGCCTGGCGGCAAGATCAACTAATTGTTGAACAAAGTGCAGGTCGGAACTGGCCGCTTGTCGACATAAATGATCAGGCGGCAAAATTAAAGATGGGCGGCAAGATCAACTAATTGTTGAACAAAGTATGGGTCGGAACTGGCAGATTGTTGACATAAATGATTACAAAACAAAGGATTTGTTCAAGCTGGGACCAAGGGCTTCTGTCGACATGTACGTTTATTTTTTTATCTCGACATCGACATAAGCATGACAAATTTGGTAGTAATAGTAGACCAAGGGACCGGGACTTTGCTTTTTTGTCGACATAGGCGGCTTGTCGACATAAGTGATGTCGATATAAGTGGGTAGGACTGTATATACATATGCTTAAGCATCGGCACTTAATTATATATTTTAATATCCAAAATTGATAAATTGTCAGTCAGTAATTTAATGACATTCGTGTAGTTATCAGGGTTCTCTGGGATGCCAAAATCCACATAAAAATATGCTTTTATTTTTGGATGCATGAAGATTCCAACAGCTGAGTAATTCAGAAGTAATTCCGAATTGATTAAAGATGTTAATTGATTATGATTTTGTTACTAAAGAGCTCAGTCAGTATAAAACAATAAACATTACTTTGATTCTCTCTGCAGCTTATGTTCTGCTTCAGTGCTTAAATTTGTCGAGATCGATTAGAGTCTATACTATGGTCAAAAGTAATTTGGACAGGATTAAAGATGTTAATTGATTGTGGTTGGATTACTCAAGAGCTCAAGTGGCATAAAAAACCAAGTCGGTTTGACTTTGGTGTTTTACTTCCATTTCCTCTGCAAGATATACAGTACAGCTCACGTGATTTTTCGGAACTCCACGCATCGCGGTGGGGGACTTAATCCCCTCCACTTTAGCTCCGCGATAGCACTCCGCGGTGGAGGCATAAATTGGCATAAATACATACAAATCACCACCGCGTTTCGGCAGGCACGCCGATGTAAACTCCACCGTGGAGTGGCTAGTCGACATTACTGATTGACATCTGAACAGCCAATGAATGAAGACCACCTATGGAAAGACTGAGACATCAAGAGTTATTTACAACCAGATACCATCTGAAGAATCAGTCATTTTTATTTCGATCATATATTTGGACAATAAAAAAATAATTTCAAAAGGCTTGTATATTCAGTACACATTACTGTTTATAAAAGGTTGATCGACTTCTTTTGCAATAAGTTTATGATTTTAATTTATTTCAAAGAAATATGAACAAACTTATGCACTGACTTGACGAGAAGCACATATTGCTGAGCTTCTCAAGCAGAATAAATTTATCATTTTGTTCCAAAGGAAAGTAATTCTCTGTGATATGGACAATTAAAATCCAAATTGACATCCGCTTCTGCTTACCCCCCCCCCCAACAACAACAACAAACCTAAAACACTGAATTTACACTGAAATGCAAACCGCGTGCTTAGTCTTTAAGCAGTAATAGCAGAGTCCTGAGGCTGAATATTATGACTGCATGTATACTGTAAGGGACTGACCATTTAATATACGGGGTTTATATGTTGTTTTGTTTTTTTCGACTGGGATATTTTTTGTTCTTTCATCACAATATTTATTTATTTTAAGTGAAATATGGAACGGATTAACGTCTGCTACAAAAATCAGAGAAATACAATTGTTTTCATGCATTTACCCCCCCCCCCCCCCCCGTTGGAAAATTCAATTGTCTCTCCCTAATAAAGTCTTGACTTCAGCGGATGTTCTACAGAAATCAAGACAGTGACCATTGTGAACACTGTTGTAAAATATTAACAAGGGTTTGCATCAAAGGATGATGTAAGTTTCAGCTTGGGAACAGTGTGTTTTTATTACACGAAGCCATCTGACTTGGCGCGTTGTACTTTACAGCCGCAATTATGGTCTAAAATCTGAGATGTTCAGAGATTTTAATTTCCAACAAGTTTAGAGCATTTTGCATGGATGTATTGTCTCCACGTGTATCCTATTATTTGCTCATTTTCCTATGGCGAAAATATAAAAATAAAATATACTCTTTTAATTATCTTTACGCAGATATTAAAGAATGCAGTTTCCTGTCTGTGACTGTTAGAGCCTTTGGTTATTGAGCGTGTTTCTGTATGTGGTATATTGTTTTACAGCTAGAGAGCTCGAGTTACTGTGGCCCAGTGGATAAAATGTGCAACTCACACACACACACACACTTGGGTGTCTGCAGGGGGGGGGGCATGTTGCCTTGTCCCTGCCCCGATTTTAAAAAAATAATAAATATATCCCTTTTACTTCGGCTCCACCCCCCCCGAAAATTTCCCGCTGATGCCCATAAACACAAACATGACTTTAGAGCAGTGCTCGGAGTTCCTGTGCAGTGGTGGGAAAATTTCTTTCTTTTTCGCTCCATAACGCTATAATGTCTAGCATGTTATTACTTTTTTACCACTACTGAAAGTTCCATATTTCAGTTTGTGTACGTCGACATTTATAATCAGTCAGATTTTAATATTTTAATTCTGACAATTGACTAAAAATGTCGACATGTCAAGCAGCGAAAAGACAAATTTTGGTTAACATTATTAAGCATTTTAGCGTTATTTTGAAACTCACATTAGTGAAAAACTCTTCAAAACATAAGCAGAATCACGAAAAACTTTAATGGCAGGAACTTCTTTTTGGCTCAGTGTGAATGATGCGGCCGCTAATTGAAGAAAGCTAGCCAGTCATGGAATACTTAAAATCTTATTGAAGCATATACAAAAAAAAAAAAAGGTTTTTAATATTAATAGATTTCAATGACTTGCGCTGTGCTTTGGATTCCATATTTTATGAGAGAGAGAGAGAGAGGGGGGGGGGACTTTACTAAGAAGAGTTAATGATCTAAAATTATTCATCTTATTTTTCTGTATTTTGCATATTATGCAATAGGAAAACGAACAGAAAAGAAAAAGTTAAACATTAATTTCATCTGATGCGCAAGTTTGTCAAATCAATGGCAAAGAAAACAAACCCGCAGAAGCGTTGCTGTTGTAGTTTTAGGTTAACAGTTCGCACATGAAATTAACACGTCAATATCAAAGATAACACGCAGTGTTGATGGCTTCTATTGAGCTAGGTTACTTGCACGTGTCAACTACATGTATCTAGGATGACCTTTTGCGACCATTTGCGATTTTTAAAAAAACCCCGCCTCTTTGGTAATTAATACAAAATAGTACAGTTTAAAATAAAATAACGATGTGAAATCTTAATAATGCTTTATTTAAGCAATTGGATGTCAGAAAAAATCGTACAATATGTGAATGAGCAGTCATGCATGGAGTAACCATCGGAAACTTGTGCGATTTTGTTTCACTTCAGTCAGGTATGACTGCAGCTTTGTTATTAATTTGTTCGATGTTTATCATTCTTTTCATTGCAGGTAGTACAATATTACTGACTTTCATATGATCATTACAATTTTGTATTGCGTTTACTGAAAAAGAAATAAGGATATGAATGCATGTTTAGATTCCGATAACATAGTACAGTAGGACCCCGCTATAACACGCTTCGTTATAGCACGAATTCGGATATAACACGATCGTGGCATGGCTCCCGAAATTTCATCTATTTTTTCGTACATGAAAAAAAAGTTTTTTTTTTCAAGTACGAAAAATAATGTGTAAAAAATTAATTATCATTTTGGGGAAGAGATCGTGTATAAATTCGGATATAATACAATCATGGCATGGCTACCGAAATTTTATAATAATTTCGCCAATTTCTTGAACTACTGCAAAGTATTGTGCCAAAATAAACAAGAGTTTGATTTAATAATTTGGTAAGCTGTATTGTATTCTTGAAGAAAAAGTGTCTTATGATTGCATCTTTCTTTATATGAATAAAGATGCTGAACATTTCTATTTGTGAATGTTCATTTCAAATGTGTCAGTAGTCAATCACTGCACTTTGATCTTAGTTTATTTTTGAAAGATGTCAGCTCATTTTAAAGCTGATAAGTGTTAATCTTATTATTACTGATACATGAACAATAAATTCATTAAGTCTTCTTTGTGTTTGTCTTCAATACATTCTGTGTACAATCGTTGCTCAAACAATAGCAGACATATGTTTGCTCATTCAACTGCATACACAGCCAAGCACCAAACAACGCGGTGGTTGATAAAAGATTCGCACCTCAATTTATAAATCAATTAATTTAAGTCATTGACAATCATCAAAGTCAATCTCAAAGCTAAAGGTTGTTCAAACCATGCAGCAATGATTTATAAAACATCAAAAAAACGAAAGCCGCCAACGTGCACACGTGGCTTGGCTGTGTTGTTAGACAATCTCCACGCAATCAGTTGACCAGTGAATAATATTGTACATTCCCTATAAAAATGACCCCATTGTTGATTAACAATTATTCTTGCTGTAGTCGTTCAAACAAATAGGTGTCAGAGTTTTAATTAGTAGTTATTTACAATGAATAACAGTACACGGAAACGTAAAGCTTTTACTGTTAAAAAGAAGCTTGAAGCCATGGACAGGATTAAGTCCGGTGTTTCCACAAGTCAGATTTAATTCGCAAGTGATATTTCCCAAGTGATCTGCCAGTGCACGTGGTCCGATAAGCCTTTGGCTTGTAAAAGCACTCACTTTGTTTTCAAGTTGTTTTCCCACGTGACAATCCTTTGATCAAGCCCCGAGTTTTACTTGTTCAGTGCCAAGTAACAGAGGGTGGTTATTTGAACTCCCTGTGATCTTGCCGCACAATTGACACGTGTCCAGTTGCATCCTTTAATTGATTTCTGACTTTATGATCAAAGTGTTACTTGCAGAGCCCGAGCTCAGTCTCTGCGTAAGCACCCGCATACGATAGTAAAGCTGAGGAATCAGAGTCGGACGTGATTTACGATGACTAGATTTACAATGACAAGACGACGATGTAGGATTTCAGAACTTTATCAGACAATATTATACTTCTGTGTTCATATTTTCGATGGAATTATTATGGACTCACTCCTACGCATGCGATGAGATCGGTTGGTGAGTACACGTGTTGATCCTTTAACTATTCATGCTATACATTAGACATGTATATATAAATGTACCAATGCATGGTTCTCTGAATAAAGTTAAATATTATATGTGCAATCTCTGTTTTCATTGCATGTGTATTTCTCATTTAATATGCATTGATTTGAGATGGTAACGGTGCCAATGAAGCACGTTGTTTTCAGACCACAATTTACCCCCCCCCCCCCCTATTTTCTTCAGCTAAATGACTTGGGTTTGTCTTGTTCGGTTATAGTACGGTTCGGGTATAGCACGATCTCGTTTTGTGGACCCCGACCATCGTACTATAACGGGGTCATACTGTATTGAAGAAAAAGAAATTAGATTCATTGCGCAAAATGTAGTATTAATACAGTTTACAAGGCATTGTCATTACGTTATCATCATCTAAAATATGATTTGGCATTATGTATCATACATTATCTTCGTTAGAACAAGGAAATATTTATAATTAACTGAATTACTACGTTTTTTTCAGTATCAAAAAGTTAGCAAATTGCTCCCCAGAGGGATAAAGATGTAGATAAATCGGTGCCCCCCCCCTCCCCCGTCTCTCTCTCAACCTCTGCTTGCATGGGTAATAACAGTAAACCACGCCCATATCATCAAGACCACGTCCACTCCACGAGAAAGCGTGGTGTGCAGGGCTATTCTCCGCGAGACTCCGTGACAACTCCGTCAGGACGCGTGGAGTTATGGTGGAGGGGTTTTTCTTAATCCTCTCCACCCCCACCGCTATGCGTGGAGTTCCGAAAAATCAAGTGAGCTGTACTGTAGCCAATAATGTGTTACAAGTGTTGTTAAATAAACCATCCTCCCATGTCATTTCTGTGACACTTGCTAGTGCCCCCTGCTTTCCACTCTACAACCAATTCCTCCCATTTATTGCCCAAATCCCTGCCGTAACTGTATCTAATGCTACTAATAAAATAAAATAGAAATAGACCATCCTTTTAGCCACACTAAATAGAAGCAGGGCCCATGCTAGGGGCAATTCGAGTGAAATGGTCATGCACGAGTCTATCATTTTATCTAAACATGCCTTAAACAAAGTTAGATTTGCTTTGCCTTGATGTCACACCATCTCCCCCATCCCCCTTATTTTAATAGATTGCATTAATAATCGGTGCAAAACATCAATTATTGTCAGTTTTCCATTCAGAGAAAAGGTGGAAGGTAAGAAAAAGAAGATTTATGCGCTAGTCAATTTTGTTGC
The DNA here is from genome assembly GCA_029931535.1 of Margaritifera margaritifera. Classification (NCBI taxonomy): domain Eukaryota; kingdom Metazoa; phylum Mollusca; class Bivalvia; order Unionida; family Margaritiferidae; genus Margaritifera; species Margaritifera margaritifera. The sequence goes on from JAQPZY010001580.1 coordinate 2,212,579, forward strand.
TGATTTTATGATCATTAATGCCAGAAATTACATTGCTATTTATGGAAATCTTGTAGAAAATTCACACGTGAGCCTTGAAAAATTAAGTGAGAATTTAATTTTTCTAGCCCAGTCAGAAACGAATTATGACTCAGTGGACATATCCAGGTCAATTACTACTCACATTTATCATTTTATCCAATATTTCATTCTATACTTGTATGAAAAGAGGACTTTTACTATGGAAACAGTTGCCAAATTTGGACTGTAACCTATTTTTGAGGTTGCCGTTTTATATAGTATTTTATGCTATACAACAACTGTGGTGTAGGAAAATTAAAAAGCTTAAATATTTTTAATAGTATTTCATCAGTATTTTAATCATCTGACATGAAAATATGCAATAACAGAAGTTTAAGGTAACTATTTTGAACTTTTTACACTCTCGTCTCCCAATTTTCACCAACTTCGCCCTTCTCTCACTGGACATAGAAATTATTTCACCAAAATATTTGAGTCCAGCATGGACTCTGAATATACAAATAAATAGCACCCATTTGCATATATTTCCTAAACCCCTTGATAGATTTTCTTCTGTGATATGTGTACTTGTTCTAGTGACCTTGGGGTCAAGGTCAGGCATAGAAAATTTGCATTAGGGTTTTGGTTCAAGTTTTTTCATTTGTCCCTTTGACCTTGGGGTCTAGCTCACAGTCATAAAAATTTGTGTTAAGGTTTAGGTTTAAAGTTTTTTCATTTGTTTATTTTCCTAAATCTCTTAATGGATTTTCTTCATACTTTGGATGAAGTATTATGAAGCTGAGAGAATTCAATCTGTGGTACATGCATTTACCTCTTTGACTGTGGGGGTTAGTGCCACAGTTAAAGAAAATTTGCATTCAGATTTTAGTTAAATATTTATAATTTGCATATATTTCCTAAACCCTTTGATATGTGTGTGTTTGTGTGTGTGTGTGTGTGGGGGGGGATTCATACTTGGGTTATAGCAGTATGAATCTCGGATAATTCACTTTGCATCACATTTGCTTGCCCCTTTTGACCTTGGGGTCAAGGTCACATTTTACAGCAATGCTTTGATCATGGGCTTGACATGCAGGCCCTGGCCTTGTTACAGTTGTAGCAGTTACAATATCTAAGTTTCTCTACATTAGTTAAAAAAGACAGAAAATGAAAACAATAGGAGTTAGGCAACCAATGAAATACAAGCATAGGGATTAATTCATGGAAAATTAATAAGTACAAAAACTGTTTTTGCTCTGGACAAAGTAATTTATATTAGGGAGAACCAATCAATTAGACTAAGATCTCGCTGGCTAAGCAAAATGTTGGCATGTATGCCTCTATTCTATCACAGATTTTGCTCTTTTACTATCAGCATATTTAAAAAAAATGCACACATCCAATGTAAATTGTAAAGGAAATATGATTGTTGTGACTTGGAGCTGCATATGATGAAAGCTGTCATATTTACGACATCTGCTTTTCACAGAGAAAGTCTTGGTACAAATCTAATTATATATATTTTCAGGTACGCCAGTTCTCATCCTCAGCAGTCAGGCATAAATTGGTTTATGTAAGTAATCATGTGCCATATAGTAAAGAAACAAAATTGCTTGTGTTCAGCTGTTACTGTATTCAGATATTGTTTTCTCTGTTGATGGGGTACACCAATTATAGCTTTATTGGTCATAGCTCAGAAGATGCTTATGCGATGGCCTGTTTTCTGTCATTTTTATCTGTTGTCCATCAATTAGTGCAAGTTTTTTTATCACTACTCCTCTGAAATTAATGGGAGAAATGCCATGAAACCTTACACACACATTAATCTCAAGGTCTGGTTGGTCCCAAATGAAAATGGTGCCCCTTGGTCATCAAATATAGCCACCAAGGGGGACATCTTAAAAATTTTATTTTTGCTGTGTTTTTTTTTCTTCTTCATGTTCTCCATACACAGGTTGCTGTTAGTCAGGGAACTATCCCACAGACAACCTTACCATCTTACCATTGTTTAAAAATATATCATAGGTTGTTGTATTTACATAATAATATTAATGAAATTATATTGACATAATTCAGTTTATAGATAAATTAACATACAGGAAATTCTTTTTTATTATCATAAGAAACAAAAAAAAAAAAAGAAATAAAGTTAAGAAAAGAGAAACAGAAAAGAGCAAGAAGACAATCAAGCTGTTGATAATGTAAGTACATATATATGATACTATCTTTGTATATATCACTGTAGCAAATTGCTGTTTTTTTTTCAAGCAGTATACATAATATATACGAATAGTACAGTATTTAAAAGTCATTTAACATTCATATACAGCTATAATATGTGTATGGAAGAAAAAGGAAAGAGAAAGAGTTATAGACAGAAAAGATTAATAAGCACAGTTATTGAGAAGAAAAACATGAAAAAATATGTGCATGTCTGAGATTTTAACATCACTACATTTGCTGGACATGTCTGGCAAAATGAGCTAAAAACTATCAAATGACCAGTTGCTAACTTGATGTGTCAGACATTGGACATAAGGTGCTCATAATTATCCAATGCATTTGTTTTCCAATTGTTTAAATAATCTATAGCCAAAAAGCACAAGACTACAAAAGTGTGAAAAACATATCTCTGGATGTATCAAAAACCCTATAATTGAATGATTGCCTACGGGTCTATAATATAGATATTACATCAGTCCTTCACACCATGTGTTTTTTTAACAATATTGTGTCGGTGTGTGTCAGCATATGAGACCTTTAGAACAAAATGTTTCAATGTCAGTAATAACTTACCAGTCACTATTATTAAGCTTTACTTTTCCACATGGAAAGACCTCTTTTCGTGCTAGATGCACCAACTCCCTGTTCTAGAGATTTCGTAGAACATGTGCATTGACCCAGTCTGATCTATGTCATCAGCCCGTGCACTATAGCATGTCCTCATTCTTTTTCAGACAACCGTTGAGTCAACACATGAAAACACTTTGAAGAAAAAATATCTACAAGTGCAATGGTTTCATGCTATCTACCAGGGCTTGTGATTATTAGTTCTTTGTAGTGAACTTAGCTCCATCCATATTTATCAGTATAGTTTGATAAGATAACATTTATAATTTTCATCTACCATCCCTCCTCCTAACATAAAGGGCGTGGGACATTGCAGTAGAAATAGGTACTCACCATTCAGGGTTTTCAAAAAATTATCCATTTACAACAGTGTTTACAAATGACAGGGGTCCTGACATTATAATGTGATTATGGTTTATTAATACAATAACGTGGTCACGACACAGAATCTTATTAGTAGAGATTCTAGGCACCCCAAATGTTTCAGTATGTTTTATAACATTACTCAAACTCCACAATAATGTTCTTGTGTTTATAATTCATAAATGGACTAAACCGAATAAACTTATTCTTGTTTTGCAATACAAATAACTAGTAGTAAAGAGTTACAAGGATGATGCAACCCTTGTTGTTATTATAATTCATCTGTTAATTTATTCATACTAAAGTTTCAGAACTTTATTTACAGATGTCTCAAATTGTGGGTAAGTGTGGGCATAGGAAAGGCCCATGGGACACTCACTCAGCTTGTATATCGTACACAAAATGTACATGAATGGACGGATGTCCCATGTGTTGTCTATGGTCAGATGACATTTGAGACCTTGCTGAAAGTCGTCATACGTATAAGAAGAGGAAGGAAGCACGTTCTTCCCCTTCTGGATCTATTAAATCTCAGAAGGTTCAAAACTTTGCTGGAATTGACTGTGTTTCCCCTAAAAAAAAAACAGGGAGAGACAGCATCTCCCAGGAGAGAAATATCGTTACTACCTTTGAGGTAGTAACATATATTTCTCAAGGGATCAAGTGCGCTCCCCCGAATAAAAGAGGGAGGAGCAACACCCACCCCCACTGCCCAGACAAGATAGTGCGTCTTCTAAAAAGAAGGCAGCTTCTATCGTAAGGGCAATAAACTTGCTGGGTCCAAGTGGACCCCCCCCCCCCCAACTATAGGAGGACAAAGAAGCACCGTTTCTTGAACAAACACAGTAATACCCCCGGTGGGGGTTGAACTGAGTCCAAATATAGAGAATCCTTGTGTCTCACCATCAGGGGAGGGGCAAGATCACCATAGTACCCGAGGTCAGGGGAGGAGTAGATCACGCAACCCCAAGAGGGTTAGACGTCATTCTAGCTCTTCTAGTTCTCAGTGAAGTTCCCTCAAATCTAGACTGCCATTGACTGTAAGTGACAGGTCATTGACTGGCCACTTATCACTGGGTACAGGCAGACCAGGTACTGGGTACAGGTCTACACAACATGCCAAATCTAGGTATAGCACCAGGGATAGGTTCGAATACCCCCCCCCCCTTCTGCTACATTACCTATTTATCCCACCACAGGTTACTCCGCTCTACCTGTGAGGTAGTAAAAGATATTTCTCAAGGGATCGAGAGCACTCCCCCAAAATAAAAGAGGGAGGAGTAGCAGCCCTCCCCGACAAGATAGTGCGTCTTCTAAAAGTGCAATAAACTTGATGGGTTCGAGTGCACCAACCTAACTATAGGAGGGTGGGGAAACACTGTCCCATGAGCAAACACAGTAATATCCCTGGTGGGGGTTGAACTGAGCCCTAATATGGAGAATCCTTGTGTCGCCCCATCGGGGGAGGGGCAAGATCTCCATAGTACCCGAGGTCAGGCGAGGAGTAGATCACTCAACCTCTAGAGGGTTAGACGTCATTCTAGATCTTCTAGTTCTGAGGGAAGTTCCCTCAAATCTAGACTGCCATTGACTGTAAGTGACAGGTCATTGACCGGCCACTTATTACTGGGTACAGGCAGACCAGGTACTGGTCTTCACAACATGCCAAATCTAGGTATAGCACAGGGATAGGTTTGAATACCCTCGTTCTGCTACATTACCTATTTATCCCACCACAGGGATGGAACCTCCCTTTAGGCACACTCCCGGAATAAGAAATTCAACTAATGTCCTTTCATTTCCCATGTTCCCTTTTAATCCTTTTCGTATGTGGAACTTCCCCCTTCAAGGGAGAGACCAACCTATACCACCATGGATATCGTCTATGTGACCTCCTGCATGTACGAATGATGAGGTCCAATGACCCTCACAAGTTCTGCAGGAAAGGTTGTCAAGGAAGGAGAGGATTACTCCCCCTTCCTCTCAGGCCAAAGAGAGATGAGGAGAATTCTTACTTTCCTGTCACGACACTAAGGACAGTTCTATCGCTCCCCATGCTGGGTCACAGAATATCTATGCCCCTACTTCCTGGCCTTCCCTGCAGAGGGATCGTTTGGGCTCAATTTCCTGTTTTCCACTGAGCTTCGGAACAGGAAGATGATGATGCTTTGTCGATTATCGTAGATTCCCAGGAATTTACTGAAATTTCGGAGGATTGGGTATACCCTCCCCTCTGGATATCTCCAAATTCCTCTCACCAAGGGTCACGTGGTCTAGAGGAGGAGACTTGGTCATTCAACATTGCTATCAACGAGGTCTACCGCTTTCCCATTCACATGCCCAAAGCCCAAGTGTTCAAGTGACACTAAGATTATTTCATGATCAGAGAAACTGTCAGGGGTAATGCCCAGACCGGACTTGCTGCTACTTCCTCACTCTCTGATGGTTAGAGAAGTTGCACAACAGCTGAGCAAAGGTCAAGAAGCTGCACTTCAGAACAAAGGGTGGGCTGTCCTCCTTGTTACATTGCGACCTTTAATATCAACCTCGAGCTATAAGGTTTATTTCTCTGCCTGACCAGTACCCCCCCTCCACTTGGACGCTTAAGCTTCCCAAGTGTGCATTTCAGCTGGTTCCTTTGCTCGCCTCTCGGTTAAATCCTTAGAGGCTTTACAGAGCTATATTGGCCCTCTTTTCAGAGGCCTGTTCGAACATCACAGAAGATCGGTGGGTCCTTTCTGCTGTGATGGATGGTTTATGTCTTCGCTTCACAGAACTCCCTCCTCTCTCAAGCACACCCATTTTCCTCCATCAATCAAATGTATTAAAATGAAAGGAAGAATTGCACACCCTTCTTCGGAAGGACGCAGTAGAGGGGGTTCAGAAATTCCTGCTGCCAGCCTTGTACTTCAGGATATTTCTGGTCCCCAAAAAGGGCAGAAAACTGGGGGCTTATTATATATCTTTCCACGCTAAACAAATTTCTGCTAGTGAAATTTTCAAGATGGAAACTGCAGCTTCAGTTCAGAACGCTATAAAAAAACAGCTGACTGGGCAGTTTCCATCGATCTTCAGGATGTGTACTTCCATGTCCCGATTTTTCCTCAGCACAAAAGAATATTTCCAGTTCTTGATCAGACAGGAAGTATTTCAATTATGTGCCATGCCGTTTGGTCTAGCCTCAGTGCCCAGGGTCTTCACCAGAGTCATGGTAGTAATAGCTGTGCACTTGAGATATTTAGGGATTCCATTAATCCACTATTTCAATGACTGGTTGCTACACGACAACGACAACCAGTCCCTATTATGTCACATGACCTGCTGTTGGTCTGTAGTGACTCAGTTGGGACTGATTCCAAACCTAGAGAAATCCGAACTCATTCCCTCTCAAGATTTCGTGTACATAGGAATGAATTTCCTTGCCTCGCTGGGCAGGGTTGGTGTTCCCCAAGAGAGTATGCACAAAATCATGGAACTTTTAAGGATGTTACAGACCAGGACTTCACCGTTGGCTCGTCTGTACCTCTCTCTTCTGGGAACCTTAATCTGGTATCCCTAGGGAGGCTTCATTTACATCCTCATAAGTTTGTCCTGTTGGTGGATTGGAAACCCCACAAGGATGCACTATCGGTTCAAATTTCTCTAGGGTCGGCGTTTCAGTACCACATCAAGTGGTGGTACAATCAAGCCAAGTTTCTGAAGGGAGTTCCCCTGCATGCCTCAGAACCCCACTCATATCTGTACACCGACATGTCAGATTCAGGTTGGGTTGCTCATTTATTGCCAGAGGGAGTACATCTCCATGTCCATTGGTAACAGGAAGACAGTCTCCTCCACATCAACAATTTAGAAATGAAAGCCTTGTTCTTGGCCCTAAAAGGGAGTACAGAACATGTCCAAGGGCATTGCATCATGGTCTCGTCTGATAACACATCAGTGGTTGCATACCTCAGACAACCAGGAGGTACTCGTGCTCCTTCTCTCTGGAACCTTCTACGTTGGGCAGAGTCAGAAGGGATTACACTCAGAGTTTGTCATATTCTAGGGAAGGATAAAATTCTTGCTGACAGTCTGTCCAGAACAGGCAAGGTAGTCCTTACAGAATGGTATCTACATTAGGTAGCTGCAGAGTCTCTGTTCAGTCTGTGGGAGACACCTCTAGTGGACTTGTTTGCAACAAAACTCAACAACAAACTCCCATTTTATGTCTCCCCATTCCCAGACCAAGCAGCCTGGGCAGTGGACACCGTCAGCCTAAACTGGGATCGAATGTTTGCCTATGCATTCCTACCCTTCCGGTTGATTCCACAAATATTGCACAAGATCAGAACAGCCACAGCACGGATCATCCTAATTGCACATCTGTAACCTCAAAGGTCTTGGTTAAACGACCTACTCGACCTGTTGATCAACAAACCAAGGGTATTACCTCAATGGAATAATCATCTCTCACAACACAGAGGTACACTATTACACACCAGTCCTCACATTCTCAACCTTCACGCTTGGCTCATCTCAAGCGATCTATTCATCAGGCAAAATTTTCAAGCACAGTTACCGACTGCATTGTACAGGCCCAGTGACATTCTACATCCAAGGTCTACAATGCAAAGTGGTAAATCTTCTGTGATTAGTGCACTTGGAAACGCATTAATCCTTGCTGACCATCTCTTGTTACAGTAATAGATTTTCTTCTCTTCCTCTATGAGGAGAGATCTTGTTCAGCCTTCACAATCAAAGGTTATAGGGCTGCCCTTTCTAACACACTTAAATTTTATAAAGGTCAATCCATTGGTTCAGATCCTCACTTATCGGATCTTAGTAAGTATTTTGAGCTACAGAGACCAGTGTCTCACTTGTTGACACCAAAATGGAAGCTTTCATGTGTTTTGTGGGCATTGACAAAAACACATTATGAACCTTTGAGTGCTGCTTCTTTTGACAATCTTACACTTAAAACCATTTTTCTTCTGGCTGTTGCATCGGCATATTTCAGATCCACTAACTCTCGGTGGATTTTGCTCACCATCAAGAGAGCTTATGCATCTGTTACATAAAGAGACTTATCGTTCATGCGGATAAAAGGTCCACGAAGTCGGGGCTGTCTCTACTTCCTGGGCATATTTCAATCACTCTTCTTTCAACGATATTATGAAGGCTGCGTTTTGGTGCTCGCACACAACCTTCTCCTCCTTTTACCATTGGTAGTTAGCGAACCAGAGCCAAGGTATCTTCTGTCTGGGTCCAATAGTCACTGCACAGTCAGCGATCCAGGCTACTGCCATATATAACTACAGTTGACTGCTTTGGCTAGAAGGCGAGTAATTTTTTTTCTTAAATTTTACTCTTCACGGTCTATCAACGACCCTCCTTACTGACATATTCAGCTTAATAATAGTGACAGGTAAGTAATTACTGACATTAAAATGTAGCTTTTTGGTGGAGTAAAACTAATTTTATTATGTAATACTTACCTGTCACTATTGAATGCCCTCCTCCCACCCCGTGCTGATGTCCTTCATTAGCCACACATCCTAAAAAAGAAAGAGGACATGCTATAGCGGACGGGCTGATGACATAGATCAGACTGGGTTGATGCATGTGTTCTAAGAAATCTCCAGAACAGGGAGTTGGTGCATCTAGAACCGACGATGTCCTTCCATGCAGAAAGGTAAAGCTTAATAATAGTGACAGGTAAGTATTACACAATTAAAATTACTTTTGCTCCCAAAAAAACTAAATGTTGCCTAGAAAAAGATACTAGCAGCAACAACTAACTTTTATTATCATCCTCCAATACTTTTTTGGGGACATGATCAAAAAAAATTTCCTCCTCGAACATCACTGGAAATGCCTGTCAATTAGATCTTACGTATTTTCGAGGTAGTAAGTCTGCTTGTTGTTAATTAATAATTAATAATTAAAAAGAGTAGAGTGGAATAAAATACAGTTATGGGGTGAAATTCTGTTGTATAGTTTTTGAAAGAACGCTCTACTGGTCATAGACAAGAAGAACTTATTGGATGGCCTGTTGTCCGTCATCTGTCTGTCTCTTAGCACAAGTTCGTTGTTGCTACTTCTTCTAAACTACTTGGAGGATTGCCATGAAGCTTTACACATACATTCATCCCATGGTCTAGTTGGTCCTAAATGAAATGGGTGTTGCTCAGACATCCAATATGACCGCCACAGTGGCCATCTTGAAAATCTTGTTATTGCTATTCCTCCTGAATGGATGGTCGTATCAACATGGGTTTTTTACTAAATGACTTCTTATGATATCCAGTTGGTCCTAAATGAAAATGGTTCTGCTCAGACATCCAATATGTCACCACAGTGGCCATCTTAACAATTGTTTTATCACTGCTGAATGAATGGTCATAACAGCATGGGGTTTTCACTGAAAGACTTCTTATGATGTCTAATTGGTCATAATTGAAAATGGCACCGATCTGACTTCAAATATGGCCACCACAATGGTCATCTTTAAAATCTTGTTATGGCTACTTTTCTTAGATTGCCGGTTTGATCTATATAGTGCTTTCACCAAAATACTTCTAATGATGTGTCCTAAATGCAAATGGTGCCAATTTAATCTTCTACATGGCCACCATGGCATAAAACTTGAACATTTTGTTATTGCTGTTCCCCCTAAACAGATGGTCAGATCCACATATGGTTTTCACCAAAAGACTTATAATAAAGTATAGTTGGTTCTAAGTCAAAATGGTGCTGATCTGACATTGAATAAATGGAAACAAATGTATCACTACACTTTGTGAATGGATGGATGTATCAGCATGGGCTTTTCACTGAAAGACTTAAGATGTATAGTTGGTCTTAGATGAAAATGGCAATAATCAGACTGCCAATTTCATGGCCATGGTGGCCATCTTTAAAATCTTATTTCTGATACTCCTGAATTGATAGACTGAGTGACATTCGGTTTTCACTAAAAGACTTCTTACTATATGTAGTTGGTGCTAAATCAGACCTCCAATATGGCTGCCACATTAGCCATCTTGAAACATTTTTTACAGCTACTTATCCTGAACAGATGGTCATAAAGATGTGGGGTTTTCACTAAAAGACTTGTGATATCTTGTTGGTCCTAAATAATAGTTATGCTGATCAATATTGGCCATTTTGAAAATCTTATTGTCACTACACAACTTGGAGAGATAGTTGTATTGGTATGGTCTTTTCATTCAAACACTTCTCACTGTATATAGTTGGTTCTAAATGAAAATGAAGCCAATGTGGCCTCTCAAAATTTGAAAAATCTTGTAACAGCTAATTATCTGGAATAGATGGATGGTCATGCTAACACTGAAGAAGAAAAAAACAGAAAAAAAACTTCTTTCTTCAAATATTTAGTTCTGTCCTTAACATGATGCTGCTCCAATGTGCTGAATGGATAGTCGTATCAACATGTCTTAGACAAGCTGAATGATTTTCTATCCATGATATCAGGTTCCAGGTTAATAGCCATGCGAAAGAATTTTTGTCGTGCACTTGTAGTTATCTTGTGAACATGTTAACTCAGACCTGTTAGAAAATATTTTTGTTACCAAATTTCGTACATTGGAGTTTCTCAAGAATGTCAGAGATCGTTTCAATAGTCGGCAGTAAAAATGAATCAAAGGGCAGAGGAAATGGTCTTATTTTGGCTAATAGAGGATCAGTCCCTTCAAGGGACTCTTGTTTTTTTGTTACGCAAATTAAATTAAAGGCCTTTCTAACATAATTCACTGATAATTCTTTTACACTTTTAGAAAAAAATGAGTATTTAAGAATATTATACCTATTTTAGAATATTATACTTATTTTACAATATTATACTTATTTTAGAATATTGTATTTATTTTAGAATATTATACTTATTTTACAATATTATACTTATTTTACAATATTGTATTTATTTTAGAATATTATACTTATTTTACAATATTATACTTATTTTACAATATTGTATTTAACAATATTTTACTTATTTTAGAATATTATACTTATTTTAGAATATTATATTTATTTTAAAATATTATAAATATTTTAGAATATTAAACTTATTTTAGAATATTGTCCTTTTTTTTACAGTATTATACTTATTTTAGAATATTGTACTTATTTTACAATATACTTGTATTAGAATATTATATTTATTTTAGAATATTATACTTATTTTAGAATATTATACTTATTTTTAAATATTGTCTTATTTTAGAAAATAAAATTATTTACAATCTTATACTTATTTTATAATATTGTACATATTTTACAATATTGTACTTATTTTACAGTATTGTACTTATTTTACAATATTGTACTTATGTTAGAATATTATAATTATTTTACAATATTGTACTTATTTTTGAATATTATACATATTTTACAATATTGTACTTATTTTAGAATATTGTACTTATTTTAGAATATTATACTTATTTTAGAATATTATACTTATTTTAGAATACTATATCGGTATAAAGCATATTTTGTATTTGGGCATCTTGTGGTGAATGAAGGTTGATGAATGGTGATAATCCGTTCAGTTGGAAAATTTACAAGTATGCATGTGTTAATAATTTTGTGGGGAAAGATGGGTTTGGTATTTATTATATCAGCAGTCTTGAAGTTGCTATTTATCAGAATTGTTGATTGATGTTCTTTCTAATTATTTATTAGCCATAAATTCAAATGGTGTAAATTGTACAGTGTTAGGACTGTGACTTGAAACCTGAATTTTCATTCAAGAGTGTTTCACTTTTTCAGCCTCCAATCCAAGTGTATGGTGTGGAGGGTCGATATGCCACAGCACTCTTCTCTGCTGCTTCAAAAGAAAAGAAGCTGGAAGCTGTAGAGAAAGAGCTAAAGTCGTTCAGAGTAAGGCATTCCCTCTATATAAATGACAACCAACAGAAAAAAAAGTTTTAAGTTGAAACCTCAATCTATAAAATCAAAAACGTTGACTAAATTAAAACATTAAAAAACATATAAAAAAAACCCAAACATATTAGAAGTGTACACTATGTAATCTTAGGCAGTTTGTATACACCTGCCACAAGGTGGAGCATATTATATTAATGATGATGTCTGTCCATACATTTGTCTGTCTGGTACCAAATTTGTTTCTGAACAATAACTCAAGGTGTCCACCATCTACAGTTACCAAATTTTGTGGGTTGGTTGCACTTGGGATGAGAAAGAACCCTATCAATTTCTAGATCAAAAGCTGAAAAGTCAAGGTCAGTGTGACCGAAAAAAGAAAAATGGTTTCTGCATAATAACTCCAGTTCTTCACCATCTACAGTTACCCATCTTTGTGGATGGTTTGCACATGGAGTAAGGAAGAACCCTGTCGATTTTGGGATTAAGAAAAGGTCAAAGGGTAAGGTCACCATCATTGAAAGGAGAAACATGGTTTCTGCGCAATAACTCGAGTTACCAATCTTTGTGGACAGTATAGTACGCTCAGTATAAGCATATACTGGCAATTTTTCTAATTTTGTTGAAAACCACAATTCTTATTTGGAATTGAGTTGTACAAACCTTCAAGTGTATTATTTTCCAATTTAATGGCTGGTATAGGAGATCAACTCATAAGTAGAATAATTTCATTATGTGAAATGATGGAGTGTACAAAGGTTTTCCCTGAATTCTGGCACAAAAATGGCAACCAGTTTGGAGAGTAACTTCCTATTTTGAGGGGCTAGTCACAGGAGGTGGCAAGACCGAGAACATGTCATAGTGTGCACATTGCAACAAGAACACTCCATTGCTTATCGATTCATCCAACATGGATGCTAGGCATAGCTTTTCACCTAGATTAACGGAACAATGTGTATTCCTACCATACCTTGCTTTTCCAAGTTGGTTCAAAGCAAATAGATTGTATAGTTGATTTTCTTCAGGTATATCTTGTTTATTACTAAAGAAAATAGCTTATTAACATAATTATCACAGAAGAATGCCAGCATAATATTTACCACCAACTATAAATATTCTTGTCACAGACCAAATTGAAGATGATCTGATAAATCTAATTTAAAGATACAATAATTTCAAGACTTTTTTAAAGCACAAATGCATCTTATTTTATTTACTTTTTACAGGAGTTGATAAAGAAGGATACTAGATTTGCAGAGTTCCTGTTAAATCCATCTTTAAAGAAAAAAGACAAAATTGGTAAGTGTATTAATGATGGTATTTGCGTATATTCTGCATTAACTGACTTCAAAAAGGAGAAGAAGATCTGCCTAACAATCAGTCATGCATCCATACTCTTCCTTCATGACAGTAATTAGTGTTGCAAACAGACAAGCCAGGGAAACATTCTCCGGCCAAAGTTTTAACAAATCCCCATATTTTGATCATTATAGGGAGAGGTACACAAAATATCCACCTGACAGTTCAACCAAGGTGCAACAGTCATTGTTTGGTCATCACTCTTTTTGGTATTAAAGATAATTGCAAGGACACTTTTTCCTGATGTTAAATCATTTATTCAGTTATTCTTTACCTTGAAATATACAAACTACTACTAATAATCAAAATACTAAATTAAATAAATTTGGTTGATTATACATATCTAAACAGAGACATAGAATTGTTTCAGTTTTTAATTTACCTTATTTTAACACAACAACTTTTGTCTATACATAAGTTGTAGTCATATTTTATAAAATGTTCATTTGTATTCTTCTTACAAATGTCAAGTATGCATTTTGATTACCTATATCGTTCATATTATTTTCAGATACACTTCGAGATGTGATGACAAAACAGAAGTTCTCATCCCTGACAACCAATTTACTTGGTAATTAACAATACTTCCTTCGATGGGCAGTATTGCTTCACTGGTAGTACTGCCTTCACTTGAAATGTTTGCCTTGTAATTGTGAAATTGCATGCTTGGGCAATTTTGCACCTCATTCTTTGCAAAGAAAAAAAAGGGCAATATTTTCCTTCTTAGATGATCATAAGCTGGGCAAACAAAATGGAATTCATCCTCTACCAAATAAACATTATTTTTCCGACATAAGTCACAGTACCTATGATTTCTCTCAATCCTACTATGCCTACCTGTCTCTATTTACAGCATGTGTGCTGAGCACCTGAATTTAGCAAGTAAACTTCCTAAATAATATGATAATCCACATGATAAATATTTTTCTGGGTTCTAATTCAGTTTTATACATACTATAATACAAACATTTATGTGAATTGTTAATATTGCTTTGCCAGTTTTGGAAAGCTGAATCCTCAAAAAATAGTGAGAAAAATTGTTTTTCATCTCTAACATCTTGATTTAGCTAGACATACCCAAGACCGAAGCAAAATAACTTGTCTTTTACTTTGGTAGCCCAGTTGACACAGTTGGCTTCATCTAATCTTTTCAACATTAAATAACATTGGTGTGGGTAGTAAGTTGAAGGCATTCTTACAACCTTCATCCAGTATTTAATACATCGTAAAAAATATGAGGTACAAAGTGGATATCTTCCGCACACCCCTAACACAATCGCATTATTAGTAGATTTTGGAGCACCTAAATACTGTTTGCAAAAGTTGTATTGCACAATTTAAATATATCCACTAAATCCATTCCCCAAAGTTTTTACCCATTCCTCAGATGACTTTCCCCAAGGTTCACATAAACCAATAATGTCAAATTTCATGCAATAATGAAGAAAAGAGTTACAGTGTTATACTTTGCTAAGCCTTCTACATTCCATGACAGTATGCTTAGGTCAACATATGTGTGATGGATATTCTGTAAGGCATAGGAGCATTGGCCTGCATCCTATGTGGTTTGTGGAATTCCTTCGTATGAAGACGGAATATCTCTTGCTCTGAAATTCCCTTCTGTGGTATTTCCATAAATGTCATCTCTTGCATCATCATATCATATGTTTCCCATATGAATTGTTTGGACATTAGAACGCAAAGTGGCATTCTGCCTTGCAGGGTTGCGTTTATGAGCCGGTTTCACCTGCTCATTGCTCCAGTCATACATATATACTTGTTGTCCCATGATAAGCTTGTCAAACTTGATGGAAGCAAACTCACCCTCTTGTCTAAATCGAGTCATATCATCATACAATGCTTTTCTTTCATCTCTGATACGCTTGGGGAAATCCTCCAATACTCTGAAGCTATTGTTACGCTTAAGAATTTCCCGTGCTTTCATTAGTATGTGGTCTTTGTCCTTTTACTTGCTGAAATATACAGTGATTGGGCTGGTAGAAATGGTTTCACTGTCACTGGCACAGTTATTACCTAGCCTGTGTGCTCTCTCTGTCTCAACAGAATGTCAGGCACTCGGCTTAACACACAATAGTATAAAATGGCGATATTAACTTGACAATGTCATATGAAACGTAGCTACATCACGATACAACTTTTGGCTCATTATAACATCACTAGTGTTTCTCTGTCAACGCCTTTGTAGATACAGACTGAAACCTAGCTAAACACAAAAAAAAATTTTTTTAAAACTGGAGGCAAGGCTGTTGGATGTTGTTGGACATGCAATGGAAATGTTTGAATTATGGGATAATAAATAGCAAAAACAGTGCAGACATTTTTTTGTTTGCAGGTTTAATTTTATTAGCTCACCTGGCCGTAAAGTTAAGTTGAGCACAGAGCATCCTTACATGAAGGGCTTTTAAATTTTTAGAAATGATGCCATGACTAAAAATAGAAAAACATTGAAACAACTTTTCTCAAAAACTACTCAACAGAATTTGACCAGATTTGACAGGAAGCATCCTGGCATAGAAATATTTAAAAAGTTTGTACAGCTAAGGCAGATTCGTCATCCAATATGGCAGTCATTACTAAAAATAGAGAAAAACTGTAACCAACTTCTCTGTAACTGCTGAAAAGAATTTGATCATATTTGACAGAAAGCATCCTGGCATGAAGACCTTTCAAATTGATACAAATGATACTGTTCTGCTATCCAATATAGCCACCATTACTAAAAATAGAAAATTCTTAAAATGATTTCTTCTCCAAAGTAACTGAATAGAATTTAATCAAACTTGGCAAAAAGCATCCTGGCATAGAGACTTTTCAAATTACACAGATGATTTTGACCTGTCATCAAATATGGCCACCATTACTAAAAATAGAACATTTAATTGACTTCTTTTTAAAAAAACACTTAACTAACTGAATTTGAACAAATTTGACAGAAAGCATCCTGTCATAGAGGACTTTCACATTTGTACAAAAGATGCCAATCCACACTAAATGTAGAAAAATATTTACACAAGTTTATTTCTAAAAACTTGAACAGATTTTGATCATCTTTGACACCAAGCATCCAGGTATATGGATCTTTCAAAATTGGAAAAATTATGTTGATGTGCCATCAAATATGGATGAAGCTAGAGAAACGAGAAACCTTGAAACAGTTGTTTTCATAACATATGCAATCAACATTACTGGAAGAAATTTTAACAGAAAGCATCCTATTGACCCAGATTTCTTGGCCAACTGCTCTTGCATTTGGCTATTCAGCCGATGTTAGGCAAGTGAGCAATCTTGGGCTTACTTGGGCCTCTTGTTATACATGTCATAAGGCTAAGCATATCATGTATTATGTTGTATGTTCATACATCAATCTGTTACCAATTTTGTTTCTGCACAATAACTCTAGTTGTTCACTATCTACAGTTACCAGACTTTATGGATGGTTGCACTTGGGTAAAAAAGACCCCCAATTGATTTTAGAGTCAAAAGCTCAAAGGTCAAAGTC
This sequence comes from Margaritifera margaritifera, assembly GCA_029931535.1. Lineage (NCBI taxonomy): Eukaryota > Metazoa > Mollusca > Bivalvia > Unionida > Margaritiferidae > Margaritifera > Margaritifera margaritifera. The sequence goes on from JAQPZY010001580.1 coordinate 2,229,557, forward strand.
ACTGTGACTGAAAGATTAAATTGACTGCCTGCAGTGCATGACACATCATGTGAATATAATTTACACATTACTAATATAATTAGGACTGTTCCAGAATTAAATATATGCATGTGTGGGGGGGGGGGGATGGGGGGGGTCAGAAGGCAGCATGTCAAAGACTACCAATCAAATTTCAATCAGACTGGTCTCTATGGCACCCATCACTTATATATTTTATTAAATGTTGCATTTGCCAAATTTTAACAACATTTAAACATTATTTACTGGTATGTAGCACTTCTTAAATAAATCTTTGCTGTGAACTCCAAGTATACATAGAAGCTGTATGAATGACAAAATAATTAATGTCTCAGCTGACCTGTGAAACATCAGTTGTTTCTTGCAGCTACCATGGCAGATAATGGCAGGCTGAAGAAGGTTGGGGGTGTTCTGACATCTTTTGAAAAACTTATGAGTGCTGTAAGAGGGGAAATCATTTGCACTGTAACTACAGCCAAGGTAAGTTGTAGTGGAATGAACCACCTGCATATAAATCATTTTTATATGCCAGCCTTAAGGCAGAGTGTATAATATTATGATGATGTCCATCTGTCCATACGTACATTTATCAACATGTTGCCAGTTTAATTTCCACACATTAATGTTGGATTTCCACACATTAACTTGTCCACACATTAACTGGAGTTGTCCACCAATTTCTACACATTAACTTGAGTTGTCCACCATCTGCAGTTAGCAGACTTTGTGGAAAGGCTTGCACTTTTGGTAAGGAAAAATCATCTCAATGTCGTGGTCAAGAGTGCAAAGGTCAAGGTCACTAACTGAAAGAAATAAAAGTGATTTCTGCACAATAGCTTCAGTTCAACTGCATCTACCTTCACCAGATTTTGTGTAGAGCTTGCACTTGGGGTAAGGAAGAACCCTATAAATGTTTGTGTAAAAAGGTCAAAGTTCAAGGTCACTGACTGAAAGAATAAAAATGGTTGCCACACAGTAACATTTTTCTACATCACAGACTTCGACCAAACTTTGTGGATGGCTTACACTTGGGGTAAGGAAGAAGCCTAATGCTTTTGGTGTCAAAAGGTCAAAGGTCAGGGTCACTGACTGAAAGAAGAAAAGTGGTTTCTGCATAACAATTTCAGTTTTCTACATAGAGGACTGTGAAACACGAGGTGGGTCAGTGTCTATTATAGAATGTGCGATTGCGAGATTCACACTAATTTGTAAAACAGTTGTGGGAAAAAATTAAACCCAATGTGGGAAATTGCACTTCATATTTTCAAGCCCTGTTTTTATTTCCTCATTAAATTCATGCTATGGTCAGCAAATTTACCACTTTTTTTCAAAAGGGGGGGGGGGGATCACACTGCCCCCCCCCCCCCTTAAATTGCCAGTTCTTGAATAGACCCTAGCAGGTGTATAATATGCCATTCATATTACTCTTCTTAATGTAATGTAAAATGCTACTGACATGGAGCTTGCATCCACAATTATTTAATAACAGCTTTCATAATATGTGCACCTTTTTACAGTTTGTGAAACAGAAAAATTATGGCATTTTTTTAATGTCCCTACTTCTTGCAGCAATGACATTTAGATTTGGACCTGTCCATCCATCCCTTTCTAGAAGCATGTTAGCAAGATTATGTAGAAAACTCTCAACCTAGACCAGTAAAATTTGTATGACATATTTGTAAATGTATATATATATATATGGATGACCTGTTAGATTTTCAGGCATTATTCACAGCAATTTAAAAAAAAAATAAATATATTTTTCCTTGGACTTTAAGTTTTTAGGTAAAAACTCTTAGCACAAATAAGCAACTAAACATTTGAGGTAGACAAATTAATTTATTTTTATATTTTTACACATTTCTGAACTTGTTGCACTTAAACAATTAAGCAAAAATTACTTTGTCAGACTGCTGAAATTTGGCATGCATATTTTTTAAGTACAAGTAAATGATTTGATTCGATTTTCTGACCATTACAGCAGTTTTTAAAAGTTTTATAAAATTGAGAACTTTTTGGAAAAAGCCCAATTGGTCAGCATTGGGAGCATATGTCTTTTAACAAATCTAGTTTTCTTAAGGAGACAGTGATGGAAAGGTGGACAGACAAAGCAGGCCCCAAAATTTCTATTGTACACAGTGGAAAAAACTTGCTACAGGAAAACATTATCATTAGCAATTTTCCACATGTAGAAGCAATTTTAGTCAGTTAAAGCTTTATGTCAGTTTCCTGTATATATAAGTATCTTGTACAGTTTGTTTTTACTTTTTTTTTTACCTGATTTAAATAGTTAAATTTGCTTTTTAATATTGAGTCCTAATGGCTATTGTAGCCAAATTTATGAATTTATTATATATATATATATATATATATATATATATATATATATATATATATATATATATATATATTTATTATATTGTTTGACAAGGCTTCTGTTCATATTGTAAATGGCATTTTTTAGGCAGATTGACCCTCTAAACAAAATTCACTACGTCAGCGCTGTTTTATTCCGACCTGCTATTGAAATCGGCATGTTTTATCGCTGTCAGGGGTTAACAAAAGTCTTATCTTTTAATAGATGATCTCCTAATTAAGTCTATTCGGAGATAGTCTTTAAGCAGCTCTCAGGTAGATCATGTGTGTGAATTAGATACACATGTTGACATTTGACATTGTTTTTCAAGATCTGTTTTGATTGACTGTACAAGTTAATTCAGCACTGATTGGTTCCTGCCAAAAAGTGGCAAGAGTTTCATTGCCAAAGGATGTCCTGTTATACACAGATATCATCAGTAGGAAGGTGTTTTATGGATTTGTAATGCATGTCATGAAAACTTAACTCAAACTTTTGATCCTAAGACTGGGAAAGATAGTTGTGTATTGAGTTGTGTAGCTGATATTTTTAGTGAATTAAAGAGACTGTTGAAAGTCACAGGCCACTAGTGTTATGTATTTTTTTAGGCTTTTATTTGCTGATGTAAGTCACTATTTCTGAAGAAAGCAACTTCCACAAATGCATAATTCAACAATAAATTAAGCAGTAACTACATGCAGTTTGAAAACAATTGCTGAATTGGAAATGGGATGAATTATTAATGAAAAACTAAATGAAGCATATAAACTAAAGTTAAAGAACAAGATCTTTTCAGGTATACCAAATAATTAAATATATTAGACAAAATTATGAATTGTCTTTTTGCTCAATTATTGTGTGAGGAAATATTTCATGTTCAAGTGGCTACTTTCTGTCCATAATATCTGAGCTGTTACTGGCCTTCTTTGACCCTCTGCTTTCCATGCCTGACCCTTTGAAAATTATACAGAGGTGACACTGACCTGTCATTTATTTTAATAGTTACTGTAGATACCACATTAGTGAGAAGTGAGACATAGCAGTCACTTTTCCGATGGTATTGTCATCAACAGTTGTGAAGGTTTTAGTTCAAGTTTTTCATTTGCATATATTTCCAAAACCCCTTGATAGATTCTCATCAAACTTGGCATGAATCATTATGAAGCTAAGACAATTCATTTTTTTTTTCTATGACATGCTTGCTTCCTCCTTTTACCTTGGGGTGTAGGTAACAATCATAGATAATTTGTGTTATGGTTTGGGTTACAGTTTTTCATTTGCTTAACTAAACTCCATAAAAGATTCACATCATACTTGGCATTTATCATAATGAAGCTAAGACAATACACTGTACAACATGCTCACTCACCTCTATGACCTTCCAGTTAAGGTCACAGTCTGAGAAAATTTGTGTCAAGGTATTGGTTGAAGTTTTTTCATTTCCTTATATTTCCTAAACCTTGATAGATTTTGATCATTTTTTAAGTGAACAATTATGAAGAAAAGACATTTCATTTGGTACGCATGCTTGCCCCTCTGACCCTGGAGTCAAAGTCACACTCAGAAAAGTGCATTAAGGTTTTGGTAAATGTTTTTCATTTGCTTTTATATTCTAAGCTCCTTGATGGATTTTCTTCATAATTAGGATGAATCAAGATGAAGCCAAGACAATTCATTCGCAACATGCTCAATTGACCTTTTAATCTTGTGGTCCAGGTCACATTTTGTAGCAATGCTTGGATGGTGGGCTCAACATGCAGGCCATGGCCAAACTAGTTTATATTTTGATTTTTTAGAATTTCAATGGGAATTTCTGTTATTATTAAATAAAGTAACCCACTTTCACATAAGTTGCCTCTCCTTACATAAATTATGCTGCTGTTTGACTAAGACCTTTCAAGTTCTCATTTGGGCAGATTTATGTATTTGCATGAAAATGTAACTGCTTGCACAAATGTCAAAAAAAAAAAAGATTTTCACTGGCAAATTTTTACCGGTAGATGCTCCTTAATAAAATGAATATATAGTGCATAACTACCGTGGTATGAACCATTGGGTTTGGTGTTTTACAGCACAGTATCACAAGTAGGCTATTTAGTGCTGAGGCAATTTAAGTTCCTTTTCCCAAGGACACACCATACCTGACCCAGGCTGATCCTGTGACAGAGTTCAAACCTGCACCCTTTCAATCGCGAGTCCAGCACTCAAACCTCTGAGCCACCATGGCTTCTGCCTCATATAGCTGTCTTTTATGACATGCAGGAGGGTGCATCAGGCCTATTCTGCATCCCCAAGTCCACAGGAGGTTACTATCATGGAGAGTCAGTGTTTAGATGATGGATGTTGACCTCAAGATGATGTAATGTACAACATAAAGTTGATCAGATATTCTTACAGTTTACTGGCAGCGATTTTAAGTCAATTAGCCTGGTTTAATCCATTTCTTATTACCCTCCATAAGGCACCTTGATTGTAGTTTCTCAGGTTACTCTTTGGAAGCATACTGTAGACGGGGATCACTTTCTGTGGCCAAGGGTACTGCTGGAATGGCGGTTTCATAACAACGGCAGTTTAGATAAGCTTTTATGGCCAGATTATCAGGTGACTTTACCAAAATTAGAACTGTTATACACTAAGGAGCAGACTGGGATGATGTTATCCACCATTAGACTGTAAACTGATGCCATGAAATTGCTGTAGGAAAAGATTGCTCCTGCTGACTTTTACCAATTGCAAATTATTACTTTTGTTAGAAAATTGCTCCAGGATATTTCAATCCCTGCAGAGACAGAAGGGAAAGAAATTTGCTTTATGAAATAATTTCATACTGGGCCCTGGCTCCCTGAGTTGAACCTTTTGTTTCATAATAATTATATTAAGAACATTAACTTTAAGAGTTGACAAAATGACATTATTTTATCATCTACTCCAGGCAATGATAGTTTTATCCCATTGCTAAGTATTTCTTACAGGTATCCTACACATTGTTTATTTTCTTGCATAATTGTTGACAGAAAAATATGAAAAAAGTCATGTTTGTTTCAGCCCCTTGATGCTGTGGGTGAAAAAGAACTAACATCAGCACTGCAAGAATTCATCAAAAAGGATGAAAAAATTAATCTTGAAATGAAGGTAAGTGAATGAATAAATACATTGTAACAAGTATTAAATATAATGAATGAATAAATACATTGTAACAAGTATTAAACATAGTGAATGAATAAATACATTGTAACAAGTATTAAATATAATGAATGAATAAATACATTGTAACAAGTATAAAATATAATGAATGAATAAATACATTGTAACAAGTATTAAAACATAGTCAACCTAAAAATATTATACGAGAATCAGGAACAAGCTGGAATGGTTTCTCAGCATTTACTTACCTATTTTTTTTATTTCAGAATAAATTATTAGAAAAATAAATACAACAGTCTTAATTATAAGAAAGCATTTTAATAATGTTCCTATTTTTCATGGGTGGGACACATGTTTGTATTTTGTTTACATGAATATTTTTAGGAAAATATCTGGAGTTATAAAATTGTTGTTCAGTAAAGGATGTGGATCGGAGGTATGATTGTATTTATTTTACTGGATTGTTAGTATTTTCAAATTTTTATATATATATATATATATATATATATATATATATATATATATATATATATATATATATATATATATATATATATATATACATACATACAAGTTGGCTAAATAGTCTATGCCAACATAATAAAATTTTTCCTTTTTGTTTTTGCACCTATACAAGTTTTCGGTTTCCATATATCAGACAATCCACAGTAATTCAATTTTACAGATCTGTAGCCTCTCCTTTATTTCTTAAAATATGTGTTTATAGCTATTTGGTTTTGCATATGGAATCATTGACAATCTCTGCAAAAATAAATAGAACACAATTGTAAATAAGTTAACATTAGCTAAAGACTCGTTTAAATGAAGATATTCCCATACATCAAATCTCACATTTAATTTTGTTTACAATTCTTTTCAGGTTGACCCTGGTATAATTGGTGGTATGATTGTAAGCATCGGAGACAAATATGTTGATATGTCTATGGCCACAAAAATCAAGACCTATACAAATCTAATCAAGGAGGCAGTATAATCAGAGATATTGTAGAAATATTTAATTGACCATCAAAAGTTGACTTTATAGATTTTCATTTTGTGCTTGACAAACATTTGTGTATGGTATCTTTAAACTTCAGAATAAACAATGTTGTAAATGAAGTCTCTGGACCTTTTTCATTTGACTGAAATTTAAGGACATGTAAAATGAAATAAATAGCAACATCCATCTGTCTCTGTCCATCTATACAAATGTTCAAATGATTATTAAAGTTTCAACAGTCTGGGGATTGGGCACAAATGGCAGATTTATCTTTTCTTTTCAAGTTACAATGTTTTTTATTTCCCCAAGAAAAAGAGTTTCCACTGGATTCTAAATGCAAGGACTGCCCATGATTAGGTCCGCTTCCTATAGAATCTGTTATCACAGCTCAAAATTTTTAACTTTGCTCATCATTATGTCTCCTCCCACTCACCCTCTAGTAGAGAGTGATATTGGTTTTCTGTTGTTTCTGTCTTTAACACTTACCTTGTAATCAAGATATCTCATAAACTCTTGCACCAAACCAGTCCAAATTGGATTTAGATACCTTGAGTGGCCCCCAAAACCTAATCAGGGTCTAGTAACTGTGACTTTATTTTCAAGGTCAAAGGGCAATACTTTATATTAAGCAAGATTTCAAATACATTACCCTGTCGTAATACATTGGGAGGACTTCCACTACTTTGCAAATCCAGCACTTGCAAAAGTGCTAAAGTCATCTGCTTGCCAAAGTGCAAGACAAGAGTTGTCTTCCCATAGATAGTAGGATTGGTGTCAAATCTTGTAAATTTTGCCAATTACTATGTCTGCTCATGCTAAGAAGCACTCTTTCTCAAGGTCTTACAAGTACTAAATCCACTTCTGCCTTTTCATCAATTGAACGATTCTGTGGAGTATTCTCAAAACCAGAGAGGTATGCTTCAGCTATATTTCTATTTTTTACTCTACCTCAATGACATATGAATATTTCACACTTCATTTGCCTAAATCTGTCAGACTATAAGCATATTGGCACCATTTTAATATTGCCATCTCTGCTGACTGCCCTTGAGACCATTCGCAATAGTAGTTGGTGCAACTACATGTTAGCAACAAAGATCACCACGAGTGCAGTTAGATTAATTGATCGAAAGCTGACGTAAACTGGAGTAAAATCATGTTGTAATTTTCTGTAAATATGTGAGAAGCTTCATTTTATTAGCATTTATTTTATTGATCTCAACCCCATTATTTTATGATCCAGTGGTTGAATTTACCTGTGTCTATCAAATGAACCTCAATCATCCACCACCCTCAATCATACTTGTACGAAACTGGGTGGGTAATCAAGCAAGCACTGTACTTCGGTTCAACTCGGTAGTCAACCTTGTGTATGAATTTTCTGTTATTACATGTTGTAAGGTACATGCATGTAATTTCCACACTTTACTAATTTCACCTGTATATGCCATTGTTTTGCTTTATTTACAGGTGTCAGCACAATGGGCAGGACTAAGTGCAAAATGGCTGGCTGAAGACCATAACTCTCACATGCACTAATTGTATTGGGTGCAATTCTAGCCATACCTGCAACATGTGCTTGCACAGGTTGGGATATGTATGGGCACCTGTCTTTGCCAAATAACTCACTTGTGTGAATGAGAGAGCTAAGAAACGTACCATCAAGAATGCAGACACCCGTAGCATTGATGACGAGGCCTCAAACTTTCTCTTAGTGGAATCCTTGAAGGCTGAAAGCTTGCTTGTTCAAATGAAGAAGAGACAATCCAGGTCATCATGGGCTTCTCACAGTGCCAGCCCCTCCATCACCCTCAATGCCATGACGAGAACCGATCTTCACAACTTTGACTTTTGGGCCAGTATCAACTTGGTATGGTGATCCATTTGGACCATTGATAGTTACACCAGTCATACATGTAAACCCTAGGATTGGCAACTCTGATTTTCCCCATAGATAGCCAGTACTGGCCATTGGCACCAGACATCAACTAGCTATGAACTACACCACCTCTGACACAGCCTCGACTTGTGCTTTTGATTTCCAGGACCCAGTACAGTGGACTATTTCCTGGTATACCCAGTACCAGTATGAAGACATAGATAGTGCATAACATCGAGATGTGTCCATCCCAGCCTCAGCTATGACTTGGATACCATGTATGTCCAACACTGGAAACCTTGAACCATCTCCTGCTATCCAGTACGACTCCTGGAAGTACTGCAGACCAGCACCAGACGGGACCATCACCGGTCCCAGCTCTATCATGATCTGGTACTGACCTTGAGAACACACCATTCTTAGACGCTTGGTACCCGTCTTGAACTGTCTGATTTACAAAGTGAACGCCAGGAGATAACTCTGTCCCAACATGGCTGGATCCCCGGCCTTGTTCACTGTCCAACTTGACCTGCTTTGCCAGCTCAATCATCACACACATCACAGGAGGCTTATTTATCACCCCACTTTTCTGTTTGTGAAGATTCACACTCGCAGAGGCCATCATCCTTTCTTGATCCTACAATGTCTAGAGAAGATACAGCTTTTCATGCATTGATCAAAGAGGTTTTTAATAAGAGGTTTTGGGGCTTTTCCTGTTTTGTCTGCCTCCACCTACTCCATCATTTGCCACTTATAAAGTTCTCACACCCTTTGATCTATTAGTCAAGAAAGACCAGCAGGCATTCAAACAACCATCTCATTATGATTAATTTGCTGATGTACAACTTTATTTTTAGAGACAGCTTCAAGATCCAAGTGTCAACAGGCCTTTTCACATCAACTCCCATCACCTTTAACCCAGCTTTCTACAAGACCCATACACTTGTTTTTCACACTGATATCCAGCTGTCGATAGAAATGTTGCAGCCCTGGGAATGTCAAAACCCTCTGTATCTATGGACCATAAGGTGTTCCTTGACACCTAACAATTGGTTCAAAATGTTGTAGGATTCTTGCACAAGTTAGTTTCAAGAAAGCAGTCAAGACTTTTCCATTTAACAATGCAGCACAATACACATTCACCAATGCCATAGTGATGTCTGTTAACATACAGCTCATAGAAAGAAATGCTTTCTCTCCACATCTACCTTTCTCAAAGCAAAGTTATTCTCAGCCACTTTCTCCAACTTCCTCATTCTTGGACAGATAAAAGAGATCAGGAAACAGGCAGCCAACATGGCAAACTTCACACAGACCCAGTAGCCTAGAGCCCAGGCTTTGTTAATGAAAAGAGATCAGGGAAACAAGAAGGACTCTCCCTGTTAAGGCATGTCAAACAGTTAAACCATCCTCTAAGCTCTTTTCCTTTATGAGAACAGTATCCAAAGGCCACATCCAACAAAAGACAGGAAGATGGGATCGCTTCTTACCCAGTTTCTCTCCCCAGCAGCCTTAATCTTGCAAAACATGATGCCATGCTTGCACAACCCTTTTCAGGTGTGCTGGTGGAATGAAGACTCCAACACGGAGAGACTCTCGCCTGACAACCTGAGGATCTTGCAAATCATCCCATCCACAAGTCTTCCCAAAAATTCATGAGGTTCCGTTCAGGGATAGGGTATACCAGTTCATGACACTCCCTTTTAGTCTGAATGTCAGTCCCTGGGTCTTCACTAAAATTATGGAGAGTCATGTTGCACATCAGTGAATCATATTTCAGCCTGGGAACTTCTTCACTTTTTGGGTCTCCCCTGGGCAGCAGCAAATCTTGTCCTGGACCACCTGTTCATGATATCACAGTAGATGGTTCTTCTACCCCAATGAACAAAGCCTTGCTCACTAGACTAAGTGAGCCCAGTTTTGGGATACACAAGATCTCATCTCAACAAACGGGAGTACATCACTAGGCTGACGGCATTTATCCCCTTGCACGATCAACCACTTGAAATTATGATCTTCACAGATGCCACCACGGCAGACTGGAGTGCCCACTTCCTGCCCCCCCCCCCTTTCAAGAAGTCGGCAGAGTTTAGCCTCTTAGGAGTATTCATTTACGCATAAACTTCCTGGACATGAAGTCCATAGTGAATACCTTTCAATCATGACAGGAGATGATGTCTGGGAAGGGCATTCTCATTCTATCTGACAACTCTACTGTCATCAATTATATCAGAAAGCAGGGGGAAGTAGGACCCCAAACCTCTGCCTTCTCATTTGGGGTTTACTCTGGTGGTTTCATCATTGACAAGTCCGCCACATCCTGGGCAGCTCTGATTTAGCAGACTCATTGTTCCAATAGAATCGGTAAATTCATACAGAATGGTCAATTCACCCCTGGGTGATTCAGTTGAATCTGTGCCCTTTGGGCTCAGCCTCTTGTGGACCTATTTGTGATGATGTAGAACATAAAGCTCCTAACCTCTGTCTCACCAGTCCCAGATCCCAAAGCCTGGGCAGTCTACGCACTTTCCATGAACAGGAATGGTCTCGATGCATGTGCTTTTCTTCTAATCCATCTCATACCCAAAATCTTGCAAAAAGCGAGGAAATTAGAGTGCCACTTAGTCCTGATTATTTCCCTAAAGTGGGAAGAATTATGGATCAACAATTTATTGAACTGAGCAGTGGAGATTCCCAGCATAATTTGCCTTCTTCCTGCCTGCTCAAAAAACCATGAATGCAGGTCTTCTACCCACACCCAAAGTTGCTGAACGTGCATGCCTGGTTAACTTCAAGCAAGCTGTCAGAAGAAAACATTTCTCAGAACAAGTGGTGGACAGAATCACACAAGGGCAAGAAGGCCCACCACTTTGGAAGCATATGAAGTGGATAGTTTCTTCCAGTGTTGCTAGTGGAAACGCATCTCTCCTTTTAAATCCTTGGTACCACAAATAGCTAACTTCCTTCTTTGGCTCTTTCAGGAAATGTTAGTTCCTATTATTATCTAGGGCTACCATTCCACACTTTCAGACACATTTCTGGAGGATATAAGCCAGAACAAAGACATCTTAAACATTCTTACAAACTTTGACTTGTCTCGACAAAAGGCTTTGGCCCTTTGTCTGAAATGGAGTGTTCCATGGGTTCTGACATGGTTGAATTAAACATCTTTTGAACCAATGTCTAGTGCCTCCTTGACTCACTTCTCATAAAACAATACCTGCTTCCTAGTTGTTCTAGTTCAGCAGGCAGGATCAGTGAGATACATGCCTTGTTGGTTAATTTGAACTATCTGCAGTTCCACCACGATGGTTGTGTTTCACTCTCGACAGCCCCAGCTTTCAAGAATAGGCTTCTGCTCATAAAGAATCAGTTTTTCGTCTTCAAACTTCTATCTTCCTTGGACCTTTTGCACCAGGGGCCTCTACAAAATCCCGTAAGGACTCTGAAGTGATACCTAAAGCAAACTGAGCCAATTACAAACTTGCTTGTTCTTACAGCTCTAAGAAGGAAAGGACACTATTTCAGCTCAGGCTCTGTCATCCTGGATATGATGGGCTATCCACTCTGCTTATAAGGAACTAACCCAAGACCAAATGAATTTCTTGCACATATCTGCTCATGAGGTTAGGGCAGTTTCCACTAACAAATCATCTGAGTGCAACTGCCCCCTGAACTGATATCATACCAGCAGTGGGAAGGAGGTCAGAAATGACACTTTCATCCTAAAGGACTTGGTTCTACCTGGTGAGAGATGTATCAGCAGAACAACAGGCCTGGGTCATTCAGCATCTTCATATTGACACAAGTTACAGGCTACCTTCCAGAGTCATTCAGTATTTTCATGATGACATGGGTTACTCAGCTAATGCTGGTATCAGCAGCACAACAGGATACCTTCATTTACCATCTTCATAATGACATGGGTTACTCTATGAATACTGGTATCAGCAGCACAACAGGCTACTTTCCCCCAAGTCATTTAGTATCTTCATAATTACGAGTTATTCTACTAATGCTGGTAACAACAGGCGACCTTCCCTGGTCATTCAGCATCTTCATAATGACATGGGTTACTATAATAATGCTGGATTTGCAGGAATTACATTTTTTCTCCAATTCTAAAGTTTTCTCCAGTCCTCGTCCATGCATAATCATGTGCTAACCTAGCCCACATCCCAGAAAAGACTTCTAGACCACATCCCAGCCAAGACTTGAAGCATCCCACTAGCCCACATCCCAGACAAGACTTGAAGCATCCCAGACAAGACTTGAAGCTGTTTCACATAAATTAGGTGACCAGAGACATGGTCATATCTGAGGTAAAGTGATGCAATTCCCTCCTTGTACCTATTCTAAGGTTTTATGATAGGGTAACGTATTTTTTTAAGAAACCTATTTGTAGAATAAAATGTGTTTCTTCAGTAATACTGACCCAATAATAATATGGGTACATCCTCCCTCCAGTTAAGATCCATGGAAGAATGTGTACATCCTTTCCTGTCATAACTAGCAAATAGGGCACGTTATGAATTAGGTGGATGTGACACAATGTGTAATGACCTCATGCCTAAAAATAGCCAGCGTGGGCAGCATCTTAAACCCTACAAACTGTGTAACATGGCGATTAAGTTTCAGTATGTAGAGTTAACTGAAAGATGATGTTCCCATGGGGAAATTAACTTACAGCCTAATAGAAAGTCACTCGGTTTTACAACTGAAAGGGTGATTACAATGTCATCTTCCTACATGTGGAAATTGAAGTAAATTTATATTCTTTATTTCAGTAATTTAGGCTACTGTTCTAAATACAAAAAAGGTCACTATATTGGAGCGCAGTGCACTTACAGTACAACTCTCAAACATCAAGTATTGGTTTTTGTCTAACTAATAAATGGTATATAAACTGTGGACTTTGAGATGAAATCATGTGGTCAGAGGGTAAAAGGTTGAGATTTTTTGTCAGAAATGCTTTTTGTTTAACAAAATAGTTCCAGTTTCTGTATGCAATATATTATCAAACTTGATAATTGCACAGCCCTTCAGGGCAGAAATCAAAGGTCAAGTCTATGTAAAGTCATATGTCAATCTGTTGCCAAGGTTACCATGTAATATCATTTCCATATAACAGCGAGTCAAGCTTTCTTGTAGTGAAGTCATGAGATAATGTGTATGTGTAAAGCCAAGTTTGTAAAAGCTATGCACATAGAAGTTTGACAACAGAGCACTAGAAGTGCCTTTCTGTCCGTATCTTCCAATGTTTTGCACATGCTCCATTATGGAAAACGAAGACAAGCAACTGTTCATAACGTCAAGTAGATTCATTTCTTGGTCATGGAACTTATTCACCATTAAAAATCTCTTTAAGATTTATACTCTTATTTTTTATATTCAACAACAGTAAAAAAAAAATATTTCTCCCAACATAGAAACATTACTTTACGTCAAAGAACACGTGACAATACACCACATCTCGATGACATCACACAACACAAGTTTTCTTGTATAGTAGCCATGTGCAAGAGGTATTAGCTTTTACTACCACCACTTGGCTGAGATTAAAGTGTAAAATAATCAGATTTGGCAGAATGTAATAAAAGTGTGTATGGGTGGGGAGGGGGATTTGCAATGGCAAGCCACCGACTTGTTCTGGACCACAGTTGCCTTTGATCATTAGTACTAGCTAATTTCCTGACAACCTGTTTCATCAATAACTAAAGCATAATTAGTTGCCCATACTAAACACCCAAAGTCACTGGTAACTTTTATACAGTGACTGGCCTTGTTTGTGTTGGGGTCCATAATTATATTACAAATAACAACATCAATATCAGTCTATGCACACAAACAAATGAGTAATTGGACCTGAAAGAGTAAGTGTGAGTAGAAACTCAAGAACTCTTCTTACCAGTTGTAACTATATGTTGCAACTTAACTAATTTTGCCAAGGTTGAACTCTGGTTGGTTTAAAATCTTCAAATGGTGATGAAGCAAAGACGGACTGTTGTTCAGTTCTAAGTTGTGTAGCATAAATAGTAACTTGACATCAAATCAAACCTTACTTTAGTCATCTGTTTGTGAAGGTTTGTTTTAAGTTTATATTCCAGGTACTCTTCAACTTCCAGGCACATTCTGGACATCAGTGCACAGTTAAGTCATACAAACAGCTGTTTTTCAAATACACACTTGATGAAAGGACAAGAAAACAAAAATTTTTGATTAAAATGAGTTTAATTTCAAATTAAAAAGTGACAAGTGTGCCAGATACGGATTTAAGTATTATTAATATCTAAAAAAATCTGTTGTGAAGATTTGCCAGTGGATTATCTGTTTGTCATAAACTATTAGCATCTGTTTGTCATAAACTATTGGAATCTGTTTGTCATAAACTATTGGCAGCTTCTGCATGAATTCCTTTCAGTTAATACAAGCATCAGTCTTATTATACACTGACACTGCAATGAATTGACCCCTCTGTAATATAGCCTCCTCTGTAGACTGGCTGCATATGTTTGTTCAAAGATGGCTGTTTTGATGGTATTGAAACCTCTGTTGACTGGCTACATATTTTGGTCCAAAGATGGCTGTTTTGATGCTAATGAAACCTCTGTTGACTGGCTACATATTTTGGTCCAAAGATGGCTGTTCTGACAGTAATTAAACCTCTATAGACTGGCTACATATTTGGATCCCAAGATGGTGGTTCTGATAGAAATGAAACCTCTGCAGACTGGCTACACAGTCTGGACCAAAGATGGCTGTTCTGATCGTAATGAAACCTCTATAGACTGGCCACATATTTTGGTCCCGAGATGGCTGTTCTGACAGTAATTAAACCTCTGCAGACTGGCCACCTCCCAATAATGTGTGGTTTGGAGAAGTTTCACTGTACTTGTATTTGACTAAACATGCACATATTGTATCTCTACATCTGAAGCAAATATATCAATTATATCTTTTATATCTTAAGGAGTTGAAATGTCTGTATTAAAACAATTATTTACATTGGTAGAGTTGATACTGTAAGCACGTTGCATGCAAGACTTTTTATAAAGAGCTTGTATAACACCAACAAGGATACTAACTGAAAATGAGATTACAGTAAACATATTTTTTAGTACTATATACAATATGAAAAAGTTACAAGTAAGCAAATATGAAAAATATTATGGAAGTACATGTAGGATAGGTCAAAACTTGTACATGTTTGTAATACCACCAAAATGAGTACAAGTTTCAATCTATCACATGCTGTCTTCCCTCCAAACTATAAACTTCCTCTTGCTATCATGTTACAATTCCAGTAACCATGACTATTTCAATCTATCTCATGCTGTCTTCCCTCCAAACTATAAAATTCCTGTTTCTATCATGTTACGATTCCATTAACCATGACTATTTCAATATATCTCGTGCTGTCTTCCCTCCAAACTATAAAATTCCTCTTGCTATCATGTAAATTCCAGTAGCAATGACTATTTCAGTCTATCTCATATATTTCTTCTCTCAAAACTATTAAATTCCTCTTGTTATGATGCTACAATTCCAGTAACCTTGATTATTGCAATCTATCCATTTTGTCTACTGATTCAAAATTTTACAGAATCTTGGGGTCTTAGATGCACAACAGATATGTAATTAAATGTCATTCAAAGTTTATCATCACACTGTAACACAATTTAAGACATTAATTCATATAGAAAGACAAAATTTAAATAAAGTCTTCAAAATAAAATATTAAAGAATCTTCAATTGAAATTAACCATAAGATTTCTAGTCCAGCCTCCAGAACTTTGTCTTATTTATCAGTGATTACACCAGACATGACAGCATCATATATATATATATACATGTATATATATATATATATATACTTTTGTGGCATCAGCTGTAAGCAAATTATAAGTAATGTACACCACTCCCTCCTTTTTAATATGCCTGGATGACTTGAGAACATGCTTAAAATGTCTAGCAGGTATGCATCACTTCTTTTCGTATAATAAATATGCCCAAAATAGGTCCCTATTTGTTCAATGTGAATAAAATCACTATAAAAATTGGTAAATTAAACTCCAATATATTGCTCATTTTATCGAAAATGGCGGTTACTGCACGGAAATTTGAATCAACATCTTGAAATTTACAACTTTTAATAATAAGTAATATATTTTGTTACATTTTCTTTTTGAAGAAATTCTCAGTACACTGTAAATAACAATACATTACAAAATATCAATCAATGAAAATGTTGCTAACGCCTACTGGTGACAACACTTTAACAAATCAATACCAATTAAATAAGTCTTATCAAGTGAAATTCGTGTTTCAGTTTGATCTTTTAATTTGGTTTCAGTGTCAATGTCATAAATGTGATTTGTCCTTTTGTATTCAAATGTTTAAAGTGTGAATTTACTGTCTCATCAATACCCACAAACATTTAAGCGAGAACCTTGTTGTCGACTGCTTTGCTCTCCAACTTGCAGAAGTTTTTGTTGCATTGTTACAATCAGTTAAAAGTAGACCTGCTTTGAATTATCACAATAATTGCATCATTTGTATCAAATCAAGTAAAGGAGGTAGAAAAAAAAACAACTTTAAAAGGCATGCAAATCCTACCTATGTAAGGGCTAGTGGTCATGGTCATGTGTCAACTCATTTCAATTCTGCAATCATTGTTTTAAATATTATTATGTAAGTAACATAATTAAAGTATTTAACATTAATTAGCCGTTTACCCTACTTATTTGCAAATGTGATCAAAGATAGCATGGGAACCAAGCAAATGGCATACTCAGTTATCACTCTGGAATCCCCGTTTTTCATCCAATTTTGATAAAAATTGGAATACATGTATAGTATTATCACAGTAACGCGATCTTGATTGCTAGATCATGTCGAGTTGTAAGCAATAGAAAATCCGGATCATTACGAGACATGAAGCGTCGAGTCATGATCCAGATTTTTATGCTGACGAGACGTGATCTAGCAATCAAAATTGCACTACTGTGATAATGATAATTTTGTTATATACCTATCAATTTTCATATAATTTAATAAAATCACGAGTAATTGCTAAACATTTCAACCTCTTTAATACGAACATCATCTTAAAGCATAAACCGAATTACTTTTTGAAAGGCTGACATGCGCATGAATATTAGTTTTATGAATGAAGTTTGTGAAACAAGGCTCGCTCAGTTTGACTACCATCACTGTCAATAACACGAATTCTTCAACGCTTGCGGGCAGACTACTCGTATATGTGAGTTATAGTTATTGTGCAGTTCTGAAATTTTGCATCACGGAAGTTTTCACCAGCTGAATGACTGGAAGTTTCTTTCAGAGGCCAGGTTGAATGAGGTTGAACTGTTTCTAGCGGGACGTTGCGAGAGGCTCCGATGGGAACTTGACATGGGAATGACAACATTGTTTTGACAGTTATTTACAACAGGATTGGAGAAATTGTTGGAACTTGATAGTACAGATTTGTTTCAGAGAATATTACTCTTTTATAATTCAGATTCATCCAGTATGCGGGAAACTCACTAACGTTACCATTTATGAATTTCCGTAAATGGGTTGTACTGTACAACTGTAATGTTTTGGTACGCGATTTCCGAATATGATCTTGGTTCAGATGAACATTTTGGCAATATTTTACTACTTCAAAATAAAGGAATAAATGCTTTTTTTTATTGTTGTTGTGACAAAATATTGTTTAGACCTTTCAGATATTTTACATATAACGCAAGGTTTCTTAACTAACGTCGCTGTGAGAGCTTTGTTTACTACTAGTGTTGGCATTCCATCGCTAGGGGCGCTGCTATTGTCACCAGGAAACTTCGAGGATAATATAGTCCCAGCCTCGTTTGAGAGTATGGTGATACGGGTTTAGAAAACGATAGTATCATTTTCCTGCTTGTAGGAAATGACGGTAAAATTCTGGCTCTTTTTTGAGTAGAAAATTGGTAGGTATATAATAAAGGTTTATATCATCAATATCTTGGACAAGTTCAAATATGAATGAGATCCACCCATATTAATGAGGTCATCTTGTGTCTGATTGACTGAACTTGTTACAGTTTAATTTTGATCAAACTTGGAATATATGCTTATATCATCAAGGTCTCTGGGAAGTTCAATAATCAGCAATATTCACACATATTAATGAGGTGATCTTTCATCTGACTGGCTGAGCATGTTACCACTATGCAGGCCATATTTTTTATCTGATTTTGATCAAACTTGGATATATGCTTATATCATCAAGATCTCAGATAGGTTTTGATAATCAGTGAGATCCACGAATTTGAATGAGGAGATCTTGTATCTGACTGGAACTTGGTACAACTCTGGAGTCCATATTTCTGATCTGATTTTGATCAAACTTGGAATATTTCCTTATATCATCAAGATCTCAGATCGGTCTGATAATCAGTGAGATCCATGAATTTGAATGTGATCTTGTATACGAATGGAATTTGGTAACTTGGGAATATACGCTTATATCATCAAGATCTCAGACAAGTTCAATAATCAGCAAGATACACACATATTAAATGAGTTGAACTTGCATATGATTGGCTGATCTTATTACCATTCTGGAAGCCATATTTCTGGTCCAATTTTAATCAAACTTGGAATATGGGCTTATATCTTCCAGCTCTTAAATATATTTGATAATGAGTGAGCTCTACACATATTAACGAGGTGATCTTGCATCTGACTGGCTGAGCTTGTTACAACTTTCTTTCGAGAAAATGCAGAACTGCAGGCCAGCATAAACTATGCGCAGTGTTGTAATTAATGATCAGAATTTATTTAAACAATTATCACTGTATTGAAATATGTGTGCCTGGATTCTATTATTCCTGGTAGATCTGTATAACTTATAGTTGGTGTTAATGACGATCTATAGGCAAAGAAATGACCAAAAAGTTGCATTGAATTATAATTTCAATTTGTGCGAAACCCATGTGACTTTGTAGACCACAAATTTAAGCTTCATCTGTAAACATCACTTTATAGATCTTGGATAACTTGGATTATGAGCAAGAAACTATGTATATTAATTATGGCTTTATCTTTGGAAAGAATTTTTATCAGACTATAGTAAAATGGTAATACTGACATGATATAAAGCTTGATAAATAGTTTATATATGTTGTGTTCTTACAATACTACATAAGTCCGCTTAGCAAAATGGTCACTGTTAAGTTATGTAAGAGAGTTGAGTGATATCAGGACCAAATGGATCTCTTCTTGTCTTATTTATTATAGCTAGTTTTGGCATTTAAATACACTGTACAATTTATTAAGATCATGGAGAGCAATTCATTTTGCTGCTGGAAGTCAAGCGCATCATAAGCTGTTCATACAGAATTTAGTAAAAAGAAAGTGTTGTGACTTCTATTATATTGTGACATCAGGTTCTTCTTCTATGCTGCAGATAACTGTAATATGAGACCTTCTGGTTTGCACTAAACAATGGCTGCCCAATATAAACAGATTTTCCATGTGCAGTTAAACAGCACAGTTGCAGCCTCGCTTGTAGACTCTGATTATACCCCTGCATTATTTGTCCCCACATAGAAAGCTATGGATTCCATAAACTATATATATATATATATATATATATATATATATATATATATATATATATATATATATATATATATATGTGTGTCACTGTATAGCCAATGCTTAAGAATTGTTTGCCATTTATTCCTTAAAACAAAGCACTCTATACATGCATGTGTCTTTGAGACTCCATAGAGGACTTTCATTATACCTTGATATTTTTAATCAAGACAAGAGGTTCAGCAGAGTATGGCACAACAGCATATTATAATATACAGATATAAAGAATGTAACTCCTGGTAAATGAACAATAATTGATTTTTTGATTTATAATTTGCAACTGGTCACTTCCATTATACCAATTCTGATATATCCCCTGTAAATGCTGGATTGGCAGACATAAGAAAAGTGGTGGCAGGTGCCACACTCCTCCCACTTGGTGCCAAGGATCGTGGTGGTTTGTTCAGTGGTGGTGTGGAACTAGTTTCTCGGCTGAAACCAGACCCTCCAGTTGTCAGAGCTTTCCTCAGTGAAACTCTGTTGATGGGTGTACTCATGGTGCTATTACTCTCAAAAGATGACATCAACTTTCCAAAGGAGTTTTCTCTCATCTGTTCCTCACGTTGATGCTTTAATGTCTGTCGAAGTACACGTCTTTTCTTTAAAAGAAGCAAAATTAACTATTTACTGTATATCAACCTTTTGCAGAAAGTTAATCTTGTTTATTTTACTGTTGGCTTTTTTTGTTGTAAACTTTGAAAACTATGCTAAAGCAATGAGTTTATTTTTTACTTTAACCAAATATGCATGAACCAATGTTGTTACCATTCTAAAGGCTTCATTTCCAGGAAGATTTTAATCAAACTGTGATTATGAATGAGACTGTTGTATATCATATGTGAGACTATATACTTTGAACTCCCTAGCAGCTGTGGCTTTTCTGTCTTTACAACCTATCTCTGACAAAATTATAAATTGTAATATGTTTCCATTCTGGCATGCTTGTGAATGGTGTATAATACAGCAAAAATTAATAATATTATGGTATTCCTTTACTAGTTAATGGCCCAGTATAGTGCAGTTATTCAGGTATGGTCATGGATCCCTTTCTTTTGCTGAAAAACATTTGGACATTATTGTGTAATTTTTTCAACCTGGCTGATAACAATGTGATGTCAGATAAAAAATATCCTACTACAAACTGATATTTCATACTTTATAACCAACCATAAAATGATCTTTCTTTGAACTTACCTTGCCTATAACACACTACATTTTAACTGCTCCCATGAACAGAGTTAAAGAAAGAGATATAACTGTATATGACAGATTGGTTTCTTGGAAAGATTCAAAAGTGTGCAAACTGTTTTCCTCACAAAACTGATTAATTTCTAAGGACAAAGGTAGTCCAGTTCAAGTCTCTAGCGTAGAGATATTAATTGGGGGACCTTGTTACATTGTGTTAATATTAAGAGACAACTATACAGTCACATTTTCGGGGTTTTAATTAGACACCCATATACTGTACATAATGCCTGTAATAATAGTTTTAACAAATTTGGAAGTCGCATAAAGGCAGTATCACAGGATATTATAACATTCCACAACACATTACAGGATAATATTCAACAGTCAGGTCAGGATCAAATGAAAAATATATAATACTTGTATAAAAATAACAGGATAATGAAACATATTAAAACAACATCAAATATGAATTTTTAAAAAAATACAAACAAGAAAGGCTACTAGAATCAAAAAGAAAAACTGCTGATAAAACTATATACATTTCTATCTAGTGCATCATAATTAATGCAAGAAGATTGTGAATGGAAGCTGATGTAATAAAAAGTACGTCATTTTTTCTATATTGATGTTACTGTATCATGAAAGGCTTTTTAAATCATAAATACAAAGGAAATGGACCTTATCAGAAATTTGCAAAGCATTATGGGTAAGATAAAAATACAAAATTATGCCATTTTTTCTGTATCAACTATGACAAAGATTTTAAGCTGACAGCCAGTCAACTGGTTGTGTTTTTATTCATAAATATTAATAAAATCACTAAAATGCTTGAAAATAATATAACCTGTTTTCCCAAAATAATAAAGGTTGGATGTAACATCAAACTGACATCTCACTGGATCATGTGCATGGAGAAAGAGAAAGAAAAATTCAATATTTCTCACAAACATTTCGTAAAAGTTGTATGTGTTTCAAGGTCACATTCAGCTGATGAGTCCCCCTGGATTAAGTACAGAAGGACTAGGTTTAAGATCTAGCACTGTGTCAACAGGATTCAACTTGCAATAGCTTTTATGGCATCATTGTTTTGGCTTTAAATGACAAAATAATGAATCAAAACTGAAGTTCAACTGTTTCTTGGTAGATCTAGGTCTAACATCAGTCACAACTCAACAGAAATGGTAAATTACAATGGACAAGAAGTCTGGATCAGTTTCTTTCCACCTAGAAGGTGATTAATACTAACTGATACAGATTGTAAGTTGTAACCTGGAAATTTCCAGTTTGCCTATCCCCCTCCTTCCACTCTCTCCTCTCATACATACAAATGCATGCACACAAACACAGGTAAGTCCACATACAGTAATACATATTTCTGATAACGAGTGTTAATGCTATGTATTTGAAATGGGCCTAATCCAATTCTATGTATTAGAAATGGGCCTAATCCAATTCTATGTATTAGAAATGGGCCTAATCCAATGCTGTGTATTAGAAATGGGCCTAGTCCAATGATATGTATTAGAAATAGGCTCAATCCAATGCTATATATTAGAAATGGGCTTAATACAATGATATGTATTAGAAATAGGCTCAATCCAATGCTATATATTAGAAATGGTCCTAATCCAATGATATGTATTAGAAATGGGCCTAATCCAATGATATGTATTAGAAATAGGCTCAATCCAATGCTATATATTATAAATGGTCCTAATCCAATGATATGTATTACAAATGGGCCTAATCCAATGATATGTATTAGAAATAGGCTCAATCCAATGCTATATATTAGAAATGGGCCTAATACAATGATATGAATTAGAAATAGGCTCAATCCAATGCTATATATTAGAAATGGGCCTAATCCAATGATATGTATTAGAAATGGGCTTAATCCAATGATACATATTGGAAATGGGCTCAATCCAATGCTATATATTAGAAATCGGTCTAATCTAATGCTATGTATTAGAAATGGGCCTAATCCAATGACATGTATTAGAAATGGGCTTAATCCAATGATATGTATTAGAAATGGGCTCAATCCAATGCTATATATTAGAAATGGCTCTAATACAATGCTATGTATTAGAAATGGGCCTAATCCAATGATATGTATTAGAAATGGGCCTAATCCAATGATATGTATTAGAAATGGGCCTAATCCAATTCTATGTATTAGAAATGGGCCTAGTCCAATTCTATGTATTAGAAATGGGCCTAGTCCAATGCTATGTATTAGAAATGGACCTAGTCCAATGCTATGTATTAGAAATGGGCCTAGTCCAATGCTATGTATTAGAAATGGGCCTAGTCCAATGCTATGTATTAGAAATGGGCCTAATTAGGATTGGCCTAGACCCGAATGAATATGCCCACTAAATCCATCATTTCAGGTGCCATATATTTTCCACTTTGAAATTCTTTTATTTATAGACTGCAAATTTAGTTTTTATAGTTTTAAAAAAGACTTGTCTTCAATTCTTGTCAGTGCAGATATTGGCCTGAAAAAATTGAGGTTATTATCAGGAAAGTTAGGACTATGTGAATAGTGAAGTAAACAAAAATAGCATTCCGTTTTCAACATTTTTTTTACCCATGATGCCACATATTTTTCCAATAAGGTCCATTGTTTGGGGCTGAAAATTTTGTATGCATTATTTATTAAAATTTAATACTACAAAAACAACCCTCTCCAATCTATTGGTAGTCAACAGTATTGAATACAGGCATTGAAAATGAAATTATCAATGTAAGTTTGCTCCATAAGTAAAGTCATACTAAAATAAATAAGCAAATATTTTAAATACATGAAGAGAACTGAAAATACAATATCTGTAACCAAACAATTTAAAAAGGAAATAAAATACTTGCACAACTAATGTTATGACTATGTGTCAAACAAAAATATAGCTAATACTATCTTTAACTATCAATTATAAAGTTTCACAACTAATTAAAATATGTTACACAATGTTGGTACAAAATCTGCATGAAAACAAAATAAAACAATTGTCCAACAGATGTTGTATGTGCCATGAAATAATGTAATAACATCACCAACAAGTACTTAGAATATTCGTAACAATTAGGAAGCATCCTGGATTAAGTAAGAATTTATTATTGAATATGTACAGTACAAGATCACACTGCAGTTATCCAGACTTTAATTATAGTCTAATTGGGGGGGGGGGGGGGGGTTCACTGGAGACATTGGTTTTTTTTAAAAAAAATGGTACTTTTTATCTACACAACTAATAATCCAGACAAAATACATATTTCTCACAGAGTCTGGAAAACTGATGTGTTTTGTGCATCCCATTAATCTATTTTAGTAGGCATATCCTTCCAGTTTGTTTGAAAAAAATACTTCACCAAATTACAATAACTTCAAACCTTGACAACACAAGAGGTGACTTATTTTAAGCAGGTAAATGAATGTCAGTTTTAGTTAGAAATGTAGTGAGGGGGTGTAAACTAATTTAAATTATGTTATACTTGCCTGCTTTTAGTGGATTGCTATATCATTTCCTAGTTCAATGACATTATTCTCTCCTCCAATCAGTAATTGGAGGTCTAGAATGAAAAACAACATGATCCCAGTCTGATACTTTAGTTCACTGCAGACAATTGGAATATCTTCCTTCTCTGACTTGGACCAGGACTGAAGAACATCAGAGCATAATGGGTGGAGCAAACTGTGCAATAATAGCAGGTAAGTGGTAAGTATTATATAAATAAAATCAGTTTTACCCCCCTCCCCCCAAAAAACAAATGACATTTTAATAGCAGTAATACACTACCTATTATTATTGCATTGCTGAGTGGCTTATGGCCTATGATAAGCTATAAAGTGAACTTATCATTGCTGTCAGTAGGATGTTCTACTGCTGACTATAGGATGGCTTGACATATTGTTGGGCTGACACAATTGGACCCAAAGCATAAATACCTTTTGGTGTGCCAATGAATGAAGGTAAAATGACAAGAAGGTGGCACGATTCAAAAAGGCCCAAGATGCAGCAATAGCCCTGACCTCATGGGTTTTGATTTTTATGAAAGAGAGATCTCTCTCTGCAAGAGACTGACAAGCTCTTTTAATAGTCCAAACAATCCACCTCAAGATGGTTGCTGCTGAAATATCATAAGTACCTTTTAAAAGAAGAAAATGACAGTTGCAATTCTTTCTTGATTCTCTTAATTAAGCTAGATAGAGCCATACAGCTCTAACTGGGCAAAGGAGTCCCACTTATTCATCCCAGCACAGATACAACTCCAACTGGGATTTCAATAGGAACTGGGGCTACTAAAGGTAGCTGATTTTTGTCCAGAAACCCTGGTTGGCAAAGAAGAGAGACTAAATCATAGTTACCATTGAAATGTATACAACACTTTTCTACTGACAAAGCATGTATTTCACTACTTCTCCATGCTGATGCTAGGGAGAGGACTGAAGACTGTTTTAAGGGAAAGAGTCTCAAAGGGAGCTTCACTCAAAGGTTCATAAGGAGGTTTAGATAGCGACCAAAGAACATACAAGAGGTTCCACTTCAGTATTAACAAGCGAGAGACTGGTCTCTAGAGTTCAAAATACCTGATAAATTCTGAAAGGTGTGGGTCTGGCCCTATAATGGAGCCCATAGATAACATAAGAGTGTTGTGCCCAAGTGACCCTCTGTGACATCAGGTTCCTTCTCAGCTGCAATTCCCTGGGATCGTTGACCAACAGGTTGATCGGAGATCACTGAAATATGATCTCTGGGGCCAAAGTGGAGCTATCAGAATGAGCTGTGACCTGGAAGTCATGACTCTGTGAAGAACCTGAGGGAGTATTCTGAAAGGTGAGAATGCATAGGCATACTGTCGATTCCACTTCATACTGATGGCATCTACCACCCATGTCATCTGGTCTAGCACTGGAAAGACATAAACAGGAAGCTTGTTGTTGGGCTTCATTGCAAACAAGTCTACATTTGGCCTTCCCCACTGATGAAAAAAGGTCTCTGCTACCAACTCCTGTAGAGACCATTCTATGAGGACTGCTTGCCTTGGTCTGGACATTCCTATTGCCCAGAATGTGGTTGACTCAGAAGCTAATCTCCAAAGAAGCTGAAGAGGTTCCAAACTTCTGAGCAGGGAGAAGGGGCATGAATTTTCCCTTGGTGTCTGATGTACACTATGATCAATGTGGTCTGTAGTTACCATGACATATTGATGTCTTATGCGGTTGACACACCACTGAAGTGCTAGAAAAACAGCCTGCATTTCTAGGTTGTTGATGTGGAGGGAAGCTTCTTTCAGATACCACCATCCCTGCAGAACTACTCCCTCGGACTCTGTGAGCCCCCCAGCCTGAATCTGAGGTGTCAATGTAAAGGAAGGAATGAGGTTCTAAAGTGTGAATTGAAACCCCAGCCACAAACCTGTCCCAATTTTTCCACAAACTTTGATGGTGATGAAATTTGGATCCTAAGGTAATCCAAGCAGACAGCAGGTCCTCGCAAGGTCTCTAGGTTGCCAGAAGCAAAAACTGAAGGGACTGCACATGAAGCATTCCTAGGGGAACTAAGTCCTCTGCCAAATTCAGAGTCCTCAAGAGAGGGAGGCTGAAACTAGTTGACAATGATGTCTTCTCATCCAGTCTTGCCAAGACAGCAAGTATTTGTGAGATTCTGCTGGAAATAACATGAGCTGTTCCTGGATAGGTGAAAGAAATTCATCCCCATATAAACAAAATCATGAGAAGGGATAAGATCCGATTTCTCCTGACTGGGAATAAGACCTGGTTGAGTCACTGTCTCCCAAAAGAGAGACAGATCCCTTAGGAGGACATGCCTAAGGACACTGTGCATCAACTAGTCATGAAAGTACTGGAGGATGGGAACCCATATGAACCTTAAATGAGCTGCTGTTACACCCATCACACTGATGAAGGCTCTGGAAGCAGAAGCTAGGCTGAAAGGAAGAGATTCAAATTGAAAGATTTCCTGTCCAAAACAAAACTGCAGAAATTAAATTTCCTGTGGGCTGGGAAAATGAAAATGTGAAGATAAGCATCCTGGAGATCTATGGAGACCGCCCATACATTTCGCCTGATGGCATTCCTGACTAAGGTGGTTGTCTCCATCCTGAACTGCACTTCCAGAGGGAATTTGTTCAAAAAGGAAAGATTGATGATGAATCAAAACCACCACCACCCCCAACCCCCCTTTGACATTAAGAAAATACAGGAATAAATTCCCGGACTTCTCATGCTCTTCACCCTCTCTAATGAACCCATCCTTAGAAAGGAGTATGCCTCTTCCAGCAGACGTACCAGCTGAAACTGGTGGAACTGAATACGAGTCCTTGAAAGAGGTGGAGGGTCCTGGAAATGAAGCCAGTAACCCTCCCTTATTGTAAAAAGGACCCATGCATCATCTGAGAGGTGCAACCAAACCTCTGAAAAAAGGTTTAATGTGGCACCTACTTGGGCATTAGGAAGAGGGAAACATTGCAGGAGAGGGTGTGACTCCCCAGGGGCAATTGCCTCTCTCCTTAGTGAAGGGGGAGGGTCAGATATTGATTGCTGCGCTTTTTCAACAACTTAGGAGGTGATGCCATGGACCTTCCAGAATGGGTGCATTTCTTTACTGGTTTACCCGGGCTCAGTAGCCAGGGATTGGTATTGCTGATCCCTTAAATCCTGAGGGACCACTACAGGGATTAGCCCTCCAAAGAGTGTCTGCATCCAGAGGAGTAGCCCATAAAAGGCTCTTGCTCTAATCCAGCAAAAACCTTGGATGTCTCCAAGGCTGCATCCCTCCTCAGATGAAGCTCTGCAGAGAATTCAACAGACAACAAGAGCACATGTAACAACAACAGATGGTAAAACTCCATTTACAGCCTTATCAAAAGTCCATGTTTTGATGTTTTGGCCACAGCCTCTAACAATCTCTGCA
This sequence comes from Margaritifera margaritifera, assembly GCA_029931535.1. Taxonomy (NCBI): domain Eukaryota; kingdom Metazoa; phylum Mollusca; class Bivalvia; order Unionida; family Margaritiferidae; genus Margaritifera; species Margaritifera margaritifera. Next base: position 2,257,726 of record JAQPZY010001580.1, read on the forward strand.
AGGTCACTGGAGACAAAGATTCCTCCTTCAACAAAAAAAAGGCAGCAAGAAGCACCTTCAGTTCCAGTGCCTCATGAGTCTTGATGGGGAGATGGGTCCAGGTCCCTACCAAAATAGCCACCTGGGAGGCACCTGAATCTGAAGTAGGGACTTAAGGGGTCAAGTAGGTGAATCTACCCTGTAGCTATTGACTGAGACCAGGGGATGAAGTGTAGAAGAATGGACTGACCACCCCTTCTTGACATTTAAACAATTTCTGAATTCAGCTCCCTCACCACAGCTGAGTGAGGGAGCAACAGCATATCTCACTTGGGCCATGCCCGGAGAGTTTCTCCAAACTGTAGAGGATTCTAACCTCTACAGATCCTGCAGGCTTCTGACATAAATCTGAGTGGAGGAGGTAAACTCCATTTACAACCTTATCTAAAGTCCATGTCTTTCCACTCCATCGCCTGACCTGGTGGGTGTGATGAAGAAGGCAAACTCAACTGATGAGAAGGATCAGGTATGACAGGTCATTATGGGAACTCGTCTGCATCCACAAAATTGGACAGTTCATTATCCTGTCTTTGCTTTTAAGGTGAGGTGGGACTATTTCATCTCATCTTCCTCCTGGCAAAAAGGGACTTCCTGACCAAGGGTTAGTCATCCTGTCTCCACTCAAGAGAGGAGATAGGACTAGCTCTTTGATCCCCTCTCCCTGAAGACTGGGATTGGTTTTTTTTCCACTTGGTGCCAGTAAGTGGCAGTCTTCCTCCCCTACCCACGATAACGAGACCAGAAGGACTATAGCAACCCATCTCATTGCGTCAGGCAACTTCTGTATACTTTAAAGTGCCATAGCAATCTCTCTCATTGAGTGGGGCAACTTCCATACCCTGGCAAGTGCTCTCATAGAAGCAGGTGACTTCCATACACCAAAAAGTGTCATAGCCACAGGTCACTTCTGTACACCGGGAAGTGCTGTAGCCCCTTCCTTGAAATGGAGGAGTCCACCTGAGACAAAATGGAAGAGACATAATGCTTTTTCCTGGTACTATAGGCCCAGCAACTTTCCGCCAAGTCCCAAACCTCACTTCACTGACAATTTACTCAAAACCCTCAAAATCAACAAAACTGGACACAGAAACACAAAAATAAACAAAGGACTGGGGAGAAAATAATAAATACAACACAAAAAGGGATACGACTGACAGCAGAAATGTCAAAAGACACCAATATCAATGAAGTGTTGAGTGCCCATGAAACGTGTATAAATGCACAAAAATCCAAGGAAAATACAGAAGATATTCGGATTGTCACAAGTGGACTTAGATATCGGACTGGGATAATGTTTTTTATTCTAGAGCTCCAATTACTAATTGGAAGAGAGAATATGTCCTTGGACTGGGGACTAGCACAAGGAAAAGATATACCAATGCAATAATAGCAGGAAATATATTACTGATATCAAAGTATAATTTCCTGCATACCAAGGGATAAACAATGGAAATTCCATTCCAAATTGGCTCCATCTTTACAAGTCATTGTGGGTAATTTTCTGCAAACAAGTGAAAGTATAACACTGTACCAGTTTTACTCACAAAGCCTTTATTAAATTACCCCCAGTGACTTGCAGAAATGGCTACTTTGCACAAGAATTTCTGCTTTTGGCATTGTCTGCCACAACTTATACTTCTAACTGAAATTGCAATTCATTTATCTGCTCAAAATAACAAAGCTCTCATGTCGTCAAGGTCTATACTCATCCTTTTTAATTTGGTGAACTATTTTTAGAAAACTGAAAGGGGTATACCTATTCAACTGTGTTCAAATAGACTTTAACAAGGATGCATGAAATGCACTGTATCTGAATTTAAAATATCCAGTTTGAAAACTATGTCCGCATTATGCAGAGACATTAAGAATATTATAAAATTTGTAATCTCTATGTTAAATTTAATAAAAGATCTCTGAGTTTTGCCCTAGACTATTTGACTACTGAAATAAGTCCCAATATCCTCTATTTATAAGTTCAAATAATTTGATCAAAAGGGAGTCAATTAAGTATGTATTAAATCGGTTCATTGTAGCCTTGGATTTCTGACACTCTACTGGGCAAAGAGAATTTCCAGAAATTCAAGTTAAGACCATTTCTTCCTTTTAACTGCTGAGCCTTGAAACCATCTCTGATATTCTTCAGCAGTAACAAGATTTTCAAATTAGCTACTATGGTGGAAATACTGGATGTTAGATATGCAACATTTTCATTTAGAACCTAGCAGACATAATTAGAAGTCTTTTGGTGAAAACCCAATGTTAATATGACCATCCATTCAGGGGGAGTAGTGACAACAAGATTTTCAAGACAGCCACCATGGCAGCAATATTGGATGTACAATTGGCACCATATTCATTTAGGACCAACTAGGTCTCATAAGAAGTCTACTGGTGAAAACCCAACGTTGATATAACCATCCATTTAAGAGGAGTAGAAATAACAATATTTTCAAGATGGCCACCATGGTGGCCATATTGAGGGGTCAATTTGCATCACTTTCATTTAGGACCAACTAGACACAGTAAGAACTCTTCTGATGAAAACCCCATGTCAAAATAACTTTCCATTTAAGAGGAGTAGCGATAACAAGATTTTCAAGATGGCCACCAAGATATCTTAAGAAGTCTTCTGGTGATAACCCCATGTTGGTATGATTTTACGTTTTGGCAGAGTAAAAACAAAATTTTCAAGATGGCCATATTGAATATCAGATGCAAACCATTTCCATTTAAGACCAACTAGACATAAGAAGTCTTCTGGAGAAAGCACAATGTTGATATGACTAGCCATCTAGCAACAATATGATTTCCCATATGGCCATTGTGGTGGCAATATTGAAGGTCAGACTGGCACCATTTTCATATATGACCAACTAGACATCATATGAAGTCCTTCAGTGAAAACCTCCATACTGATATGATCATTCATTTAGGAGAAGTAGTGATAACAAGATTTTCAAGATGGCCACTGTGGTGGCCATACTGAATGTCTGAGCAGTACCATTTTTATTTAGGACCAACTAGACATTATAAGAAGTTTTTTAGGAAAAAACCCATGTTGATACAACCATCCATTTAGAAGGAGTAGCGATAACAAGATCATACATGTGATTCTACCGGCTGTAGGCCAAAAATACCATTTTGAAGGCCGTCTACCGCATATACTGTTTAGTTGTTCAAATCTACCGCTTTTGGAAATTAAAAGAATTAAAAAAAAAATTTAAAAAAAAAAAAACCAAACACTGTATTTTTACCCGTTCCATCAACACATTAGAGAAACCAGCCAGAACCAGTCTACTGGGAACTGGAAATGTTCCATCAGTACAGTACAATGACCGCTGCAATGATGCGTGGCAGAGCAATAGGATTAGAATTATTAAAGAAGAACTGACGTATGTACACAACAAGCTGCTAATTGATTACCTTATTGTTGGAATTTGAGGAGTTTAAGGCTAAATGCGGGATGGATTTTTTTTAAGGTGTTATAAGTAACAAAGGGATAAAAGGTGGTCCATGATGTCTTCTGAGCCTTTGATGAAAATCATCTGACCCTTAGCGGAGGGGAGATACAATGAAGATACCGGCCATAAAAAATGATTTTGGCAGGGACACTAGAGTAAGTATTTTGATTATTGTCTTGTTTAATTGTTATTGTATTGTTCAAGATGTTTTATGAGGACAACTCTTACATTTTTGTTCAATTCATGTCAAAATGCCAAAACATGTGCTTTCTCCCAATGCTAAGAAACCAACACCTAAGAAAACTTACAAGTTCATCAGTGCTTGGATATCAGAGTTTAAGTGTGTGCAGGCGAGTAGCAAAAGTCCTGAGTTTGCACTCGGCTAAAACACGGTATTGGTGCTGATAAAGGAATTTTCATGTTATATGCATGAAATAGAAAAATTAAACAAGATATGAACCAATTTTAAAGATTGGTAAGCCTGGCATATACCTCTCTTACTTTCCTGAAAATTTCAAGAGGTTAGTGTAACCCATTGTTGAGATATGCATGGAAACAAGCTCTAAAAATGGCCATTTTTGAGCGTTATGTAGTCTTACTCGAAAAAAGCTTGAATATAAAATAGAGAATTCTCTAAATATCATACTGAAATTATGCATTTATTGGTCTGGTTTTATGCGGAATTCTATCCTGCAAATATTGCTTCTTGAATTAAAGAAATCGGTAAAATATTATGGATTTTATAAGCAAAATACCGTCAGTAGAAGTTTTGTTTCAACACTGAAATTCAAACACTAATCTGTTGTTATATGCCAACATTTTGTACAAAATAACATTCATTATAACTTTTATTGACATCTAGAACTCGACTTTATATTATAATAAGTAGTAAAACCATTTAAATCACATGGCTAGCCAAGATATTCGATTGAGAGCTTGTTCTTTGTCAAACTTTCCAGTTCTAAATTTTGTAGTGTCTGTAACCTTTACAAGTTTATATGGCAATAATTTTGTTGTTTCATTATGGAAAAGTATAAATCCTACAAAGGCTCATGTGTATCCATGTGATGTCTAAGTTGGCCAAAATTGGTGGTGCTGTATTGTACCATTAAAAAACAGCAACTCAATAAAAAAAGTTACAGACACTACACAAACAGGTATAAAAATGAAAGATAAAAGTATTGTTCTACTTGTCATTAAAACATTGTTTTTCTCAATAGAAAGTTCCATCTTATGTGATGTAATGTTGCATCATCTATTTACCTCTGCAGCCAAGAGCAAAAAAGTGATGCAATAACTCTCTTGATTGAATATTGCATCATTCTTGCAGCACTGTCTGTTTGAGTAATTTACTACAAGACAATGTAACCTGAATTTCTTATCCTAGAAGAAGCTGCCTAATTACTTTTTCTGTTCTTTACCATGGTACATCCCTAAGACATGGGAAGACGACAAAAGCAAACCTCTGGGAACAACTCTGGTAAGTTTGTATTGAATGGTAAACCACACTCTTAAATTGTAGTGTCTGTAACCAATATCCCCTTTTTATACTGTCTATGACTTTATCCCTGTTTTTTTTTAAAAAAATGAAGCCAAATTATGTTTCCTATTACAGTATTGATGTGTAAGGCTAAATTTTGACATATTGTCTGTCTGCAATTTGTAATATTTTGGTATATTTATAGTTTCTTTCATCTAGATTTCTGATAACAGGCAACATTTTCAGTGATTTCTTACAATATGCAATTGAAACTGAGTATTTTTGCATTCCATATCATTAGACTAGTAAATTCAAACAGAAATATTATGAGAATTCAATGAGCTCAGACTTAGTATTGGATACATTGCTGATATTGTCAAATGGTTACAGACACTACTAGACATGTGAATTGACCCGACTGTTGTTTACATTATTAAGGAAAGTGTGCAATCATTGTAAATGCTAGAACATTGAATAATCATCAGGTTTTATGCTATTTCTTTTTCAATCAGATACTTTTCTTTAAGAATCTACAGGTTATTCCAGTTTGCTTATGTATGAAAGCATATTGCGTACTCATTACAAGTATGTTTTGTAAAGTCTAAATTTCATCCGTATACATAGAGGAACAAAAATGAGAATGAAGTTGTTTGCTTTTAGGAAGCAAAGATAAGCCAGAAGAAGATGAACAGAAGATTAAAGCTAGAAGGGAGAAGACGAGGCTAAAGGTACAAGCCTGGAGAAAAAAACAGAGGGAAAATAAGGCGAAACATGAGGAGCTAAAAAGGGTTGATAGAGAAAGAAGAAAAGATGCAAGACTACTAAAAAAACAGCAATCACTTTCCGATTCAAATCTTCAACAAGAATTAAGAAGGAAAAAACGTGAAGAAATGAAAAGGTATCGCCAGAAAAAGAAAGAAAAAGCAGCCCTGGCAATATCGGTTAATAAGAGTGTTGATTTAAGAAGTCCGAAAACTGCTGAATTAAGTAGAAAGAAGAAAGAAGCTGTGAAAAGAACCCAAGCATGGAGAATGCGTATCAAACTGAATGAAAGTATACAGCAAGAGTGTATTCAGACTGATTGTGAAATAGGAAATACTGGGTCAGCCAGAGATTCACCAATGAATAAAGTGTTACCTAAAGCAACTCTGTACAGACAATTAAAAAAGGTAAAGGAAGTATTACCAAATACCCCAAAGAGAAAAGCAGTCATCATAAGTAAATTAATTGAACACTGCAAGGTACAAGAAAATTACATGCTGTAAAGTCAGGAAGCAATGATTATGAACTGAGCATAAGAAATCTGAGCTGTTATTGTGAGCAATGCATGAAGGTTGACGGGAGATGCAACTTCAGCGAAAATGTTAATGCCTGGGAAATGAGAAAGTTAGTACTCAATAAAGATAATTTAAGTCAGAAAGGAAAACAACTTAAAGACAAGAATCCATCAACAATAGAAAATAATGACAAGAAAAGAAAACAAGGAAGTAACCAGAAAGATCATAACTCAGCAACAAGCGAAAAGCCTAATAAGAAACGGAAGTCAACAGAAAGACAAAACATTGTGACAAAGAAGATCAAAGTTGACAAAAAAGCACCAACCAACACAGAGAAACCAATAGAGAAATACCACCCTGGAGAATTTGTTGCTGTAGGACTTAAGCCAAAGAAGGGATCTCTAGATGTATACTTAGCAGAAGTAATTGACATTCTTCATAACGAAGTTAGACTTAAATACATGAGAAAGTCTGGCAACATGTATGTTTGGCCTGAAAAAGATGATTATTCACAAGAGGCTCTAGATGCTATCTTGTACAGGGTAAAAGCTCCACAAATAGTCAATGAAAGGGGTCATTTCAAGTTTAATGCAGCTGAATTGTCTAAGCTCAAGTCAAATCTGGAAAAAAATCATAAGCACTTCTATTTGAAATGACAATATAAAGTCAAGGTTTAATGTGTAGTGTCTGTAACCTTAAGATCAATCACATATGGGTCTGTGTTTGAGTCAGCACCTTGGGTTGAACAATACTTTAGTGACTATGATTTATTGAACATTCATTATACTTCAATATTTTACTCTTACAAACACTATTTAGTATTAAACTTTCAAGTGCTATTTACCAGTTCATAATTTTAACACAAGTATTGGACATATACCTGTTACAATGTGGTTTTATCATTTTATTAACTAATCAACATTCATTTAATGAATAATTCTAGTCAATGTGTTCATGTTGAATTATTTTTGAAGTGAATTTTATGGAGATATGTATGGTTCTGCAGCTGTATTGAAATGCTATAGTTTTGTAGTGTCTGTAACCAATTTTATGGACAATGTACTTCTGACTCTTATGGAAGTTTGCAATACTTTTGGCCAGTATTAATGATTTTGTTTGTTTAAATATTCTTCTTGGTGTTAGATAAATGCCTAAATAAGATTATTCTATGTCTTTTATGTTTGTTATGCAAAAGTTTCATGGTTAGGTTTTTTTTCTTAGTGATACCTTTGTCATAGATGTTTTGATTTTGTTATTAAGTTGTTTACCACTTCCAGTTATGTTGTTTACTTTAAATGTTGATATCCTGTTACTGATGTTACTGTGAAAAAAAATAAAGTTTTAAAGTTTTCATGCTGTTTTTCTTGCATGTTATACACCATGTGTAGTGTCTGTAACTGTTGTTATACCAATGAATTGAAATAATGGTTAAACAAAATCGCATGCATGTTCAAGCTAAATCTAACTTGATCTGACTAGGGGACACCCTAGGGTATATAATGAGCTTCATTGAAATGTTCTATCAAACATTTCAATTTTTTAAGTGAGTGAGACTACTCTCAGCACCAATACCGTGTTTTAGCCGACTGTGTGTTTTAAAGGTATGCATCTTTTGTATTTCATAAACTATTTGAAGTTTTCATGCATATAAATTAAGTTCAAGCCCTAGATAAAATATATCAGTTAAAAATATATTACAAGATAATTAATTTTAAAAATATATTACAACATAATTAATTTTAAAGTTTGGATAAATTATTCATAAAAGCATAAATATATCATGTATTTTTTTAATTTTTATTTCAAGTCTTTATTTTTTTTTTTTATTTACAGTGGTGAAACTTGCTAACAGATTTTTGGATCTGAGCCATGAAGAGGAAGAAGCCTTTGAGAAGGAGGCTCAGGAATACATCCCAAGTCCAAGTCAGGAACTTCCTTCTCTGGGTGAACATTGCTTGGAGGAGTATTGGAGAGTAGTCAGCAACCTTACAAAATCAGCAGCAGGAAAACTTAAGTTAGAACTTCTTTGTAGGCTGAATGTGGTTGTCCTGTCATTACAACATTCTAATGCTGATACAGAGAGGACATTCTCCATTATTCGCAAAATACTAAGTGATTCAAGCGGAAATCTGGACCAGAGAACTTTTGAGAGTCTGTTAAGTGTGAAGTTTAATAATTGCAATGAATGTCATTAGTGGTCACTTGACAGTGATCTTGTGAATAAAACTAAAAATGCTATTGGATTTTATAAAAGAAAATTCTTTGCAGTGAACTATCAGAGAAACAACTTTTCCTTTTTCATTATTTGACCATATACTGACTCATATTAATTATTATTGTAAAATTTTCCACTGAAATCTGAATCTGATTCATGTTCAAACTTGCTGTTTTATTATAGTATGAAGAGAATACATATTATGGAACAAAGAAACCCCACTTGTTTTGTTTTCCATCCCCCTGAAATGGTAAAATTTATGCCGATAAAAAAATCTACTGGTTTAGAGGCCAATCTACTGATCAAAATTTTTAAATCTACTGGTTCGAAATCCTGGTTCTGTCACATGTATGCAAGATTCTCAAGATTGCAGCAGACTGGATATGTGAGCAGCAGCATCTTCATTTAGGACAAACTAGACATCATAAGAAGTCTTTTACTGAAAACCCCATGTTGATATAATTGTTCATTCAGGAGAATTAGTGATAACAAGATTTTCAAGATGGTCACTGTGGCAGCCATATTCAGACATCAGGTTGGCACTATTATCTATGACCAATAGAGCCAAAAAAAATTATGGGTATATAATGGTTGAAAAATGTCTACAAATTCATTATATTAAAAAAAAAACATTGAAAAGAATGAGCTAATGAAAAAAAAAATCTTAACAAAACTGAAATTTCAAAATAAAGGAAACAAAAAGTACCAAATACTACTAAGGATTTTTTTTCTTTCTTCAAATGTATACTTATTTTTATACTTTATATTTTCATAATTATAATGTTATAATACTAATACCACTAATAATAATAACTAGAAATAACAAATGTTCACACATACAGAAATAATTTATATACAATAGTCATTACCCCACCCACCCCTGAAAAAGAAATGTTGCATAGATTTTTGTTTCAACATTGCTGTTGAAAAAAACTGAAACAAAACAGCATCATATTTTTACCATCAGTTTCTTTACATAAATACAATCATGAAGAATTAAAAAGGAGGAACAAATGTACACAAATAAATAATAAAAAAACTAATCACAAAAAAACAAAACTTTGCACGGAACTTTAGTTCAATAATGCAGAAGATCTGGTTCAAAATATAAAATTATATATATATATATATATATATCAGAGAATGATATAATTAAGACAAGATACATTTGTATATGACATATATATATATATAATTGGAACTGCACAATTACAAAGCAGTTTCCCAATGCTTTGAGCTAATCAAGCTCTCCGTCAGGGGAAGAAATAATTTACGAAAACAAAACAAACACATAACACAAAAGCCATGAGAAAACCTCAACTATTTACATGACTGAATCAAGGTGAAACCAACAAAACAATAAGAGTTAAATAATGGGATATATATAAAAATATATATTTAAATCATGCATTACATAAATGGACTTGCAAGGTATCTTACAGACCTAAAACATGTATCAATTCATTATATTTGATATTGATGGTAATTTTGTTTTCAAACTGTCCAAAGTCTCAAGGTATTTTTTCGACAATATATATAGCTCCTGATGTGGATGACAGTATCTATTTATCATCAGGTGTGATTGACTCTGCAAGGGCTCTCATAATTGGCCAGGTTTCTCGTAAATGCTTCCTCTTCTGTAAAAAAAACAACCTGAATGAAGATTTTGCAACAAGGTTGTAAGGTGTGTTAGTTAACATTCAATTCTGTAATTAGTTTCATTCATTAGTTCAATGGAAAAGTGAGTTGACATCTGCCAATCTCATAGGGCTTATTCAATAATTAAAACTCCTTTGACACCAGTGTCAAGGATTAGCATGCGCATTAAGTTGGAATTTAACAAACAAATTGAACAGCAAGAAAAGAAACCAAGGAAACTCATCACGGCAGCCTCTATAACAAACTGGGTTTATTATTTCTTCCCTAATATGTAGCCAATCACATGACCTATTTCATCATGGCAGCCTCTATAACAAACTGAGTTTATTATTACTTTCCTAATATGTAGTCAATCACATGACATATTCAGCTTTAATAGGCATTCTGACAATAAAAGCATGCTTTATACATGCTTACTTTACTCAATACATAATTATTATTTTAATTTTTAAACTAGTACAAATGGTCAAAATGATTAGAGGAGAGCCAAGTATTTATTTCAGTCATCGCCAGTTTGGAACAAGCCTAAGTTAAGGTTAATGAGTATACACCTAACATTCGTGTTGAGTTCTTGGTGTTGGTTCTTACTGTTTGATCAGCAACTTGTGTCACATGTGAAAAATGGGTTGCCTATTCAAATTCACATTTAATTACAGTTCTCCCTCATTATAATACAGTAGTTGGGGTCCATAACCTCCAAGTGCTTTATATACCAAACCGAGTTATATTGAGAACCATGTATGTACAAAACGATATATTGAGAATAGTTTAATATACCAAACCACAGTATAGCAGGAACTATAATTTTTTTTAAATAATGGTGTTTTGAAAAGCAAAAAAAGATATAACTCTAAGCATCACCTTGTCTGAAACCACATTAAAAGAAAGTAAAGCTGAAAACTCCATACCAATGACTCGTTATATTTATCTTTCCCTCCCCACCCCCCTTTTTACCCAGATATGGTGGTAATTTACTCATATGCATGCCATAAATATTGATAACAATGACATTCTAATGTTTTAAACATACAATGAATAAGTTAACTGCATAATGAATTGAATACTGAATCCATACATTTTTGTATTTTGTTATTTGTTTAAAACTTGCATCAAACAAATTGTACATTCTACTTTGTCATTTTAGAAGCCATGTTGATGGTGTAAATACACAATGGCGTCTCCCAGTGAAAGGTTCTGATTATGTTTACTTTTTAATTAAGTTTATTCCATTATATCCTCTGATGTGTGTTTTCTTGGGCATGGTTAATTAAAAGGCTGTGAATCCATGTAATTGTAGCTAAAAGCAGCATCCAATATGTTTTAAACTGAATTCAAGGTACATGGATATATCTGCACAGCTTGTGTCTTGTGACCCCACTGATGTCAATAAGACAATCATCAAAGCTGTCATTATTTTGTAATTGTTATTGAAGTCAAAGCTCCTTCAGTATGTTGTTTTGACTGCATTTGCTAGCTTCAGTTACACAATACTGGTGTTGTTTGTTTGATCAAAGCTCATTACTGTGTCATATTGTATGAAATCATTTATTGAAACTGTTAACTATCAAGCCAATGAAAAAAGTGAAGCCAAGCATGTTATGTGTGACCACTTTCATGGGCACTGATGGATTATGCAAATGAAAGGTTTGAATAGCTGTTTATATACTGGTAAAGAACATTCAAATTGTCAGAGGTTAATGGAGATAGGAACTATCAAACAGGAAACAAGAAGGTTACTGTTTACTTGATAAAACTATTTCTCTTCCAAATAACTTAAGAAAATTTTGGAAACCATGTATACACAGCATTATATAGAACACTGCATTTCAGCAAACTGCTGAATAAGGAGTCCCGAGTTTATTTGTGGGAAACTTTATTATTCAGAAATAAAAAATTTCTAGTTATAAAATAAGTATGATATTTTCTTTCAATCAAAGTGTTCAAATGGATGTGAATTACCTGAACTGTTAGAAATTATAGTTCACTTTGATGATATTTACTCCAACCTAAGGGGAATCCAATAGTCTGTGTCATGATATTTACTCCAAGCTTAGGGGCATCCAATAGTCAGTTTCATGCTATTTTCTCCAAGCTAAGGGGCATCGAAATAGTTGGTGTCATGGTATGTACTCCAAGCTAAGGGGCATCAAATATTCGGTGTCATGGTATTTACTCCAAGCTAAGAGGCATCCATTAGTCTAGGTCATGATATTTACTCCAAGCTTAGGGGCATCCAATAGTCTGTGTCATGCTATTTACTCCAAGCTATGGGGCATCCAATAGTCTGTGTCATGCTATATACTCCAAGCTATTGGGCATTGAATAGTCGGTGTCATGGTATTTACTCCAAGCTAAGAGGCATCCATTAGTCTGTGTAACAATATTTACTCCAAGCTTAGGGGCATCCATTAGTCTGTGTCATGATATTTACTTCAAGCTAAAGGGCATTCAATGAGGGATCATAGTCGGAAGTGTCCCTTTAATTTGATAGGTGGTGGCATGAAACAAAGTGGTACAACATTACTTCCAGCTTTCCAAACAAGCAAAGAATTGATAGCATCTTCATCTTGCTTTAAAAATGTCTCAATCTTACAGATCATGGAGTTAAAAAAAACAAGGATCTAAGTTATCTGGGTGACAGAAGGCATTAATCGATCGGTAAGCAAATATTAAGCATAATTGTTATCGAAAATGGAAAATCACATATTCTGATATCTGCATTAAAAAAATGGAATATGCATTATTTTCACATAATTACCTTTGTGATTCTTTTCTAAAATTATTTCTTCAACAGATGCATTTCCTGAAATTATATAATCCACATACCATTCAACGATTTGTTGTGAATTCTTTAGATATTTAGTGGATGGGGTAATTTAGCCTTTAAACATGCCTTAATTTTCATGAAACTATTCATTTTAAATTTTTTTTTAAAAAAATGTATTCTTTTTTTTGTTGCTTTTTTAGTTTTTTGTCTCTAATGTATCAAAGATAATGTATCAAACATTGATAAAAGTTACAGTGATGGTTTTGGCTAGTTACTACATATTCAAATGAAGCTGTGATTGCTTAAATATGCCTGGTGTAAAAAGACAAGCAATCACATTATTTTAACTACTAGACCAACTGCAAAACTGTAATGAATGGTTAGTTTTATTGTAAAGATTGGGGTATTTTTTAATGCTTTACATATTCAGAATAAATAAAATGTGTGCATTGTCAGATTTGATATTCAGATTTTTATTTCAGATCCCAATAACTTCTGTGTTTTCTGTTCAAATATAAGTTATTTTATGATGATATAAACAAACCAAATTTAAAATAATTTGACATACGAAATAAGCATTTAATCAGAATTTTTTTGTTACTAAATTAATTATTGAATATTTATATTGTTACAGGAGGTACAACTTCTATTGAGATTTTGAAAATAATTTTGGGTTAAAACTATCAGAGTATTATTATCTTTATTATGAAGACTTTGTCTTCTTATTTAAAATAGGTGAATTGATTTGATATTAAGCCATACATGTATGCTCTTATTGAAGTTTATTTGATTTGGTTTAACAGCCTTTCAACATATTACTGGTTATATAGAACAGTCTATAATAGAGAGAATAAGGAGAAATCTGAGACTTCCCTATCCTTAATAAAACTTGCGGATAAGAAAATAAAGTTAATAGCATCAAATTTTGATATACACTAGGTTGGAAATAAAGTTTGAACAGAAGGAGTCCAAAATTATTAAGATATATTGTTTTTATTAACTAAAAAAAAGAAGCCAATGAAAATTCTTGTGTCTTCTAGTGCTAACATAGTATATCTTTTGATTCACCTCAAAATAAAATAAGACATTATTTGTTTTCATTGATACATGTATTATAAATAATGCATTCCTAGGGATAATACAAGATCTAAAATTTGTTCTGGCAAACAATAAAATCTGAGGGGAACCAAATTTTTTGTGACTCCACCTATTGGGATGATAACTGGCTTTGATCCCTCATAGTATGTGTCATGATATTTACTCCAAGCTAAGAGGCATCCATTAGTCTGTGTCATATTTACTCCAAGCTTAGGGGCATCCAATAGTATGTGTCATATTTACTCCAAGCTTAGGGGCATCCAATAGTATGTGTCATATTTACTCCAAGCTTAGGGGCATCCAATAGTATGTGTCATATTTACTCCAAGCTAAGGGGCATCCAATAGTCTCTGTCACGATATTTACTCCAAGCTAAGAGGCATCCATTAGTCTGTGCCATGATATTTACTCCAAGCTTAGGGGCATCCAATAGTCTGTCATGATATTTACTCCAAGCTATGGGGCATCAAAATATCTGTCATGATATTTGCTCTAATCTAAGGGGCATCCAATAGTTTGTGTCAAGATATTAACTCCAAACTAAGGGGGATCCAATAGTATATGTCATATTTGCTCCAAGCTAAGGGACATCCAATAGTCTCTGTCATGATATTTACTCCAAGCTAAGAGGCATCCATTAGTCTGTGCCATGATATTTACTCCAAGCTTAGGGGCATCCAATAGTCTGTCATGATATTTACTCCAAGCCATGGGGCATCCAAATGTCTGTCGTGATATTTGCTCTAATCTAAGGGGCATCCAATAATCTGTGTCACTAAGGGGCATCCAATAGTATGTGTCATATTTATTCCAAGCTAAGAGGCATCATTAAGTCTCTGCCATGATATATACTCCAAGCTAAGAGGCATCCATTAGTCTGTGTCATGATATTTACTTCAAGCTAAGGGGCATCCAATAGTGTGTCATGACATTTACTCCAAGCTAAGGGGCATACAACAGTCTGCATCACAAGTCATGATATTTACTCCACACTAAGGGGCATCCAACAGTCAGTTTCATGATATTTACTCCAAGCTAAGGGGCATCCAATAGTATGTCATGATATTTACTCCATGCTAAGAAGCATTCAATAGTCTGTGTCAAAAGAATGATAATATTGTCTAGATTCTTCCTTTACAGTTACCCATCTATTCTGCAACATCATTTCAAATATTTTTCTTACCTGAAACGAATGTGCAAGCTGAATTTGTTATTTTACATCTATCCTATAAATGGTTTGATATCATGCTTGGACATGATATCATGACATAAAAGGCTTAATACCTCCCACACTGTTTCCAAATTAACTCACAAAATATTCCGTAACTGTGATATCTCCGAGCAAGAAAAAAAATCTCACATAATTTTGGACCATCTCACAGTCTCATTCTCCTTGTTCAATTTCTCACAGAAAAAAATTTCTTTTATGCTAAAATCTTTTCATGGTACAATTTTGAATCAAAAGATCATGCATTTGCAATGTTGTCATAGTAAATTGTAATTTTGAAGGAGTGCATCTAAAACCATATCAGTTATGATTGTGTGTACAATCCACATTATCTACAACTTAGAAGTGTAAGGAAAGGACAACTTGTTTATATTTATTACATATCCATTTAATATTACATGGTTCATCTGGTGTTCAATACAGGAGTTCAATCCATAAATCCATATCACATACCCAGACGAGAACTATTTAGAACTAATACACCAAATCAAACTTGTATAAATCCATATCACATACCCAGACGAGAACTATTTAGAACTAATACACCAAATCAAACTTGTATAAATCCATATCACATACCCAGACGAGAACTATTTAGAACTAATACACCAAATCAAACTTGTATAAATCCAATCTGTTTTGAATTCCATTCACACTTTATAGCTAATGATATTTTGGAAAGCGTAAACAATGGGGATATTTAATAAATATAAAACTGCATTTGTGTTTTGTTCTGTGTCAGGGGAAAGAACTTGTTTAATATGGTGTATGAATATGGCATATGAATATGTCTTGGCCTTACAACCTCGATGAATCCCTATGCCATATCAAATTCGTTCTTTCTACCAAGCCAGAACAAAACATGTACTTAGTTTTTGTGTTTGTACCAACTGGATGACCTTAAAAATAAAAATAAAATCTCACATAATTTACTCAATTCTGACATCTTGGTACACAGAAAATTTGACAACTATGAACTTTAAGTACACACAAAAGTTGCTTTACTTCCATATTCTGCCATATTGAAGTACTCTGTACACATGTATGAGAAATTGTAAATTTTTGTTCCCAAACTCGTACATGTAATAATTTCCAACTTCCCAAGTAATAATGTGACAGTTTTTATCATAGACTCTCAGACTGTTTGCCTCAAAATGCGTATTTTTATACTGTGTCTCACCTAATAAAGCAGGTACAAAGCCATATTGTACTATTACTGATCATGTCTCAAGTCACCTAATAAAGCAGGTACAAAGCCATATTGTACTATTACTGATCATGTCTCAAGTCACCTAATAAAGCAGGTACAAAGCCATATTGTACTATTACTGATCATGTCTCAAGTCACCTAATAAAGCAGGTACAAAGCCATATTGTACTATTACTGATCATGTCTCAAGTCACCTAATAAAGCAGGTACAAAGCCATATTGTACTATTACTGATCATGTCTCAAGTCACCTAATAAAGCAGGTACAAAGCCATATTGTACTATTACTGATCATGTCTCAAGTCACCTAATAAAGCAGGTACAAAGCCATATTGTACTATTACTGATCATGTCTCAAGTCACCTAATAAAGCAGGTACAAAGCCATATTGTACTATTACTGATCATGTCTCAAGTCCAACTCAAAAAGTATGAATTACCTCTGACAATAAGCAAAGTATTGAGAATACTGAAGGCTTGGAAAAACAGAATAAAGAGAGATATTGCTATTTGTGGTCCTTTTTATTATCATAAACAGTGATATTACTATTCATCGTCATTTTTACTATCATAAAATGAAATATTGCTACATTTATAGCACAAATTTGGATATAACGCAATCGTGGCATGGCTCGCGAAATTTCATATATTTTTTCGTACATGAAAAAATAAGTATTTTTTTCAAAGTACGAAAAATAATGTGTAAAAAATTAATTATCATTTGGAGGTGGAGATTGTGTATGAATTGGGATATAACACGATCATGGCGTGGCTCCCAAAATTGTACAATAATTTCAAAAATTTCTTGAAGTACTGCACAGTTTTTGTGCCAAAATAAACAACAGTTTGATTTAATAATTTGGCAAGATGTATTGTATTCTTGAAGAAAAAAGTGTCTTATGATTGCATCTTTCTTTAAATGAATAAAGATGTTAAATGTTTCTATTTGTGAATATTCATTTCAAATTTGTCAGTAGTCAACAATGAATTTTGATCTTAGCTTATTTTTTGAAAGATGTCAGCTCATTAAAAAGCTGATAAGTGTTAATCTTATTATTACTGAATCATGAACAATAAAGCCAGTAAGTCTTCTTTGTGTTTTTATTCAATGCATTCTGTGTACAACTGTTGTTCAAAAGAAAGAAAATTCTCATCCAATTTATAAATCAATTAAATTTAGTAATTGCTAATCATCAAAGTCAATCTCACTGTTAAAGACTGCTCAAATTATGGGGCAATGATTTATAAAAAACATTTTTAAAAAAAAAAAGTCGCCAACACGCACATGTGGTTTTGCAATCAACTGACCAGTAAATAATATCATGCATTCTCTATACAAATGACCATGTTGTTCCTTAACAATTATACTTGCTGTAGTCATTCAAACGATTAGGTGTCAGAGTGTTAATTAGTGGGTATTTACAATGGATAACGGGATACATAAACATAAAGCTATTTACTGTTAAAGAGAAGCTTGAATTGGGCAGGATTAAGTCCGAAGTTAAACAAATGCAATTAGCTTCGAGATTTAGGTGTTCACAAGTCAAGCAAACAATGTGGTAGAGTGAAAAAGTTTCTTACCCAAATTTATAAATCAATTAAGTTACCTACCTGTTTAAGGGAGGACAATAGACTATCAATGCCTGCTCAATCAACTGTCATACACACCCACTGAAACAAGTTTATGGCCAGAATTGTCAGGAGCAGTTTTGGTCATTGCCACACACATGTATCCCCCCCCCCCCATCTTAACCCTTTTTACTTTCTAGTTTCAGATAATTCACATATACACAGAAAACTGTCCTTCCAGTGATTGGAACAGAACCATTTAAGTTGTAGGGATGGCACGATTGGCTAATATAATAAAACATTATACTCCTCTGCAGTGAAGCAAAGTCATAGTTATAAACATAAATTTAAATGAATATTGGGTTTATTTTATTTATTTTTTCCTCTGTACATTAGAGAATGACTCGGTTGTTTTTATGGAACTCACTATGTACCCATAAAATCGAATGGTTTACTCCCAAGCTGGGTTCAGGCAGTTTTACATGTATACACACACCTGCAGAATTCTCATTGCAAATACATTACAAGGTCAATACAGTACATTTGACCTCCTGTATGAATTTTCAGTTCAAGTAAAATGTACTTTTCAAGCCTAAATATAGGTTTCTTTTTAGAAACTCCTAATGTTTGAATCATGTAGTTTATTGTCGGTCAGAAGTCAGACTCTTTGGACATGTCCAGCAAATATGAATGTTGCGGGGGAAAAAAAACTTTGTCATAAGTTTGTGTGAATGTGTGTGTTAGCAAGAAATTAAATATTGTGATTCAACTCGATCAAACATTTTTCAAAATAAAAATTATGCTTCTTTGTGCACATTTCTGATGGAATTACTATTATGGATTCAACCAGATTTGACCGGTGAGTACACATACTCTTAACTATTTAAGCTCAGTTACCGATTTCATACTCATAAAAATAAATATTAAATATGTAATGACCGTTTGAAGTGGTTCTTGTTTAATATGTAACAATTTCAATGAAGTCCAAAGTATTGCTCTGCCACCCCCACCCCCTACCCCCGATTTAAGATGGTAACTGTGCCTATGAGGCACGTAGTTTTGTGCCCACTATTATACCCCCTCTTTTTTTTTTTGATGTGTGCATCATTTTCTTCAGCTAAATGATTTTGTTGGTTATAGCACAGTTCAGTACATAGCAAAATGTTGTTTTGTGGACCCCAACCATCGTGCTATAGCGGGGTTTCACCGTATTCGTCTTCCTTTTTACTATCATAAAATGAGATATTGCTATTCGTTGTCCTTTTTACTATCATAAACAGATATATTGCTATTCATGGTCTTTTTTACTATCATAAACAGAGATATTGCTATTCATCTTCCTTTTTACTATCATAAACAGAGATATTGCTATTCATAGTCCTTTTGACTATCATAAACAGAGATATTGCTATTCATGGTCCTTTTTATTATCATAAACAGAGATATTGCTATTTGTCTTCCTTTTTACTATCATAAACAGAGATATTGCTATTTGTCTTCCTTTTATTATCATAAACGGAGATATTGCTATTCATCTCCTTTTACTATCATAAACAGAGATATTGCTATTCATCTTCCTTTTTATTATCATAAACAGAGATATTGGTATTCGTCTTCCTTTTTACTATCATAAAGAGAGATATTGCTATTCATCGTCCTTTTTGCTATCATAAACAGAGATATTGCTATTCGTCTTCCTTTTTATTATCATAAACAGAGATATTGCTATTTGTCTTCCTTTTTACTATCATAAACAGAGATATTGCTATTCGTCATCCTTTTTACTATCATAAAGAGAGATATTGCTATTCATCTTCCTTTTTACTATCATAATGAGAGATATAGCTATTTGTCTTCCTTTTTACTATCATAAACAGAGATATTGCTATTTGTCGTCCTTTTTACTATCATAAAGAGAGATATTGCCATTCATCTTCCTTTTTACTATCATAAAGAGAGATATTGCTATTCATGGTCCTTTTTACTATCATAAAGAGAGATATTGCTATTCATGGTCCTTTTTACTATCATAAAGAGAGATATTGCTATTCATGGTCCTTTTTACTATCATAAAGAGAGATATTGCTATTCATCTTCCTTTTTACTATCATAAACAGGCTGCTCTAAATAATCTTTATTATAAAAATTGTTTATTATTAGTAACACAAACTATATTTGGTGAAAGAGAATGAACACTATGCCATTGGGCATGGTGGGATTGAAATCCCTCCAAGCCAGAAAAAATAACATCCTTTCAAAATTCCCCTATGCCATTTCCTTTGATTTACGAAGGTACATTCATCTGTAGATAATATGATTATGTCCAGGACCACATTTATTGTAATGTTACATTGAGTTACTATGCTACTTCACCCTAGTGAGATTTTGTAATTTTTTTCAGTAGCTGAGGTGAAAAATAACATCTTGATTATCCATTACCTCATTTATGCACTATATTCAAGACATATGCTTGCATTTTAATTGATGTAACACAACAGTTTACTTTCTGTTGCTGTGGTATACATCTCACTTTAGGTTAACTTCCCTATGAGTAAACTGTAATACTGAAAAACTCTTATATAATATCAGACAGGAGCCTGCTATATGTACTGATAATATCACATATATCTCATCGCAACCTATTATACAAGTGTCAGTGCATATTACATCTGAAATGAGAAATCTTTCCTGTTTTTTTTTCTAATGAAACCAAAACCAATGAAAAAAATGAACATCAAAAGGTAAAATTTATGACATTCTACTGAAACAAATTAGGGAGGTCAATATGCGAATAAAATTTCCAGGCTTGTTGACAGAGAATTCCAGATTTATGTTTGTGGGTTATCAAATGTATACATACTGTGTTAAAAGTTGCCAAAGTGTAAAACTCCATCATAAAATTCCTTGCCCTAGTCTTTTTAATAAGAATTTGGCACCATCACTGTTTCTCTAAAATTTATTTTCTTATAATCAGTTTATTTACCCTTTGAACTAGTAGTAAAAAATGTTGTCCTTTATGGTTCTAAAAAAAATCAATAGATTCTACAGAGTCCAGCACAAGGAAGTTGTCCTTTACAAACTGAAGAGTCAACTTGGAGAATCTTTAACCCAAATGCCTGTTGTCAGCATTTACAGTTCAGAAAATAAACATTTTACTTCTATTAGGAAACATTAAACTGAATATGTGTATGCCTTATATGATCAGCTATATTTTCTACCCTTAAAGCTAGCTGCTTCCCAGCCTTTTTTTGAAAAGGAAATATACCATATATACTTGCATATAAGCCTGGTCTAAATGCAAACAACATAGACCCTGATCTGCCATCACATAATGCACCAGCAGATCAGGGTCTATGTTGTTTGTTCTACTGATTAGTCCTTATAAACTGCATAGACCCAGATTTTCTGGTGCATTATGCAACATCAGATCTGGGTCTATGCAGTTTGCAGTTGGTATTGGCTTATAATCAAGTATATATACGGTACATAGTCCAGTGTACCTACTAAAATAAGTGTTGCATGCTGGTTGAGCCATCATAGGGACATTTTATGTACCTCTATCCCCCTATATTTTATGTACCTCTGTCCCCCTATTATGATTCAGATATGGGAATTTATTAAATTTAGAGGGACAACGGCAGTCTGGGGTGAAAGAATGACCCCTGGGTTCGATCAAGCTGCAACAATGTAAAATCTCTACCTCCAGATTGATAATATAATTATGTACATATAAATAAATGTCATTCTAATAATGTTATTCTATATATAGTTTGGGAATACACCCACAATAGCTTCAAATTCTCTGCAGTGTGTGATGGGTAAAAATATGGAAATCCTGTTCTTGTCAAAAGATAGTGGTTGATAGTTGCCTGCGGTCTCATGACTACCAGAAGTGTGATGTGGTTGTAACCAGAAGTGTGACATGGTTGTAACCAGAGCCTCAAAGGGTCTTTAGAAGGATTACAAAAAGGCACATAATTGAAACTGACAGGAAAGGACTAACATGAATTACATGAAAGGAAGTCAATACTACAAGAAATAACATGTAACATGCAAAGGCACAACACATAAAACATGCATGATTAATCAAGTGAGTTAGTCTATATTAGGAATGTTATACCACTATCTGCTGATCAAATTAACAAATTGAAATCACAAGTACAGTTGAATACATAAGTAACAAATGTTTACGGTAAACTCAATACAGACAATGTCCATTTTAACTTTAATTAACTGTCATGTAATTTATTTTCTTAAAGTTTTTTTGAAGAAAAAAAAAAACATTTAATGAATTATTACAAAACATTTATTACACTCAAATTACAATAATTTTTTCCCCAAAATGATTTTTTTGTATAGAATATTTACTCACCAGTAGATACATGTTAATTATGGAGTTGCTAATAACTACTGAAACAGAATATTCGTTTTAACCTCTTTATGAATTTTTTCTTTCATGTCATCATGCTGAAATAAAAATCTCTAAATAATTATATTGATCAATATCTACAGATGATAAGTTTTAATTTATACAGTTGCCGTTAAAATAAGCGGAATTTTTTTTTACACTAAGTAATGAAATCTTACTGCAATATTTCCTCTCCAACGGTCGGCAGCATTACGAGCCAATTCCAGTTCCTTCTCCTTCAGGCCACGGTGCCGCTTGTATAAAATCTCAATGAAAATCAGGATAACCCCTGCCACAATACCACCAGCCACCATCATGAAAACACCTAGTCACAGAAAAAAATCAATCTGTTTTACTGATAAAAATGTACAGAAATGTAAACTTTGTCAATGATGCAATTCCCACTTAGACATACTATGTACTGGATGCCATTTCTGCTCAGACGTACTATGTACTGGATGCCATTCCCACTTAGACATACTATGTACTGGATGCCATTCCCGCTTAGACATACTATGTACTGGATGCCATTCCCGCTTAGACGTACTATGTATTTGGATGTCAATCCCACTTAGGCATACTATGTATTGGATTCCATTCCCAATTAGACATACTATGTATTTGGATGCCATTCCCACTTAGACATATTATGTACTGGGGATTGAGAGAAAACGTATCATACATTTACATCCTACGTACAACTCTACTGGCTTGAACCACATTCCAGCAAAAGCATATAATATATAATACACAGAACTAAAAGTATCAATGAGGATCTAGCAACAAGAAGTCAATTCCTGTACTGAGCTATCTCCTTATATACTCTATTTACTTAAGTCGGATCCAACTGCAAAACTGTATTGACCCAGATATGCTATCGCATAATGAACCAGCAGATCTGGGTCTATACCGTTTGTTATGAGTAATCATCAAAACAACATAAACCCTGATCTTCCTGTGCATTATGCTACAGCAGATCAGGGTCTATATTGTTTGCAGTTGGACCCAACTTATAAGCAAGTGTACATGACAAGCACATATATGTAATTATCAGAAGAAGAAAACATATACCATATTTGCCGGCCTATAATTTTGTACATTTTCCAATCTTCATCTACATATAAGTCGATGTGGAGTATATGATGAAGCCAGATCAACACCTTATATTTGCCTTTTTCACTAGTAACTTTCAGTTTCATGAATATTAATGGTATCACTATGCTGTTCCAGATTAATTGGGAAAATGATTAAAATGGTCTGTACACGTATTATTTATTGGTACAATGTACACAATGATATGATAAGCTGTTGTCAAAAAGTTACGTGCAACTTGTATTCTTACAACAACAGTAACCTCATTATCAAATTACATGTACAATAAAAAATAAAAGAACTCGATAAAGACTTGTTGTTTTTAGTGAATGTGTGTATGTATGTATCAATTTGAATAAGAATTAAATTAAATTTTTATATATTAGTATTTTTTATTCTTTCTTTCATTTTCAGTATTACTAGTGTTTGAATACTTCATGCTTTTTCTCATTTCTCTCTATCCTTACTTATCTCACATATCGATTTAAGGCAGTGAGTGGAAATTACAGCTATCAGATACCTAAATAATAATAAAACAAACACATGTAAAAGCTAATATTTTATTACCATATTACAGTATTGATGTTGATTTATCAAATACTAGTAGTTTTGTTAATCTCTAGGAACGAAAAACAGTACAAACATACGTGGCTGATTTTTCATTGGGTATTTAAACTCGTGGTTCAGGGCAACAACAAAAACCATGAAAATTGGTCCCCCACGAAAATTTCTGATACTGCAGTATTTGCTGTTCTTTATCAGGTATAGTGTAAGAAAAATATTCTCATGGGAAGAAGGTTAAATGAATAAATACAGTATTTCTCGCATGATAATACCAGGAAGCCAGCCTCATAAATTTGTCAAAAAAAGCAGAGGTCGACTTGTTATCAAACAAAAATATCCGTAGTAAAATTGTCTAAAATTTACTAAAATGGAATGTAGGCTTATTATCAAACATGGGCTTATCATCAGATATATTACCTGCTGCCTGACACTCAATTGCATACAATATCATTCAATTTATTTCATAAATGTTGTACGTAAAAAGACACACATGCTAGACCCTGTAATTGACTGATACTGTACCAGCCATATTAGTCAGGCCCAGGGTAGCAGGAGTTTGTCCTCTCTCTGGACAGGCTGTGCTCTCCACCAGTATCCACTGATTGTCCAGTTTTTCCATCTGTCCACCCTCATGCAGCTCCAGTATTGCCAGCGACACCTGCTGGGTCCAGGGACTTCCCTTTTGAAGCCCGATTCCCATCCCTGACCGACCAAACAACTCTCCCGCTACCATCAGGTCACATTCATTAGCAGCTTCATACTCCAGCCGTGATGAATCCCAGATAAAAGCTTGAAGGCGACTGCAAAGAAGCATCAGAAAACTAGAAATGAGTCTACACAACATAGATGCCCCTGCCGCCCCCTTTTTCTTGAATGAGTGGTGCAAGAAGAAAGATCAATAACTTGGGCAGTATGTATGCATACATGTATGAACATGCAAAAGAACATTTAAACAGGATTAAAAAGAAATTGGCATAACTCTAGAAAATTATCAGAGTATGACAACAAAACACATTCACCTTATGTCAATAATGTCTGCTAAATTTCAGGACAATTCATCAAAAGCTGAGAAATGAATTGCACACACAAGAATTATCATATGTAGTATATACCTTAACTACCAATAGGGGCATAACTCTGGAAAAATGCAAGTGTGATGACAGAACAATATGTGCATGTTGACCCCATGTCAATAATATCTGCCAAGTTTCAAGATGGTCCATGGAAAGATGCAGTAGAGTGGTACAAACAAGAATTATGCAGAACTTAGGTACGTATATATATATATGTACACACATACACACATGCATATGGGAAACATGTACATGCATACAGGATGGTTGGACAAGCCTAATGCTATATGATCTCGCAGACTTCATTTTCAAGCTAACTTCTCTTACTCCAAAATATCTAAACTATATCTCTGATATTCTTCAGCAATAACAAGATTTTCAAATTAGCTGCAGTGGTGCCCATAATGGATGTCAGATTGGCACCATTTTCATTTAGGACTAAGCAGACATCATCAGAAGTCTTTTGGTGAAAACATCATGTCAACATGACCATCCATTCAGGGGGAGTAGTGATAACAAGATTTTCAAGACAGCCATCGTGGCAGCCATAATGGTTGTACAACTGGCACCATTTTCATTTAGAACCAACTAGGCATCATTAAGAAGTCTACTGGTGAAAACATCATGTTGATAATGCCCTCTGTTTTGGAGGAGTAAAGATTAAAATATTTTCAAGATGACCACCATGGTGGCCATACTGAGGGACAGTTTGCATCATTTTTATTTAGGACCAACAAGACAGCGTAAGAACTCTTCTGATGAAAACACCATGTCACAATGACTTTCCATTTAAGAGGAGTAGTGACCACAAGATTTTGAAGATGGCCACCAATTTGGCCATATTGCACATCAGATCAGCACCCTAGAATATTTAGGACCAACTAGACATCAGAAGAAGTCTTTTGGTGAAAACCACATGTCAATATGACTTTTCATTCAGGAGGAGTAGCAATAACAAGATTTTAAAGAACACAACTTACGTGAACTATCTCCCAAACTTTAAGCAATGTTGATTTTATCTACTTTACCATATCATATCTTATAAAAATTCTTTCAAAAGAAAATGGCATAATTAATATGCATAGTCTCTCGCTCATAACTTAAGTTATCCAAAATTGTGATGATATAAACCCATTTACCATGGTTTATAAAAACTGAATAAGAAATAAAGGGGTGGAAAAATTTCTAGTATGTGTGGCAGTAAAATGGGCTACCAAAAAGGAAACTATGGTAGCCCACAAGAAGTTTTGCTAGCCCACATTTTCAATGGATAAACATTTCCATTTAATGTGCCATTAAAAACATGTAGACGAATAAAATTGTGAGGTGTAAAAGGTTTAGAAAAATAAAAAGACAAACACTCCAAGTACATATAATGATTTATGCAATATGCTTTTTTTTAATGATTTATTTTTTCACTCAAATATCTGTAATTTAAAATTGACAAACAATCAACTGAAACTGTTTTTACGCTATGGTAACAATAAAGTATACATGCTTGAAATATTAGAAATCCATTTTTAGTTTTTTGCAAAATAAATAAAAGAAATAAACAGTGTAGCTTAAATTATAAATCAAATGAAAATAACATGTTAAGCCTGGATAAAAAGACCTAAGCAGGTCTTTATACCACAATGCTGCACTGCAGTTTATACTTACTGCCATACTGTAGTATTTGGCAACCCCCTGGCAATTTGTACCCCACTTACGATTTTAAAACGAAAAGCCTGAAAGATATAAAAATTGCACAAAACTTATGTCATTTCATTAACTTATAATTTCAAACCCAAATGTAACCAGGGGGTCCCTAATATTGTCATCTTCATGTTTCAAACCAAATGGGAATTTGTAGGCTAACACTGCATCCATATTTATGTGGGCAAGTCTATTGTGATGAATTTGTACAATAAATTTACAATTCTTCAAACTACTTCATGTGCATGTTTTCAAATTTGAGAACATATTTTTTTCAATTTCTATTTTTTTTAATTTTTTTTTTTGGGGGGGAATATTAGAACTAGAAATTAAACATAGTTGATGCAGACAATGTAGTCTTTACATTCTATGTATGTGCAGTCCAAAGATCCCACCCCTTCACTGAAATGGACTTTTTACAGGAACTGGAAAATGACCGTGAGCATGCTCATCCTTTATATTGGAAACTTCCATTTGGTCTAAAACATGAAGGAGATGAAACTGTTAGGGACCCCCTACCGATAATTGTGTTAGAAATTATAAATTAACAACTGAAATGAAATAGTTTTGTGCATTTTTTATATCCTCCAGGTTTTTTGTTTTTAAAATTGGAAGGTGGTTTCAAACTGCCTGGGCAGGTTGCCTAATAAAAAATGAAAAAAAACCCCACATCAGATGCAGTCAGTAATTGCGCAGGCTTTAGAACCTTACAGTTAAGTAGTCCGAAAACAAAATTTGGTAGTCCTGATATGACCACCCCTGAAATATAGTCTCTTGATAAGTACAGGTAACAATATCAGCCTATCTGATGCAAGGTATATCATTAATATGCACATATCTCACTTACTATATAACCTGTCAATGACAATCATAATAATAACTCTTTAGTATGCATAGATCTTGCTCATAATAAAACATATTATACATCTTGATGATATAAGCCTATTTGTCAAGTCTATTAGAAAAATATGATGAGAAATAGTCACTAATGTGCTGACAAGCGCAGCCGTTCAGATGCAAAAGCACCTCGTTAACATGCATGAATCTTGTAAACAAGCTATCACATGCAAAATTACCTCACTGCATTATCAAACTCATTTGAGATCTTTATCATATAAGCCTATACTCTAAGTTTGACCAAAATCAGATAAAAAGTATGTCAGTTGGGTTGGTAACAAGCTCAGCCAATCTTATGCAACATCATCTCATTAATATGTTGGATCTTGCTCATGATAAAACTTCCCATAAGCTTGATGATATAAGCCCAGATTCTAAGTCTGATAAAAATGAGATCAGAAATATGGACTCCAGAGTGGTAAAAAGCAATTGTTGATGGACAAACAACACATGATGGATGACAGACGATACACAACAGACACAGGGCCATTCATTTAGGTAATTTGGCCTTATGGCAAGGTGAGCCAAAAATTGCTAGAGCACACAGATTTGTCAATATGCGCATCTTCAGGTGAAGATCATAATATTTACCAAGTTTCATAGAAATTCATCAATAACTTTGGAACTAGTTGCATTCACAACAGTGGTGGGCATTAAAAGTTGTGGAATTTCAGGATCCTAAAGATTAAAATGTGTCTAACCATGTATACTTTACACCCAACTGCCAACAAGATTGATGCAGATCACAGATTAACAACACAGATCCACATCTCAAGTCAGCAACACAGACACACATCACAGGTCAACAACACAGACCTACATCACAGGTCAACAACACAGACTCACATCATAGGTCAACAACAAAGACCCACATCGCAGGTCAACAACATAGTCCCACATTGCAGGTCAACCACATAGTCCCACATCACAGGTCAACAACAAAGATCCACATCACAGGTCAACAACATAAACTCACATCACAGATCAACAACATAGACCCTCAATGTAGGTCAAAAACATAGACCCACATTGTAGGTCAACAACACAGACCCACATCAAAGGTCAACAACATAGACCCATATCACAAGTTAACAACAAAGACCCTGATCACAGGTCAACAATATAGACCCAGATCATAGATCAAAGACAAAGACACAGATCACATGTCAACAACAACAGACCCAAATCCCAAGTCAATGACAAAGACCCACATTGCAAGTCAACAACAAAGACCCAGATCACAGGTTGACAATATAGACCCAGATCACAGATCAACAACACAGACCAAGATCACAGGTCAACAACACATACCCAGATTATAGGTCACACAATGCACTAACTAATTAGGGTCCATACATGTGATTCTACCACCGGTAGGCTAAAAATACAATTTTAAAGGCCGTCTACTGCGCATACTGGTTAGTAGTTAAAATCTACCGCTTTTGAAAATTAAAAGAATTATTAAAAAAATTTTTATAAACATACCGTGTTTATTTACGCATTCTATCAACACATTAGAGAAACCAACCAGAACCAGTCTACTGTGGATCAGAAATGCTCCACCACTACAATGACTGGTGCGATGATGCGTGACAGAGCAATAGGATTAGAATTGTTAAAGAACAGCTGATATGTGTACAGAGCAAGCTGCTAATTGATTACCTTATTGTTGGAATTTGAGGAGTTTAAGGCCAAATGTGGGATGTTTTCTGAAGTGAAATAAGTAATAAAGGGATAAAAGGTGGTCCATGATGTCTTCTGAGCCTTTGATGAAAATTGGCTGACCATAGGCGGAGGGGAGATAAAACGAAGAGACCGACCATAAAAATGATTTCGGCAGACACACTAGAGCAAGTATTTTGATTTTTTACTTGTTTAATTGTTGTTGTATTGTTCAAGATGTTGTAAGAGGAGAGCTCTTACATTTTTTATTCAATTCGAAACATGTGCTTTCTCCCAATTCTAAAAAACAACCGGCTATGAAATATTACAAGTTCAACAATGCTTGGAAGTTTGGATAAATTACTCATGAAAGCATAAATACATCATGTATTTTTGTCATTTTGATTTCAAGTCTAAATCAGTCTTATGGTTTTTTTTATTTACAGTGGCGAAACTTGCCAGCAGATTTTTGGATCTGAGCGATGAAGAGAAAGAAGCCCTTGAGGATGAGTCACAGGGATACATCTTTTGTCCAAGTCAGGAACTTCCTCCTCAGGGTGAACATAGCTTGGATGAGAATTGGAGAGTAGTCAGCAACCTTACAAACCCAACAACAGGAAAACTGAAGTTAGAACTTTCCAAGCTGAGCATGGTTGTCCTGTCATTACAACATTCTAATGCTGATACAGAGAGGACATTCTCCATTCCTCGCAAAATACAAAGTGATTCATGGGGAAATCTGGACCAGAGAACTGTTGTGAGCCTGTTAAGTGTGAAGCTTAATAATCACAATTAATGTCATCAGTAGTCAGTAGACAGTTGCTGTTGGATTTTATAAAAGAAAAATCTTTGCAGTGAACTATCAGATAAACAACTCTTCCTTTTTCATTATTTTACCATATACTGACTACTATTAATTAATTATTATTGTAACATTTTCCATCAGAATCCAATCTGATTCATGTTCAAACTTGCTGTTTTATTATAGTATGAAGAGAATACATATTATGGCACAAAAATGCACTTGTTTTGTTTTCCACCCCCTTGAAACGTAAAATTTATGCCGATAAAAATCTACTGGTTTAGAGGCCAATCTACTGATCAAAATTTTTAAATCTACTGGTTTGAAATCCTGGTTCTGTCACATGTATGAGAATCTATGCTGTTTAGTTACAGAAAATCCTAAAGAGAATGGATAGCATAGACCATTATCTCTTAATTATGCTTAGTTCTTTCTATCATTTGCATTCTTTAACCCAATAAACATTGGATGATTCATGAACATATAAATGTAATTCATGTCAAATGACCACATGTCTGTCAGGAAGCACATACCTTCAAAACCAAAGTCAATTTAGTCATTTAATTACATCACATGTATGTGCAAAGTGTCACATGCTGAACATGCCATCTAAGCCAAAATAAATGCAAAACATTTTTATTTTTTATTCTTTTAAGCTTAATTTCTCAAACTTGGGGTTTTATGAGGTCTTTCTCGACAAGAACACTCTTTTCTACTTGAGCTACATTGTTTAGCCATTTTGTAATTATCTCTCTATTTTGCATTGTATACAAATATTGCAATGCATCGTCATGACATCATTCAACCCCCCACCCTTTCCCCTTTTGTAGGCTTGAGTCTGAGTGATGCCTTGGTATCATATATACATTACATGAGCAGTGATCAATCAGAACATCGCTTGGCCATTTCTGTCAAGTCAGAGAAATAACCTCGGAAGTAGTTGTACAAATACACATCAATTTGATGGGTTTGGTGATTCACCTCTGGCATAGTGCACCACTTATGTTGCAACAGTAAAGGCACAATAGTATTGTTGATTGCCCTTCCTCCTGACTATTGTTTTTGCAGCATTACTTTACCAAGGTTTGTTGGATTTCAACCAGATTTATCATGGGCTTTATAATGATGAGATCTTGAATAAATTCAATTTCCAGCGTCCCACAACATTATTTACGTTGTTATGTCCCCCCCTCCCAATCTTCAGTCATCCTAACCTTGATTTCTGCAGCAAAACTTTACCACAGTTTATTTCAACCAAATTTGGTAAGAGACTTTATACTGATGAGACCGTGAATGAATTTGAATTCCAGTGCCCAACAACATCATTTACAGGAGTTATACTCACTGATTGCATGTCCTTCTCTCTTTGGTTTCCACGGCATTACTTTATCAAAGTTTGTTAGTTTTCAACCAAATTTGGTATGGGGCTTTATACTAAGGAGACCCTGAAAGAGTTATATTTCCAGCATTTCAAACATCATTTACAGGAGTTATGCCCCCTGATTGCCCTTCCATCGTATTTTTGGTTTATGCATCATCACTTTACCAAGGATTGCTGGATTTCAACCAAATTTGGCTTGTAGCTTTATGCTGATGTGACCTTGAATGAGTTACATTTCCAATGTTCCACATTATAATTTACAAGAGTTATGAAACCTGACTGCCATTCCTCCTTTTGTTTCCACAGCATAACTTTACTAGGGAATGCTGGATTTCATCCAAATTTATTATACACCTTTGTATTGATTGACACCTTTTCCAGCATTCCCTGTTGTCATTTAGTGAAGTTATGTCCCCTGATTGCCCATTCTACAAACTTTGGTTTCCTAACACAAGTTTCTCTGTTTAAGGCCCTGCCAAGTAAACTGTAGTGAGCTGGACCCTTTGCGATGCACTTATCGCTAACAACTGTAGTTTGTCTCCTCCAATACTGTGTGCACTGATGTATAAAGGACACCCAACTGCAAACATTGCAGACCAAGATCTGCCACCTCATAATGCACTGCAAACAGCAACAGCATAGACACATCCCTTAATACACTGCATAACAGCATAGACCCAGATCTGCAATCACATAATGCATTGCAAACAGCAAACAGCATGGACCCATCCCATAATGCACTGCAGACAGAGCAGACACAGATATACCATCACCTAACCAGTCAGCCATTCATTCCATGTATGATTTCCATTGAATAACACAGACCCCGATCTGCAGCAATACAAGTTACATGTTAGTTTACCACAGTGTATGGAATGTTATAGCAGTCTTGAACACCATACTGTTATGTATGATGTTTATACAGTTAACTTTTGTATATGATTGTAAGTTGTATTGTTATTTGAAAATACATACTTAACTTTTGTCCAGTTGTTTACATAGTATTTTGCAACATGTCCTGTTGTGACATGGGTCAGGTAGGCAAGTATTTTTCCATTAGAATTACTCATATTCTGATGTGACATAAGTCATGGAGGCATCTGTATATGTATATGTATATATTTACATATTTTGGTAAATAATTTCATTCTTGTTCTAAAATTCCTGTTCTCAAGATCTGTCTGAGTTTACAGTTGTGTTGTTGAAATCAGATATAATTTGAGAGGAATTATTTATTTAAAATATTCATTGGAATTACTAAAGTGCTCATTAGCTTTTGGATTAATACATGATTTTAGGATTTATGTGAACTCATTCAAATACATTCTGGATTAAATCTTTGTCATACATCAGGACATTCAAGGCTTTTGTAATTCATTTGGAACATTCTATTATTTTGGACTTATGATTTGGACATTTAGGATTATTTGGAATTTAACTTGCAAATTATAAGTGTCTTTTGAATCTTCACTTTAATTGTCTGGAAATAAATTGCTTGTTGATTTTACTTGATTTTATTGGTTTCACTTCCTTTCTGTTACATATTTTAAGATCTAGAGTCATAACAATACACCCTCAGCTGGAAGTGAATGGTGTATGGGGTTCAAGACGGTCATAACATTCCATACACCCCAGTAAACTAACATGTAATGAATTTATTATCTCATAGACCTTTGTAGCCCCTATGATCTTTTGGATAAAGTTTCATTGTTAGTGTGTACTGCAAATCTCTTAGCTGCCATTGTTGACTATGCAGATGATTGTTTACAAACAGCATGCTAATTGTTAGTTACCTTGGGCTGAACAAAAATTGTACCAAACGACTGACAAAACAGCATTGTTCATGCAAAATGTAACCTTCTTTTGGGGGATATTTTCCACTTACAATAATCCATTC
Source organism: Margaritifera margaritifera (assembly GCA_029931535.1). NCBI lineage: Eukaryota > Metazoa > Mollusca > Bivalvia > Unionida > Margaritiferidae > Margaritifera > Margaritifera margaritifera. The sequence continues at coordinate 2,291,198 of JAQPZY010001580.1, forward strand.
AGTATCACATTTCTATGCATAATAAAATCATCTGATATATTTTGATAATAAATTATTTTCTGCATTTTTAACTTTTGAAGTGGAAGTTATGTCATTTTGTTTTACCCAGGTGTATATAGTATATGACTTACTTACACCTGGTTTGTAAGTTACACATGCTAGTCATGACCTTGTTGGAGTTCTTACACCCCACTAGAATAATATTTTAACAGAAATAGTGTATTTTATAATTTGATTATTGACCAATTATGATCCTAGAAGTTTGTTTATGAAGAAAATAAATTATGCATGAGCAGATCTGGGTCTACACTTTCCACAGTTAGATGCATATTATAAAGGGGTAAATACAAATATCTCGTAGAAAAACTTACCCACTCTTTACTGCCTCTATTGCCTCCTCAGCTGTGTCATAATTCAACTGCTCCATCTTACGGTACATATTGAACAGCTCAACCTGCCGTTTAAAGTACATCTCAACTGCACTCTTCTTCACTGTGGCATACTTGAAGTTCTCATTTTGATTTCTTAGCTGTAAATTATTATTATTATTATTATTATTATTATTATTATTAAGACACTTTATTGGCAAGAAAAATAAAATCCATGAATACAAAGCCAATAAATTCATAGTTATATATGTCTGTGTCTAAAGGACCAATCACTGACTGAAAGCTGTACAGTTACCCTCCCTCCTAATTACCATATTGTTTGCACTTTTTCATATACTTTTAAATAATTTTGCAGGGTGTATGAACAACTAAAGGTAAAAAAAAAAAAACATTCTTAAGTTTCTCAAATTAAAAAGTTTACTTGTAATAAAGAACATTCGCTGACCACAAAAACTGTATAGAACAGAAAATAATTATGATTTTATGGTTTGATGGTGTACTAAAAATGAGTATGAAAAATTGCAGACATTCCAGTATTATCATTATTATTCTTGTTGTTGTTGCTGTTGTTGTTGTTAACATGAATAAGATTGATATGTTATTACAGAAGGTTTAGAATTACAACAATATCGATTATTCTTTTTTCATTCTGCATGCTGTTTACATCCTTTGGTGAGAAAGACAGACCACAAATATTTCACTTCCAGACTATGAATATTTTTGCTTGATTTTTGCTGAGAAATTCCACTATCAGAGAAAAAAAAAAGTTACAAAAACATTGAACATAACAGAGCAGCCCAGGCTGTTTTTGACACAGTTCTATTCTTGACATGCTTGTTTGTCAATTACAATGGCTATGAAATGGTACAATGTTTCATGCAAAAAAAAACCCCAATACATCATCATGAATCTTTCTCGCCATCATTGAGATTCCAGATGATGCCAGTGTTCCATGAGAAACTGAAGAGAAATCTGCTACATGGAAGTGAAACAGTAAAATCCCAACCTCTTACAACTGCAATTATGACATATTGCCATAGAGGAATGAATAAACATATCAAATTAGCTATATTCAATAGAGTAAACATATCATAGTACAACCTGCCTGCACTTTGGGAATTCCTGCTAAATAATGAACAAATCAGCATGAGGTGTCATTAATATATGGTCAAATTTCCAATGCTGGGATATTATCTACATCACAACCAGGAAAATATGAAATCATTCAATCAATGAGTCATTAAATTTACTGCTTGACATGTTGAACACCAATCAAAATAAGTTCTTATGATAATATTTCATATTACAGACTCCGATTTTAAATGCACATGTAATTATATATTGTCATATGAATAAACAAAAAAGGCTCTTAAATGAAAAAATAGAGCATCTATGTAAAAATAAAAACAAAAAGACTCCAAAATGAAAAAGATATGAACCAATTAAGTATCAATAGAAGAAAATAATTCTCAGTTAAGTAAATGAATAATAAAGACAGCGTGTCGATGATAGTCTGGGTGTGTCAATAATAGGCACAAGATTGGCAGCAGAAAAAATAACAGTAACTTTCTTGAGACAGGTAAAGCAACACTGGTAATATAATTGCACCAACCAATCACGATAGGTGTTATATATTTCATGTTGCATGATTGTCTCAATTGAAAAGAGGTGACGTGTGCATTCAATTCATGCTATGTGTCAATAATGCTCCACGTGATCTATCTCTTTGTACAGTAAATGAAAAATTGTGAATTACCTTTTATTGCTAGGTATTAATTTTTTGGGGTTTTATGCTTGCTCCATGGCACAAATATAAAAATCGAACATAAATTATCAATCAGCAAAGTAAACAGAACTCTCTGACCCTGCAGAGGCACATCCTTGTATTTAAGTACCAATGAAAATGATGCTTTTAGCTTAACCACCAAAATTGCTATCCACAAAAATAAATTAACTCATAGGGCATTCTTGGCTAGAATTTCATTCAAAGTGCAATATGAACAATCATAGGTAGTTAAAATAAATGTTCACTCACCCGAGCATCATCAATTCCTGAAATCTTGGCATCTGGTCTGTCAAGCACAAGGAAAGCTGCCAGATTAGCAGTGTAGGATGCCACGATGATCATAGCGAATCCCGCCCACACCATTCCTAATACACGAGCACTGAAACTCCTTGGAGTACCTATAAAGACATAAGCTGAACTATTTTATGGGAAAATGTCCTGACACAATTCCAAACAAGAGTCCCTCGAAAGGACTGATGCTCTACTACAGTGGTTCCTAAACCCCGGGTCGTGACCCAAATGAGGGTCGTGAGGACCCTTGCAACCCTATACTGGTACTGCATTTTGGGTTGCAAAAAATGGTCTTTAGGGTCGCGATCACAAAAGTTCAGGAACCACTGCTCTACTGGCTAATGTCTGAAAAGAATTTCCTGGATTCACGGTAAGATCATTTGTTCTTTTCAACTGCTGAGTGTTGAAACTATCTCTGACATTCTTCAGTGATAACAAGATTTTCAAATTTGCTGCTGTGCTGGACATATTGGATGTCAGATTTACACCATTTCCATTTAGTACCTACCAGACATCATTAGAAGTCTTGTGGTGAAAGTGATATGACCAGCCATCTAGGAGAAGCAGTGATAACAAGACTTTTAAGATGGCCATATTAAAAGCGTTATCTATATTTAATCTATAATGTGTGTCTAAATCTTGTCCATGAAGGTAAGTAGTACTTTAGATTCTGGTCACTAGTAAACAGAATGTTTACTAGCATTTGAGTTCAAGACCAATCTTGCTGTCAATTAGACTGGGGTTTTTTTCTCCATTTTATTGCTTCACATCCTGTTGATATAGGTCAAGTAAAAATATGCATAAATAGGGATTTGGTAAACAAATGATTCGTTCCTGTTTTAGATCAGTCTGTGGGAATCCATTTGTGATCAGATTTTACATTGTGCCATTGAAATCAGATATAATTCGAGAGGAATTATTTATTTAATATATATTAATTGGAATGACTAAAGTGCTCATTGACTTTTGAATTAATACATTACTTTGGACTTTTGTGAACTCATTCAAAGACATTCTGGATAGTATCACTGTGTTATATCAGGACATTCAAGACTATTGGAACTCATTTGGAACATTCTATATTTTTGGACTTGTGATTAGGACATTTAGGATTATTTGGAATTTGATTCACAATATTGTAAGTATCTCTTCAATTTCACTTTGTATTGTAGGGAAATAAAGTGACTGTTGATATTACTTATATTGTTGGTTTCACTTTCTTTCTGTTACATATTTTGTAAGACCTAGAGTTGTAACAAAAGTCAGATCGGCACCATTTTCATTTACGATCAACTAAGCATCATAAGAAGTCTTTCAGTGAAAACTCCATGCTGATATGACCATTCATTTAGGTGGAGTAGCCATAACAAGATTTTGAAGATGGCCACTGTGGCAAGCATACTGAATGTCTGAATGGCACCGTTTTCGTTTAGGACCAACTAGATAAATAAGAAGTTGTTTAGTAAAAGCCCCATGTTCGTACAACCATCCATTCAATGTGGTGGCAATATTGGACATCAGATTGGCACTGTTTTGATTTAGGATCAACTGAACAGCATAAGAAGTCTTCTGGTGAAAACCCCATGGCAATATTACTTTTCATTCAGAAGGAGTAGCGATAACAACATTTTCAAGATGGCTGCTGTGTTGGCTATATTGGACAAGAAATCAGCACCATTTTCATTCAGGACTAAATAGATATTATAAGTCTTTTAATGAAAACCCCTTTTTTTGTATGATCATCCATTCAGGAGGAGTAGCAATAATAAGATGTTCATGATGGCTGCTGCAGCAGCCATATTGGACATCAGATCAGCACCATTTTCATTTAGGACCAACTAGACATCATAATAAGTCTTCTGGTGAAAACCCCCTGGCAATGTTACTTTTCATTCCAGAGAAGAAGCAATAAGATTTTCAAGATGGACACTGTGGTGGCCATATTCTAGTGAAAAAAATGGGATCCATGTCTGACCTCGCACTATAAGTGGGTTCGCGAGTTATCGAGGGATCGGTGTATCATTTAAAGGGTTATTTAACAGGTTTCATTTATTTCATAATTTCAGTAAAATTAATAATTAAATCTTTTACATGTTTATTTCTTTAACAGACCAAATAAGTATGTGTAATAGCGCAAATAAATATCTGTTAGTTGCTTTTTTCCAGATGGGCTTGCTGCATGAAAACCAAAAGCTGCTATTAACATGGTCACTGTACCCTACTACACCACTGAACAGCTTGAGCACTGGAAACTGGGTACAGTAATGAGTCAATCAAAGGATATAACTCAATAAATATGGTCTTTCTTGAAATTAAGATCTTGCTAATCTTAAGCTTCATAGCTATTATGATTAATATTTTTAAAAATGTTAATGCTAGTTTTCATAAGCCATTAAGATATTCTAAGTCAATTAAGGGCTATGTGGTAGTTTGTTGGTTGGTTGGTTGGTATTTAACGGCACTTTGAGCACATTATTGGCTATATCATGTCAAGGAAATGGGAGATAAGTGCCTTTCCCAAGGACAAACTGAGGTAGCTGACACGGGCTGGCCTGGGCAGGTATCAGTATATAATTTAACATTATTGATATTGTTGAACATGTTGACTAATAATATGAGAAAAAAAGAAAGCAACAAAAGACCGAATTGACGTGAGTAATCAAGCATTTTTAATTTTTTAAAATTAATTTTAATTTTAATTTTAAAAAATTGTGTATATCTTAGGGATGACAAAAGAGCTATACTTTGTTCCATACTGAGCCACATTTGGCCCGCGAACCATAGGCTGCCGACCCCTGTTCTAAGTTGTTCAAGGGCCATAACTCTGAAATATTGTCAAAATGTCATCATAATCGATGTCATCAGAGAACTTGTTAAGATCAAGCTACTGAGAAATTTTTTTTCAAATCAAATAAGGAATGTAAATGGTAGTGTACAGTCCAGTAGGATGCCTATTTTAAGTCAATCATGGGTCACAACTCCATAAAATATCATCCAAATCTGATCATAATAAAAAAGAAGACCTTGTTAAGATGCAACTACACTGCAGATCTGATTCAAATGAAACAAAAATGTAAATGCTAGGGTGTTCACATTCCAGTGGGATGCCTATTCTAAGTCAATCAATGGCCATAACTCTGTAAATTATGATCAAAATCTGGCTATCATCAAACTTATCTAAGCCCTTGTTTAGATGAAGCCTCTAGGTAAATATGATTGAAATCAAATAAAAGTGTGAATGCTACAGTGTTCACAAACCACTGGGGTACCTATTCTAAGTTAACCAAGGACAATACCTCTTTAGAACAACATGCCAAATCTGCTCACCACTGAAATTATCTGAGCTCTTGTTGAGGTGAAGCTTCTCAGCAAATATAGTAAAAAAATAAAATGAAAATGTGGATTCTTGAGAGTACACAAGGTTGTGCACATTTGGATGGATTGACAAACTGATGGACAGACAGACAGACACTGGCCATTTCTATATCCCCTTGCCAAAGTGGAGGGGGACAATTAAAGCATCTGTCGAAGGGACTAACATTCAAATGGCCAAAAAGAATTTCCAGGAATCCAAGAAAAGAATATTTCTTCTTTTTAACTGCTGAGTATTGAAACCATCTCTGATATTCTTGAGAAACTCAAACATACCAAATTTGGTAACAAAAATATTTTCTAACATGTCTGTGTTAACATGTTCACAAGACACCTGTAGGTGCAGGACAAAATTCTTTGTCATGGCCTTGACCTTGAAACTGGCATCAGATAGAAGATTATTCATCTTGTCTCAGACAAATGTCAAGATATACTGATATGCTAAGTTTGGTTAAATTTATAATTATTATTTTAATTAAAAAACCCAGAGTTATTTAAGTGGCATCATTCAAGGTATTCATCACATATATCCACAAACTGGATCAGATAAAACTCCATTCATACTTGTTTGTGTTATCATGCTTACAAGCCGGCACAGTGAAAAATCCTAAATGTGTTATCATGCTTACAAGCCAGTACAGTGAAAAATCTAAGTCAAGACCTTTAACCTTAAAATCAATATCCAGTGTTGACTATCAACTTGTTCATCCGAATGCAACTAAATACAAAGTCTGGTCAAAATTCACTTGTATATACGTACAAGTCACTGTGTTCATAAGCTCAATGCAGTACAAAAGTACAAGCAATGACTTTTGACTTGACTCCAAGTACAGTTACATCTGGTGGTTAAAACTCATTCACCAAAGTGCACATTTGTTGGTGGTCAGACATTCACCATTTACATTCAGAACCAATTAAATACTACCAGAGGTGTTTTAGTGAAACCCCAAAGTTAATGCCATCATTCGTACCAGAGTAGTGATAACAAGCTTTTCAAGATGGCCACTATGGTGCCATGCTGAAGGTAAGATGAGCACTATTTTTATTCAGAACCAGCAACATATTGCTATAATAGTGTTTTAGTGAAAACCCCATGTCGATAAGACCATTCATTCAGGAAAAGTATTAGTAGCCATATAAAGATTTTCAGGATGGCCATCAAGGCAACCATTTTGGGAGTTAGACCTGCATTATTTTAATATAGGAATAACTATATACTGCAAGAAAGAAGCTTTTCAAAAAAAATGTTGGTATGGGCATATATTTTGAAGAAATAGTTGTTACGAGGTTTTCAAACTTTGCAAGGTCAAATTGGCATCATTTTCATTTAAGAGCAACGACATGTAGTAAGAAGTGCTTTAGTGAAAATGCCATGTTGACACAACCATCCCTTGAAGAGTAGTGATAACAAGATTTTCAAGATGGCCACCATTTTTATTTATGACCAACTAGACATCAAATAAAGTCTTTTAAAGAAAACTCAATGAAAATATGACCATCCGCTCAAAATAGCCCTTGACTGTCAGAACTGAATGTTGTCAAAGAAGGTTGGAGTAATGCCAGTTTAGTATAAAAGCTATAAACCGTACTTCTAATTAACCCAAATACTTTAACAACAAGCTTTCCATAAAAATCATTGCTTAGTTTTTAATTGCAACTTTAATGTAGAATTATTTTAATTTTTTCTGCAATCTTTCATCATCAGAAGTCTTTTGGTGAAAACCCCATGGTGATATGACCATCCATTCAGAAGGAGGAGTGACAAGATTTTAAAGATGGTGGCCATAATGGATGTAAAATCAGCACCATTTTTATTTAGAACCAACTAGACATTATAAGAAATCTTTCAGTGAAAACCTGATGTCGATATGACCATCCATTGAGGAGGAGCCATAAAACAAGATTTTCAAAATGGCCACCATGGCAGACATACTGAAGGGCAGAATGGCACAATTTTCATTTGGGGCAAACAAAATATCATAAGAAGACTTTTAGTAAAATACCCATGTTAATATGACCATGCATTCAGGAGGAGTAGTGATAACAAGATTTTCAAGATGGCCCCTGTGACAGGCATATTGGATGTCTGAGTGGCACCATATTCATTTAGGACCAACTAGACCTTGGGATGAATGTGTGTAAAGTTTCATGGCAATTATCCAAGTTGTTTAGGATAAGTAGTGATAACAAACTTGTGCTAATGGATGGATGAGCAGATGATGGATGGATGGATGACACACATCTGACAACAGGTCATCCCATAATCTCTTCTGGTCTACACTGGTCATAGAGCTAAACAAATTAACAGGGCATAAAAAGAACCCATTACCAGCATAAAAAGTACCCATTACCAGCATAAGGTATTTTAAACTTCTGACCATCTTAAACTTCTGACCATCTTAAACTTCTGACCATCTTCTGACCATCTTAAAAACAGGGTTAGGTTTGGTTTTTTTTGTTTCTGGTACATCAACAAATGAAGGTTATATTGTGCTGAAGCCAGTAAAGCGCCAAGCCCAGGAACATACTATGTCAGTGCCATCAACAATGAATTTACCGAATTTATGCCCAAGGACTGTCACTATTAACACTGTTGCCTGTTGCATGGATTAATTTCCACTTTGGTAAATATATGTGCATGATTAGATCTGAAGTGTAAGTACTTTTAAAGTTTAAATATTTTACTTACCATGAATTTTACATTTTTGTTGGATATACTCCCACTGACTGTCGATGAGCTTCGGTATGCAGTAACGTTTCTTTCATTGTTTTTACTATATAACTGGCTTTCATCTTTTCACTACCATGAATTGTGATGGTGAATTCAATTAATATTCTCATGAGAACATTCTATGCTATGAAGTAACTTGTAGTATAATTTCTATCATAAATGTCATCAAATCTTGTAGCTTAAGATTTTCACTGACTAAGTTTGAAATTTACTTTCAAAATGCCTAATTATCATGATTAAGCATCGCTACCATGTTTATCATAACAACAGAAGTATCAAAGAAGTTCAGGCAGTCAATGTTTACATGTTAATTCATTTGCACGTGTCAGCTGCATGCTTCCCAGTACAATTTGTCAATGACTTTCTGACTGAGAAGTCACGTGGTCAGTTGCAGAAGAATATTTTATGATATCAAAACAAATGTTCATGGTGCTATCTCCTTTATAATTCGAGGTCATGAAAACAGCACAAATGAGGATACAATTCAAAATGATGATTTCAACATGCAACATAAATAATCATTTTGCGTACAAATCATTATTGGATCAAGCAGTTAAAATTCATGATCAAGTTCTAGAGTCATGTAAATTCAATTCTGAAAGTTGAAGAATCTCCATGAATGTTTTAAATTTAAGTTGCAAGATTATAGTGATAAAATGATTTGTGAATTATTAGAATTCAGCTTTCACATTGGTTACAATCATTTATTCTCTGAGAGTCAAATTTATTAAAATATTCAATCCCAACAACATTTAATCAGAAATTATAGTGCAGCCAGAAAATGTCCTACAGAAGTTCAAAAATATTTAAAGAAAAAACTTGAATGTCACACTGTGATTGAACCGATTAATTCCAATCCATTTAATTCAGAAATAAAAATCTCACTATGTATACAGCCAGACTGGCTATGATCTTCCTCAATTCATTTTTTTCGTTTTTTCTTTAATGATGGACTCCATAGGAGGTCAGAGCTAAACAGGATCTCAGCTTTGACAAAAAATCATGCTTTTTCTTATATATATGGTTCTATTTCTTGCTAAAAAGCATGTTTTTGTTTATGAGCATCCCTACAGACAGACACTTATTAATGACTGTTATGATGTATACCTTTGCTATGTCTTACATATGTAAACAATGTGTCAGAACTGTTACAATTTATCTGAACCGTGTCACAATTTATTAGAATTTTGTTGCAATTTAACAGAAGCATGTTACAAGCTGACCTTCCCCTATTCCACTGTTGAGCAGGACACCCCAGGCAAACCACATGGCACTAGATAGGTTCAGAGCATCTTCCTCTGTCTCCTCACTTTTTGCCATCTTGAAGCGGCCAAATGGACTGAATCTGTCTAGGAGATACAACACCAGAGCCACTACATGTACGGACAGGCCGACCAGAATCCATAAGGTGTCCTGGAATGGCTGCAGGAATGATGCAAGGCTCGAGTCTTTCTGAGACTGAAAAAGAATTGAATTTTAATTTTTATGAAATATATATTGGAATTATTTTATATGGGTGTCAGATGAAATAGAGACAGGTGTATTTATAGCAGATGCAACAAAAAAAAAAATACATTGTTGATGTGAAAAACCATCCAGTAGGTGCTGAATATCAAAATATGCATAAGTTTTATGATACCCTTGCCAATGAAGTTGTGTGGGGTGGGGGTGGGGGGTGATATAGCATTTTCCCCATTCGTTCATTGTTTTTTTTTTTAAATTTTGTTGGTTCATTTGAGTGCTTGTTTGTTTATTTGTTATGTCCCCAATATTTTGAATCCTATTTCACCTACACTCATGAAAATATGCATGTGAATTCATTTCAAGGAGAGTAATTCAGCTGTACCAAAAAGTAGATGTGTGTGACCTTATTATCAAGCTTGAGTGACTTTTGTATGTTCAACTCTCAATTTGTTATACTCTCAATATCTTGGACCCTACTTCACCTGCACTCATGAATATTGGTATAAGGATATAGCTCAATGAGAATAACTCAACCATACCAAAAGCAGTTCACTGAGAATTAAGGACTTTTGTATTTGTAGCTACAGTACAGCTCACATGATTTTTCGGAACGCCACGCATCACGGTGGGGGACTTAATCCCCTCCACTCTAGCTCCACGATAACACTCTGCAATGGAGGCATAAATTGGCATACATACCTACAAATCACCACCGCGTTTAGGCAGGCACGCCGATGTAAACTCCACCATGGAGGGGCTAGTCGACATTACTGATTGACATCTGAACAGCCAATGAATGAAGACCAGCTATGGAAAGACGGAGACGTCAAAAGTGATTTACAACCGGATACCATTTGAAGAATCAGTCGTCTTTATTTCGATCATATTTGGACAATAAAAAAATAATTTCAAAAGGCTTGTATATTCAGTACACATTACTGTTTATAAAAGGTTGATCGACTTCTTTTGCAATAAGTTTATGATTTTAATTTACTTCAAAGAAATATGAACAAACTTATGCACTGACTTGACGAGAAGCACACATTGCTGAGCTTCTCAAGCAGAATAAATTTATCATTTTGTTCCAAAGGAAAGTAATTCTCTGAGATATGGACAATTAAAATCCAAATTGACACCCGCTTCTGCTTACCCCCCTCCCCCAACAACAACAAACCTAAAACACTGAATTTACACTGAAAAGCAAACCACGTGCTTAGTCTTTAAGCAGTAATAGCAGAGTCACGAGGCTGAATATTATGACTGCATGTGTACTGTAAGGGACTGACCATTTAATATATAGGGTTTATATGTTGTTTTGTTTTTTTCGACCGGGATATGTTTTGTTCTTTCATCACAATATTTATTTACTTTAAGTGAAATATAGAACGGATTAATGTCTACTACAAAAATCAGAGAAAAACAATTGTTTTCATGCATTTACATACCCCCTCTCAGAAAATTCAATTGTCTCTCCCTAATAAAGACTTGACTTCAGCGGATGTTCTACAGAAATCAAGGCAGTGACCATTGTGAACACTGTTGTAAAATATTAACAAGGGTTTGCATCAAAGGATGATGTAAGTTTCAGCTTGGGAACAGTGTGTTTTTATTACACGAAGCCATCTGACTTGGCGCGTTGTACTTTACAGCCGCAATTATGGTCCCGCCATTAACAACGGAAGTTAGATAATTGTTAGTAATTAATCTGAACTCAGCTTATTACCAAAATGAAAAATAATATGGAAAATTCTAAAATCTGAGATGTTCAGAGATTTTAATTTCCAACAAGTTTAGAGCATTTTGCATGAATGTATTGTCTCCACGTGTATCCTATTAATTGCTCATTTTTCTACGGCGAAAATATAAAAATAAAATATACACTTTTAATTATTTCTACACAGATATTAAAGAATGCAGATTCCTATTTGTGACTGTTAGAGCCTTTGGTTATTGAGGGTGTTTCTGTATGTGGTATATTGCTTTACAGCTAGAGAGCTCGAGTTATTGTGGCCCAGTGGATAAAATACTTTTACTTCGGCTCCCTCCCCCCCCCCCCGAAAATTCCTGCGGATGCCCATGAACACACACACAACTTTAGAGCATGTGCTCAGGAGTTCCTGTGCAGTGGTGGGAAAATTTCTTTCTTTTTTGCTCCATAACGCTATAATTTCTAGCATGTTATATACTTTTTTACCACTACTGAACATTTCCAGATTTCAGTTTGTGTACGTTGAGATTTATAATCAGTCAGATTTTAATATTTTAATTCTGACGATTGACTAAAAATGTTGACATGTCAAGCAGCGAAAAAGAAAAATTTTGGTTAACATTAATAAGCATTTAAGTGTTATTTTTGAAACTCGCATTAGTGAAAAACTCTTCAAAACATAAGCAGAATCACGAAAAACTTTAATGGCAGGAACATCTTTTTGGCTTAGTGTGAATGAGGCGGCCGCTAATTGAAGAAAGCTAGCCAATCATGGAATACTTAAACTTTTACCGAAGCATGTACAAAAAAAAAAAGGTTTTTAATAGTAATAGATTACAATGACTTGAGCAGTAGTGCTTTGGATTCCATATTTTATGAGAGAGAGAGAGAGGTGGGGAGGGGTCTTTTATTGATCATTTTTCTGTATTTTGCATAGTATGCGATGGAGAGAGAGGGGAACTTTACTAAGAAGAGTTAATGATCTAAAATTATTCATCTTATTTTCTGTATTATGCATGTTATGCAATAGGAAAACGAACAGAAAAAAAAGTTTGTCAAATCAATGGCAAAGAAAACAAACCTGCAGAAGCGCTGCTGTTGTACTTTTAGGTTAACAGTTAGCACATGAAATTAACACGTCAATATCAGCAGTGTCAACTACATGTATCTAGGATGACCTTTTGCGACCATTTGTGATTTTTTTTAAAAACCGCTACTTTGTAATTAATGCAAATTAGTACAGTTTAAAATAAAATAACGATGTGAAATCTTAATAATGCTTTATTTAAGCGATTGGATGTCAGAAAAAATCGTACAATATGCGAATAAGTACTCATGCATGGAGTAACCATTGGAACTTGTGCGATTTTGTTTCACTTCAGTCAGGTATGACTGCAGCTTTGTTATTAATTTGTTCGATGTTTATCGTTATTTTCATTGCAGGTAGTACAATATCACTGACTTTCATATGATCATTAAAATTTTGTATTGTGTTTACTAAAAAAGAAATAAGGATATGCATGCATGTTTAGATTCCGATAACATAGTATTGAAGAAAAAAAAATTAGTATTAATACAGTTTGCGAGGCATTGTCATTACGTTATCATCTAAAATATGATTTGGTACTATGTATCATACATTATCTTCGTTAGAACAAGGAAATATTTATAATTAACTGAATTACTACGTTTTTTTCAGTATAAAAAAGTTAGCAAATTGCTCCCCAGAGGGATAAAGATGTAGATAAATCAGTGCCCCCTCCCGTCTCTCTCTCAACCTCTGCTTGCATGGGTGATAAACAGTAAACCACGCCCATATTATTGAGACCACGTCCACTCCGCGGTGGTGATCGGATGCGACTCCGCGAGAAAGCGTGGTGTGCAGGGCTATTCTCCGCGACAACTCCGTCAGGACGCGTGGAGTGATGGTGGAGGGGTTTTTCTTAATCCTCTCCACTCACTCTCCAGCGCCACCACGATGCGTGGGGTTCCGAAAAATCACAAGAGCTGTACTGCATCTGTTCATTGCATCCTCAATATCTTGGACACTACTGTAGTATCATTTATTTTCATGAGTCTCAATTTTCATGGTTATGTAAAAAAAAAAAGAGTTTTTTGTGAGTACTTAAATTTGTGGTTTTGCCTGTCAAAGTTTGCGTATTTGTAGGTATTTTCGTGGCTTAACCTCTACAAATACCCAAAATAAAGAATACAAAAGAACAAAACTATTCCAACAACAAACAGTCAAGATCAATCACTTACACTCAACATCAAAGGGAACCGAAGCAGAAAACAACACTAAGTTATTAGAGTACATGTATGATACATACCTGCCATATTCCCAGATAGTGTTGGGGGTTTTCTTAGACTCAAAAAGTGTGTTTTGAGGTCCCTAAGGGGGTCAGTATGCGTGACCCAAAAAAAGCAATGTCATCCAATGAGAATAAGCTATATTTCATATAAGCCTATAGAAAATGATCGGAAATTCAAATCTGAATAAAGTAAATATCTTGTCTGTTTTCTTTAAAGCATTTAATACACTTACAAAAAGAAAAAATAGTAGACTTAGCATTGTCAAATATCATCACAACACACACACACATATTTGCAAACACTCACATAATCACACCCACACTGACAGTTTAAAAAAAAAACACACCAAGTTTCCGTCTTAAAAATCCACTGGATGGCAAAATATTGACTGAATTAGATCAGTCTTTGTGGCTCTCAATAGTTCAATAGTGGTTTGAAGGTAATGCAAGTGTCATTTGTATTCATCTTTGCACTCATTAAAGACTGGATGATACTGTTTTTCAAGCTTCCCTGCTGGGTTCTCTGAGCGAATCCTGGTCAGAACTGAGTTGTTCTTGACAGCCATAACGTTAGCATTGTCAGAACTGTATGCAACGCAGTTTGACTATGAGATATGCTTGTCTCTATAAAATACACATCACATTTGGGACTGACCACTTCATTGGGTGAAGGTGGGGGGGAGTGGGGACATAATATTTTCAAGCTTTATGGGACTTTACAGGTAATACAGCAGTAATAAACAGTATGGGTGTTAACACTATATCAAAACAAATCAACTGTGCAAACACGAGAGTGTGCTTATTATTGTCTTTCAATGAATCTATTTCATTGCTAAAATCATCCTGACAAGCATGGATCAATTAATAGTTGGTATTTTAACAAGATTAAGATAACAAATAATAATAAAGAAAACTAATTTGAATGTTCAATTCAGAGTGTCGAATATGTTCTGGTTTGTCCCAATGTTACATACAGGTGGTGCTGCTATTTGGATGGATGTCATACACTCCAGAATGATGTATATCAATATGTTGTTTGCAGTATGTGCACAAAATTAAATGCTCCCCCTTGCTGCTGTGCTTCACAAAGTAAAACTCCGTCAACCAGAAGTTCTGAAATTTAGTTTGGTTTGGCTTTGCTTGCTTTGATGATAGCTTGTTGCTTCCAGAATCACAGGAAATGCATTTAGACATTTTGCCTTAAAAAATGAATCAGACTTGAACACTATTCTGACAACTGAAATAACCATGCTTTGCATTTTATATATGGAGTAAAATCTGACTTCAAAGAAATGTTGCCGCTGTTCTCAAACTTGCCAATAATCTTTAATACAGATTACTTAAACATTCTCATTCAAGGCAAAGATGTGTAATAACTTTTGTTCTTCAATACGCATCTCTTTGATTTACCTATAACGTAAAACGAATTGGATTGTTCCACTTTGTGAACTTTACCGATGCAAATTAGGATAATGCAGTCTTCTGTTATGCATATTGAATTTTTAATATGTGTCCATGATTGTAAGTTGTACTTTAGTTAGATTATGGTAAACAACATGTTTACATAGCATTTGAGTTCAAAGCCGGTTTTGTTTGCAGCTGGACTGTTATTTCCATGTCTTGTTGTGACAAAAGTCAGGTACACAATGTAATTTTCCATAAAAATTACTCTTATTCGGTTGTGAGAATTGTCATGTGCACCTATTTATATATATATGGGTGTAGTAAACAAGAGATCATTTGGGTTCTAAAAGTCTTATTCTAAACATCAGACTGCAAAGAATCTATTTTAATAATTGGATGTTATAGTTGTGAAAACCAGATATAATTCAGAGAGAGGAGTTATTTATTTAAAATATTCATTGGAAATACTAAAGTGCTTATAGATTTTAGGACTTTTGGGGATTTATGTGAATTTATTCAAAACATTCCAGATTACATCATTGTGGTACATCAGGACATTCAAGATTTGTGGTATATCAGGACATTCAAGGCTATTGGCATTCATTCAGAACATTATATATTTTTGGACTTCTGACACTTAGGATTATCTGGACTTTAATTCACATTATTGTAAGTGTCTTTTCAATTTTCACTTTAATTGTCTAGAAATGAATTGCTTGTTGATTTTACTTGATTTTGATGGTTTCACTTTCTTTCTGTTACATATTTTTAGGCAATAGAGTCATAACACTTCAAAGGACTTGACACATCACATTAGCTATTGTCAGTCAATTAAGTAATATCTGAACTGGTGGTTGTTTATACCTGACCACCTTACCTTTTAATTGCCTCTGTGACAATTAGCTGTATAAACTGCCCCAAGGATAGTTTACATGAGTTCTAAGCAGGACTGTTTACCATTGATATATGCTATATGTTACGGGCATATATTGAGGTGGTGGGTTTTTCTCCAAAGATTACTGAAAATTGTGTTTTTCGAAACACAACTGTGTCAGTGAGTTGGGGAGGAAAAAATTGTCTTTTTAGCGTGACACATCGTGTTATGGCAGGTTTGATGATATCTTTCTTAAAATACTGTCCATAAAGTTGCACCATCATTAATTTCTGATGACCATTGCATTAACATAGTGTCTTAAGAGTGGTAAAATTCAACTTTGATCCCGGTCAGTTTGGATAATGTCATCGCTCCACATGTGAACCAAACACAAGACCAGGTGCTCTTTGCTCAATGCAGTTAGCAAGTTGTATCAACATTTGATATGTTCAAAGTGCAAAGATGCTAACTAAATTGAAAAACAATGGAATTACTGCTTTGTTTGAGCTTGCTTCATGTACAAACCAACTTCAACCACTAGACTTTACAATAAGTAAAGACTACAAAGAAGAATTAGAATCACATTTCCACAACTGGTATGCTAAACAGTTCATGGAGACCATCAGAGAAAAGGCGAAGATCAGTGTACTGTATTAGTGGACTTTAAAAACTCATCAATGAAGCCAATTCATGTTGAATGGATAATCAATTTGAATAAATATTATATCTAATTTTCATATACTAGTATCATTTATTATTCTTTCTTTCATTTTCAATAATGCTAGCATTTTTATACCTTGTGCTTTTTCTCATTTTTCTCTATATTTACTTACCTCACAACATATAAATTTAAGGCAGTGAGTGGAAGTTACAACTACTTGATATTGTATAGATACATGTGCACTGAAACAATATAAAATGCTTTAAAATTCTTTTCCAAATGGCTAAAAAAAAAAACAACATGCAAAAGGTAATACTTTATTACCAGATTACATTAATGATATAGCATTATTAAATCGCTTTGTTGATCTTTAGGATTGAAACAGTAAGAAAATGGTGGGGAGGGGGGTTCTTTATCATAAGTGGCTAATTTTTCATTGGGTCTTTAAAATTTATGGCTCGGGGCAACAATGAAATCCACAACAATTGGTACCCCACAAAAATTTGTGATACTATGGTATTGCACCTACACTTGTGAAAACTGACATGCGTTTGCATCTCAAGGAGAGTAACTCAGCCATACCAAAACTAGGCTGCTGTGACCTAATTTGTATACTCTAGTGACTTCTGTATTTTCACCCCTACCACATTAGGTCACTGCAACAGGATTTTCATGTTTGAGTGATTTATGTATTTTCAGCTATTCACTCATTATAACACCCTAATTATCTCAAACTCTATTTCATCTACTCTCATGAAAATCAATACATGGAGGAATCTCAAAAACTGTAACATAACCATCCAAAACTAGGTTACTTTGACCTAATTTTCTCACTTGAGTGGTATTTTTACTATCAGCCATTGTTTCTAATATTCTCTTCATCTTTAACCCTATTACATCTAGAGTAATTAAAACTTTGTTTTGACTCTACACTGATGAGACTCAGTATTTTGATGCATCCCAACAAGCAGTATACTACAGTAATATTTTCTTCCTCCACATGGTGGCTCAGTCATTAGGTTAGATGCACAACCAATGGGTAATGGGTTCCAATCCTATCCAAACTAGTCTTGGTCTGCTGTCTTAATATATCTCCATGTAAGGCACTTCCATTGTGCTTGTGTCAATCCTCAATACAAGTCTGTATATCGCTCTCATCAGTGAGGAGATTTAAGTTAAAGAGTATACGCCTTGTTAAATCAAATTTATAGTTTCATCTGCAACAGGCTGCATCTTCCTGGCTCATATACCTGATATCATATACCCCTAAATACTGAATTATTATGACGGGAGTAAGATCATAAACCAAACAGTGCAAGCAGAAAATCCACATTTTTTTACTGACATGTTTTTAAGAGTGACACAACCAAGCAAAAGCAGCATGTGAGTGAAAAGCAGAATCTGTACAATTCCTTCATATCACAGACAAATTCCAATGACAGAGAGAAAAATGAAGAGAGCATACCTTTTTGACCAGGATTGTCAGCTTGTAGTACTTGCAAGGTTCTGTCTGTCTGCATGTATGGTTTAACAGCACATCAGCACAATTCTGGCCATATAGTGTCTAGCAAATAGGTAGTAAAAATGGCAAGAATTGGAGAACTCAATATGTTCTGCACTCTGAGAGTTGATAGTCAGTGGACTAGAATCATGTATCCATTCCATTGCAAAGACAGAAAAACAGACAGTCCAACGGACAAACACTGAGACAGCAGGTATAAGCATCTCTTTTTGACAAGAATGGTCAGAAGCCAGTACTTCAAGGGTTTGGAGAACTCAGTATGTTCTGCCCTCTGAGGGCTAATAGTCAGTGGGCTAGAATTATGTATCCCTTCCTCCCACGGTTAATAATTAATGGGCCTACACTATTATCTGCATCATAGGGAGACAGAGAGTGAGAAAAGACCGACATAAAAACACACTAACCTAGTCATGAATACAGTACAGCAGCATACCTTCTTGACAAGGATAGTCAAACCCTGGTACTTGAAGGGTTTGGAGAACTCAATATGTTCTGCTCTTTCTGGGTCGATGGTCAGTGGGGCTACAATCATGTCAGCTTCCCCTCTTACCAGCTCTCCTATCATACCATTCCACTCCTTGGTCTTTGAGTTATTTTTCTGAAATGACACACACTTAATCACTGACCAGTTTGCATCAATTACAAATGTACTGTTTGGCCACTGTCAGATTAATGTGAGTATTCAAGATCAATTACAAATGTACTGTTTGGCCACTGTCAGATTAATGTGAGTATTCAAGATCAATTACAAATGTACTGTTTGGCCACTGTCAGATTAATGTGAGTATTCAAGATCAATTACAAATGTACTGTTTGGCCACTGTCAGATTAATGTGAGTATTCAAGATCAATTACAAATGTACTGTTTGGCCACTGTCAGATTAATGTGAGTATTCAAGATCAATTACAAATGCAGATTAAGTACATTAGTCCTTGCAATCCGAGTACTCAAAATGTTATTCAATACTGGTACTGAAACAAGATTAAAAACACTTCTGTAATAGTGAAGTTAAAATACCAGTTGGGAATATTAAAAAACTTTGCAAAGTTTAAGAAACACATGAGGACTGTCAAATAGATCACAATAATAAATTAGTAAGTTATTTCTGCATTGGTATTAAAATTAAATTAATCTACATTATACTTTTAAATCTAAATTTGTCAAATATGGTATTTATCCATATATAACCATCTTTAAAAACATAAACTGGAACAAAATAACATTCACTGAATATCACTTACTGATACTGAATTGAGGCATAGGAAATTATCAAATTTATGTTGCTGTCACTTAGGACCAACAAGACATTAAAAGAAGTCATCTGGTGTAAACCCCATGTCAATATGACTTTTGTTCAGAAGTAGCGATAACAAGATTTTCAAGATGGCTGCTGTGGTGGCCATATTGGATATCAAATTGGCACCATTTTCATTCCTTTCTATCTATACTTATCTCACATATCGATATAAGGTAGTGAGTGGAAATTACAGCTATCGGATACCTTATCGATACATGTGCATTGAAACAATTGTTTTTCTTCAAAGGGTTACAATAAAACAAACACGTGTAAAGGCTAATAGTTTATTACCAGATTACAGTATTGATGTTGATTTATCAAATACTAGTAGCTTTGCTAATCTCAAGGAAACAAACACAGAACAAACATGGAGAAGTAGCAATAAGATTTTCAACATGGCCATGGTGGTAGCCATATTGGACAGCATATCGGCTACATTTTCATTTAGGACCAACTAGACATCATAAGAAGTCTTTAAGTGAAAAACCAATGTTGATATGACCATCCATTCAGGAGGAGCAGCGATAACACGATTTCCAAGATGGCTGCTGTGGTGAACATATTGGATATCAAATTCATACCTGCCAAAGCCCTTGAGAGGCAAAAGTGTAATCCAAGTGGACAAAAAGAGTAATCCGAGCAAAAAAGGAGTAATCTACATATAATATGCTATATTTTCTACTAACCTGAATCAGCAGCTAGTTCCAGTCTTTGTACAAAAATGGATACAATATAAATGGATCAGTTCATGTTAAACATATTTACAAGTGTTTATTTAATCCTCCAAAGTAGATGAAGGAGGCAATGGAAAGGGATATCTCTTAACAAAGAATCTGACACTCTTAAAGCTTTTTGACTGTCTTTCATTTACATCAGCAACTGAAGCATTTAAAAGCACTTCATCTCCATATGGGAATTTCCATAGATTTAAATTTCTTTTTTTTCTGATAACCCATCCTCTTCATTACTTCTACCTTTACATTCATCTCCTTTTCTCTTCTGACTTCTAACAGACTTGCTTTAGTGTTACTCTTCATCACTCTTTTTTCCCTGTTTCTCTCTGCAGACTCACTTTCCTTTTGAAAGAAAGCTAGTAGAGCTGTACAAAGCTCAAGTAAACGGCTAATACATTTGCCAAGAGATAACCATCTTGTACACACATGCTTTGAAACTTTATAATCTTCAAGGTCAAACTCATCTTGCAACAGCTCGAGTGCCTGTTTCCTTTTACTACTTTTCTCCAAATAATAGTATATGTCAATTGACAGACTACCAATATCTACTACTAATTTATCAGCAGCATTTCATGCAGCAAGGTGCATCAAATGACAGGGACAACCTGTTACATAAACTGATGGAGATGTTTTCAAAATGTAGGATGCAACTCCTTTATGAATAACTTATGCATTATCAGCAGAAAACCCCATATAGTTCTGCCAACTTATGTTACATTTTTTCAACACATTGTCGAGCAAATCAAAAATGTTTTCTCCAGTGGAAGCTACCGTCAATTCTGGTAAGGAAAGAAGAACACTCATGATTTTGCCTTTTTCATTATCAAAGTATCTAACACAGATAGGGTACAACTTTTTGTCGTCGTAATCACTACTCCCGTCTGTAGCAACACTATATGGTCCAATTTTCATGGTCTCTGCTATTTTCTGTGAAGTATCTTTTGATAAACACTGAACAATATTAGATGTTTTTGTTCTTGCACATACATATTTTTCTGCAATTTTGGAATCTGGGAACATCCATTTAAATAAAGGACCAGCATGGTCTGCTACTGCTAGGGGAAGTCCGTGTTCTATTAAGAACTCTGTAAATAACACCTCTGCATTTATTACACTCATGTCTCTACTGGAATTTTGCTGTAAACAGGCAGTTACTTTAGTATTCGAATTAGTGATATTGGCTAATTTGATGTGCTTCTTTGTTTTCAAGTGTTTATCTACATCAAATTTACCACCATGACCGATCATAAAATCCGTTCCACAGAGCTTGCATCGGGCATGATGCTGCCCCAGACTGGGGCGCTGTATTACGTCATCCATGTATTCATCTTTGAATCTTTGGAGGATTCTGGTTTTTGTCTTTTTCTGCTCCATCTTGTTAAAATTATTTTTAAAATTTCTCCTCTCCTACACACTGAACAGAATCCATTTGACGACTTTTAGCGCCAAATAACTATAGACTGGTTCTGTGTGAAATATGAATCGCAATAATAAATCTGAGACCAAAGTTTCAAAGTAGAAAACCAGTCTGTTCTCTTGGAAATATGCTCTACAAGCTACTATAAATAGAATGTAAGGATAGTGTAAGGATAGTGTTAGGAAAGTACATGTACATGTAGGTCAACCGTGGACAACTGTACTGACTTTCAACAAACTAGCTATGGACTGGTTCTCTACCAAATATGAATCAGAACAACGAATCTGATGGATTGGGTTTAAAAGTATAAAACCAGTCTGTTTTATTGGAAATGTGACAGCTGCTATAAATAGAACATAATGATAGTGTACTTTTGGAAAGTGCATGTAGGTCTAAGTTGCTCACGTGTATTCTTATACGATAGTTACGCAGAAGCCTTCTTTTCTGGAATATGATGTGTGGGAATAATGAGCTGTTAATAAAAAGGAGAATACAACTTTTTATTGCTTTATTTGTATATATTTTTTTTTAAAATTTATTTTTAAACGAAAAAGCGTAATCTATAGACATGCGAGCGTAAGTCATAATTCAGTGAAAAATAGCATAATGATTACGCCAAAAGCGTAATGGTTGGCAGGTATGCAAATTGGCACCATTTTCATTTATGACCAACTAGACATTATAAGAAGTCTTTAGGTGAAAACCCCATGTCAATATGACTTTCCATTCAGAAGGAGTAGCAATAACAAGATTTTCAAGATGGCCACTGTGGCAGCCATATCGGACATCAGTTCTACCCCATTTTCATTTGGGACCAACTAGACATCATAAAAAGTCTTTTAGTGAAAACCCCATATTGATATGACCATCCATCCATTCAGGAGTAGTAGCAACAACAAGATTTCCAAGATGGCTGTTTTGGTGGCCATATTGGATATCTGATCAGCACCATTTTCATTTAGGATGAACTAGATATCATAATAAGTCTTCTGGTGAAAACCCCATGTCAATATGACTTTCCATTCAGGAGGAGTAGTGATAATAAGATTTTCAAGATGGCCACTGTGGTAGCCATATTGGACATCAGATCGGCCCCATTTTCATTTGGGACCAACTAGAGATCAAAAGAAGTCTTTTAGTGAAACCCCATGTTGATATACCCATCCATTCAGGAGGAGTAGCAATAACATGATTTTCAAGATGGCCATCGTGGTGGCCATACTGGATGTCCGAGCGTCACAATTTTCATTTAAGACCAACTAGACCATGGGATGAATGTGTGTGTAAAGTTTCATGGCAACGCTCCATGTAGTTTATGAGGAGTAGCGATAACAAACTTGTGTTAACGGACTGATGACAGGCGGTGGACGGATGACAAACAGCGGACAGATGACAAACAACAGACCATCCAATAAGCTCTTCTGGTCTATGACCAGCAGAGCCAAGAACCGCAGTCTAGTAGAATATAATAATTCCAATACTGATAATGGTGTTACATTATGAAAACCATCATATTATACAAAAAGTTAATTGAACAAGTAATTACAATAAATTAAATGAATCTATTCTGCATTTTAAACATTTAAGAGTAATCAAGTGAATATTCTTCATTCCAAGTTTCTGTATAAAAGACATCTACTTTACCTTTGAAAGTGTACCAAAGCTGCCATCTTTGCTGAGGTGAAGGTCAAAGGTGAAGTTGATTTTCTCAGTAAGCCCTATCAACATGTCCATACAGTATCCATAGCAACAGTATGTTGTGGTCTCACCTGGAATATCATAGAATTCTAGTATACGGAAAATATCAAGATCATTATCATGGTTCAAACAGCTAACAATGTAAAAACTAGTCTTTTGTGAGAGAGAAAGCGAGAGAGATTCTGCATAAAAGGCAATGAAACAAGAGTCTTTTGAAGGGACTAATGCTCTACCAGCCAAAAAGAATTTCCATGAATCCACAACAATTCTATTTATTCTGTCTTTGTAGTCTTTTTAACTGTACTTAAAACGTCTCAGATTCTTGAAAAACTCTAATGTACCAAATTTGGTGGCAAAAATATTTTCTTATCTGTTTGAGTTAACATGTTCACAAGATACCTGTAAGTGCAGTACAAAATTCTTTGTCAGGGCCTTTGATCTTGAACCCAATCATGGATATCTTGAACCTAATCATGGACATCTTGAACCTAATCCAGAACATCTTGAACCTAATCATGGATATCCTGAATCTAATCATGGACATCTTGAACCTAATCATGGACATCTTGAACCTAATCATGGATATATTGAACCTAATCATGGACATCTTGAACCTAATCATTGATATATTGAACCTAATCATGGACATCTTGAACCTAATCATGGACATCTTGAACCTAATCATGGATATCTTGAACCTAATCATGGACATCTTGAACCTAATCATGGATATCTTCAATCTAATCATGGATAGAAGATCAATGAATTTGTCTCAGGCATTGTCAAGTATACCCACACGATAAGTTTGGTTAAACATATAATTAATACTTTTTTATAATAAAAAAAAACAAGTGAGTGAACAATCATTATTCAAGGTTTTCTTCAGACATTAGAAATTGGGTTTGATAAAAATCCATTCATACTTGTTTGTGTTATCATGCTCACAAGCCAGTACAGCTAACAAACTGAATCAAGATCTTTGGTGTAAAAATCAATGTCAGATTGCTGACTATCAACTTGTTTATTGGAATGCAACTATATACAAAGTATGGCCAAAATTCATTTGCATATGTACAAGTCACTGTGTTCACAAGTTCAGTGACGTACAACAATGAAACCAATGACCTTTTGACTTGACTCCAACTATGTCAATTGAAACCAATGACCTTTTGACTTGACTCCAACTAGGTCAATTAGGTCTGGTTTTCAAACTCCTTCACAAAAGTATGGATATGTTGGTGGTCAGATTTGAACCATTTTCATTCAGAACCTGTTACATAATACAAGAAGTGTTTAAGTGAAAACCCATATGTCACTCCCACAATACATTTAAGAAGAGTAGTGATAAACAAGATTTTTAATATGGCCTCAATGGTTGCAATGTGGGAGGTCAGATGATATGGCCACTAGGGTTGCAATGTTGGAGGTCAGATGATATGGCCACTAGGGTTGCAATGTTGGAGGTCAGATGATATGGCCACTAGGGTTACAATGTGGGAGGTCAGATGATATGGCCACTAGGGTTGCAATGTGGGAGGTCAGATGATATGGCCACTAGGGTTGCAATGTGGGAGGTTAGATGATATGGCCACTAGGGTTTAATTGTAGGAGGTCAGATGAGCACCATTTACATTCTGAAGCTACATATTGCTATTGTAGCATTTTAATGAAACAACCATTCATAAAGAAGAAGTAGCTATGATTTTCATAATAGCTGCCAAGACAGCCATCTTGGAGGTTGGATATGCATCATTTTAATATAGAAACAACTATATATTGCTAGCAAGAAGTGTTTTTTTTTATATAAATAAACATAAGTACAACCATCAGTTGTGGAAACCGTTTTGGAAGGTCATATCAGCATCATTTCCATTTGAGGACCAACTAATTATAGTGAAATATGTTTTAGTGAAAACCCCAAGTCAATACAACCATCCCTTCAAGAGGTTCACCAATAACAAGATTTTCAAGACTGCCACCATGTTGAAGATCTGATCAGTACCATTTTCATTTGTTATCACCTTCATATCATAAGTTAATGTTGATATGACAATCCATTCAGGAGTAGTATTGATAACAAGATTTTCAAGATGGTCATCATAGTGACCATACCAGAGGACTAATTAGCACCATTTCTTTTTTGGACCAACTACATATCAGATAAGTCTTTTAGAGAAAAGCTCATGTTGATTTGATGATCCATCCAAAAGAGTGATAACAAGATTTTCAAGATGGCCTCCATGACAGTCATGTTGGAGTTCTGATCTGCACTAATTTTTCAGGGCCAACAACTTATTATATGAAATATTTTAGTAAAAACTTCATGATAACTATAATGGATTTGTTTTGAAACATGTCTCCTCCCCTCCCCAACATGACAATTAATGAAATTTTATGACACTGCTACTTCATACAAGGAAAGGATAAATCTAGCAAGGTGATTAAAGTGACATTTATGAGGAGTGTAACATAGAAAGTCACTGATTTTTTTATGAGTGTAATATAGAAAGTCCCAGATTTTTTTTATGAGGAGTGTGATATAGAAAGTCCCCAATTTTTAAGGTCAGAGTTTTAGTCTTCCTCTCATTAGATCGAAAAAGTTCAGACAATTTAAGTTGCATACAGACCAAATTGATAAAACACTGCTGACCAAAAAAGTCTAAAAATCAAAAAACAATTTAGAATGTTTTTTTATATAATGGCATGAAAATCTAATAAAGTCATCAACATGTGACCACAAACATGCATGCCAGATTTTATTTGTCTACTGTAAATGTTTTTTGCTAACTTGTTCTAACAAGGTTTTAGTATTAAAAAAGGTTTGTCCTAAAAGTTAAAAAATGTGTACAAAAATATAAAATGGAATAATTGCTGCAATAGCCTGAAAATCCAATCAGAATGTATACAAATGAATACAAATAAGCTACCCACTTAATTTGTCTACTTAATAAGTGGTTTTTACTAAATCATGCTTTTTTACGAACCATAAAGTTTGAAACTTTTTCAATATTGAAACATCGCTGTAATGGCCTGAAAATCTGCTCTTCTACATAACAATACTAGTATGACTGCCAAAATTTTATTGTCTGCTCAAGTCAATTTTGCTTAATCATGCGTACAAGGTTTTTGTCATAAAAAGTCCAAATGCCCAAAAGTAAAAAATCTGCAAAATATAAAAATTGCTAAAGTGACCTGAAAACCAATTCATCTACATATTAACACAAATAAGCTTACCAAATTTCATTTGTCTACTTTGAGTGATTTTTGCTTAATTGTGCTAATAAGGATTTTGTCAAAAATGTCTATGTTTGAAAAGCTTAAAAATCTGTTACAAAAAAAATTGCAAAACTGCTATAATGGCTTGATAATCTAATCAGGTCATCTATATATTAATACAAATATGCTTTTCAAATTTTATTTGTCTCACTCAAGTAATTTTTGCTTAAACATGCTTACAAAATTTTGTCAAAAATGTTGTAAAATTGTATCAAAAAGATGAGAAAAAAAGTAACTCACTAGAACCTATCAGGTCTAGGGACCCACCCAAGGTATCTAAGTATCAAATTTTATCTGGTATGGATCAATAGTTTTTGAGCTATCTTTCTTTGAAGAAAGTGTGATGGACAGAAAGATGGACAGATGAATAAACAACACAAAATAAATATATCTCCTTCCCTTGGGGGACATAATATCACCATCCATTAGAAGACCTAGCAATCACAAGATTTTCAAGATGCTGCCATAGCAACCATATTGGGTGTCAGAATAACATCATTTTCATTTAGGACCAACTACATACCATAAGTTGTTCTGTAAAACACCACACTGATACGAACATCCGTTCAAGAAAGTAGCAATATCAAGATTGTCAAGATGGCCAGCATGGCAGTCATGTTGGATGTCAGATCAGCACCATTTTCATTCAAGACCAACTGAACATTATAAGAAATCTTATAGTGAAAACCCCTTATAGATACCACCATCCATATTTAAGGTGTAATGATAACAAGATTTTCAAGATGTCCTCCATGGTTGCTATACTGGATGCCTGAGGGGCACCATTTTTATTTACATGGTTCGTACACAAATCTCAGGACCAAATTTATGGACTTTTCAAAGACTTGTTATATTTTTTCAAGGGCTTGCTTAAATTAACTTAATCACTTTTAAAGTTGAATTCTGAATCCTCTTTACTGTACTTGTGTTGAGTTCACCTTCCAAATTATAAAATAAAGTGTGAAAAGATTAAGTCTGGAAATATAAACATCAACATATATAAAATAATGGCAATGTCAAGAAAAGTCACTGCAGTTACTAATTTTCCAGTGCATGTATACTTTGTCAAATCATTGTATTCTAATTACAAAGCTATGTCCACTCTTTACATTGTACTTCTTCAGGGATTCTACCATATCATTCCACTTTTCTTCCAGATTATTTAGTTTCTGGGCCTTTTCTTTAGGTCTTTTCCTAAGATAGTTTGACTAAATGGTAAATGTCAACTGCCCTGTGGCTTCTGCCTTCTCACTGAGACTGTCAACTTTAATTGTGATTGCTTGGGAGGGAGATCTGGCCCAAACATGGGTTATGATCCAGCTGCATCAGGCGGACAGGAGGAATTTGTTGCCAACTGATATCATTTTTTCTCAGAATCTGTCTTCAAACAAGAAGTCATCAATGATTGTTCAGAGGATTCCAAAGTGCTCGTTAATGATTGGTGGTTTTTACTTCTCATATGAGAGGAAAAGGCATACTCCATTATCGTTCTCCAAATCTATTAACTTATTACACCATGCACACATTGTCATGGACTTGGCCCCTTTGAGCTCTCTAAATAAATAAGTATTTGGGATCAATGATCCATTTGCAATTGAACACATTTCCCCCCTGCTAAAGCAGACAACAAAGTCAACATTCACCCACTTTCAACTTCCATTTGCATAGACTGGTTTACCAATAGTGACACCTAAACTATGCTTTGGGAACTTCAAGTAAATATTTATCACAGTCTGGACATAAGACATGTGATAATACCAAAGGTATCCAAATAAATGTAAACGAAGGATTAGAATGTTCATTAACACTCAGTTTGAATAAGTAAAAATCAAACACTTAATAGTAATAAATCAAATACTGGTAAAAAGACATTTTTTAGCAAATTATGTTTCTCCAAAAATACTTACCCGATCACATTAACATCAGGAAATTACTCTCTGCTATCTCCAAATCCAGCCCTCTCTAAAAAGATGAAAAAGCATCTTTCCGTCTATATATCATATAGATGAAGAGAAGTAACTTACAGATTAACATTCCTTGTTCCCAGTAAGTGGCCACCCATATTCAGTTTAAGCTTGTTCGAAACCTATAACAGGATCCTCACATTTGCAGGGAAGGGTGGAGGGATTGAGAGTACAACTGAAGATTATACATTTATACAACTGTGAGGGTGATCTCTGTGGGATCCCAGAACTGGCTATGACCTTATATTCCAAAGTTTCCCAGGCAAATCCAGCGAAAGTTGCAAGGTCATGCCCTGGACTGAGGTTGTGCTATCATAAATGGGGTGTGGTAACTGCCTGGGCAGCTACCAGCAGCCTAACAAGATTCAACTCTCTCCTTTGTGAGGCCATGTCACACCAATAGAAGCTGGAGAAAGTAGACTGAGCATGCCAACCAACTCCACTATATCTTGAATTGAGTCATTATGTTTGAAGGCCAGGCTCATGGAAGTTGCTCATATATAGTGAACTGAAATCTTCATGAGTCATATCTGATCCTGTGCGAGTTCAGAGTACACTGATCTAATAACCCCCTTTAGCCAAGCGACCAGCGCTTGTGGGGTTATGTCTTGCTTTCCTGCTTTACCCAGTAGGAACAGCCTTTGATGGCTGCCACATACATTCTCTGTGCACTTCAAACAGCATATCAGGGTGCATACTTGGTCCTGCAGTTTTGCCTCTCTCGATGGGTCGATCAAGGCGAGAGAGCAGATAGTTATTTGTTGGTGCATACTGACGGTAACCTGTTTTTGGATATGAAACCTGGTTGCATCATTAGTATGAATTAGGCGTCAGAACAGAGCTGCATGTACTTGGTATCCACAGACAGTGCATGCAACTCACTCACCCTGCAATCTGAAGCTAGTGCTATCTTTATGATAAATGCTTCAGTGAGGTGGAAGACAACTTCCTAAACTTTGATGAGTTGAGCCACAGCAATACCCAGGAGAGGTTCCATTTTGGGAACAAGGTGAGCAATTACAGCCTAGGTATGTCAAAATTGGATAACAAGTCATAAAGGTCCTTGTTGCAGCCAATATCGCCTCTTCCATGATGTCTGAACATAGTTGAGATCATGGAACAGTATCCCTTGATTGTGATAGGGACTAGCTTCTTGTGTTCAAAGAGGAAAAGAAAGAAGCTAGCCAATTGGAGGATGGAGGTTGAGAGTGGTGTGACGTCATTAATGTGACATCAGTCATTGAAAATGCACCACTTCCCTTCATATGCCTTCAAAGTGGAGTGCC
Source organism: Margaritifera margaritifera (assembly GCA_029931535.1). NCBI lineage: Eukaryota > Metazoa > Mollusca > Bivalvia > Unionida > Margaritiferidae > Margaritifera > Margaritifera margaritifera. The sequence goes on from JAQPZY010001580.1 coordinate 2,321,385, forward strand.
ATCTACCTGTCATGATCCTCTTCACAATTGAAGCTCAGAACTCCCTTTTGCACAGTGCATCCCTGGCAAGAGTCAGGCATGAAGGTGGAGTTTCTCTGGACATGGATGGAATAAAGGCAACCTAGGCTGCTACAGCAGCATGGAGGTCACTACGATTTTCCTGGGTACGTCCATTGCCAGATTGAGCAGATCGTTGATCCAGGATCTGTCCCATCAGAGAGGGGCAACCAGAATTATTTTGCAAGCCCTACCCCTCATTTTCTGGATTAGTTTTGATAGTATAACTGTCAGAGGGAAGGCATATGCCCATATTCCCTCCTTGCTGATTGAAATGGTGTCAACAGCCCATGCTTCTGGATCCGGGAATGGAAATATGAAGGTGGGCAGTTCGTTGTTCCACCTTGTCATGAATTCCACCTTGTCATGAATAGGTCTAGTAGTATTGGTTGGCACCACAGTAGATGGACAGATGGCAACCACTCCATATGAAGCAGTTGGAATCTACTTGATAATGAGTCAACCCAGACATTAAGCCTCCCCAGGATGTGTTGGACTTGTATGTTTACATGATATTAGGCACACCAACGAAGGTACTCCCATACCATAATGCAAAGGTCTGGTGATTGTCTCCCCTTGTTTGAAGAGGTAGTTCACAACTACTGAATTGTCCGACATTATCAGAATCATCATCCTCCGGTTGTGGGGATTCTAAAGATATTCTCACTGCTAGCCACTCCCTGTCTTGCCACTGAAGCAGGAAGTGTTTGATTTCGGTTGATATCATAATCTGGTGATCTAAATGATCCAAGATCAGGCACCACTGTGCCAGAAGGGCCATCTGCAGAGGGCCCATGTAAAGGCACCCAAGGTATAACAGGTGAATAAAATATTGGCCAAATTTGGTAAAATAAACCTTGATATATGGCTTATTTTATCATCAAAAATGGTGGTTAGTGTCCAGAAATTTGAATCAACATCATAAAATGTGCTACTTTTAAAAAGAAGTCATATTTTGTTAAATATTTTTATTAATAGACCATCTTGAACTTCGGGGAAGTAATAAACTGACTGATCTGCTCAAGTCTATGTGAGTTCTCTATTTTGCATTCGTTTTTTTAACCAGAAAAAGTTAGGAACAGAAACCTGGGGAGTTCAATTTTCAGACGACCTCCACCACCTGCTTTATAAGCAAAAGCTCCACCTCCTTCTGTAAATGTTTGCTGTTGTGGGATTGCTCAGGATCTTCATCATGAAGGGGGACAAGGAAAGTGGAGGGGCTGGATGAACAAGATACAGAGCCCCTCCAAAATGACCTAGATGGCCCAATCATTTGTTGGAAATAGGTCAATCCAAGTCTGGCAGAACAGAAGGAGTCTGGCATCCACAGGAAGGTTCCCAGCAGGAGGCGAGGAATGGCAAGTTATTGATGGTTGTAGGGAGGCTTGGGGGAGAATAAACCTTGTTTTCTCCCCTCTGCTGGCCTGCCTGCAGAAGTTAGGGGCATATGGCTGCCTATAACGTGCCTGGCCACAAAAAGGTTGCTGTTGTTGTTGAGAATTACCCCTGCAGTCTTTCTGTCAATAATCATCCATTCTCTCGTACGCCCCATGATGGGGTCATGCAGAGATAGCGGCTTACACAGAGAGCTGAAGGGGCAACTGCTGTGCCACCTGCTTTCTCACCTCCTCAATTCAAACCCCAAACAGAAGCAAGGAACTGAAGGGAAGGGAGTGAAGAAGATCAAAGGAGTGCATCTCTTCTTATTAAGTTTAGGTTACAAGAGGCTGTTAGGGCATTTGGTATCATTTAGTGAGCATCCCTACTGACTACCTTGGCAATATGGCATACCAATTCCAAGGCATGGTCACTTCCAGCCTTCTCATCTAGGCATAAGATTGCAAGACACCAGGTCAAGTAGGGAGGAAGTCGACATGACATTCCTGACTAATTTAGAGTGGCATTAAATACTTGTCTGTCCTCTTTATAACAGATTGGAGCAAACATGCTGATGGCAGTAATATTCTTGTCTAGGCTAGGTACAGTACAGCTCACGTGATTTTTCGCAACCCCACGCATCGCGGTGGGGGTGGAGAGTGAGTGGAGAGGATTAAGAAAAACCCCTCCACCATCACTCCAGACATCCTGACGGAGTTGTCACGGAGAATAGCCCTGCACACCACGCTTTCTCGCGGAGTTGCATCCGATCACCAATGCGAAGCGGACGTGGTCTCAATAATATGGGCGTGGTTTACTGTTTATCACCCATGCAAGCAGAGGCTGAGAGAGAGACGGGAGGTTGGGGGGGGCACCGATTTATCGACATCGTTATCCCTCTGGGGAGCAATTTACTAACTTTTTGATACTGAAAAAAACGTAGTAATTCAGTTAATTATAAATATTTCCTTGTTCTAACGAAGATAATATATGATACATAGTGCCAAATCATATTTGAGATGATGATAACGTAATGACAATGCCTCGCAAACTGTATTAATACTACATTTTGCGCAATGAATCTATTTTTTTTCTCTTCAATACTGTGTTATCGGAATCTAAACATGCATTCATATCCTTATTTCTTTTTCAGTAAACGCAATACAAAATTTTAATGATCATATGAAAGTCAGTGATATTGTACTACCTGCAATGAAAAGAACGATAAACATCGAACAAATTAATAACAAAGCTGCAGTCATACCTGACTGAAGTGAAACAAAATTGCTCAAGTTCCGATGGTTACTCCATGCATGAGTACTCATTCACATATTGTACGATTTTTTCTGACATCCAATCGCTTAAATAAAGCATTATTAAGATTTCACATCGTTATTTTATTTTAAACTGTACTAATTTGCATTAATTACCAAAGTAGCGGTTTTTTTTAAAATCACAAATGGCCGCAAAAGGTCATCCTAGATACATGTAGTTGACACGTGCAAGTAACCTAGCACAAGAGAAGCCATCAGCACTGCTGATATTGACGTGTTAATTTCATGTGCTAACTGTAAACCTATAAGTACAACAGCAGCGCTTCTGCGGGTTTGTTTTCTTTGCCATTGATCTGACAAACTTGCGCATCAGATGAAATTAATGTTTAACTTTTTCTTTTCTGTTCGTTTTCCTATTGCATAATACAGAAAAATAAGATGAATAATTTTAGATCATTAACTCTTCTTAGTAAAGTTCCCCTCCCTCTCTCTCTCTCTCTCATAAAATATGGAATTCAAAGCACAACTGCGCAAGTCTTTGAATCTATTACTATTAAAAACCGTATTTTTTTTTTGGGGGGGGGGGGTTGTACATGCTTCAGTAAGAGTTTAAGTATTCCATGATTGGCTAGCTTTCTTAAATTAGCGGCCGCCTCATTCACACTAAGCCAAAAAGATGTTCCTGCCATCAAAGTTTTTCGTGATGCTGCTTATGTTTTGACGAGTTTTTCACTAATGCGAGTTTCAAAAATAACACTTAAATGCTTATTAATGTTAACCAAAATTTTCTTTTTCGCTGCTTGAAATGTCTACATTTTTAGTCAATCGTCAGAATTAAAATATTAAAATCTGACTGATTATAAATCTCAACGTACACAAACTGAAATCTGGAAACGTTCAGTAGTGGTAAAAAAGTAATAACGTGCTAGACATTATAGCGTTATGGAGCAAAAAAGAAAGAAATTTTCCCACCACTGCACAGGAACTCCCGAGCACGTGCTCTAAAGTCGTGTGTGTGTTCAAGGGCATCCGCAGGAATTTTCGTGGGGGGGGGGGGGGCGCCGAAGTAAAAGGGATATATTTATTTCTTTTTTTTAAATCAGGGCGGGACGAGGCACAGAAACACTCTCAATAACCAAAGGCTCTAACAGTCACAACAGGAAACTGCATTCTTTAATATCTGCGTAAAAATAATTAAAAGAGTATATTTTATTATTATATTTTCGCCGTAGAAAAATGAGCAAATAATAGGATACACGTGAAGACAATACATCCATGCAAAATGCTCTAAACTTGTTGGAAATTAAAATCTTAGAACATCTCAGATTTTAGAATTTTCCATATTATTTTTCATTTCGGTAATAAGCCGAGTTCAGATTAATTACTAACAATTATCAAACTTCCGTTGTTAATGGCGGGACCAGACCATAATTGCGGCTGTAAAGTACAACGCGCGTTAAGTCAGATGGCTTCGTGTGATAAAAACACACTGTTCCCAAGCTGAAACTTACATCATCCTTTGATGCAAACCCTTGTTAATATTTTACAACAGTGTTCACAATGGTCACTGCCTTGATTTCTGTAGAACATCCGCTGAAGTCAAGCCTTTATTAGGGAGAGACAATTGAATTTTCCAAGGGGGGGGGGGGTAAATGCATGAAAACAATTGTCTTTCTCTGATTTTTGTAGTAGACGTTAATCCGTTCCATATTTCACTTAAAATAAATAAATATTGTGATTAAAGAACAAAAAATATCCCGGTCGAAAAAACAAAACAACATATAAACCCCATATATTAAATGGTCAGTCCCTTACAGTACACATGGAGTCATAATATTCAGCCTCGTCACTCTGCTGTTACTGCTTAAAGACTAAGCACGCGGTTTGCATTTCAGTGTAAATTCAGTGTTTTAGGTTTGTTGTTGGAGGGGGGGGGGGGTAAGTAGAAGCGGATGTCAATTTGGATTTTAATTGTCCATATCTCAGAGAATTACTTTCCATTGGAACAAAATGATAAATTTATTCTGCTTCAGAAGCTCAGCAATGTGTGCTTCTCGTCAAGTCAGTGCATAAATTTGTTCATATTTCATTGAAATAAATTAAAATCATAAACTTATTGCAAAAGAAGTCGATCAACCTTTTATAAACAGTAATGTGTACTGAATATACAAGCCTTCTAAAATAATTTTTTTATTGTCCAAATATGATCGAAATAAAGACGACTGATTCTTCAAATGGTATCCGGTTGTAAATCACTCTTGACGTCTCCGTCTTTCCATAGGTGGTCTTCATTCATTGGCTGTTCAGATGTCAATCAGTAATGTTGACTAGCCCCTCCACGGTGAAGTTTACATCGGCGTGCTTGCCGAAACGCGGTGGTGATTTGTAGGTATTTATGCCAATTTATGCCTCCACCGTGGAGTGCTATCGCGGAGCTAGAGTGGAGGGGATTAAGTACCCCACCGCGATGCGTGGGGTTCCGAAAAATCACGTGAGCTGTACTGTACATCTGAATGATAAACATCAGCAGGTGATTCGTAGAAAGTTGCAGGCAACTGACTCACCAAAAAAAGAAGGCCCTCAAATTACCAGGGTCACAAATTGTATCTGAGAGACACTCAGTAATTTGTACAATCTTTGACGAGTGTGGTAAAATTCTAAATGACAGATGTTCGTCATATTCATCAACATCCAATGAAGGCTTGATCTTGTATGTAGTATTGATTGCCAGTGGAGGAGGGCATTCCGACAAAGGCAAAATTCTGTATATCTCTTCAATTGCCACCTTAAATCTGAATTCCATCCTTTCCATGACTGGATCAGAATGTTCTGGCAAATCCATGTTGCTGCCCTCATCGAACAGGGGATGTCTCCCTCCTGTATGCTCTGCATCCAGGGGTACACCATTTCATACAGCAGTGATGATACCAAATTGTTACCATGCGTAAAAATGGTTCTACCTGTCGGATATGCTAGTAGCACTGGCCAAGTCATGTCCAGCATGCAGCATGGTCCGGCTGGAGAAGGTTGGTCTGGCAGTCAGCTGGGCCAAGCAGACGGCTCCAATTGTGATAATGGTTGCCATGTACTGGTATCATAGATATGGTCGGTCCAGCTGGTCTGCCGGCCAACTAGAGCGGTTTGATGATGCATAGGATGCTGTCACTGTAAAAATGTCGAGTGACGTGCTAATCACCAGTCAGAGATGACAGATTTGAGACCGCCATAACTGTACATTGATCATCCAGACAGCTGGACCAATGGGTCAGCATCTGGGATGATGTATAGCAAATGATATATAACTTGCAGCCAGTCTGGGCCAGCAAAGTCAGAAGGTAATCCTGCAAACCTGACTTCAATGTTCCTAAGCCCATGCATGGGTGTGGATAGGGATTTATGCCCAGTGGGATGGCAAATTGGGTTAAAAATCGTCCTATTTTCATCCAACTTGCTTGTCAACATTCTTGACAACAGAGCTTGTTGTAGTACATGTATCATATGCAATTCTAATATAGTTTGAGTGGAATCACTTGGCATGACTTCAACTGGATCTAAAGTGATCATCTCTGTAAGTGCTGTATTAAGTATTTTTGTTGGATGAATGCTTAATACTTAATGTTCAGAAGATTTAGAGCATGCCCTTTTTCACGGTCCTTCAATTGCCTTTTCAAGACATTGGACCAAACTTCTTCTACCCACATTGCACACACACTACAGGGGTGTGAGGAAGGACATTTTGTGCAGGCAAGACACATCTCGTGGTTGTCCTCCATAGCTTTAAAGCATCTCCAGTTCTTGCATCTGACTGACATCTCTGTAATGAAAGAGATAAGAAAAAACAAACAAGTGCATACAACAAATATACAAATTGTTCAAACAGGTAAACTCACATTACTGAGATGACCTAAGAAGTGCATAATAAACCAAAATTTAACAGCACAATACCACTTGTGTTATCAATCAATATCACATGGACAACAACAACCAATACAAATACGCATAAATACGAATAAATTCGCTGGAAAAAATGCAAATGTTGTATACACCATGTATATCAACCTTTTGATTTGCTATACCACTGAAAATAAATATTGGATGGCCAAAATTTATTATAAATTGCAAAGGATTCTTCTGGTAACATCAGGGATATGGGTGGCCACCTAGTGGGAACAAGGGGAGTTAATCTGAAAGTTACTTCTCTTCATCTATATCATATATAAACAAAAAAACATTTTTTCGTCTTTCAGGGAGGACTGGTTTCAGAGGTAGCTGAGAGTAATTTCCTAATGTTAATGTGACCGGGTGATGTATTTGATGGAGAAATTCAAGGGCTTTAACTCTTTCCCTACCACTGACGTGTATATCTGGTGCAAACGTGCTTTGCCTCCACGGTGACTGATAAATCTGCTATCAATCACTACTACTTGCAGGTTATCCACTATACCTTAGTGATGGATAGAATTGCTCTGTATGTTATTGTTACAAATGATCTAATTCATCAATAATAGGTGGTAAGGACTTTTAACCAATCCAAATAGAGATAATAAATGATGGTTCCTGCTGTGAAATATGTCATATACTAAATATGGTTACTAATAGGGAGGTTTTCTGGACCTTGTACCTTGTGATACTTAACACATGCAGTTGTTGTTGATAGTGGAGACAATGGCTTTTGCTAGCAATTTGGAATACGAGTTTTCTGGTTTTTCAGAGAAAAAAATTTATGATACTGAATTAGAGAGTGATGTTGAATTATTGTCTTTGTCCAGTCTGTCCGAAATTGAAGCAGAATCAGATGATGAAGACAGCGTATTGTGGAAAAGAGAGCCATGTGCCTGGCATGTCAGAGTTCACTGAAAGTGTCAGTCCTACTTATTGTTTTTGATAAGGGGAAATTTCTTCTTGAAATATTTTCCCTGGTATTAGTGGAAAGAACTGTGGCTGACACAAACAATTAAGCATCAAAATGTATGGAAGAGAAGCCCAATTCTCTCTGGTAACCCACAACACTTGAAGAAATGCTGGCCTTTCTAGACATACAGGTATACATCTAGTAATGTCAGTTTTGGATCTTCCGACATAGATCTTAGCTTGGTGATCTACATGGCCTTTCCAGATACCCAGTATTCCACAAATTGCGACTAAACTATTTTTGACATTCTGTCCATGTATTTATGTGTACAAATTTGACCTATAACTTGGTATTGAAAGAATGACAGACAAATTTTAGTGTTACAGTGTGTTTATGCTCAATTCATATGAAATGGATTTTCCTACCAATCTTGTGGAAGTCACATGGATATAAAAATCACACAGACAGAAGGTAGTTATAGCTTTAATATATAGATGGTTTTATTATATAAAATCAGTAAATTATATGGACAAAAAAAATTAGTCTATATCCCCAAGTCAGCAGATGAAAAGTTATTATTTGACTCCAGTAGCATCAGGTTCTAGTAGTCAGCCCCCAAACCAACTGCATCAGTGACCTCAGCTGCTAGCCAAAGCAGTGGGTCACTACAACTACACTGGAAATTAAAGTTAAAGTGCTGTCAATGCAAATTTAAGGACTTTTTAAAGGCTTTTTCTGCTTTTTCTCATTTTCCAGGGTTTTTCAAGACCAGATAATTCAAGGGTTTTTTAAGACCTGTGCAAACAATGATTTTTTAGAACAAACTAGACCATGGGAAGAGTGTGTGTAAAGTTTCATAGCAATCCTCCCTGTAGTTTAGGATGAGTAAAGATAACAAACTTGTGTTAATGGATCAACATATGGAGGCGAGATCATCACATAAGCTCTTCTCATCTTTGACCAATAGAGCTAAAACAAATGAAGAAATTGGTTGATGAAGCTATAGGTAAGACATGCTCAGAGTAGCTGATGCATATGTCAAGTGACTGACAAGGAAAGATGACTTGCTTCTTCTTATGTCACAGTGATCTGTATAATGATGACTGATAATTACTGTTTTACTTTGTTAACATTTGCCTGAAATTGTGAACTTCTGAATTTTTCAAAATAACGATTAATGCTGATAGCCATTTTTCTCAGCCACTGATTAGCCTACTTCCTTAGCTGCAAAGGCAAACTACAGTTTTTGGTGAAATTACAAATTAAGTCATAAATATTTTTACCAGTAGTTTTTATAGTAAGATATTTTGTATGCTCAGGTGTAACTAGGCATTTTTTATGTATGCACACTGATAGTGAAGTTTTTGTCTTTTTCAATAAGTGAAAATTTAAAACATGGTATCAGATATTTTCTAAATAATGCAAGTCTGTTTGTGTATCTGTGTAGCTACACCATTGGCATGCATAACATGCATCATGATGAAGACAAATGTTACCAGTTTCCTGATTTGTTTTTTTGCAGGGAATCTCTTTAATATCCTTCCTGCATTCTCCCTCAGTTTCTGCCATCCTCTTGTACACAAAAGGCTTGGCTTCAATTGTCACTAACTGAAGAAAAGAAAACAATTCAAATATACTATTGGAATTCAATATACATGTACTGGTGGTACTCCTCCTAAACTCAATACTGTCAGTTTTATACTGCAAGGTTCAAGAGAAACAGGATTCCAAGTCTAGAATGAGCTGGGCAGTCAGTATATGAGTTGTTATACAACAACTTGTAACTTGAAGCGTTTAGGTTATCATTACCATATTGAAGTGTTTAGGTTATCATTACCATATTGCAGTGTTTAGGTTATCATTACCATATTGAAGTGTTTAGGTCATCATTACCATATTGAAGTGTTTAGGTTATCATTACCATATTATAGTGTTTAGGTTATCATTACCATATTGAAGTGTTTAGGTTATCATTACCATATTGCAGTGGCAGATCAAGGTTTGGACTATTCTCTTAAGGGAGCCCACTTTTGTCAAATCAACACTTACAACACAGCTCAAAATGATGTGATCATTACATTATGATGTAATCAATATGTTGTCATTTTAACCTAGGTTTATTTTAGCACTGTGAATTCTGGAAAAGAGTAAATGAAAAATGACATGATTGTGACTTCTCTTATTAAATAATGGAAAAGAAAAATTCATACAAAATTTTAATAATCACAATAACAGTCCTGTGAAAGAACATTATAAATTCAGCAAAAAGTATATGATCCCTTTGGAAATCTTCAGCAATTTTTTACTTGCCATAAAATGGATGCGCAGGTTTCTGTTGTGGAAAAGCAATGTGATCTCAATAAATGTGCCATTTCCGAAAAAATGCACAAACCAAGGTACCCTCTTCTTTGTGCATTTGATAAGATGGTTATATGATCTTCAACCTGTACAAATTTGATGAATATTTAAATACTCATTCAGTTATTATTGCATGGGCAATTAGTGACAGGGTCCTTTTTCCCATACTTTTCTATGTAATGGCCCTTACTTGGTGATGGATATTCAATTAAGAGTAAAGCAAGAATATGCACTCCAACCTATACATTTTTATTGATTCTGAATTGCTTGGATCCTTATCAATTTTTCAAAAAGTTAAATAAACTAACATTTCACAAGCAATCATCATTAACATCAGAAGCCAAAACAAAACAGCATAGATCCGGATCTGCTTGTACATTATGGGATGGCAAGACTGGTTCTACAATATGTGCTGTAGGGTGCACGTTATACAAAAATAATTACAACGTTATACATAGCCTTTGTAACAAGCATTTAGATTGGTTAAAACCATATCATGTGATGCAGAATGCTAGCAGTAATTAGTTCATAACAACAGAAAGGAACTACTTCTGTATTCATGCCCCCTTCTTGTGTGCTTTGAGTATATTTGTATATAATGGTTAAAATAAAGTTTAGTTATTTATTACTTGGGATTCATTATTCCTGTAATAACTATTTGTAAGTATAAGAAGTAAACATATTTTTTTACAAGATTCATAAAGTCATGAAGCTGGAAAATCACTTACACAACTGCATGAATGACTATAGCATTGATATGGCTGTTAATGCATAATGTGTACACATTTTGCTATGGCTATTCATGCAAATGTGTAATTGATTTTCAAGCTTCATAACTTCATGAATCCTGTAAAATATAAAGTTCAATTCTAAAGTTGATGTTTTCAATTTCTTACTTCTCAATTATTATAAATGAGCTGGGACAAATAAAATACCTTGCCCATTATGCAACAACTGGCTACTTTAGACAGTGGCATACTGTGTGGCTAGAACACAAAAGAATGGAATTTTTATTGTATTTGTTGGATTCCAACAATATCAAAATGTATGTTAACATCATACAAATTCTAACCTTAATCTTTTACACTGACCAAACCTATTGAAAATAGCTGTTTAAGAAAAAATAGTGTAATAAAAAAGTCACTTTAGCTTTTAATTATCAAATTAAATTCATGAAATTCAACTGTATTTGGAATAAGATACATGTATTTTGACATACCAACCTTTTACCATGAGAAAATTCACACCATTCTGTAACATAAACTGATACTGCTCAAATATGTTCTTGAAGATTTTCTTCTACATAATTCTTACACAAATGTTCATTTGATATGAAGTATATGACATGAGTTGAATAATATTATATGCCACAAGCTGTTCACATTGTATTATTCACTGAGTTTGATAAATCTGATGTCAAATGTATACTAGTTTGATATATTTATCATGTAATTTATGGGACTTTGCATTACTAAATGAGGCTGCTAAGTGTTATGCCAGTGTTGAATAATTTCTATGACATAATGTCATGATGTTAATGAAGGTGAATAACATGTGATAAAACAAGGTTGCTACATGACTTTGCTAAGTGTTATTCCACAGTGAATGACTGTTATGACATAATGTCATGATTCTAATAAAGGTAAATGTCTTGTGATAAAACAAGGTTGCTCATGACTTTGCTAAGTGTTATGCCACAGTGTGTTGAATGAGCTTTTTTGACACAATATGCCAATAAAGGTGAATTTTATGTGATAATACAAGATAATAAAATCATATATTCACCTGAAGATGTGTGGATATTTTGATCCCCTTGGGTTTTTCCTCTGCCCTGTTTGGCCAAACAATTGGGGTTTCCACAAACTGTAACTTGTGACTCTGGAAATAACACAAGATGAGGAACTTTAGTAAGAACAGAAAATTTCATACATTACACATTGTGATAGATGTTGTTAAAAAACTTTGTACTCCTCAAAACTCTATTAAAATTATCTCAGCGTAAATGTCATTACATACAGATATCAACTTTTCTTCTTCTACTCCAGATGAAACTACAACTTCCAAAAGAACTCACTGCATCTTTTTTAATTTTTATATCAACTTCTGATGACTTTACCATGTACAAGTTTTACAACATTTCAAATCGTCACTTCGGATCTTTGTACAAAGAAATTTTAGTCTGGTAGCATGAGTGCATTTTTTTGTCAATAGATTCAAATACAAGCCCCACAAACTCTGGCATAACTATACCCTCTAAAATGATACTAGTAACAACAAACAACCCACCTGACTGGAGCAAATGTTTGGTTTGGTTTGGTGTTTTGACCAGTAAAGCTAAAAACAAATGTATGTTAAAATTCTCATTATTCACATCTTTGTCTATTTCTAGAAGAATAAATCACTTGTTACATGTATATCCAAGTCAAAATCTAATAACAATACCTTGAAAATGGTTTCATGACAAGTTGAAACTTGAGTAAGGCTCTGACAGATTAACAAACTAAATATAAATTGGGTCATTTCTGTTTGTCAACTCCATATAATCTGTAACTTATTTGCATCTGTAACTGCCTAAAAAATATTACATGTAAGGCAACAGTATATATGACCCACCGACTTGCTGTCGTAGAATCCAACATCCGCAAGCTTCTGTTCTGGCTGTACATTTTTGATCAAGTAGGTGGGGTCTTGCCTGTCACCATTAGAGTCAAAGCTGACCCTTCCAGTGTTCCCATTCTCAAGAACCTCATTCTTGAGGGCACTGCGGAAAAGTGAGCACCATGTCACAATGGATAAATAAAATGAACTTTATCGAATTTATACATGGATACTGTACATCACAATATTTCTACATCATCACATTTCTGCACATTCATTTTAATTAGTGTATTCCCAACATGAAGATTTTGTATGTTACACATAATTTTTACAGTGAAGTCTCATTTATGTGACTCTGTTTATCTGGATTTCAATGTATTTAATCAACAACATCTGGTTTAATCAAATGTTCTTTGAAACAATGCATTATTTCAGATTCCTCTTTTATCAATACAAAAGGAGTGGGAAGAAAAGTGTCTGGATCAATGGAGTGTATGGATTAATGGGGTTTTGCTGTACAAATACTGTGAATTCACTATTTTCATTGGGTATAAGTTTTCATGTACTTCATGGTGTTGAAAACCATGAATTTAAAGATACAACAAAGAATAATCCTTCAGCAAAAACAATAGGGACCCTTTCCAAATCTACAAATTTAAGTACTGACAAAATGTAATTTTTTCATAAAATCACGAAAATAAATGAATTCAAAGTATTGTCTCTTTTATACTTCAACATAAATGATGTATTCACTAGGTCAATTTACTTCCTAAATTCACCAAAACTTGTACGCTATTGAGCAGTGATAGAGAAGCAGCTATTGAACAGTAATAGAGAAGTGGCTATTGAGCAGTGATACAGAAGCAGCTTCTGAGCAGTGATACGGAAGCACCTAGTGAACAGTGATAAAGCGGCTATTGAGCAGTGATACAGAAGCAGCTACTGAGCAGTGATATGCAAGCAGCTATTGAACAGTGATACAGAAACAGCTATTGAACAGTGATACAGAAGCAGCTACTGAGCTTATATAGAAGCTATTAAGCAGTGATATTGAAGCAGCTATTGAGCTGTGATATACAAGCAGCTACTGAGCAGTGATATACAAGCAGCTATTGTGCAGTGATATGGAAGCAGCCAATTGGTAGTGATATACAAGCTGCTATTGAATAGAGAAACAGCTATTAAGTAGTGATATAGAAGCAACTATTGAGCTGTGATATACAAGCAGCTACTGAGCAGTGATACACAAGCAGCCAATGAACAATGATGTAGAAGCAGCTACTGAGCTGTGATATAGAGGCAGCTATTGTGCAATGATATGGAAGCAGCCAATTGGTAGTGATATACAAGCTGCTATTAAGCAGTGATATACAAGCAGCCATTGAGCAGTAAGGTAGAACCAGCTACTGAGCAGTGATACAGAAGCAGCTATTGTGCAGTAATATAAGGCAGCCACTGAGCAGTGATATAGAAACAGCCACTGAGCAGTGATATAGAAGCAGCCACTGAGCAGTGATATAGAAGCAGCCACTGAGTAGTGATATAGAAGCTATTGAGCACATACAGAGATATAGTAAGAACATAAAAAATGCATAGTATCTAAGATGAAATAGTAGGATTTAGCATGCAATCAATTTTGACTGACATTTTAGCTGGTTTTAGTTTGGTGTTTTACGGCACAGAATCACATGTAGGTAATTTAATGCCGAGGCAACAACACACAAAATTGCTGCCAGCTTGCTGGTCTGATGCCAGTTAATTTCAGAGCAGACTGGGGTAAAATATGAGTAGCCAGTCCATCTGGCCAGTTGGATTTTTAGGTATATCGAGTAAATTTAATCTACAAAAGGTATATTTTATGATATTAAAAGAAATAATAGAAACAAAGTGAAAAATAAATAATGGTGAATTGTTTCTGATAACTATTCACTAATATGGGTGAGATGAGAAGATAACTAACTCGCGTGAAGTCTGCATTCAAAACCACCCAAGGCTAAAAACCAAAACACAGCAAAGAAAAAAAAAAACATTCAAAAGGAATACGACACTATCAAACAAAAATTATATTTTAAAAATAGCTGGGTTACGGAATTCGCTTGGAATATAGAAACTGGATGCATGATGTTAAGGCCATAACAATGCCGTTAACTGTTCAGCTGCATTCTGCTGATGTGGATGCATTTGATCCCATTTCAGCAGTCCACCCCTGGAACTCATCTTTCCACAGACCTAATTTCATGGGCAGCTGTACTTTGGATATTGAAGCCTCATCTTTGGAGGTTGAGTCTAGTTTTGATACTGTCATTTGATGACAAGTCAGCGGATGAGGATCCTGATTTTTATTCTATGATTCAGACTGGTCATCAAGGGCAGCAACAGATTCTGATGCCCAGCCTCTAGATGAGTTATGTATGAATCTGAATCAGCTAGACAGTAAGCATCATTGTCTTGGTCAATAAACAATGGGCATGTTATGCTCAATTTAATCAAATTTAATAAATCTGACATATGATTTAACTATTTTTTTGTGTTTTTCTTTATTTTCTATTTTTCATTATATTAAAAGCCTTACTAAGGGCTGATATTCATGTTTACCTGCTTTTACCACTACGTCACTGACTACATTTTGTCCTTTTGTATGATGAAATGTAGGACCAGTTGGTTATGGACAGGACCGGTAGCATTTTCAGGTTACTGATCCTGTGGGCTTGCAGAATTTTTTGGCGAGTGTCACACACTGTGAGGCAATTGGTGTAAAGTGCCTTGCCCAAATGGTAGCTGACCCAGACTGATCTCATGGTGGATTGAACCCACACTCTTTCGGTTGCAAGTCTGGCACACTAACTACTGATCTACCATGGGTTACAGTGAAAGTATGACATTGCACAATGTATCACTTAAAATCAGGAAATGAGCAGCCTACAAAAATACTGCTAAAAATCAGATCCATCTGAGAAGGAAATCAGCAGGAAATCTGCAGTCTTCTGAAATCCGGTTATAGAACAGTAAGTTTTTAGCAGACTATTTCCAAAATGCAGCTGATCTCTTGTGACATGTTTAAAGTACCATACTTTTAGTATTTCAGTACCAAAATGAAACTATTACAACATATAAACCAAATCATTCTTGTAAAACTCGAGTTTATAAAATGGAGATTGATGGTGTCATCTGTAGAGCACATGGACAATCCTATGATGCTGCCAACTCTGAGTTTAAAACTGTTTTTATTTGTCTGTTTGACTAAATGCCTGGCAAAGGTTCTTGCGATTTAAGCCTTTAAAGTTTCAAAACTGTGAGACTTTTAAGAAGCTAATGTCAACCACCAAGATTTAATTACAATATCTAAAGAAGCCTATTGCAAGCAACGAAAGTTTCAGCATATTATAATTTCAAAAAGTTTTCCCATGTAAAATGTGCAAAATTTGTGGCATACAATTTCATAACATATTTCTATTACACCCCAACAGCTATGTTCCCAGTTATTTAAAAAGGAGAAACAGCTCGGTTCAACCTTCCCTGAACAGCAGGCCACAGGATGGAAAAATACTGACTACGCATAAGGAAGTGGTTGCTAAAGACAGGTAAACACACAAAATGACATGTTTTGTTCTGAATCAGGGGAAAGAACTCAATTGATATGGTAAATGGATATCTTTGTTATACAGAGTGACTCATTTAGTCAGGGACTTTTCCTCCTTGAGACCCTCTTAGGGCTGTTCCAGTAAAACATATACCCCCCCGGGGGGGGGGGAGGCACTTTCAAATTCAACCAACCCACAACAGAAGCAATTTAAAAAAAATTTATGATCCAAAGTCTGATGTGTTTTAATCGAAAAACATTGCCCCCTACTGAAGCGTATTATTTTACTTAATTTCTGGCTAGCGTATTATTTTACATAATTTCTGGCTAGTGGCTAGCGTATTTTTTACATAATTTCTGGCTAGTGGCTAGCGTATTATTTTACATCATTTCTGGCTAGTATTATTTTACATAATTTCTGGCTATAATTTCTGGCTAGGGGTTAGTGGGCGGTAGAAGCGATTTTAATTTTGGGTTGGGGACAGAAGTCATTTAAATGACAGCTGACCCAAGGTAACCTATACTGAATTGTTATATATTATATACTCCACTGCATATTTTTATTTGTATTCATACTTTATAATCAATCATCTTTTGTTCGTTTGTTTGTTTGTATGTCGGGCATGTATGTTTCTGCTACTGTAAAATCAAAAAGTTTCCTGGTGCCTTATTATTTGTAGATGTCATGGTTGTCACTTAATACCTACTAATTTAATGTCCATGAATCCAGATCTTACAATTGGGAGTTCTCTTATAATGCAGAAATCATGAATGTGCATCCTTACTAAACTGTCATTCATTATGACTATGTATGTGTGCTTATTTCAGTGATCGCTATGTTTTGCTTAAATTTCTTTTTTCTTAGGCATGCTGCTTTTGATTTGCATGATAGTTAAATCTTGTATTGCTTTAAATATAGTCAGATGCTGTGATTTCTTTTTATGCTTTTTCAATAAATGTATTTGTAAATAGATATTACTTGATTTGTCAGAAGAAATTTTTTTTTAATTCCAATGGAGTGACGTCACATTATTTCTGCCTACTTTTACACTATTTAATTTCTTGTAAGAAAATATATTTTTTTTCACCTAGGTAATGTGCTTCAAAGCAATAAATAGAAGCAAAAATACATAATAGAAGATGTATCTTTTAATGTTAGGCTTGAAAATAAAGTGGATAACGTGAGAACAGAATTCTGCTCAAGATCATAGTCTGTCAAGCTTGTCATGGATAAAAAACATACAAGAATTAAATATCTTTCACACCGTTCCAATCATACCGTGCATGTGACTGCAAGAAAGACGTCTGCACACTGTAAATTTTTTAGCCTATAGGAGTGTAATACAGGCATAAGTTTGTTTGGGGAAAGGTTTAAATAGTTTCATGTTTTAAATGATCGCAAAATTTCGCAAATGTCCATTGAAGTGGACCGAAATGTCTTGGGCCTTAACGTCCATGGGGCAAAACATCCAGTTACCGTTGACCGGCATGTTGTCTGCAATCCATCATGTACATCGAACTTGTATTCAACATCATTTTTGGGCTCAAAAGCACTCACTGGTATTTCCAGTAACACTTTTGCGGCTCCAGTAGACTGATATACATCAAAACTTCTTAATCATTGTCATCTTCATTGTCATCATCCAGTATTTGCCGAATGAAAATGCCATCTGAAGTTGAACCACATTGGTAGTCGGCCATTTTGGGTTTTCTGGGTGGCCCATATTTTAAACATGCATTTGTAAAACTTTCTTGATGACTGTAAGGTTAAAACTACAACGGAATGCATGTTCCAGGGCCCAATGTACAAATCAAATGTAGTTTAACAACCATTCACGTCAATCCGAATTATCCAGCTGTGTAAACATTTAACTACCCGAAAAACAATGTCGCGACAAGCGTTACAAGACCTCTACTGGCTGCAGGACTTATGTCGCGACAAGCATTTTAAGGGTTAACAGTTAAATAAAACATGTATACTGCGCTGGGTACATTTTTAATATGCGCAACTTTAAACTAATTTGTGGGATTTCTCGCGTATCACTGCTTTCCAATGTCGTGAATTTGTACAAACTTTGCGCAATTAGCGCAATCATACGCCCTGGCAGCATCTCTGCAGACTGCTAAGAAAGGGTTAGATATGATTTTAAATATATATGCATTTTTTCCGACAACCCCACCTGTGATTTGTGAAATTTATACCTTTCTTCTTAACAAAAAAGTCAGAACACTATTTCAATACAGAAACAAAATGCACTTTCTTTTATCTCTTACTCAAAGACGATCTTTCCATTTGCCCATGGAGATTTCTCACTGCATCCTTGTGGCATATCCCCAATGTCTGTGAGATTACCATTTTCAAACAGTTTATGAAAGGCATTCCCAATTATGTTTACACTGTCTTCTAGATGTGCCTGCTCATTTGAACGGTTCATAAGCTGTAGACCTAGGGCACCTGCAAGAGAAATACAGAATAAACAACTACTTTCTCCCTCTCCTTTTTCCAAATTTCCAAGATGGCATTTTTGGCTGACAGCACCATGATATTTTGCTCGCTCTTCATTTTGAACATAACAGAACTTATATGCCATAAGAAGTCTAATAAAGTTTTTGGTAAATTATATGATTTTGCATTCAGGTTGCAGCTATGGATGAAATGTGCTAGAAACTCTCAAATGACGATAATTGCAAGGTGAAATATAATATAAAATGTTTGTTACATAAAGTTAGAGTCCCAAATGAATAATAATGCTTATGGATTGATGGTGTACATAAAGTTAGAGTCCCAAACAAATAATTATTTGTATGGATTGATGGTGTACATAAAATTAGAGTGCCAAAGAATAATGATTTTTATGGATTGATAGTGTACATAAAATAAGAGTCCCAAAAGAATAATGATTTTATGGATTGATGGTGTAGATAAAATAAGAGTCACAAAAGAATAATGATTTTTATGGATTGATGGTGTACATAAAGTTCGAGTCCCAAAATAATAATGATTTTTATGGATTGATGGTGTATATTAAATATGAGCCCCAAACAAATAATGATTTTTCTGGAATGATGGTGTACATAAAATAAGAGTTCCAAAAGAATAATGATTTGTATGGATTGATAGTGTACATAAAATAAGAGTCCCAAAAAAATATTGATTGTTATGAATTGATGGTAAACATAAAATTAGAGTCCCAAAAAAATAATTATTTGTATGGATTGATGGTGTACATTAAATAAAGTCCCAAACAAATAATGATTTTGATGGATTGATGGTGTACATAAAATTAGAGTCCCAAAAGAATAATGATTTTGATGGATTGATGGTGTACATAAAGTTAGAGCCCCAAAAGAATATTGATTTTAATGGATTGATGGTGTAGATAAAATTAGAGTCCCAAAAGAATAATGATTTTTATGGATTGATGGTGTACATAAAGTTCGAGTCCCAAAAGAATAATGATTTTTTTGGATTGATGGTGTACATTAAATATGAGCCCCAAACAAATAATGATTTTTCTGGAATGATGGTGTACATAAAATAAGAGTTCCAAAAGAATAATGATTTGTATGGATTGATGGTGTACATAAAATAAGAGTCCCAAAAAAATATTGATTGTTATGAATTGATGGTAAACATAAAATTAGAGTCCCAAAAAAATAATTATTTTTATGGATTGATGGTGTACATTAAATAAAGTCCCAAACAAATAATCATTTTTATGGGTTGATGGTGTACATAAAATTACTTTTTTTCATGGATTGGATAATGGGTGTTTATTGAACTGATGTTACCAATGATTATTTTTAAGAACATTTTCAGTAATCACAAAAATTGAATAAAAACAAATTGGGTTTGAGTATTTTTTATTTATTTATTTATTTATTATTCCCCAACTGCAATAGCAGAAGTGGCATATTTTTGCTGCTGTCCATATATACATCTGTAGTTAATACATCTGTTCAAAATCTGTTTTATTGCAATACCACATAAACTACTGAATTTAGAACAATGAAACTTTACACACTTTATCGTGGTCAAAGGTAGAAAACAAAATTATATTTTCAGGCCATTACAACAATTTTTCAAAAATATTTAAAACATTTTTGAACTGTTTGGACTATTTCAACAAAAGCCATAGCACAATTAACAAAAATTCCACTTGAGGTAGGTAGAAAAACCAAATTTTGTAAGCATGTAAGTGTATGTAGTTAATCTGATTGGATTATCATGATATGGTAGCAATTCTTTTAATTTTGCTAAGTGTATGAACTCTTTTCAGACTCAGATTATTTGGGGTGCTCAATGGAGGCATTCATGTTTTACAAACACAAATCTAGTTTAACTATTTATTTTCTTCAAATGTGCTTTTGTAAGTTAAGTACCATTCACTGTTACCTGCTCTAAAAGAAAGAAGAATGTGAAAGCCCAGAAATACAAAAGTTGGTCCAGAATTTAACCCCTGGTGTTTGAATAGTCATAGTGTTCAGAATGTCAGATCATAAAACACAAGGATATCTGAAAAGTCAAAGTCAGTGTTTGCAAAACAGTTGCACTTTTAAAGTGTCTGTGTGGGTCAATAGTCTGAATAATCATTAATTTCCCTGCCTGCTTGACAAATCCATTTGTGTCTTATATGGTCAAAACACAGTGTCAAAGACACAGCTATTTAACATATCATGGGTTGTTATTTACAAATTTCAAAAATTCTGAAGTTGTCTCTTAGTAGAAAAGCTGTGCAAAGCCTATATAGGATTCACTGCATGAACAATATTTGAATACAACTCTCCCATGTTATAATGCTCATCATTATAGCACAATTTTGGATATAATGCGGTTCTACTGTGAACCCCATGACCAAAATAAAACCATTGTGCTTGAATTAGTCAATCAAATGTATGACAATATGGGTTGAAAGAAAACAAGCTTAGCATTATTAGTATTATATTTTTTTTACTTTTTAAAACATTATTTTTTGACAAAATTAAACAAGATTTTCAAGATGGCCACTGTGGCATTCATATTGGATGTTCAAGCAGAATCATTTTCATTTAGGACCAACTGGACATCATAATATGTCTTCTGGAGAAAAACCCGTGTCAATAAATATGACTTTCTGTTCTGGAGGAGTAGTGACAAGAAGATTTTAAAGATGGCTACTGTAGTGGCCATATTAGAAGTCAGATCAGTACCATTTTTATTTAGGACCAACTAAACATCATAAGAAGTCTGTTGATGAAAATCCCATGCTGATATGACCATCCATTCAGGAGTAGCAATAACAAGATTTTGAATATGGCTGCTGTGGCAGTCATACTGGATGTCAGAGCACCATTTTTATTTAGGATCAACCAGATCTTGGAATCAATGTGTGTGTAAAGTTTGATGGCAATCATCCAAGTAGTTATGGAGGAGTAGCGATAACAAACTTGGACTACATGGATGGACAGATGACAGACCATTCCATAAGCTCTCCTGGTCTATACCCAGTAGAGTTAAAAATAATTTTTGCTTAGAAGTTTGGTCATGAACAACAAGTTATTCAAGTTGTGAAATAATGAGCCAACTATTTTAGGCACTAGAATAATGAACACTACTGCCTGGCTGACTTTATTCTAGACACTTTTCCAAATGTCTTCATAATATTTAGGAATAAAAATTGCAGAAAAATTTGAAAAATGATTTTACTGAAATAGATTAAATGTAAATATCATTCACGGAAACAAGTGATGCAGTTGCAACAGATGGGAAAATTCCATACGAGAAGTCATGACCAACTGTTCGCAGATGACTTCAAGAAAGATTCAAATAAATTGCATATTTACATAGCCCTTTTTATCGCTCTATAGTCAAAGCTTTGAATTTTTTAATTTCGATACATCCTTGTAGCTGACAATTAATTTCTTGAATTTGCAGAAACATGATTTCATGGTTAGTGCTGAATGAAGAGTGGCATGAATGTTGTCATGCTAAGAATTGTAACTCTACCTGTCTTTACTGTAACTGAGTTGCATTTTACTCATGGGGTAGGTGGTCAGTGTTTAAAATCATAATTAAAATGCTATATTACGTTTAAAAAACCAAATGACCAATTGGATGCTTTGAATTAGACATTTTTGGTATTTTAACACAAACTTCCTAAAATTTGACACAACTTGACCTTTAAAGTTCAAAATAGCTCAGGTTGAACTCCAACAAATAGCACCTAAGTTTAAGTGGCTCAGAAACAACTATTAGTCTAAAATATGTTAAAGTTGAAATGGCCCTTGTTGAAACCAGAGCTTCTTTGGAAATTCCAACACCTAATGACTCAGATTTGAATTGGTCTGGTCAAATCCAGTGTTTTATTAAATCAATATTAAATGTGGAGAAAAAAAATATAGTAAAACATGTCAATGACTCATGGTGAAATCATGAATGGTACAGTCTGAAACTGCTACCAAGTATCAGAATCACCAAGCCATTGCTGATGTTGATGAGATGGAGCAGCTTTATCTGTAATGGCTCGGTGCTTTGTGAATTCAAACTAATCTCACACTGAGTTTAATGTGGTTTCTATTTTTAAAAATGTGCCTGAGGTACATCTGATGGACTGACCTATCTGTATGGTACTGGCCTCCAGTGCCCGTTCACTGACTATCCACATGTAATCACTGTCGTTCAGATTCAGGTGGGCTGCATCCAAAAATATCTGCTCTGCATCCTGCTTCCTATCAGCAAAAGATAACAACACTATAACTACCCTATATGATACAGAGAGTTTTTGGATATCCTTGACATTTCTAATTTATTCATACCATAACTATGTATGATACCTTAATACATCCAAATGTAAGATTAGCAATGTGATTTTGCCTTAAAAAATGAAATAATGTGATTTCATTTTGGGGGCAGGTATACATTTTCATTGAAAAAGAAAAAAAGCAATTTTGGGGGTTGGTACTTAATTTCAAGATTAAGCCACTAAAGGAGCAAGGGTTGTTTTCTTCATAGGTCAATCCTTTTACATCTGGTCTTTTAAGTTGTGGTTTGTAGCAACAACACAATGAACAAAAAATTGGCTCCTGACATATCAATTTTATTTGAATACCAATAATGAAAAGTTAATTCACAGTATTGTATGGATCAGGAGCTAAGCAAAAGGATGGTACAGACTGTTGTGGAGAAATCCAAATGACACTGCATAGTATGATCTAAGAGCTAAGCAAAAGGATGTGTAGGGACTGTTGTGGAGAAATCAAAATGACAGATATACATGTATCAACATTTTCTATCTGTGTATTATGGTAGGAAAAATAGTCTAGATCAGATCAGTGTCATGTGTGTATTATGGTGGGAAAAGTAACTTTGATCAGTGTCATCAGTGTATCATAGTGGGAAAAGTGTTCTAGATCAGATCAGTGTCATCAGTGTACATAAATGCCATAACACTTAAAAAACACGATTTTGGACTCCCAAACACCCCGACACAGTTGGTTGTGTTTTCGAAAAACACGATTTTTGGCAATCTTAGTGGAAAAAATTTTCCCACCAAAAAAAACCACGTATATTTCTTGATCACCATGATATATGCCCTTGATTGGTATGTATAAACAGTAAACACTCCTGCTCAGAGCTCAGCTGTTTTAGAGGAAATTAAAAGGTAAGGCGGTCAGAGATAAACAGCCACCTTTTAGAGATTTACTTAATTGGCTCACAATAGCTAGGGTGATGTGTTGTGTCAAATCCTTTGAACACTGCTGAGGGAGAGCCCATTAGGCTAATTTGCAAAGGTAAAGTACACTAAGTGGAACAACCCAATTTGTCTTAAGTTAAGTTTGCCACCTTAACTTTCTCATATTTTCCTTGGACATTTACATTATTGTAATAAACGTTTTATGATGTTATCAAGTAACTCATGAAAACATTAAGATGTTTGAATATCTGGTTAACCTGAAATGAACTGCACCATGGAATTTTCCGTTCCAGATCTTGCTCTCATTTAACTTCAGTGTTCACTCATTATTTATCTACTAACATTTATTATAATAAATACCCATGTTTTCTTAATTACTTTTCTTTTAAAGTATATAATCATTTATCAAATGACAAATTGTGTATTTGCATAAATTAGTACCTCTTTTCATTAATTCAGCCTGAGAATAAATTAAATCTTCACTGCCGTAGGTGTGACTTTAACCTCGAAAATACGTTACAATAGTGGCAGTCAAAGACTTTAGAAACTCGGCCAACTACCACAAACCTTGAATGTTTTCATCGCCAGATTAATTGTTTTGAAATGGATATTCATTGCCATCTTACAGGTTTTTATCACTTTTAGCGACTTTGGCCATTGCTAGTGGCAACAAACACATGCGAAGGAAAAGTGTAGGCATATTTGTGAACACAAATGACACTTGCATTACCTTCAAACCATCTACTGAACTATTGAAAGCAGCAAAGACTGCATGTAATTAAAACTACATTCCACTCCCCAATGGATTTGAAAGACAGTAATTTGGTGTATTTTTGTATTTAATGTCTGTGAAGTTGTGACCATGTGTACATATGTGTGTGGTGATGTTATTTGACAATGCTAAGTCTACCATTTTTTTTTGGTGTAAGTATATTAAATGCTTCAGAGAAAACAGATTGTATTTTCTTTTATTCAGATTTGAATTTCCAGTCATTTGCTATAGGCTGATTTGAAAAGATAGCTTATTCTCATTTGGATGATGTCGCTTATGGGGGGTCACGCGCACTGACCCCCCTTGGGACCTCAAAACACACTTTTTGAGTCTCAAAAAAAACCCAACACTATCTGGGAATATTGCAAGTATGAGTGTATCATAGTGGGAAAAGTATTCTAAATCAGATCAGTGTCATCAGTGTATCATAGTGGGAAAAGTGGTCTAGATCATATGCAAGCATGCTCTAAAGAGGTTCACAGTGAGAGAGAGAGTGAGAGAGGGAGGCACCGATTTATCTACATCATTATCTCTTTTGAGAGCAATTTGCTTACTTTTTTATACTGCAAAAAAACATGATCATTTAGTTAATTATAAACATCTCCTAGTTCTAATGAAGATAATGTATGATTGTTTCATGTGTTAGCTTTCTTTATATTCCCCTTTGATGACGTAGTACACAGTAAACATTGATAGTACGGTGTTAATCTAAATATGCTCTCAGTAAATCTATTTACTGTATATCGTAACATCCTTCCTTCTTTTCACAAAAAAAAAACAAAGAAATAACGAAACTTTGTACATGTAAAAACAAAAAAAATTAAAACACTCACTGTGTATGATAATACAGCTTAAAGAACTTGACTTATGTCTAACAATAACTAACTTAACTAGTCTATTTCTGAGTACACATGTTCTTAGACAAAATCTTCATATTTCTTTGGCGGTTTAATGTTTCTGGTCCTTGTTGATTTGTATGAGTTTTCGAGATTGACCACAGGATGTCCGCTCACTGCTTTTGGTTTGGGCGATGATTCCACATGAATTGAATTTTCTTTACACTGAGAACTTTTGCCTTCCATATTTACTTCTTCACTAGTGGCTGTATTTTTACTAGACTTGACACTAGATTCACTTGCACTTTGCTCTTCATAAGCTGTTTTTTTTTTACACACTTTTGATCATTGAAAACACTTGGATCACTGATCATTGGCTCTGGAATGGCTTCTGATGTAGCCCTGATGTACTTTCGGTTCCTTCTGTATAGATGCCCATTTACATCGACTACATATGATCGTGGTGAATGTTGTTCCATACAGGTTCCGAGCCGCCATTTTCTCTCTCGATCATTTGGTAGAGGCGCCATACGGACAGATTGTCCGATCACCAACTCTGGCAAGTCCTTTGCTCCTTTGTCGTACTGGAACTTGGACTGCTGGTGTTTCAGCATTTTCTTCTGTCGCACGTTTTCTACTACTTTCGGTTTTAGAAGCTCGTCTGAAATTGGCAATGTGTTTCTAGTTCGCCTGGACATTAAACGTTGCGTTGGACTGCTGTCCATTCCTTCTGTTGGGGTGTTTCTCCAGTCGAGAATAGCCTTCCAAATATCCATGTTGCTTTTAGTGGCCCTTTTTACCAACCCCTTCGCAATTTTGACAGCTGACTCTGCCTTTCCGTTTGACTGGCTATGGTACGGTGATGATGTGGCATAATGCTAAATCAAATATTAGATAATATTAACATAATGACAGTGCCTCACAAACTGTATTAATACTACATTTTGTGCAATAAATCTTTTTTTTTTTCAAATACTACGTTATCGGAATCTACAGATGCATTCATGTCCTAATTTCTGTTGCAGTTCGTGCAATATACTTTTTTAATGATCATATGAAGCCAGTGATATTGTACTCCCTGCAGTGAAAAGAAGGATAAACATTGAACAAATTAATAACAAAATCACATTCATACCTGACTGAAGTGAAACAAAATCGCACATGTTCCGATGGTCACCCTATGCACAAGGTCTCATTAACATAATGTAAAATTTCTTGTGACATCCATCACAGCATTATAGAGGGGTAATTGAAACTTGAGAAAGCATAGTTCTGGTGGTTGCTGCATGAACATGCAAAAGCAAACCTTTTTGCTAAAAAAAGCATTATTAAGATTTCTTATCTTTATTTTAATTTAAACTGTACTAATTTGTATTAATTATTAAAGTCGCCTCTTTTTTTAAAATCACAAATGGTTGCATTTTGAAGATAAATGCTCATGTGCAAACTAATAACCTAGCACAACAGAAGCCATAAACATAGCTTGGTTTTTTTTGTTATTGACGTGTTAATTTCATGTGAGAAATTATAACCTAAAAGCACAACAGCAGCTCTTCTGGAGGTTTGTTTTCTTTGCCATTATGCTGACAATAAACAACATACTCAGGGATAAGTGAATCATACTATAAAACCACAGGCTATTCCACTGTTTGATTCTTGTAAGAGAAAAATCAGTTATAGAAAGAAAAACTTGAGACCTAATCAATACATCAGGTATTATTTATCTGTTTATTGTGTTCCATTCCTTGTGTCAGTCAGGTTAGTTGTTTAAAATGGACAATGGTCTTGCTCCAAACTACATGTACTTACAAAGATGCAATTCAACCTTCTGTTATTAACCATGAGCCTACAGCACTCGATCATTTGGCTCTCTTTCTGTAGAACTACCTTGCATCAAAATTAATTCCTGACTTTTACAATTTACCAATAGAAATTATAAGTAGCCCATGTATACAAAATCTCAAAACTTACCTGAACCAGGATAAACATATACCCATTTGTTGTATGTAATTATTATATACTCATTTTTTTCTCCATTAACTTTGCATTGTCAGAATCATGCAGTATTTCTCCATACTGCACAGCTTCATACTGCACGACACGTGTGTCTAAAAATAGTATTGCGTGTTAGGAACTACTTTTTATTGTAAACAAACAATGTACGCAAATGTAGCAGACACCGGAGCTTTTGCTTTATTAGATTTGTCTGTGGATGAACTAAACAAGCTGTTTGAGAGTAGAGATGATAAAGCTGACGATGTGAATGAATTCATTGAGCCACAAAAGAATCTTTCAACCAAGCAAGTGACTGAACGTGATATTCACAATGTACAGTGGTGGCTTTATGACAACAAACGTGAGGCATGCAGTATTGAAAATATCATTCTGATCATTTAAACACTTATTTAGCCGATGGTTCAGACTATGAACCGTGCTCTCTAGAGTCTATAAAAAAATAGCATAAAAAGGCATCTTATGGCCAAATGATATTCCGTTTCTCTCAGAGACCGCTAATTTTACAAGTCAGTCCAATCACTAAATTCGAAAAAATACAACTAAAGAAGGCGGGTTTTCGTATAAAAGCAAGTGCCTTGGAGCCAAGAAGCCACGATAACGAAGAAGCCTTATTTTCCGCTGACGAAATGGGCTCTCACACCCCAGCCACTTTGCAATTTTGCCGTTATTTTTTTTTTTTTTTTTTGAGAAATTGTTTGGATTTATTATGACAGTACATATAAATATGTCATCTATAGCTGGTAATAAGAATGACAATAAATGTACTTACTTTTCTGCATCCTGAATTTCTTCAAAATGTACTTTCTGATCCACGGCGCGAAATTGCACTGTAATCTAGACTACATTTCCAACAGAAATCACATTCCAAAGGAGAATTTACTGCACTCCAAAACGAAATGAATTTAATATTCCCTAAAAAAATATTTAATCCTGCATCTTCTTGAGAATTTCACTTAAAAGAATTTCATATTTTGTCCACCTTATGATTCCAAACTATCAATGACAGGACAGTAACACATGTGTAAGCTAGCTTGCTGTCAAGGCCAGTCCCTCTAGCTACATGTACATCATACGTAATAGAACCAGCTAAAAACTAAAAGAGCAGAATTTAGCTGAATCAACATAAAAACAAAATCCCTCCATTCCAGATCAACTGGGAAAGTTGTTCCAAGGCGCAGTCATTCACAATATGACTCAAAATTTCAATTTTAAGTAGACCAACATGAGATTTCTTTTTTAAACAAATCACTGCGCGCGCGGTACTCAACCAAGTTCAAAGGTCACTGGGCGGTGCCATGTGCGCATGAATACTGTTACTGTGTATTGGTTTAACTTCGGTTGTGTATTTACTTTAGAATATAGCAGAAATTCAGTTACTTTGTTTCTTGTAGTGTGTTCCTTTTTTTATTCAGCCTTAGGTAGAAAAGCAAAATGAGTATATAATAAAAAGGTTACTGCATTTGTATGGGAAAATATGAACTCGTTTTTTCTGAGCTATACTGCACTCCTGACGTCATGCAGTATAACTCAGAAAACTCGTTCATATTTTCCCATACAAATGCAGTAACCTATAAATACTGTACATCAATTATATACCTGTATATTTATATCAGCAAGTAAACTTTAGCATCAGATGAAATTAATGTTTTACTTTTTTCTTTTTCTGTTCATTTTCCGATTGCATACTATGCATAATGCAGAAGAATGAGATGAACCTGTTCCGAAGCATTTCTAGATCATTAACTGTTTTTGTAAAGTTCCTCTCTCTCTCTCTCTCTTACTTTTTCAATGCTTGATATGTTTACATTTGTAGGCAATCTTCAAAATAAAAATATTAAAAATCAACCAATTATGAATCTACATGTACAGAAACTGAATCTGGAAAAGTTCGTAAGTGGTAAGAAAAGTAATTCTGTACTAGACATTATACCATCATGGAGGAAAAAAAAAAGAAATTTTCCCGCCAGTAGGCGCGAAATCACGACCTCATGCTCGAAAGTCAAATGTGTGTGTTTGTGTGTAAGTCACACACTTTATCCACTCAGCCACAGTAACTGTAGCTGTAAAGCAATATACCACATACAGAAACATGCCAAACACTATTCAAAGAAATTAGTTTACATCTTTTTTTGGTCTCAATAACCAAATGCTCCAACAGTCACAAACAGGAAACTGCATACTTTAATATCTGTGTTGAAATAATTATAGGAAAAAGATCAACTTTACGATTAGGTTATTGACATATCATTTCCAAATGATTTACTATTTTTTCTATGATGATAAAAAAAATTGTTTTTATATTTTCCCCTTACAAAAATGAGCAAATAATAGGATATATGTGGAGACAATATGCTGGAATTTAAAATCTCTGAACATCTGAGATTTGAAAATTTTCCACATTATTATTCATTTCAGCAATAAGCTGAGTTCAGATTAATTACGAACAATTATCAAACTTCCATTGTTTATGGCGGGACCTAAATTGGGGCTGTTAAGTACAATGCACCAAGTCAGATGGCTTTGTAAGATAAAACACACCTTTCCCAAGCTGAAATTGACATCATCTTTTGATGCTAATCCTTGTCAATATTTTATAACAGTGTTGACAATGGTCACTGCCTTGATTTCTGTAAACATCCACTGAAGTCAAGTCTTTATTAGGGAGAGACCATTTAATTTTATAAGGAGGGGGGTGTAAATGCTTCAAAACAATTGCCTTGTTCTGATTTGTAGTATTAAAAAAGACTTTATTCAATTCCTTATTTTTCTTGAAACAAATTTATCTTGTGATGAAAGGAATAAAAAATATCCTGGTCGGAGAGAACATTCTAGCCCCATAAATTAAATAGTCAGTCCCTTACAGTACACATGCAGTCAGAACTGAACTAGTTCAGAGTTGTGTATATTCAGCCTTGTAACTAAGCATGTAGCTTGCATTTCAGTGTAAATTCAGTGTTTTCTGTTTGTTTAGCTCTTTTTTAATACAGAAGCGGTTGTCAATTTGGAAATTAATTGTCCATATCTCAGAGGATTACTTTTCCTATGAAACAATAGGATAAATTTATGATGTTCAAAACATGCTCAACAAGGTGTCTCTCATCAACTCAGTGCGTAAGTTTGTTCAGATTTCTCCTAATAAAGTAAAAGCATAAAATTATTGCAAGAGAAGTCAATCAACCTTTTCTAAATATACATGTACTGAATATACAAGACTTTTGAAATTATTTTTTTATTGTCCAAATATATGATCGAAATAAAGATGACTGGTTCTTCAAATGGTATCAGGTTGTAAATCACTCTTGACGTCTCGGTCTTTCCATGGGTGGTCTTCATTCATTGGCTGTTCAAATGTCAATCAGTAACGTTAACCAGCCCCTCCACTGGTGAGTTGCCATCTGCATGCCTGCCGAGGTGTGGTGGTGATTTGTAAGTATTTATCCCTCCACTGCGGAGCATTATTGTGGAGCAAAAGTGGAGGGGACTATGTTCCCCCACTGTGAAGCACGGGGTTTCGAAAAATCGTGTGAGCTGTACTGTACATGTGCCAACCCAAAGTACAAATGAAAGAGATTTTTATTTCCAATTCAGGACATTTCACTTTGTGTAAAATATTTTTTATTGAGAGGAGTGTCATAATCATACTTGCCGTATTCCCAGACAGTGTTGGGGGTTTTTGAGACTCAAAAAGTGTTTTGAGGTCCCAAGGGGGGTCAGTGCATGTGACCCCCCAAAAGTGACGTCATCTAAATGAGAATAAGCTATCTTTTCAAATCAGCCTATAGCAAATGACTGGAAATTCAAATCTGAATAAAAGAAAATACAATCTGTTTTCTCTGAAGCATTTAATATACTTACACCAAAAAAAATGGTAGACTTAGCATTGTCAAATAACATCACCACACACATATGTACACATGGTCACAACTTCACAGACATTAAATACAAAAATACACCAAATTACTGTCTTTCAAATCCATTGGGCAGTGGAATGTAGTTTTAATTACATGCAGTCTTTTTGCTGCTTTCAATAGTTCAGTAGTTGGTTTGAAGGTAATGCAAGTGTCATTTGTGTTCACGAATATGCCTACACTTTTCCTTCGCAGATGTGCATCCACGTCTATATTGGCGCTAGCAATGGCCAAAGTCGCTAAAAGTGATAAAAACCTGTAAGATGGCAATGAATATCCATTTCAAAACAATTAATCTGGCGATGAAAACATTCAAGGTTTGTGGTAGTCAGTCGAGTTTCTAAAGTCTTTGACTGCTGCTATTGTAACGTATTTTCGAGGTTAAAGTCACACCTACGGCAGTGAAGAGTTAATTTATTATCAGGCTGAATTAATAAAAAAAGGTACTAATTTATGCAAATACACAATTTGTCATCTGGTTAATGATTATATAGTTTTAAAAGAAATGTAATTAAGAAAACATGGGTATTTATTACATTAAATGCTAGTAGATAAATAATGAGTGAACACTAAAGTTAAACAAGAGCAAGATCCGGAATGGAAAAATCCATGGTACAGTTTATTTCAGGTTAACCAGATATTCAAACATGTTATTGTTTTCATGAGTTACTTGATCATATAATAAAACATTTATTGCAATAATGTAAATGTCCAAGGAAAATATGAGAAAGTTAAGGTGGCAAAACTGTTGAAGCAAATAAGATTATCTCATATTTTTAGCACTTCTAGTGCATTATGTACTATAATTTTCCTTTGTCCCTTTAGAATGTTGTGCCCCCAAAAGCTCATGGGATCCTAGGTGCAACACTGCATTAGAGATTGAATCATGCAGTTGTTTAACCTACCTAAATAAACATGTTTTGCATTTTATATATAGAGTAAAAATCCAACTTCAAAGAAATGTTGCCGCTGATCAAAGATGGATTCAACATTCTCATTCAATGCAGTCAGTGATGAATAATAACATTTGTTCTTCAACATGCATCTCTTTGATGTACTTCAGATAAATTGGGTTGTTCCACTTTGTGTACTTTACCTATGCAAATTAGCCTAATGGGCTCTCCCTCAGCATCGTTCAAAGGATTTGACACGAGACATCACCCTAGCTATTGTGAGCCAATGAAGTATATCTCTGAAAGGTGGCTGTATATCTCAGACCGCCTTACCTTTTAATTGCCACTAAAACAGCTGTATAACCGCCCCAAGGATAGTTTTACATGAAGTATGAGCAGGATTGTTTACTATTTATACATACCAATCAAGGGCATATATCATAGTGTCAAGAAATATATGGGGTCTTTTTTTTCTTTTTTGGATAAATATTTTTTTCTCACTAAGATTGCTGAAAATCGAAAAACACAACCGTGTTGGCGGGTTTGGGAGTCCAAAATCGTGTTTTTCACATGACATGTCGTCTTATGGCATTTATGCATAATGTTTTCTCAGATGGAGCCAGGGGAACTTTGTCAAATGCTTAGGGCAAACAAAACATGTAAATTCTGAATTTGCAAAACATTTTGGGCAAACATATGGCTGTGACCACCCAGATCAACCAAGTTCCCATGCCCTTGAATCAAACTGGTGAGTCTTGCTGACTTGTCATCAATGTTTAACCACCTAACAGCTTTGGGATGAAATGATAAAACAACACTATTTATTCTTAACTTAGAGCTTACAAATAACATTTCCCAATGAGATAAATCACAAAACAATACACTGCTATGAAAATATGACTCTATATACACCGCTCCCTCGATAACTCGAGCCCGGATAACTCGCGAACCCGCTTATAACGCGGACCAGACGTGGATCCCATTTTTTTAAAACTAGAAAATTTATTTTTAAAAAAAATAAAATAATTGACCCTATTTGTTGAAGGTGAAAAAAATCGTGATCAAAAATTAGTAAATGAAACCTTAATATATCACTCGTTTTATCGTCAAAACCAGTGGTTAGTACCCAGAAATTAGAATCATCATCATGAAATTTTCGACTTTTAATAAGAAGTCAAATATTTTGTTCAATTTTCTTTCCAAACAACATTCTCAGTACACTATAAATAATAATATTCGACGAAATTCCGATCAATGAAAACGTCACTAAAGCCTACTGGTGGCAACACTTTAATAATAAATACCAATTAAATAAGTTTTGTAAAGTGAAATATGTGTTTTAGTTCTATCTTTTAATTCGGTTTCAGTGTAATCATCATAAATGCAATAAGCCCTCTTGTATTCAAACGTGAAAATTAAAATTCAACCGACCCAGCTATCGCCGCGAGCAATTTCTGTGAGAATCTAATGATGTGCCGACCTTTTTTTGTTTTTATCTCCGACTTGCGGAAGTATATGTTGTGTTGTTACACTCAATTAATAGCAGACCTGCTTTGTATTATCACGTTAATTACGTCTTTTGTATCAAATCAAACAAAGGGGGTGGAATAACAGAAAAGTTAAAAGGCGTGCAAATCCTGCCTGCGTAAGAGCTAGCGGTCACGGCCGTGTGTCAGGTCAACTCATTTCAATTGATCAATCGAACACTGTTATAAATATTATTATGTAAGTAATATAATTAAACTACCTTAAATTAGCCTACTCATTCACAAATGTAATCAAAGATAGTAAGGCAACCAAGCCAAATGAGTACTTGGAGAATAAAAGCTTTGTTTTGCAGATGCGGTTCATTAGGGAGAAGCGAGTTCCAGAGTTTGTATTGAACTTTCTAACATGCTACTCAGGGATTTCCTAAAGGATGAGACGAAGTTTCACTGTTACTTGATATGAAATCACGGCATCCATATTTTACTAATGGAACAATAAATAAATCGAGGTTTGATGTTGACGGTTGTTTCACGAAATAAATGTCAATAGTTTTTGAAAAAAGGAATCTTGTTTAGTTGTGAATCAACAACAACAAAAAGCAGTGACGTAATACACAATGTATCGCGTACACGTGTTGTTCAAACCGCTTGGACTAATGTTGTTAACGATCTTTCAGAGGTTCGTTATCTTGAAAATAAAGGTAATTTATACAGAAAAGCAAACAACTACATTAGAAAAAGCTCTTTATTGACAATTATTCCCAATGTAATTATAAAACTAGTATTCCGTCATTAAATAGCCCCGTTACCGACCCCCACCCCCACTGCGGTTTTCTCGATGTCCAGCGGGGATGGCATCCCTTTCTTAATTTTTTTGAGGTCCCTCGGTAACTTGCGCCCTCGCTTATAGTGCGGTCTATGTTTTTGGACCCCGTTGTGCGCGAGTTATCGAGGGAGCGGTGTATCTAGATCCTGAGGATTCTGTCACACTGTCAAGAGACAAAGAGTTTGATCTCAAATCTGGGAGATTCCTGGATGATATGTAAACATAAAAATATACTTTAAAAATGACAAAGTGAATAACTTACGATGCAGACAGCAGAATGATTCTGGATTGAACATCTGCAAGATTTTGTAAGATGCTTGTAAAGTTATTGATACCAGTGGAATATTTCAAAACTTTCTCGATCTGAAAAGATATTCAAATCACAAATAAGACTAAATATCATTGTCGTTATGTTTTATAAGTTATCCAAATCACAAATTAGAGTAAATACTATCATCAGTTTGTTTTGTAAGTTATCATGCAAATCTAAACTAGGTCAGTATGTTTTATAAGTTATCATGCAAATCTAAACTAGGTCAGTATATAAGTTGTTATGCAAATCTAAACTAGGTCAGTATTTTTTATAAGTTATTGTGCAAATCTAAACTATACCAGTATGTTTTATAAATTATCATGCAAATCTAAATTAGGTCAGTTGTTTTATAAGTTATCATTCAAATCTAAACTAGGTCAGTATGTTTTATAAATTTTCATGCAAATCTAAACTAGGTCAGTATGTTTTATAAGTTATCATGCAAATATAAACAAAAGAAAAGACTCAAACAAGCTTTCAAAATTTAAAATTCAAATATTTAATTTCCTAAAATATTAAAATATTTCAACAAACAATCAAAGTGAAAGAATTAAAATAACTTTCAGTATAGAATATCCTTAATAGTCCTAAATTGTTCTAAAGTTCAATGATCCGGAAGTTAATCCAAATGTTCCGAATGAAGTTGGGTTCCGAATGAAGTAACCTTCACTGTACTAACGTGTTAATAAGAATCAGTTATATCCAAGTAGTCCTTGCGAATATGGAATATCACAAGTTCTAGAAATGTTTCCGATAATTCCACGGAACTGTATAATTAATAAAGTTTAAGACACAGTACTGAATCCCCAATGCACTGTATTAAAATAAATATCTCTGAAGTAGAATATCCACACACAAAAAGAACCAAATTTGTTTATGACCTCTCAATCCAGTGTAGCTATGAAGAATGCCAGAATGCTGCTATTAATCCTATAATATAGTCTCCCACTATGCAGAAACGAAATAAAACCCATTACGTCTTTGATAAACAATGGGGTATTTCGAAATATTACAACCCTCTTCGAACCAATCAGAAACTAGGTTATGCGTGACATAGCCAAGTGCTGGTGCCCTGACATTTTAAACAGTAAATAAAGTATTGACTTTAGAAATGAATCATAGAATCTAGGTCAGAAGTTCACCCCTCACGCACTGAAAACACGTAACATGACTAAAGCTTTAGTGAAATATTGATCGAAATTACCGTATGTGTACTCACGGCAAGACAACACCTGTTAGACTAAGAACAGAGATCACAAACTAATAAACTATACCATTATTAAAAGAAAAATGATATATAATTCCGTAACAATATACTCCTGTTGATCTATCTGTATGTGTGATGTGTATGCATCTCTGTGTCTAAAATACTCATGTTGATCTATCTGTATGTGTGATGTGCATGCATCTCTGTGTCTATATACTCCTGTTGCTCTATCTGTATGTGTTATGTGCATGCATCTGTGTCTAAAATACTCCTGTTGATCTATCTGTATGTGTGATGTGCATGCATCTCTGTGTCTATATACTCCTGTTGCTCTGTCTGTATGTGTGATGTATATGCATCTCTGTGTCTAAAATACTCCTGTTGATCTAACTGTATGTGTGATTCGCACACATCTCTGTGTCTAAAATACTCCTGCTGCTCTATCTGTATGTGCAATGTGAATGCATCTCTGTGTTTCAAATACTCCTGTTGCTCTATCTGTATGTGTGATGTGCATGCATCTCTGTCTAAATACTCCTGTTGATCTATCTGTATGTGTGATGTGTATGCATCTGTGTCTAAAATACTCCTGTTGCTCTATCTGTATGTGTGATGTGTATGCATCTGTGTCTAAAATACTCCTGTTGCTCTATCTGTATGTGTGATGTGTATGCATGTGTCTAAAATACTCCTGTTGATCTATCTGTATATGTGATGTGTATGCATCTCTGTCTAAAATACTCCTGTTGCTCTATCTGTATGTGTGATGTGCATGCATCTCTGTGTCTAAAATACTCCTGTTGCTCTATCTGTATGTGTGATGTGCATGCATCTCTGTGTCTAAAATACTCATGTTGCTCTATCTGTATGTGTGATGTGCATGCATCTGTGTCTAAAATACTCATGTTGCTCTATCTGTATGTGTGATGGGCATGCATCTCTGTGTCTATAATACTCATGTTGCTCTATCTGTATGTGTGATGTGCATGCATCTCTGTGTCTAAAATACTCATGTTGATCTATCTGTATATGCTTTTAATTATTTGTCGGAGTAATAGCTCTTCAGATCTAGTGTTATTGGTTGCAATATCCAACATTAAATCAATATTAAATAAAATTTCTTATTAAATCAATATTAAATAAAATCTCTTATGTCTTATGCCATGCCTATTATTTCAACATCTATTACAAATTTATCACATACTTATTACATCATGAAAATTATGAACAATAAGTTATTTTAAATTACTGCTATAATCTCACAGTAGTATTTCTTGTTGCAAACAAATTGTTGGTAAATTGTTTCTCCAGATAAGAGCTGAAATAACATAATGCCTACATGCATAACTCAATCATGAATGTTTTCTGTTTAATCTGTCTTTAGATTGCATTCTGAACAGTTGTAAAAAAAATGAAATCTAAGTTTAATTTCAGTCATTTGAAAGCTAACCTTTTTCATTTGGGATCATTAGATGTACGATAAGTTCATTTTCTTGTGCATTCTTTACACTTGATCAGTCAAACTGTCACTCCACGTACTGGTAATGAATACTGAAGCAACGTTTCAATTGTCATCATCACTATAGTAGTTTCAATGTATTTGTTTCCTATGGCCTCTAAATACATAGTGTTTGATTCTGCATATGAACATATATTAGTATTGTCTTCAATGACCCAGTATTTTGCATGAAAAAGCTAGATCTTCTCTTATTTTCTACGATTTGTTTGCTTAAAGCTTTATCAAAGAACAGTGTAGTCCTGAATAATGTGAAGCTGGCCACATGGCTAGAGTTGATAACATCAAGGTTCTTGATGTCTTAGTGGATTTGTCTAATAGATAGGACACAGAGTTTGAACATGCAACGACATAAGTTATTTTTGTGCACCTTTTACAACACACTGCCAATGTT
The DNA here is from genome assembly GCA_029931535.1 of Margaritifera margaritifera. NCBI lineage: Eukaryota > Metazoa > Mollusca > Bivalvia > Unionida > Margaritiferidae > Margaritifera > Margaritifera margaritifera. The sequence continues at coordinate 2,359,322 of JAQPZY010001580.1, forward strand.
TATGTGTGACCTTTTGAATTTTACTGTGCCAAAAGGCACAAGCGTGCAGCTGGGAGAAAACACTGTGCAAATACTCCCACTAAATTTCATGTATTATTGGCAAGTGTTTTTTTTTGTAATCATGCTAACAAAGTATTCATCAAACGAAGTCTAGTTCCAAAAAGTAAAAAATGTAAAAAGAATGGAAAATGTAAAAAGAATGGAAAAACTGCTGTAATGTAATGAAAACATAATCAGGTCATCCAAACATGTATACAAACATACCTTTGAAATTTTATTTGTCAAGCTCAAAAGGTTTTGTACAATCATACTAACAACAGGGCTCTAATGGACCAGAGGTAATGCATGAAATAAGCATGAAATTTTCAGAAGACACTCAGTTCGTTTCTGTGTATCCGCATGATGCACCTCAATTAAACCATCATCTGCATTTGCAAATTAGTTTAAGTACCAGGACAGCATTAGACTGGCCCAGTCCATCTTCTTGTCTCTCTGACCTGTTCAGGCCAGGTAAGTTGTATGTAAGTGAGTGAGTTGTAGCTGCACCAAAGGGGCTGGTGATGTTTGCACCTAGCCCCTCTTGCAAATATTGAGTCGGTAAAACTGATAAATAAGAGTTCAGTTATTGTCATGTCTAAAAATAAGTTTCTATACTATCATATGCCACAGGATTTGATCGGAAAACCCATAAGACCACAACTGCTGTACTTGAAACATTTAGTGTCCAAAAAGGTTTTGATCAATCATTTTAATAAACTTTTCTTAGCTAAATAACAGAAAGTGCTGTAGTTTTGTGCATTCAGAAAAAAACACATTTGGATGAATCTATACTGAATTGTTTTTCATTAAAATTGAGATCATAATTTAGTTCAATTGTCTTATGATGAGTCATGGCTGCTTTAGACCGACAGCATTTTGAACATATGCTACAAGACAGACAGACTGATTCATTGATTGACTGATTGACTGATTCCTACTTTAGTTTATATCTACTTTTGTTTTTAGAAATTGTTTCTTGCATCATAATACTAACAGAATTTCTGATTTTATATATCATATTTGATTTTACTGTTGGCTTTGATCAAATGTCACATTGTCTCAACAATTAACATGTGCAGATGTGCCAGTTGCAATGCTGACTAAAAGAAGAAAAGATAACAATGACTTGTGACATCTTGTTTACAACTGAGAGTCTGATGGCATTGGTATGAGAGAGATAGAGAGAAAGGTACAAATAAAAAAAGATTAAACCTGAATAAAGTGCATGTTGATATGGTTATATTACTATCTCAACTGATTACTAAGATTTTGTTTTTGTAATACTTATCTCCAAACAACAGTACTGTAAATGGTATATTATGCTACCATAATGTCAAGTTATTTTGCAAAAATAATTTTTCATTTTTTAGTCTCAGTGACCTAGACCTTTGACTTATTGCCCCTAAAATCAACATATGTCTTTCTTGTCTCACATGCAGGCCATCCACAAAGTTTGGTCATGATTTGTGGCACAGGACTTGAGTTATTTTGTGCAAACAGTTAACCTTCTTGGAGTCCCTCTGACCTTGACATTTGACCTTTTAACCCCCAATGGATGTCAATTTTGTCTCAAATGCATGCCATCTACAAAGTTTACTCAATGCATGTTTATTGAACTTCAATAGTTTTCTGGAAATCATTTTTCTTTATTTCAGTCTGTGACCATAACCACTGACCTTCTGACCCCAAAATTAATAGATTTCTTCCTTGTCTCCAATGCAACCCAGCCACAAAATCTGGAGAAAGTAGATGATAAAAAAACTCAAGATATCATGCAGAAACTAATATTCTTCTTAGAGTCACTGTAACCTTGATCTTTGACCTTCTTATCCCAAATTTATTTACAATGCAAGCCATTTACGAAGTTTGGTCAGGGTATCTGGTATACAAGTTAAGTTACTGTTCAGAAAGCTTTCTTACTTTTAGCCCCTGTGACCTTGACTTTTGATCCCAAAATCTATATGTTTCTTTCTTGCTCCAAATGCAAGCTACATACAAAGTTTGGTAATGGTAGATGATGGAGAACTCAAGTTATTGTCCCGAAATGAAATAGTGAACAGACAGATGGATGGACAACAGACTGAAAACATCATAACAAAATATGTTCTGCCTTAAGGCGGGCATATAAAACTGCAGCTGTGTGATTACTACATGTAATAAATTAATATCTATTCATAAATAAGTTAGAGGAAAGTTCGAATATTTTAGAGCAAGATTACCACATGGATAATCAAGAAAGAGTGATTTTTTTTCATGACTGGGAAGTGAGTGGTGAAATATATACTTTATAGGGTATTAATGTTCCCCTATGGTCTCATATTGCAAAATAATCTGTCTTTAGATCACATTCTGCATAGAGGCTGCTTGCTTTTTAAAAATTTTTATTAAATTATCAGTATATGTTACATCAAATTTTAAAATTTAGTGCTATTTCAATGGTTTTATTTAAGGAAATACACGCAAAAGTAGTGCAAATAATTTCATTATGTACATATTGTTGATTAACATATCTTCCATGAGATTTATCTGTCAAAGTTGAAATGTAAATCTCTCTTAGTAAGGGAAATAACTCTTATGAATGAAGTTCTCGCTTTGAAATGGGAAATAATTGGAATTCATAATTTAAAACTTGTAAGAAATGTTTTAAAAACTGAGATCTTACATTCATTATATTCATAAACAGCTGCTTTTTACATGCATACAACCATTAGTGTGTGTGTGTGTGTGTGTGTGTGTGTGTGTGTGTGTAATTCACCCTACTAGGATCTCTGTTCTCTAGATTGAGGTCGAACTCTTAGAAAATGGCAGGGGACTCTGGGGCAGGGGATTTCTGGGAGTTGAGTCCTGGACTCATACTAAAAATTTCTGAGTCACATGCATCTTATCAAGGCTAACCAACATTTGTAAGGACATGTGGACAGGACCAAATCAAGATGCCCCCCCCCCCCCCACAAGCAGTGGAGCATAAAAATGTACTTTGGGGGAGGGGTAAAACTAATTTTAATGATGTAATACTTACCTGTTGCTATTGCATAACTGCTACTCTTCCAGGAGGAAAATACCCCGACCAAATGACAAAAATTTCTTCCTCCCATTAGGGTGAACCAGAATATTCCAGAACATTGAATCGCCCCTGCGGGACACCCTGCACGTATTGATCATGTGTACTGCCGCTATCACATTCTTTTTGAAGGAGCAGCCTAGCTTAGTGGGACATCAGTGTGGGTCAGGAGGAGGAAATAGCAACAGGTAAGTATTACATCATTAAAATTATTTTTATTCCCCTGCCCAAAAATTTAATATCAGTAATACCATACCTTTTGCTATTGCTTGGCTGAATTTGTCAGTTTGGTGGGAGGCTGATGATCCAACAACTGGCGAATAAAAAACAAACACAAGGAATACTCACTCCCATTGAAGAGCAGGAGACTACTGCAGGATGGAATCTGCATGGGACATTTTCTGAGCGATGACAATTGGGCCCAAAGAGAAAATGCCTTTGCTTTGGTGGGTTAACGAACAAAGGTAAAAGAAGAAGTAGTGTGGGAGTGCCAAGACACGGCTTTCATCACATCCTCCAAAGATTAACGAGTTAGATAGGCCCATGATGCAGCAATGGCTTGAACCTCATGGGCTTTAATTTTCACTAAAGACAGGTCCCTATCAGTAAACGACTGGTAAGCTCTCTTGATAGTTATTGCAATCCAACTGGAAATGGTGGAAGCTGAAATATCCGTTAAACCTTTCATGGGGAGGAAAAGACGCTTCCTACCATTCCATCTCCTTTAGAGGTTGCCAAGTAAAAACGTTGAGCCCTAACTGGAGATTAAAGTCTATCTCGATCATCCCCAGCACAGATTTGGCTGAGACTAGAGATCTCAATTGGGAGTGGAGCAACTGATGGAAGCTGGTATTTTGCTATAAAAAAAAACTTGGTTGGCAAAGGAGAGAAACTGACTCATAATTTCCACTGAACCCGATACAGCCCTGCTCTGTGGATAGGGCATGATGCTTGCTCTTTCATCTCACAGGTGAGCAAGAAAACCATCTTAAGGGTAAGATTCTCGAAGAAAGCTTCATCCAAAGGTTCATAGTGGGTTTATTAAGAGACCACAAGACACAAGAAAGATTCCATTAGGTATTAGAGGATGAGACACTGGTCTTTGCAGTTCAAAATACCTGATAAGGTTTGCTTGGTGAGAATCTGACCCAATGGCCGGACCTTTTTAAAATATGAGTGTTGGAAATAGCTGCTCGATAGCCCTAAATAGTAGAAACCGAGCATTGTTTCTCTTCAAATAGGAAGAGAAGAACATCAGCCACTGTGCTCACAGAGGGAGAGCTAGGATTGACACGTTTTCTACAACATCAATCACAAAAGATTCTCCATTTGGCACATACACCTTAGATGTTGATCTTCTCCTGGACTGAACGATGCACTTGGCAACTTTGATTTCGAAATTTTCTTTGCTGAGAGATCGTTTGAGATGAGCCAAGAGCTTGAAAGTGGAGAATCTGTGGACTGTTGTGCAGGAGAGAGCCCCTGTGCTGTGACAGGAGGTCCCTCCTCTGAGGTAAGGTCCTGGGATGGTCCACCAGCAGATCAATGAAGATCATTGAACCACGTTCGCTGGGGCCACAGAACAGCAATCAAATGAGCTGAGCAGTGGAGTGCCTAACTTTGCATAACCAAACAGACAATCCCACTTCAGGCTGAAAGCATCCACTGCCCAGACCCTCAGGTCAGGGACTGGGGAAACATAAAAAGGGAGCTTGTTGTTTAGCTTGGTGGCAAACAAGTCCACCAAAGGAGTTCCCCAAAGTTGGAACAAGGAGTCTGCTATGGATTGGTAGAGCGACCATTCCTTGACAGACTGTCCACAAAAATATTCTTCCTGTCAGAAATGTGGCGAACTCAGAGGGTAATTCCTTCTGAGTAGGGGAACCAGATCTGCTGCGGAGTTCAAGGTCCCCTGCAGAGAGAGAAAAAGATGAGCTGACAACGTGGTCTTTACTCTCAGCACCTCCAACAGAGACAGGATCTTGTCTACTCTGTCCTGACACAGACTAATTGACACAGACTAATCCTCTGTTGGTGAGAAAATTCATCCCCACATAGACAAATTCTTGAGATGGAGTGTGCTCTGATTTCTCCAAGTTTGGCAGAAGACCCGACCTGGTCTGAGGGACTCCAGTCGGCCATTGTGAATCAACCAATCATCGAAATATTGGAGGATTGGGATACCTAGTGACCTTAAATGGGCTGCAACTATTCCCATGACCCTGGTAAAAGCTCTGGGTGTGGAGGCTAGGCTGAATGGCAGAGCTCGATATTGGAAGACCCCTACCCCCATCTGAGCAAAACTGGAGGTGCTTCATGTGTGAGAAAAGATAGGAATGTGAATATATGCATCATGAAGATCTATAGAGACCGCCCAATGTGCAGGTCTTATGTAATTCCTGACTGAGGCTGTGGTCTCCATCTTGAATGGTTCCTCCTGCATAAATCTTTTTAGGGAGGAAAGGTCAATAATTAGACGGGACCTTCCCCCTTTCTTGGGAACCAGGAAAATCTGGGAGTAGAAAGCTGGAGATTTGTCTTTTAGCATGCTCTCTAATGCACCCTTCCAAAGAATGAAGTGAAACTCTTCCTTTAAGTGCACAAGATTTAACTGGTGGAAGAAAATGGAGGACCTACTAGAGGAGGGAGATCCCAGAACAATGCCAGTAGCCATCTTTTATGATAGAAATGACCCAGCCATCGACCATTACGCCAGACCAAACCTCTGAAAAGAGGTTTAGTCTGGCATCAACAGGAACCAAAGGAAGAGGTATGCTCTGCAGGAGAAGGTGCAAGTCCCTAGGGCTGTCCACCCTTGTCCTTAGGAAAGGGGAAGGGCCCACGAACTTCCTCTATGGGTCTTTGTGGTGCGCCCTTCTAGGGCCTGCCTGTCAAGGGGGAGCTCTGAAATGGAGTCATTGCTTTGATTGTGACTGCACAGTTTTAAAAGAATTTAAACTATGGACCCTGCGGGTGGTTAAGATGATTTTGCTTCTTGGCCGGTTTTGAAGAGCCAGGAGTGCATGCAAGGGACCACTGTTGATGGTCTCTCAAATCCTGAGTAGCCACAAAGGGGATGAGCCCTCCGAAGAGAGAGACTGTCTCCAGAGAGGCAGCCCTAAGAAGGTTCTTACTGTGCTCTAGTAAGACCTTGGAAGTGTCTAGAGCAACTTCCCTGTGGAGGCAGAGCAGCTCCACTAACAAGGCCATGGACAAGGACAATGCATGCCTTTAAGTTTTTGCCACTGCTTCCAACAAACGATGAAAAGCCATTAGCAACAGAGATTCCTCTTTCAGCAGGATGAACGAGGCTGCTGAAAAGAGGTCAGCATCTGAGGCTACGGTTACTAGTGACCTAGCCTTTTGCTCTATGGATTCCAGTGTTTTCACTGGAAGGCAAGCCCAGATCCCCATAGAAATACACACTTGACCTGCTTCAGCATCCAAAGTGGGTAGTTTAGTGGGCCAGGAAGGGGTATGAACCTTATAGCTAGAAGCAGTTACCAATGGTCGCAACATAGAGGTGGGACAGACCACCCCTTATGGTGTCTAGCAAAGTCTTGGTTCTTGCTAAACCTTTGAGAGAGCTTCATTATCGTAACCGAGTGAGGAAGTAAGAAGAGATCTGGTCGAGAGTTTGCCCCAGAAAGTTAATCCAAACTGGAAAGAATTTTAAAGTCACCAGAACCTGAAGACTTGGGACACAGGTCAATGGGCAAGAGGTGGAAAATCTCGTTTACCACTTTATCAGAAGACCAGCTCTACTCCTCCTCTGCCTTCTTAACTGATGGGTGAGAGGGAGCAGGGGACCTGAAGGTAGGGGGTATCACATCAGCATAATGTGTCAAACTCGTGCACATCGATGAGGGCAGACTGGACATCTTTGTACTGTTCTCTCTACTGGGAGGCAGGATGACATGACCCAATGTCTCTATGTTGCAGGGGAGACTTGGGGAGGAGGAACTTGAAGCAGTAACTCCAAAGACTGGTGCCCGATGCTCATTATCCGGTGCCCAGTGACCGGTCAAAGACTTGTCAGGCAACTCAGATCTGTAGGATGACCCTTCCCCATACCTGATGGATTTAGATCTGAGCTCTCCCCTTACCTGGGGGGAGGAGGGCAAGACACTTTCAGCCCATACCGAGCTGTGGTCAGTAGAGGGTGCTGCTCCCCCTTCACAGGGGAGAATGCAGCACCCTCTAGTCAAACCTCCTTTCTAGAGGGTGCTGCTCCTTCCTCTCGGGAGAACGTGACTTGCTCTCTGTCCTCACAGAATGGGGAGGGTGCTGCTCCTCCCTAATGGGAGGGCGCAATTCGCTCTCCACCTGTTTATAACCTCCCCTGGAAGGGGGCCCACTAACCACAAGGATACCTACTTCCTCGCTTTGTAGGAGTGTCTACTTTCAGTGAGTTCCCTGACCTCATCCAACAGAAGGGACAACCATCTGTCCTCTCACAGCATATGCAAGATAAGCAAGTTGGGTGTGTGTCACAGGGTGATTTCCTGTGACCACACCTACCCACACCTTGCTTAGACATTGTTCCTGTAAAAGAGAACTGAAAAAGAAGATTTCTTTATACAAAAACTTCTATGCAACAAACAGTATACACAAGGTAATATGTGGATTAAGTCCATGTTAATATAATTATTTACCAAATATTTCAGTGTTTTCACAAGATTAAATGTTAAAAAGGAAATAACGATAATCTCAGAACAGAAAAATGCAGTATAAACAAGTCAAACAGGCTTAAAGACAGATAGGGACTACTAAATTAGCAAAAATTCCAGTAGGTTATGATTGTTAATAATAAGGAAAATATTAGGGGAAGGCTATCCGAAGTGAAAATTGAAAAAGAACTTGTGTTCAATAACCGAGCACAAGATATGAAGGTAAAAAGTGGTGTGCGACCTGCTTACCACGTATAAAATTAGCACAATTCATGATATAGGCAAGGTGAATTAAATGATTTGTAAGGAACAATAAAATGGATAAAGGCGAGTCTGTGGACTGCAATTATGCAAGGGTAGGGAAATTTAAACAAAATACCTACCCATAGCTAGAAAAAGCACAACCAAATTTGAAACACTAACGCCCTATTAAGGGGTGAAAAGAGTAAAATAAAATGCCAAGCCATACTCCATGTGTACAGAACAAATGCTAAAAAGCTCTCAAGTCAGCTTAATTAAACAGCGATAAAACTTGATCAGGGTATAATCCCAACATTTCAGAAGAATATAGCACACAAAACAAATAGTAATTCGCTCACTGACCCATGAAGCATAGGCTAAATCTTCTTGACACAAACGATGTCAGACATTACAACATGGCAACCAAGAAAAGAATGAAAGAGTGGCAGTACACATGGGCAATATGTGTGGGGTGTCCTTCTGGGGCCATCCAGTGTTCTGGAATCTTCTGGTTCAACCTAATGGGAGGACAAAATTTCATCATACGGTAGGGGTATTTTCCTCCCGGAAAAGTACTAGCTATGCAATAGCAACAGGTATGGTATTACTGATATTAAAATGTGTCTTTGCTAGAGTTGGTTAAACCAGTTTAAGATGCATTTACTTTTTCATGTTACGTAAGTTTTGAAAAATGCATAAGATCAAATTAGAGATACTAACAAAAGAAATTGAACACCATATGATTTATAGATGACTATATATACAGTTACACTTGCTGAACTGGCAAAATGAAGTGGATGTAGAAATCACCTCTTGACATATACAAAACATCTTTCTCTAATAGTTATCAAATAATAGTTCTATGTATGCAAAAATGAAAAACTTGGAGCATTACTGAATATAATTTACTTGGTAAATTAAGAGTTAGACAAATTATGATTAAATCACAATATCATTATATTAAATTATGATATCAAAAAATCAAGAAAGGTTTGACTTAGTGACCTGTCATCAATGCAGTTTTAAAAATTAATATAACATTTGCTAATCAAAAGTTTTCATTCTTACCTCTGGATTGTCCTTGTGACAATTAATATTCAGTAACAAAATAATTATCTCATTTATACAGATTATTAGTATCCTTTATTTAATGGCAAACAGTAGATCTAAGGAACACTCCAGTGGTTTCAGTGATATAATAGTAAATCTAAGGAACACTCCAGTGGTTTCAATGATATAATAGTAGATCTAAGGAACACTCCAATGATTTCAATGATATAATAGTAGATCTAAGGAACACACCAATGGTTTAAATGATATAACAGTAGATCTAAGGAACACTCCAGTGGTTTCAATGATATAACTGTAGATCTAAGGAACACTCCAGTGGTTTCAATGATATAACAGTAGATCTAAGGAATATTCAAGTGGTTTCAAATATATAATAGTAGATCTGAGGAACACACTAGTGGTTTCAATCATATAACAGTAGATCTAAGGAATACTCTAGAGGTTTCAATGATATAGTAGTAGATCTAAGAAACACTCCAGCAGTTTCAATGTTGTAACAGCAGATCTAAGGAACACTCCAGTGGTTTCAATGATATAACAGTAGATCTAAGGAACACTCCAATGGTTTCAATGATATAACAGTAGATGTAAGGAACACTCCAATGGTTTCAAATGATATAACAGTAGATCTAAGGAACACTCCAGTGGTTTTAATGATATAACAGAAGATCTAAGGAACACTCCTGTGGTTTTAATGATAAAATAGCAGATCTAAGGAACACTCCAGTGGTGTCAATGATTTAACAGTAGATCTAAGGAACACTCCAGTGGTTTCAATGATATAATAGTAGACCTAAGGAACACTCCAGTGGTTTCAATGATTTAGTAGTAGATCTAAGGAACACTCCAGTGGTTTCAATGTTGTAACAGTAGATCTAAGGAACACTCCAATGGTTTCAATGATATAACAGTAGATCTAAGGAACACTCCAGTGGTTTCAATGATATAATAGCAGATCTAAGGAACACTCCAGTGGTTTTAATGATATAATAGCAGATCTGAGGAACACTCCTGTGGTTTTAATGATATAATTGCAGATCTAAGGAACACTCCAGTGGTGTCAATGATATAACGGTAGATCTAAGGTCTAAGGAACACTCCAGTGGTTTCAATGATATAATAGTAGATCTAAGGAACACTCCAGTGGTTTTAATGATATAATAGTAGATCTAAGGAACACTCCAGTGGTTTCAATGATATAACAGTAGATCTAAGGAACACTCCAATGGTTTCAATGATATAACAGTAGATCGAAGGAACACTCCAGTGGTTTCAATGATATAATAGCAGATCTAAGGAACACTCCAGTGGTTTTAATGATATAATTGCAGATCTAAGGAACACTCCAGTGGTGTCAATGATATAACGGTAGATCTAAGGTCTAAGGAACACTCCAGTGGTTTCAGTGATATAATAGTAGATCTAAGGAACACTCCAGTGGTTTTAATGATATAATAGTAGATCTAAGGAACACTCCAGTGGTTTCAATGATATAACAGTTGATCTCAGGAACACTCCAATGATTTCAATGATATAACAGTAGATCTAAGGAAAACTCCAGTGGTTTCAATGATATAATAGTAGATCTAAGGAACACTCCAGTGGTTTTAATGATATAATAGTAGATCTAAGGAACACTCCAGTGGTTTCAATGATATAACAGTAGATCTAAGGAACACTCCAATGGTTTCAATGATATAACAGTAGATCGAAGGAACACTCCAGTGGTTTCAATGATATAATAGCAGATCTAAGGAACACTCCAGTGGTTTTAATGATATAATTGCAGATCTAAGGAACACTCCAGTGGTGTCAATGATATAACGGTAGATCTAAGGTCTAAGGAACACTCCAGTGGTTTCAGTGATATAATAGTAGATCTAAGGAACACTCCAGTGGTTTTAATGATATAATAGTAGATCTAAGGAACACTCCAGTGGTTTCAATGATATAACAGTTGATCTCAGGAACACTCCAATGATTTCAATGATATAACAGTAGATCTAAGGAAAACTCCAGTGGTTTCAATGATATAAAAGTCCAAGCCCATCTTGTGGAGAAGTTTCCCAGAAGTTCACTATATTTTATCCATGTATATTTATATTATAGTGAGTAAGATTTGGGCATCAGTTAAAGACCCAAAACATGTTAACAAAGAAAGGGTGAACATTTGCTTTGCAAAATTAATCTGTAAGTATCATTGCCAATATCCAGTGGCAAGGCAAGAGACTGAATAGGTGTTGTGGAAATAATGGACTGTATTACAGTGGCAAAGCAAGAGATTGGACACCTGGGATGGAAATAATGGAACATTCTACAATGGCAAGGCAAAAGACTGGATAGCTGAGATGGAAATAATGGAGTGTTGTATGTCCATATAAGACAGGAGTCCTTTATATATGGACAATTACTTTATTTGGGAGTAAACAACAGACATCTAACTGTCGACCCAAATCTGCTAAATGGCATAATATGCTGACAGATCCAAGTATGCAGTGTTAGTTTAACTCTTGATTTCAAACAAATAGCACAGAATCTGATCTGCTGGCACATTATGCAATGACACATTTAGGTTTATGCCATTCCCAAAATGATACACATTATGTAATGACAGATCTGGGTTTATCCCATTCACAGAAAGATGCATGTTATGTAATGACAGATCTGGGTTTATGCCATTCACAGGATACTATAATGACAGATCTGGGTTTATGCCATTCACAGAAGGATGCTATGATAAAGCAGGGTTAATGCCATTCACAAGAAGGATAAACATTATGTAATAAAAGATCTGGGCTTGTCATTTAGAGAAGGATGATATAATGACATATTTGAGCTTATACTATTTACAGACAGTTGCTATAATGAAAGATTTGGTTTTATGCCATTCGTAGAAAGATGCACATTATATAATAACAGATCTGGGTTTATGCCATTCTAAGAAAGATGCTATAATGACAGATATGGGTTGATGTCATTCACAGAAGGATGCTATATTTACAGATTTGGGTTTATGCCATTCACAGAATGCTGCTATAATGACAGATCTGGGTTTATGCCATTCACCAAAGGCTGCTTTTATGACAGATCTGGATTCATGCTATTTAAAGAATGATACTGTAATGACTTATCTATGTTTATGCCTTTCACAGAAGGATGCTATAATGACAGATCTTGGCTTATGCCATTCACAGAAGACTGCTATAAGGATAAATCTGGTTTATGCCATTCACAGAAGGATGCACATTATCCTTCCTTAAATATTACTTAAGTGCTCTCAATGGGGATTCCTGATAGTATCCTCTATGGACATGTAACCCTGTAGAAAGATGTTCTTTGAAGCAGGTTTTTACTGTAATTAGTACCATATGCATACCAATTTTAATTGTTTTCAACTAGCCTTGATACTGGCAGGGCCAGCCTGTGCCTGGAAGCTGCTGAAGGTAGTACGTCCCTCTTCATCCATTCCATAGATAAAGATGACTTTTTTCCAGTCAAAGTGGAGCAGCATCTTCACCCATACCATCGCCTGGTGGTTGTATGGTGGCACTGTCCTTATGAAGGTTGGATGGACATTCTTGGAAAAAAATAAAATGCAACAATCAAAATATACTGTATTTCTCATACGAGAGGCCCAGAAAAAAAAGGGGGGGGGGTGCTTGTTATGAGCTACAAGCTTTTCAGAAGTAATAATTTAACCAACATTTTCTTAACAAAAGCAAATATGGGGGAATGTAGGTTTTCCATTGGGCATGGGTTAATCATGGAATAATGATGGTGACAGAAATGTGTTGCTTTTGGGATAATTTGATTGCTTTTCTGGAACATATTCCCGTATGTTGCCAAAGTAGTAAATTTCAGACTAGAAATTGATATTAAATTGACACAAACATTCTTATCATTTTAATTATTATCTTTAATGTGAAAGGTAAATATTTACAAGATATGAACAATTTTCAAATATTTGTAAAGTACTGTACCATTCAGTATCTACTGCATCTGTGCAATAGTCAAATTTTCATCTATTTGAGAATCAGACAAACTTTAAACAATTATCAAAGTACTATGATACATTTGTGTAGCCTGTATATTTGTGATTTATTTCCTTTGTTTAATTTTGTTCAAATATATTTAGTTATCAAACTCAAATGCTTTTTTTTAACCAAACCTTAACAAACTGTTAATGATGATGATGATGATGATGATGATAATACTGCCAGAAAAGTACCTGCTATGTCCTGCTTGTCACTAATGTCGGCTCAACAACATGGAAATGGGGATCCATACAAAATTACCAGAAAATAAACAACAGAGACCAGTGAAATTTATTCTCATTATAAAAACAAAAGAGAATTTGTTGGGGACATTTAGATTCAATTATGTCAAGCTTAGCTCATATTTAAGGGTGCAAAAAAAATGATCCATCACAATTTGAAGTATTCCTAGCAAATATTGATTAGTTGCAAACAAATTATGAAATTTTTATTTAATCAGCATGTCTTACATTGTACATACCAGGATAGTATATATTCTTGTATCATAAAAGAAGTATCAGCATATTACGGGACGTTCTGGTCTTACTTTGTACATACCATTATGGTATATATTCCTGGATCGCAAAATAAATATCAGCATATTATGGGATGTTCTGGTCTTACTTTGTACATACCAGGATAGTACATATTCTTGTATCATAAAATAAATATCAGCATATTATGGGATGTTCTGGTCTTACTTTGTACATACCATTATGGTATATATTCCTGGATCACAAAATAAGTATCAGCATTATGGGATGTTCTGGTCTTACTTTGTACATACCAGGATAGTATCGGCTAAAACACGGTATTGGTGCTGATAAAGGAATTTTCATGTAATATGCATGAAATAGAAAAATTAAACAAGATATGAACCAATTTTAAAGATTGGTAAGCCTGGCATATACCTCTCTTACTTTCCTGAAAATTTCAAGAGGTTAGTGTAACCCATTGTTGAGATATGCATGGAAACAAGCTCTAAAAATGGCCATTTTTGAGCGTTATGTAGTCTCACTCGAAGAAAGCTTGAATATAAAATAGAGAATTCTCTAAATATCATACTGAAATTATGCATTTATTGGTCTGGTTTTATGCGGAATTCTATCCTGCAAATATTGCTTTTTGAATTAAAGAAATTGGTAAAATATTATGGATTTTATAAGCAAAATACCGTCAGTAGAAGTTTTGTTTCAACACTGAAATTCAAACACTAATCTGTTGTTATATGCCAACATTTTGTACAAAATAACATTCATTATAACTTTTATTGACATCTAGAACTCGACTTTATATTATAATAAGTAGTAAAACCATTTAAATCACATGGCTAGCCAAGATATTCGATTGAGAGCTTGTTCTTTGTCAAACTTTCCAGTTCTAAATTTTGTAGTGTCTGTAACCTTTACAAGTTTATATGGCAATAATTTTGTTGTTTCATTATGGAAAAGTATAAATCCTACAAAGGCTCATGTGTATCCATGTGATGTCCAAGTTGGCCAAAATTGGTGGTGCTGTATTGTACCATTAAAAAACAGCAACTCAATAAAAAAAGTTACAGACACTACACAAACAGGTATAAAAATGAAAGATAAAAGTATTGTTCTACTTGTCATTAAAACATTGTTTTTCTCAATAGAAAGTTCCATCTTATGTGATGTAATGTTGCATCATCTATTTACCTCTGCAGCCAAGAGCAAAAAAGTGATGCAATAACTCTCTTGATTGAATATTGCATCATTCTTGCAGCACTGTCTGTTTGAGTAATTTACTACAAGACAATGTAACCTGAATTTCTTATCCTAGAAGAAGCTGCCTAATTACTTTTTCTGTTCTTTACCATGGTACATCCCTAAGACATGGGAAGACGACAAAAGCAAACCTCTGGGAACAACTCTGGTAAGTTTGTATTGAATGGTAAACCACACTCTTAAATTCTAGTGTCTGTAACCAATATCCCCTTTTTATACTGTCTATGACTTTATCCCTGTTTTTTTTTTAAAAAAATGAAGCCAAATTATGTTTCCTATTACAGTATTGATGTGTAAGGCTTAATTTTGACATATTGTCTGTCTGCAATTTGTAATATTTTGGTATATTTATAGTTTCTTTCATCTAGATTTCTGATAACAGGCAACATTTTCAGTGATTTCTTACAATATGCAATTGAAACTGAGTATTTTTGCATTCCATATCATTAGACTAGTAAATTCAAACAGAAATATTATGAGAATTCAGTGAGCTCAGACTTAGTATTGGATACATTGCTGATATTGTCAAATGGTTACAGACACTACTAGACATGTGAATTGACCCGACTGTTGTTTACATTATTAAGGAAAGTGTGCAATCATTGTAAATGCTAGAACATTGAATAATCATCAGGTTTTATGCTATTTCTTTTTCAATCAGATACTTTTCTTTAAGAATCTACAGGTTATTCCAGTTTGCTTATGTATGAAAGCATATTGCGTACTCATTACAAGTATGTTTTGTAAAGTCTAAATTTCATCCGTATACATAGAGGAACAAAAATGAGAATGAAGTTGTTTGCTTTTAGGAAGCAAAGATAAGCCAGAAGAAGATGAACAGAAGATTAAAGCTAGAAGGGAGAAGACGAGGCTAAAGGTACAAGCCTGGAGAAAAAAACAGAGGGAAAATAAGGCGAAACATGAGGAGCTAAAAAGGGTTGATAGAGAAAGAAGAAAAGATGCAAGACTACTAAAAAAACAGCAATCACTTTCCGATTCAAATCTTCAACAAGAATTAAGAAGGAAAAAACGTGAAGAAATGAAAAGGTATCGCCAGAAAAAGAAAGAAAAAGCAGCCCTGGCAATATCGGTTAATAAGAGTGTTGATTTAAGAAGTCCGAAAACTGCTGAATTAAGTAGAAAGAAGAAAGAAGCTGTGAAAAGAACCCAAGCATGGAGAATGCGTATCAAACTGAATGAAAGTATACAGCAAGAGTGTATTCAGACTGATTGTGAAATAGGAAATACTGGGTCAGCCAGAGATTCACCAATGAATAAAGTGTTACCTAAAGCAACTCTGTACAGACAATTAAAAAAGGTAAAGGAAGTATTACCAAATACCCCAAAGAGAAAAGCAGTCATCATAAGTAAATTAATTGAATCTCCATCAACATCAAAGTTTCTAAATAGGAATATAATGATAATGACACCGGATTGCAGAAAAAAACTTGAATTGACAGATACTGTTATACAATCTGTGTCAGAGAGCATTTCAGAAGTGAAAACAAGGAAAGGGGGTGCAAAGAAACATGCATACAACATCATTTGTGACGCATTACTGAAGAAATATAAAAGACACAGACTAAAAAAGTATTTCAAAGTATCAGTGAAAGGGCAAAAACCTAGTTCTACATGGTGGGAGACGAAACAAAGAAAAAGAAGAAGGGATGCACTTAACTCTCCATTAAAGAAATCTGTGAAAGATTTTTTTCTAAGTCCAGAAATCAGTAGGGAAGTGCCTAATAAACGTGAAACTGTGAAAGTAAGAAAAGGTGGTCAAAAAGAAATACTTCAAAAACATCAAATCAATATAAAGTCAAGGTTTAATGTGTAGTGTCTGTAACCTTAAGATCAATCACATATGGGTCTGTGTTTGAGTCAGCACCTTGGGTTGAACAATACTTTAGTGACTATGATTTATTGAACATTCATTATACTTCAATATTTTACTCTTACAAACACTATTTAGTATTAAACTTTCAAGTGCTATTTACCAGTTCATAATTTTAACACAAGTATTGGACATATACCTGTTACAATGTGGTTTTATCATTTTATTAACTAATCAACATTCATTTAATGAATAATTCTAGTCAATGTGTTCATGTTGAATTATTTTTGAAGTGAATTTTATGGAGATATGTATGGTTCTGCAGCTGTATTGAAATGCTATAGTTTTGTAGTGTCTGTAACCAATTTTATGGACAATGTACTTCTGACTCTTATGGAAGTTTGCAATACTTTTGGCCAGTATTAATGATTTTGTTTGTTTAAATATTCTTCTTGGTGTTAGATAAATGCCTAAATAAGATTATTCTATGTCTTTTATGTTTGTTATGCAAAAGTTTCATGGTTAGGTTTTTTTTCTTAGTGATACCTTTGTCATAGATGTTTTGATTTTGTTATTAAGTTGTTTACCACTTCCAGTTATGTTGTTTACTTTAAATGTTGATATCCTGTTACTGATGTTACTGTGAAAAAAAATAAAGTTTTAAAGTTTTCATGCTGTTTTTCTTGCATGTTATACACCAAGTGTAGTGTCTGTAACTGTTGTTATACCAATGAATTGAAATAATGGTTAAACAAAATCGCATGCATGTTCAAGCTAAATCTAACTTGATCTGACTAGGGGACACCCTAGGGTATATAATGAGCTTCATTGAAATGTTCTATCAAACATTTCAATTTTTTAAGTGAGTGAGACTACTCTCAGCACCAATACCGTGTTTTAGCCGTATATATTCTTGTATCATAAAATAAATATCAGCATATTACAGGACGTTCTGGTCTAACTTTGTACATACCATTATGGTATATATTCCTGGATCGCAAAATAAGTATCAGCATATTATGGGATGTTCTGGTCTTACTTTGTATATACCAGGATAGTACATATTCTTGTATCATAAAATAAATATCAGCATATTATGGGATGTTCTGGTCTTACTTTGTACATACCATTAGGCCAACAAAAATAATAGGTCTGTTTCTGGTCTTGTTCACCATAAAAATAGGGATGGTAGGTAGATATTTTTGTTTCTTTTTTTTTTTTTTTTGTGGGGGATCTAAATAAGTGTAGATATCTTTTAACTGTTTGTTAACTTTGTTATATACCAGTATACATGTACATACATAGAAATATATATGCTGTCATACAAATTGCATATGGCATTAATTAAAGTGTTTTACAAGCATTTCATTGTATGTTTTCAGATATTCATGTATTAATAAATGTCAACTATTAATATATATTAATATTTATAATAAACTGTTTATAACATTTAAGATGATTTTTTAATTTTATTATGCTATCCAAATTGTACAAAACTCATAATTGTTAGCGTTGCTTTGCATTGTATTAGGTACCAAAATCACTACCATGATCAACAATTAAAATTGCAAGTTCAACACAGCCAGTCTAGATTTAAGAATCCATCACGAGTATCCATGTGGGATAAGGAAATCTCAGCTGAGGGGTCAGCATTTCAGCCATGGATGAACTCTGTCGAGTTCCTGGCTGAAATGCTGACCCCGATGGTGATATTTTCTAATCCCACATGGATACTCATGATTTTTCTCCCATATTAATAGAGCAGAGTTCAGTAAATAGTGAATAGTTGTTTTGCGTTGCCACAAAAGTGTGCATATATTTATGCTACATTAGTGACATTTCAACATAATTTCCATGATGTCATTTTATAAATAAAGCATAATTATGTCAAAATGCATACATTTTATATCATCTTTCATATATTTACAGACTTCCTTGTGGAAATATAAATCAAAATACAAAAATCATTTCGCTGAAATTAATGTTTTTTAATGGAAAAGATGGTGCAGTCACGTGATTTGGCATGTGCTCATATGAGATAGTTATCTCACATGAGGGAAAATCCTATCTCACATCGCTGAAAATGGGAGAAAAGTATGATTCCAACAATGTACAATCAACAAGTCTGACTAAAAAATTACGATAATAAGAGTAGGGCAGGGTTCCCCCCAATTCCAATGTGTCCCTTCTCGATTTCTGGGGAAATTCAATTAAATTCAGTTCTATTTTTTATTATTTTTTCCATATGGTCGTTGAACAATTTTGCACTCTTCACAAATTGGAAGAACATTTTTATATTGTTTCTTTAATTCAAGATCCACCATGCAATCTTCACATGAGCAATAGCAGCATGTATCTTTGCGACCCAACTCACATTCATAATAAGAAACTTCAATTGGTGTGCTACATCTCAAAGATGTTCTACACATAACTTTTCCGAACAGTGTGTGAGATGGGGGCAAAATGGGCCCACCACATGTAAATATATTCACTTAAACACAATGCAAGTGACATTTTTGGTCTTTTGGTCAGCTTATGTTTAGAATAAATAACTCTTGGCTTTAAGCATTTAGTGCAAACTACAATTAATCAAGCATTTTGAACAGTACACATGTGAGCATCTGGCTCTGGATTCACAATGTCTCGTTCTTCTAACTGGGTGTCTGAAGCACTAGCTGTAGGTCAAGACATTGTAACTGCATCAATTGCTGTAGCTCCAGACAATGAGGCTTGCTCAGTAGCCACAACCTCAGTTGAAGTGGAGTGCGTTGCTTCAGGGTGCCTAACAGGCATTTGCTTAAACTGCTGAGATGGACTATTATCGTAGGTAGTTTCCACACCTTTGTTTAATAAAGAGAACAGATAGGTGAATATAACATACATTGTGTCTTAAACTGCTTTTATATTTAAAACAGATAAATTCTTGTTCTTATTTGAAAAAAAAACAACACAACACAATATTAAATTTGACCGGAGCCCAAACAGTGACCTTTTGCATTTTTTCACCTGCATGTACATCACATGTGCACAATTTATATATATTAATAGAAATAACAAAGATATTAAATTGAAAATTTTAAGATATTGTGACAGGGATGCAACATGACCAAGTAATCTCTGATGACAGTGTGTCTGCTATTTTGATATCTGATTTAATTTACCGGGAAAATGAAATTACAATACAGTTTTTTCTTTAGGTTTTAAAGTATTACACTTGGCTTCTTTAAAATTCTTTATTAAAATTAATTTGAACTATATCGAAATATCTTTTTGCAAATGTCAAGCACATAACCTTTTGAACCCAGATTGATATATTTATACTCAAAATCAAATTGTACAATTGTTCCATGTATACCTTTTAGTTCAATATAGGGTTTGTAGTGGATCTGGCAACCACTGAAGATCTTCAGCAGCAAGAGTTGCAGGCAGACAACAGTTTGTATCAATACACTTGCGTAGTTGGAAAGTGTACTGTGTAGATCGGATGTGATTTAACATACTTTTTGTACGTAACTGACTTTGAAGTATTGACTTTCTGTGATTTACTTAGGTCTAGGTCTGGGGAGAGCTCACGAAGATGGTGTTTTAAAAAGTCGATTTCATCATCTGAGACCGGGTCAAGGACTTGAAAAGGTTCATCCTTCAATTTGAGTCTCTTCAGCTGATGCAGCTTAAAATCTACACCTTCGTGTTCTTGCTGAAATAACTACTCTACAGTTATATTATTGGGAACCATCGTCATAGAGTTCCCTTTATTTTCTGTGGGAACAATCACCATATTTAATGGCAACAAGGCTACACATAGTCGTCGGGAAAATCAACGCCATGTTTACATATGTCATTGTGAACAAAGCCAAGAATTCAAAATTTCCATTGACATGTGCGTAGTACGGTATAATACTTAAACAGTACCGGATCATCATGGACTATGCAGACTGGCGATTTCGCATGTTTTTTTTTTCTTTCTGTATTATTATTTATTTATTTTTTGTATTAAACAAAAGTTTAGGGTCGGCCAGTTAGAAAAAGAATTAGTCAGACCTATTTTTTTTTTTTTTGGGGGGGGGGGGCCTAAGTATCAGTATATTAAGGATGTTCTGGTCTTACATTGTACATACTAGTATGGTATATATTCTTGGATCACAAAATAAGTATCAGAATATTATGGGAGGTTCTGGTCTTACTTTGTATATACCATTACGGTATATATTCCTGGATCACAAAATAAGTATCAGCATATTATGGGATGTTCTGGTCTTACTTTGTACATACCAGTATGGTATATATTTTTGGATCACACAATAAGTATTAGCGTATTATGGAATGATCTCTTTGAAAATCTTGAAATTTGGGGGGAAAAAAACATTAAAGGCTTTCAAAGTGGTAGTCTCATTTTGCAATGAATCGAGATCTTACTAAAACAATTTTGTGAAATAAATACCTTGTCTGAAAATGCACTATCCCTTGCAAATATCCCAATAACTGGCACCAGGTAGAAACCACAGGTGTACGATACAGATATTGGAGAATTGTCACTGTTTGGTGGATGACTGACAATTATCACGTTAGCTTTCTGAGGGATTAGGTCCTTACATATAGCCTGAGCTGATTTAATTGGGTTTGCCTCCATGATAATTGATGTGGAATTAAATCTGAAAAAGCCATAATGACCATATTTATGATTCAAACGTTCAACATATTCCCGAAAATTTTTTTGCTGTTCTGGACTACTTAAAACTGCTCCAACTGTAACAGGCACCACTGCACCCTCTCTCGGTTGGTATAGAATCCAAAAACAAGCAAACAAGTACAGCAGCTGATGCATGGCAACAGTAGACTGATATCAACCTGTGTCAGATGGATTATGTCCCTTGTTAACTCATTAACCCAACCTTCCTAGCTCTGGAAACTCTGAAATAAATAAAACTGAGATTTTTGAATTATCAAGCTGAGTATGTGATATTAAAATAACTAAAAATCATAAAATGTTACAATTGATTTATCTCATCTGGGTAACAAAACTGCATCCACTAAAGTTTGTTTACTCAACAGGACCTAATCTTACACAAGTATTGTAATTTGTACATAATTATTTCTGTCCACAATTTAATTAAAAACAAATAAATATCAAAACCAAACCTGAGTAAAGTCTTGCACTAAAACACAATTCTGCTGCAAGTACCATATATACTCGCGTATAATCCGGGTCCAAATGCAAACAACATAGACCCTGATCTGCCGTCGCATAATGCGCCGGCAGATCAGGGTATATGTTGTTTGTTCTACTGATTAGTCCTTACAAACTGCATAGACCCAGATCTGCTGGTGCATTATGCAACGGCAGATCTGGGTCTATGCAGCTTGAAGTTGGTATTGGCCAATACACAAGTATATACGGTACGTCCATTTTCTGAAAATGTGAATGAAAATTCATTCTCAAGGCATCTTGCACCTAGATACAAGTTTCACCAAAATCTGTAAATTACTTAAATAATTATTCATGATTAATATTTTTTTTATTGTATATTAACATTCTTCAAGTTATAAATTTTTCCTAATTCAGTCAATTTAGTACCTTTGTATTTTAGCATATATATTGAGAGTTCTAAAGCAGCATAATATTTTCAAACACACACACTCATATATGTGAGATACGACAACACTGAAATAAAAAACAAAATTTTGAGCACACATTTCTGATCAAAATTTTGAAATCTACTAATTTGATGTCGTGGTTCTGTCACATGTATGAAGAGGTGACTAATGGAGACAGGCGCCATGGTGGCACAGTGGTTAACATGCCGGACTCACGACCAAACGGGTGTGAGTTCAAGTCCTACCACTGGATCAGTCCAGGTCAGCTACCGTGATGTGTCTTTGAGCAAGGTACTTTATTCCAGTTGCCTCAGCACTAAATAACCTGCTTGTGTTGCCGCGCTGTAAAACACCAAGCCAAGTCAATCAGATGCCAGAGAAGCACAACTGACAATCTAGGCAGACTCTAAACATATCAGAGAAGCTTTCATACAGAAAGAGCATATAGTAACCATCTTTTTCGACCTGCAGAAGCTTATGACTTCACATAGAAGTATGGCATAATGAATGACCTATTCAGACCCATCTATCTTTACATTCAATTGTTAAAAGACAGAAATTTCAGAGTAAAGGTAGGTACCAGTATTTCTGAAAGCTATTCTCAGGATATGGCGTACCTCAATTCAGCATATTGTCAGTCACCCTTTTCAACATCAAAATTAACAACATAGTGAAATGCCCTTATCAAGGAACTTACTGCTTATTATATGTCAATGACATCTGTATCTGCTAGAGATAAAAAGAGCATGCATACTATTGAATGTCAACTACAGATGTGCCTAAATAGAGTTGAGAAATGGTCAGAAGAAAATGGGTTCAAATTTTCAAAATCTAAAACTGTTTGTGTTGCACTTCTGCTGATTACATACAATTCATGATGACCCCAAACTCTATCTTGATGATTTTCTTATCTCTGTTGTGGAGGGGACTACATTTTTAGAATTTTTCCTCATCTAGAAGCAGTGAAAATCAGTACTGCCAATACGGCAAAATTCCATGTTCCCAAATCAAAACCTTAGTTATCAGAACTATCCCAAATAATATTTGATTTTTGCCAATTTAAAAAGTCTTCCATGAATCCTCTCTTTTTTCGGAGTAAATTCAATTAAATCAGAGCTTCCTACTGTGGCCATATGTCCATGTATACACATAGTTTAAAAGATGGAGACAAAATTTCAGCTGCTGTTGCAACACCACATGGTACCATCTCAAGGTAATTACCAAAAAAAGCCTCCATTTTTACCACAGAAATTAAAGCCATATTCAAATCTTTCAACTACACTGAAACCTCTCAAAAAAACAAGTGTCATAATCTTTTCCAATTACCTTTCTACACTGAAAGCCTTGCATGACCTTAAATCTGGCAACCTGTTAATCTCCCAAATGTTACAGAAACATGATTTGCTCATACAATCTGGAAAAAGTATTGTGTACTCTTGGCTGCCAGTTTACATTAGTATTAATGGCAATGAATAGGCAGATAAAGCAGCCAAAGCTGCCCTGCAGTCACCTGTTTCTGACTTCAAATATTACATAAATCAGTATGTTCAATACACATTTACTTGGCAAAATATATTCAATGAAAAATCCACAAATAAGCTTAAAAACATCAAATCCATCATTGGACAATTACATCCATTATGCAGAATAAATCAGAGATGAGGTGTTATTGTGCCGATCAAGTATAGGTCACGTATACCTGATTCATGCATACCTCCTGAAAGGGGAACCTCGACCAGAGTGCATCCCCTGGCAGTGGAACACATTCTTGTCAGATGTATTGACTTCTACTATGTGAGACAGGCAAAGGGGGTGCTGACGAGAGGTGGTTTTTTTTGCAGCTGAAATTTTCATAGTATTTCAGCTTCACTTTAGTGTAACTCCGACAATTCTTCACAAAAATAGCAATTCTTCAAAAAAAATGTATTTAGGAGGGGGGGAGGAGGGAGGGGCACCACTAAAGAACATTGCTTCTGGGCACCTTGAACCCTCGTGCCACCACTGGAAACTTTATGATGACATACCACCAGAGAAAATCTTCAACTCTTTGAGGAAATATGATTTGAGGCAAATGCAAAATCCTGCTGGAATGTTTTTAGCTGTTTTATTGTCCGGGACATTATAATAAGTTGTGTATTCATTTCACTTTTCATAGGTACATTGATATTTTCAAAATCACAATAAGTAACATACAGAAGTTTTAATTGGCACTGACAGTTTTTCAATTTTACAACTGATCCTTCTTTAGGCTTTATGGTTATCAAATTATCTACACCGTAACAGTCTTTTATGTTCTGATCATCTTTCTGGTGTATAGAAAAATTCAAACATATTTTGCACATTTACTTCTATCTGTGACATCAGTTTATCTGTGATGATATTAATCTTGAAAAATCTTTTATTCCAACATAGTGATGCCTTCCATCTTTTTAGTCATTAGAAGAGTCATACTGAAATATGATTAACATGTCAACGTGTCTCTCTCTATTTAAGCTATTTTAACTAGCTTCATGTAAGATGGTTTAACTATTTCATAAACATGTACACATATATATCAAATTCATTTTCAATTTTTTGTATGTCCTCTATTTTTACCACCATGCATTGGTTAAACAACTACTGTTGTCTATCCATGGAGAGTATTTAAAACTGATTCCACAACACAGAAAAAACATTGATCATCCATATATTTTTTACAGTAATACATTTTTTCCTTAACCCATTCAGGCAAATCTTCCTCTTAGTACCTATTTCTTTCCACTGTAAACATTTATATACTCAACTGTAATTTTTCTAATAATAATTTTCTTCAAATATAGTTCAATGTCATTAAAACAATCATACATATCTTGAATGCTACCATCGTAAAATCTGTACTCATTTACATCTATTTTAAGTGAATCTCAAAGGCTTTTTATTATGATGCTGCTTAAATTTGGTATATTAATATGTCTAAATTCTTTTCTAGTTTTTATATGTATTAAAGGGGATTGTAATTTTTTTCTCACTTGTTGTGGCACCAAGTATTAAAGTCTTCATTTTTATTTATTTAACTATATTTAACTATTCTGCATGTGTGTGTGTGATCTTTAGCATTAAACCTTTGCCCCTTATAATAAATTTCAGCAAAAGCCCATCTACTCTCTCTTGTTTGTCAATCCATTCAGGCAAACATCTCCCAAGTTTTTGGGTTCACCTAATCTCTCCCTTGTGCACTATTCATTGCTTTTTTTCTTACAATGACTTGGCAGGGTTTTCACCATTGGTTTCTTGTGTCAAATCAGCCAGGATATCACTGAATTCAAATACATTGTGGAGCCCCTGATTCATAATAAAAGGCAAAAACTCGAGAAGAAATTCAACCTCTATGCATAGTGAAACTGTCTCCAGAGACTGAAGGTGCACTGCATTTTCACATATCCTGTATTCTGAAGTAATGTCAATTCAGACCCTTGGCACTGATTTGATGTTATTCTCCCATTCACTCAAGACTATGCAACCCAATTGCACTGTAATACTTGATGATGAATGGACAAGAAGAAGCAGCTATGCTCAATTTATAAATGAAAAATGTTAACCTCTGGCAAAAACTGAACTGTAGATTTTTCAATCTTTAATCCCATGTGATACGCCTAGAACAAGCGTATTCAGTCACTAACACTGTAAAAGTAAATTATGAAGTTTACCTGTATACTAGAAGATGACATTTGATTAAGTGTCTGCTGCGCTAGTGAATATCAATTTTCATGAAATAATACCCCCTTGATTTACTGCAATAGTGATAACCAATTTTTTTTTAAATAATACCTCCAAGTCTTACTGCACTATCAATATCATTCTTGTAAACTGATACCCCCTAGTCATACTGCACCAGTGAATATATATTTTCATTTTATTGATGTTATGTCACTACATGAGTGGGTTGGTGTATAGTGCTTGGTGTTACAAATGTTGGTTTTGTTATTCAGTGTTGCCATATCCCAGTATGAGAGTGCTATTTTAACAATATTATGCTACACTAGAACTCCAAATAAGCATACTACTGTACTTTTATGACATTTTTCTGATTTTACCATTGGCAATTTGCATACTTTAAAAGTATGCTGCTCTTCATGTAAATAAAACGTCTTACTTATTTCACAAAACAATTCTATGCTAGTTATGCTAATAAAAATTTGTTTTTTACAGCATTATTGATATACATACATGATAATTCCGGATTTGCTGTAAAAGGTGTGACCTTGACCCCAATGTCAAAAGTTTCAGTATGCATATCACAAAACTAATTGTCTTAGCTTCATAATAAATCATCCAAACTATGAACAAAATCCATCTGGAAGAAATATAAGCAAATTAAAAAACTCTAACTAAAACCTACGATAACATTTTCAAGATAGCCACCATGGTGGCCATGTTGTATGTTCAAGTGGCACCATTTTCAGTTAAGACCAACTAGACATCATAATAAGTAGGACTGAAATGATTACCTGGATAACCGTTGACAGTTCGAGTATTAGAAGTAACCAGTTACAAAACTTGGTAACCAGTTAACTGACCTCCCCCCTTGTCTCGTAACACAAAGTGTATTTAGTAAGCTGAACAAATTTATGCAAAAATTTGAATAAAATGTCTCATTTCCAGCCTTTTCTTAAAAAACAGGCTTTAAACATGAATTTAAACATTGCAATACCTCTGCCCTGGGTGCAGCCAAATGCTATACATGTACCATGATCTGATATTCTAAGATACGATACAGAATAATTTTAATAACATCTTCACTCATAATTTATGCAAACACATACACACATTTGTAAACACATGAACACTGTTTTCTTCCTTTTACAGTTCAGACATCTTATGCTTCTGCATCTAAGTCATTTTAACGCTATCAATGCATAAGTTTTACACTTTGCGTTTGACTGATCCTGACAATTGGCCCGATTGGCACTGATTACTGCAATATTTTCAAGATGGCCACCATGACAGCCATATTTAATGTCAGATTGGCAGCATTTTCATTTCTGACCAACCAGATATCAGAAGAAGTCTTTTATTGAAAACCCTATATGAAACTGACCATCTATTTGGAAAAGTACAAATAAGATCTTCAAGATGGCCATCGTGGTGACTATATTGGATAACCAAGGGGCATTTGTTTCATGTAGGACTGACTAAACCTTGGGATTAATGTGTACTTTTACTTTCATGCCAATTCTCACATCAGTTTAGGAGGATTAATGATGACAATCTTGTGCTAACAGGCAGGCTACAGAAAAAAGATGGATCTCAGATGACAGCTATGAGGAGATCGCATAAGCTCTTCTGGTCTACGACATGTATACCTAAAAACAAATAATGCCATACTCTAAGTATTCATACTCTACAGCTTCTTTTACTTTTGCAACCTGCGCTTCCCACAAAAATACAACCATTTTTTTTGAAATTTAGAATGTGGATGTATACTAACTTAAGCATTTAGTCTGATGCCACCTATTGGGTAAGGAACATGTTGAAGTCTGATGCCACCTAGTGGGTAAGGAACATGTTGGAGTCTGATGCCACCTAGTGGGCAAGGAACATGTTGGAGTCTGATGCCACCTAGAGGGCAAGGAACATGTTGGAGTCTGATAAGTAGGTTTTAACTGAAACTTTTCTCTGTGCACCTATAATTTATTGCATCAAGAACAAAAACAATCCAATTAAAAATAACCGTCAAAATTCCTTAAAGTATTATAAAAATTTTATCACTATATATATATATATTTCTCCATCTTATAAGTCTATAAAGAACCTCAATGGAGGGGGGTTAAAGTCTATCTGCATCAAACCGCTAAAGCCATTCCAATTTCTCCATCCCCACGATACCACTTTACGTAAACAGTAGATCCACTCCCACACACCGTGTGTTGTATGAACGAAGCTTCCATAGCTTACCAATTAGCCGGTCATGAACTCGGGGTAATTTAGCAGGCAAAGACAGTACAATGTGTCACAACTGCTCCGTCTTAACCGAGTCTGAATGGTTGGTAACATGGATTACTACATCAGATTCCTTCGCACTATGCTGTTCCGTTCAATCTGCTCTGCATAATTTTTCCAATATGGATATATCGCGCAGCAGCTGCAACCGGTGTACGGACATAATCTTCCAGCATAAAAATTGACCTTTTTTATTAGCGTTAACCCCTCTTCGAGAAATTGTTCTAGATATATTCTCCACTGATCCGTCAATCAGTCAAGCGACTGTAAGAGATGATATGTCTCCATTATATAGGTCTGGCTAGAATTCTCTTTGGTTCTGAAAACTTCAGGAAATTAGTTAGGGATGTGCAGCCCACGATTCTAACAAGTTACCCAATTTTGTAACGCGGTAAATTTTCGGCTCAAATGCCAGGCTGATTCGGACCATGTGAAATATTATAAGAAATGCAATGGAACACACATACCTGATTTATTTTAGTAGTTAATACTGTTTCGCAAACATAGTAAGAGAATGTAAAAGGTTGATTTTCAGCTCTTAAATTTACATAAGATAGTTATTTTCAAAATTTCTAGCCGAAATCAGAACAAAATAGATATAAGCTGTCGCTTTTAGATTTTTAAAAAACCAAAATAACTTTTCAATGTTTACAATACAGAAAATATAAAGTTATTTATTGAATTAATACAGGTGAAATCTTTTTGAAACTTTTCATAACTCAGGCCAGTATGGCCGACTTTCAACACTATCCAACAGTAATTATATAAATGTACCCTTTATTTTTTTTTTATTGATTTCTCATGAAAATCGTGCTTTCTTCGCGAGGTATTTGCCCCATAAAATTTGTATAAAGAGTTATTGATGAGTAACACAATATAGTATAACGTACTTTAATGTTATCGTTTAATTTTTATCTTCTGAGTAAAATTTCGGACCAGTAAACCAACTTGTTTTCATTTTAACCTTTGAAACATTGAAAATATTTCATTTAAAGCACATGTTAAATCCATTAAATATTGATTTTCAAATAGAAATTGTATTATATTAATACATATATAATATAATAACACTTCCAAGTAACCAAATATAACAAAGTTATTTCAAGTCAACATTTATTTATAGCGGCGTTGTTCAAACGGGTTTTGCCAGTTCCTGGTCAGATGATCCCATTATTAGTGTTTGCAATTAAAGTAATTAAGGACGCATTGATCAAACAAAATGTTAAACAAAAATAGTGATAATATGGTGTTTCATTATAGCGGCACGAATCAAACAGGTATTGCACATTGATGGTTAGATGTTTTCACTATTATTGTTTGCAGGTAAACTAATTTAAATAATAATATACTTCTTTTTATCTTTTTTCTTGAGCATTATTTATACACTTTCAATAAGAATGTGCATACAACTAAATAATACATTATAAATTCAGCTAATACAAATAATACCTGCTCATTGTTTTAGTACATAAGGTTTATTTAGTATAAAGATAAATTCTACATAAATCTATTTTTAAAAATAGGCATTAACATACTCATACCAGTATATATAGACTAACAAATCTGACTAAAACATTAGCATACTGAGACCAATATATATAGACGAAACAAAATTGTAATGCGTGAGCCCTGTTTTCACGATTTTTTTTCAGTGTTAGTAATTTAATTATTTCTCAATCAAATAAAGTAAACTATTTAAATTTTGCACAAAGGTGAATGAGCTGCTTTGAAAATATTTCACTATTAAATTACCGATGCAAGATAAACAGTCTTACATTATTTCATTTCATTACACATAACAACGCCATTATCTCGCGTAAAATCGGATAACCGAATAAGCCTGGTCCGAATCAGCCTGTTACCCAACTCGTGAAGCGCCAAGTTTTTAAAAATGCACCCAATCAGGCGGCACGTTGCCAAATAAAAATAATAAAAAAAAATCCCCCCCCCCCTCCGGTGAAAACGTGTGCTTTTGTACTGAAACAGTTACCTTTTTCGGGTCATTAATTCTTAATTCTACATTTCTTTTTTAATTAGACAGATAAGCAGGTCATTTATTAGACAGTGACCCTGCCCAAAGAAATCATATCTGAACTCCCTTGAAGCAAAAATCCAACTAACCACGCGATGTTTAAAACATATTTTCTATCGTTGTTGTTGCTCGCCCTCCGAGTTCGAAGATGACCAATTGTATTGGAACAGACTAACAATTTGTGTAATGTACAACACCATTTTTACAGTTTTGTCTTAACTGTCCTTTTACACATTATTTTTAAGAAAAAAGAAGCACACAGCAGTCTGTGAATTCTCTTCGATATATGAATATGAACCACATGAGGAAAATATTTTAAATAATTGGAAATAACTTCATAAGTCTACACGTTCATTTTAAATCAAAATTGCTGAAGGAAATTGATTTCAACAGTCACACTATAAATTTAATTTGTTTCGTGAAATAAATACATCGAGGTTTTAGAAAATAACAACAAAAAACATTACATAAGCTTCCCTCAAGGACTGTGTGTGGATTATAGCTCCGTGTTTAATAATCCTTTATGAAGGCACTATAATAGGGAATGGTTGACTGGAGATTATTGAAACAACGGGTCCCAGTGACCTAGGTCTTTGGTTGAAGTATGCGGTATTGAACGAAAAACTATACAATAACAAAATAATTTTAAAAAACTGACTGTGCAGAAACCATTATTTTCTTATTAAACTTGCCATGACCGTGACCTCTGAAATTTAGACCCCACAATATTTAAGTTTGTATATTACCTAAGTGCAACCCACCTACAAAGTTTTGTCAAGGAACTTACTCCAAGACATTTCTTTTACAAGACTCGTCTTTCTTTGAGCTACAATGACCTTGACCTTTGACCTTTTGACCACAACATTAATAGGTATCTTCCATACTATAAGTGAAAGCCTTCCACACATTTTGGTCAAGGTACGTGGTCTAGAACTATAGTTATTATGCAAAAACCCTTTTTACTTCTTTCAGTCACAGTGACCTTGACATTTTACCCCAAAATCAATAAGCTTATTTCATACCCAACGTGTGGGTCAGACGCAAACTTTGGCGAAGTTATTGAGATGGTTGAGATCTGCAACTTTTGTGCAGAAACTATTTTCTTCTTTCACTCACAGTGACCTCGACCTTTGAACTCCAAAATCGATAAACATAAACCTCTTCCTTACCCCAAGTACAAGCCATCCACAAGTTTGGTCAAGATCTGTGATGTAGAAGTAATGTTATTGTGCAGAGAGAAAAAAAATTCTTCTTTCAGTCACAGTGACCTTGATCTTTGACCTTTTGGCCCTGAAATTGATAAGCTTCTTCCTTACTCTAAATGCAAGCAGTCCAGAAAGTTTGATAACTGTAGATGATGCAGAATTCGAGTTATTGGTAACACACGGACGGGCGGACAGATAACATCCTAACATGATGAGCTCCGCCTTTTGGCGGGAGTATAATAATAATAATAATAATAATAATAATAATAATAATAATAATAATAATAATAATAATAATAATAATAATGTACAACATGGTACAAAACAATTGTAAGTTTCATCTTTTACCGAGAGGAGAATAATTCATAAACAAATATTGCTACTACTCGATGAAACTAACAGTTAGATTCAGGAGGAATTAAAATTGTCCCTATGAGTCAAGTCATGGAATTTTTAAGAAAAGGGGTCTTTCTCAACGAGGACATAAACGAATCGTGAACAAGAATAGTTTTGTTTTCTTTCCAGATTCTACTATTTAAACCACGAAATTTGTCAACAACTGAACAGATAGCTTATTACTGACGCGAAAACAACGGCCACTTCAAATTCGCAAAACATAACGAAACAGTCGCGAAGATTATCTTAATCATATAGATTGCAATATTTTATTCTTCTCAGCTACTTCATAGCTTTATTTAGCGATACGACAACGAATAGATACATCGCATTTTACGTTCCGGACTAGTTTATTGGAAACAATCGTTTTAGGGACCATTTTCGTGGAAAAATTTCAAAACAGAGATATTGTGTTATATGTTGGGATTTTTGTCAGAGGTATGCCTAACAGAAAAGATTAAAATACTCGGATTTTACTTGTAAATTATACTGTACTGGGCTCTACATCAATCTTGTTTATGTGCATCGTATTCAGATTTTTTTTTTCCTATTCACATATTATGACAAAACAAAAAGATATTTAAAATAACAAAAATAAAAATAAATGAGACGAGGTAAAAATATGAGACTTTTTTGTGCTACCGGGATCAGGACTATGTCAGATTTTGAGGCAGAGAGCTGATAAGCATGTTTTCTTGGTGTTCAACAAATTTGGTTGAAACTTACCAAGAGGAGTAAAGTATTGTTCAAAACATTAGTAACTGTGTGAAATGGAAATGGATTGAGCAATGTAGGACAAATCTTTCGATGAAAGACCTCTTTGGAAATGATCGAGTAGATGAAGCAGAGGATATTTCCAAGTACTGCATATGCTTTGTCTCTTTTTGTTATATGGAGCAAATAAACAAACAACCGCCCTGAAATTAGCTGATCACGAGAAACTAGTGACAGCTTACTTCTTTACTTTAAATTAAAGTCGTTCGACCATGTACGACTGCCAAGAGACAGCGCCTTACTTTCTCGTTTTAATGGGGAATAGCGTAGAAAATTGATCGGTTCGAGCACTCCGTCTGAAAATCGATAATTTCCATATTAACAGATAGCTAAATTTAGAAGAGGATCCAATAAAGTCGACAATGTGTCCTTTGTGACATTCTCCATTTCCAAACGCACTTAATAACTATCAAGTTATTTTGAAAGTCTACCAATCTTACTCGATGACCATAATTGGTATTATAAGTATGGTAATAAAAATACGATAATTTATGAATAACCATGTCATTGACTACTTCAAGATGGCGACCTCTGAGGAGCACACAAAGAAAGTCATATATTCAGCACTCGCAGTGCCTTAACAAAAAGATTTATGCGGGATTATGGACAAAATTTCCGACAACTTGGCTTCCTAATCACAATCATTGGAACATAAACTGATCAATACTTCTAAATTCATTATTAATTCAAATAACATAAGGTATCCGGAGGAGAAAAGTAGACCTTTTCAACATATAATCATTTTATAAACAAGGGAAAAACATATAGAAGATGGATCATTATACGCAGACTTTTGCTGGTCCATCATGGACAAGCAGTGCTAGATCTTTTCTCTCTCAGTTTTCAGACATTTTCAGCTTTTTCGGAAAGTACATAGCTCCCACTTACCACCATGACCGTTGTGAGAGGTAAGAAACTCGACATTATAGATACTGAAAAAAAGGTATGTTGTTGTTTTGTTTTTTTTTGTGATGTAAAGATTCAGTTTTTTAAATCTTTGCATCCATGAATCGGTTCTCTCTATCACGTGCAAGGATCAATACCTAACATGTGTATGACCCGAAAAGTACAATGGTACAGGGTTCGATTCCTCAAGTCGGTATGTGCGGGAATTAGTGGTTTCCTCAGTATATTCCGACTTTTTTGTTTGGGTGTCTATTAGAATGCATTTAATAATTTTTAATAATAGAGATGATTTTTTTTATGCTTGCTTGTTTGTTTGTTTTTTAGCTTACCAGTATGCAAGGCCTAGTATCTGATGATTTAGAAGGTAAATTGTTCATTAAGTTTAGGCCCAAGGGATTTTTTTCCCCCACGGACTCTAAAGAGTCAGTCAACATGGATAAACAGGTTTACTTTACCCTACTCCCCGCTGTTTGCTGCATCCTGCCACTCAGGAAAGACTATTTCCTTTAGGAATATAAATAGTCTTCTGTTTTAATAGAATTCTTCTGAGTGTGGACAGTTTAAGTCATTCTCACTTCCGAGTGTGGACAGTTTAAGTCATTCTCACTTCAGAGTGTGGACAGTTTAAGTCATTCTCACTTCCGAGTGTGGACAGTTTAAGTCATTCTCACTTCCGAGTGTGGACAGTTTAAGTCATTCTCACTTCCGAGTGTGGACAGTTTAAGTCCCTCTCACTTCTGAGTGTGGACAGTTTAAGTCCCTCTCACTTCTGAGTGTGGACAGTTTAAGTCCCTCTCACTTATACTATACAACTGTCTCACATAAAATATCCGATTTCGTGATCATTGCGTTCAAAGTTCATTTCATTAAAGTCGAAACAAATGAGGTGGATATAAATTCCTATGAAAACAAGACTAACGCTGAACTCAAATGAAGTAAATATGTTGTTTACAAAATGATCACTAAAGTACAACTTACCTCATGGACACATTATAAATTCAATATACAACACTATATATATATATATATATATATATATATATATATATATATATATATATATATATATATTATCTTTAGCTCATTATCTGAATGGAAAATGTACAAAATAGAATTGTTTATTATTTATTATATGTCGAGTTTAGTTTATAAAAGTCAATTTGTTTCAAGAAATGGTCTGAATGGAAAGATATTTAATTGTATAAAGAAACAAATTTTTAAAAAATCAGTTTCCTGCAACATGAAAATAAATGCAATGAAATTTCACACAGATACGCCAAATTATAAATATGTAAAATTATATAACTTCTGAAGTCTATTGGAGTTTCACAAGTGGTAACTTATCTAGGACTATGACAAAGTAATAAAAAGTCCTCTAACCTAAGCCGTTGTCTCCTATTAAAAATATGTCCGGGATGTAAACATACTCGTGTGAAGTAAGTAAGGGCACTCATGCAGACTGGTGTTCTCCGTTCAGCATTCAAATATATATTTTCTTTTCTTCAATTGTTGATGGCAGTCTGGAAAGTAAATTGATTGAAAACAAATACTTGTCCACATGTCACCGCCAACATGGCAGAAGAATCGTAAGTCCAACGAAGTGAAATATAGTTGCACATGTCAGAATATGCATATGTTGTCATCAGTTATTGTAAAAAGCTAAATAGATTCAGTTCAATGAGCTTGTTAACCAAATTCGGTGGAATGATGTCGAGTTAAATGGGTTGTGTACTGGGACTGTAGATGCTTCACAATCGGAATTCGGACAATGTTCTCTTTTTGGATTATCTATCTGGCATGCAGACTTTGATATTTTAATTTTGAATGCAGAATTGTACAACATTCTCAAAGTGTTTATTATCTACAGATAGTCCTCTGCAGGACGCAGAGAGTCGGTTGGGGGTGGGGTGATAAGCTACCATGTGGAGGTCTGTGCTTGATGAGAAGTTTCCATTCACTGCATATGCGTCTGTTAATACAAATATTAGCCCTCCCACCTTATTTTGTCGTCGAAGCCTCGACATATCAAAAATGACAGTCGAATCTACAATATTGTAGCTAAATGTCTGTCAGTTCAAATTGCCCTCAGTGTTACATGTATGCCTATACAAACATGTGAAGTAGATGGCAGATGGTATCCACAAACCCAGACAACTGGGCCTAAAGTAGCCATATTATTGTGGTACTAAACAAGAAATAAATTGTAAATTAAAGAAAACAATTTGCCATTAATTTACATGAAAATGAATGTAGACTTGTTCATACCTGTCAAATTCCTGAGACAAAAACCTGTACACCAGACCCCCAAAAAACTTACAAAGACCAGAAAAACCTTACATCAAATACAGGGTTGAGCAAAATTTGTTTTCATCCACTTTTCCAGGACAAGTGCTTTTAGAAAATTCACTTGTCCCACCTTACTTTTCACATGGTCACCTTACTTTTCACTTGTCCCAGAATGGTATTCACTTGCCGAGATTTGATGAGATGTATGTACTTAATCCATAGAAAGAACAAATGAAATAATATACAACATAATTATTTGTAAAAAGAATTTAATTTTTCTAAAACAGTTGTTGATATACATTTGGCTACTTCAGGTACATGTATATATGTTTTAGCTGCTGGATTTTGAAAAAAAAATGTCTATGTACATGTCTGCCACCTGCACCAGCACTAAGCCAGCAGTTGACAGCTGTGTCTGAGTTAAAGTCCTCAAGCTCTGCTCCATTTGGTGAAATGTTCGTTAGAATTTGTACACTCTCTTGGTTTAAGGAATTCTCATACTCAATAGCAGTTTTACGTTTTATCCCTCCACTTTCAAAAGAATTTGACTTCTTCAAATCGTCCTTATTACCTTCCTTGTGAAAATAATTTAACAAACTCATTTTATCCACATAGTAAATATGAGCTTGCTTGGCAACTACTTCTAAAGTGATCATAACAAATATTTTCTCTTTTAAATACGAACAGAGCTCATTAATTAGCGTAATTGTTTCGCTTGAAACGCAATATCGCACGTGAAAGTTGATTGTCTTTATAATCAATTAAAAATGAAAGAATCATTACTGTCATTTAATCAGTTCATAAAGGAAACCAACACTGATGTCGGTAAAGTACCTTTAATTAATTTAATTACACTGACTTGCTGGATTAAAATCAAAGTGAGCCACTCATGAGGATCTGGTTTGAGTAAACACACTGCAACAAAGCCGCTTAAAACACTCCTAATTAATCATACCGGCTTTGTTTTGTCTGAGGTGTTTTGATTTGCCGATAATTTGGTCGCTTAGCCCAATATGCAGTCAAGCGGTAACAGAACGTGCACATATGCCATAGTTATCACTGACCACTTGTAGGTGTTATACAGGATGTAAATGTATACATGGAGAGTGGTAGAATCAAATATTCAGTATGCCCTGAGGGCATGAATGGCCAAATAAAGGTAGATGTAGTGATTAAAGCACAAAAATAAGGACTTGCCAGATTTATATTTTTTAAATATAAAAAACTACAAAATGGTTGTACGGCTGTACACTGCAACCCCCCCCCCCCTGAAAACCGTACAAATTACGGGATTCCTGTACAAGTTGACAGGTATGCTTGTTTATTTGTCATCTATCTCCAATCCTGGATTCAGCAAATATTGTAAATTATGCCAATGTCCAGTGGAACATACTGTGTCTGCTGCCATATGAAATGAGATTCTTGCATTCTTGTGGCAAATCATGTGATCACTGTATGGAAGCCCAAACATGTTATGAAATTAACAGTGTTAGAAATACATGCTGAATTGTTGTCTGTAGCAGAAAACTGAAAAATATGCATTTAAAAAATATTTACATATTTATGGTCATTATGACTCGATAAAAGTCTCATATCCAGCTATTCTCTGAAGAGGTAATTCAGGCACCTGAAAACATGCTCTGTCCTAAATACTTTAATTTCTGAGCAGTATACTTCCATACAATACTTTGTTAAAATCCATTTGACTGACATGAAGTAGAGAAGGAGAACATTGTGCCTGCGTGGAGGGTAAAAATATTGTTTTAAAAAATGTATATACACTGTTCAAACAATTTCATTATGGTATCTACGGAGCTCAAAACTATCATTGTTTTCACTAACCCTCAGAATCACCATAATAAATTGTTTTACTGATCATGCCTAAATTTCACTGATCCTGCTGAAATCAAACAGAAGCATATCCCACTGCCATTATGTGTAGGGAGCTTGCACTGTGTGATTCCAGGGACGATTTATGAAAGTTTTTATGCCCATCACATGGTTCTCTGTAGATTTAAAAACTGAAGTAATTTGACCCTTGACCCCAAAATCTCAGAGTCAAAATGTAAATCTCAAGAGTCACAACTGAAATCTCAAGAGTCATTTGTTTTTGACAGTCATGAGCTCATAGCTGTGATTGTTCATTGTTCATGGAACCAACTGATGTTCAAGATTTTTTGTCTCATGCTGAATTTCCGTCTTTCAAAACATTTTTCACCCACGGAATTTTATTTTTCCACTCTTCCTTAAATTTTCTAACAACTTTAAGACATTTACTCTCCTTCACCTCAGAGTTGACACTAACTTTTCTGTTTCTTTTGGGTCTGAGGGTCAGAAAATTTATTACTGGCAGGTCACTCTGAGACTGAGACGGGAAAGAAAATATACTTCTTTGTGCCATTGTGACTTTAAAGTTCAGATGTATGTACTGAGCGTTATATCTGGTAAATTTTTACTGAATAATACATTCATTAAAATGCCAGAGTTTTTAAACGTTTCGCTGATTGAAGCAAATTAATCGCCAATAGAACACAATTGAAATTTGTCCACTTTGACAGCTGGTTTTGCGAGCCACCATATTTTTGTCTAATTGATTATAATTTGATGCACAATCAAACAAACGCCGATATTTGATCATTAGTTAATCTGATCAAGTCATAATTAATTCCGAATTTTTAAACGTTTCTCCAGATGAAGCCAATTAATTACCAATAAAACACAAAGTTTGTGCACTTACCTTTCACAACTGGATTCACAAGCTGCCAAATGTTCCACAGTTTTGTCTAATTGATTATAATTTGATGTGCAATCAAACAAATGCCGATATTGGATCAAAAGGTAATCCGTTAAGAGTCATAATTGTTTCCTCTTCCTCTAACTATCATAAACGTCAAAACAAATAAACAATCTAACCTGGACTCAGTTATGCACACCTAAGCGTGACTTCATTGACCTGTTAGCTCTGCCCAGTTCATATTGATTTTACATAGATGCGATATTGTTGGCCAATATGGTGTAAACTGTAGTCTAGCAAATGTCGATCACTGTTTCATTCAGTAAATTTATTATGGACAGCGCATGCTTGGTAGGAAATTAAGCCAGAGGTGAATAAAGAGTAATTAAGAGTGATGCTATGGCCCAAATCTACATGCATTATAAAAACACACAGGTTGTAATTTTCACACATCAGAAATGGGTCACATTGATATTCCATGCATCAAAACCCGAGGCTACGTGTCTGTTGAGAATGCTGCATCAACGAATGAAGTACCCAGAACACTTTCATATTTCTCTGAATACTCAGTGCATTAAGTGCACAATACCACAGTCTTTCCTGGGTTGTACTTAAGCCATTTGTATTCATTTGGCAAGCATTTCTGGTAGTTTCTTAGTCTCTTCTCTTGATCATGTTTTTCTATTCTCATGTCATCATCTAATTTCTGCCACTTCACTGGTGGCTGCGCACCTTGCAAATACTTCCACGTTTACAACTGTCACTGCACAATGTATTGAATGTTTATTAAAACACTGTTCTGTATAATTCTGGATTATTCATTGAGTTGGTGAATGCGACCGTTTCTGACTGGTCAATATTAGCCCAAGACCCTGCACTTTATGTCTTCATCAGTAATGAGATCAATGCTTGGGGGCAGTCCCATGTGTGTGAAGACTTTTGACAATAATCACACTAATTTAGTGGATGAGTGGTTTTAAACCTGTCCATTTGCACCGCAAGCATTTATTGTACCTCTCTCATTGTGCAGGGATTCATTAACACAATAAACAGACCAATTAACCATTAAAGGGAATGCTGACTCATGACCACTGATTAAGTTTTCAACTGTTATGATAGGTGACCAGTGGTAATTTTCACTGCCCCAACAGATTGGAGACTGCTGGGTTTTACTGATCTGCTGGCAAAATCACTAACCGTGGGATAGCAGATTTGTGTTAATTTCGAACCCAGTATCTACTACATGTACTTAAATGGTATGTGCTGGATGGCAGATTTGAAGGCATCCAGGCTGGAAGCATCTTTGCTAGCCAAGGGTTGTTGATTCACTTCGTTCCACATCAACCTTGTAGCCATAGGACACAGTGTTTTGAACCAGTGCCCTATTTGCAGATAAAAAGAGTCCCATCCCATAGCAAGCAAAATCAATTAACCAATGAGAGAGCTTGTTATGTGACCTGTTATGTATTCAATAAGGTGTTCTCAATGATGTCCTGATGCATTGAATCAAAATTAAAAGTTGTTTGAAATCTTTCAGTTGGAGAAACTTCACGTCATTGTATACATAAACCACTATGATTATTCCTAACAATCTTCCAGTTTAAATGTAAAAAGGGATCTGATTGGATCAGTTTCTTTCAGCCACATGCAGAGCAGTAGATACCATTTCAGCTAGCTGCATATGCCAAGGGTTGATGTGGACCAAAGTGGATCGACAACCCTTGGCTAGTGAAGATGGGCTGGGAGCTGTCACTGCACTTTGAAGAAGTTGGTTCCAGTGAGCAACTGCCTGAGGAAAAGTGAATGCTGGTAAACATTGACCCACCACTGGTACATAATGCACTTCTGTGAGTGGCTGTATCTTGTAGATCTTATTGATGCTGGGGTTGTGTGGTAGATACATGGTATGGCTACTAAAATATTGATGACTTTATATAATAGGGTCATATCTGTGTAGATGCACCATTGTTGTAATGATTGCCATTGCAAGGTGTTAATCGTGGTGGAGGTGCTGTTAAGGTGGTACATGTTGTGTGGCATATTGAATATAAAATGGGTTGCATTCCTCTGGATCTGTTTCACCTGCTTGATCTGGGTCTTTGTTGAAGGTTCGAGATGGTGAATGCATACTGCAGCTTCAGTCTTACTAAGCTGAAGTAGACCCTCACTTTTACAATTCTGTAAATTACATTTAAAAAGTCCCAGCACACTTGAAGCTTTGTTTCTTCAAGTTATCACTTAGTTGTACTCCATGGTGTGGATGGTGCTGTGCAACATCAAGAACTTGGTCTTATGTGATGTAGGTAAACTGGTTCTTGGATGCTGTACTAGAGATCTGCTTGATGGCACATTTCTTGATGTTAAACTCCATCTGCCATTTGTGACTCCATTAGATCTTTCTGCAGAAGCAGGTGATCATTGTGGTTGTTGAACTGTTGGTACACTATGCATGTTGCATGTAGGTTGTATAGCGAGTCCAGTGGGGTCAGACATATATTTCCCGTTCATTACAACACACAGCTGCTGGCAGTGAACAAGCTTCTCTGAATTTATGACTTTCAACTCTTAGAGACTTCCACGCTCGTAACACATTGCTATTGTGTTTGTAAAAAGGCACCCACTCTTCTAAAGACGAGGTTCTTTTTTTTTCATTTATAGAAAGGATTTTCTTTGCAGAATTTTGTCCTCTTCATTTTTGTATATTGTTGATGGTGCTACCTGCCCTTCTTTTATGGACATACTATTAAAGGGATAGATTCTGTACATTTTAAATGCAGTTATGTTTTCTGGAAACAACTTTCTTTCCCTCCTTTATTTCCTTCTTTGTTAAATATGAGTTTAATTGCCTATTATTTATTAATTACAGCTTTTTTGTTGTGTATTGATTAACATGAATTACTGATATAATTTCCTTTATATATTTTGGCATATGATTAGAGGAGTCATAAGCAATTGTAACATTCTGGGATGACATCAGGGGTTCCAATACAAAAACCTTTATTGTCTACCATATTTTATTCAGTGAGTGATATGGAAACAAGGTAAATCATGTGAATATGCTTGCATCAAATGAAACCATCATCAACTTAACGACTTTATTCAGTCAAGCAGGACATGATCTGGCATTGCTGTATTGGACTAGTATTTGGATTGGAGAGGGGTTGTAAAGCGAAAGTAGATCTTTATTACATTTTCTATTGAGTCATGATTTTGTTGTTAATTTCCAGAAAAGGAAACATTGTTGAAAAGCTTTGTTATTAGTTCAGATTAAACACTGTATAATTACAAATCTACCATTATAAACAACCAGCAGATGGTGCAATGATTTATTAAGAACAGAAATAGTCAATACATGTACTGCAAAATTATGAAACCGGAGAGAACATGAGAAACAAGTATAACTGATGAACTGAAGACAGCAAGGGTAAAATCCTTGTGTAAGAAAAACCGTAGATCGGAAGTATGAAACTGTCAGCCAGTAAGCATTCTGAGCATCATATCTAAAATCCTAGAGAAGGCAGTCTACATCCAATTGGAAACACACTTAATTCAAAACAATGTACTGTATGAATATTAGTCTGGTTTTAGGAATTCATATTCTTCAGATACATGCCAAATTTTGTTGACAGACTACATCAAAATACAGACTTCTACAGGCTACATCAAAATACAGACTTTTCTGAAGGTTTATACACTGGTATTATCATGTTAGATTTACAAAAGGCTTTTGACACAGTGAATCATTAATTTTTGTGCAAGGAATTATCTGCTATGGGAGTAAAATCAATTGATTGCTTTCAAGCATACCTATTGAACAGACTCCAGATTGTTAATGTAAATGAAACAATGTCTCAACCCATGACTATAACCTTTGGTGTATCTCAGGTTAGTAACCTGGAGACCCTTCTCTTCCTTTGTTAAATGAATGATATGGTTATAAGCATAAAATCGGACTGTAAAGAGCATAACTTCATATATTTCAAAAACTGGGACAGGAACTTGAATCATGTAATCAGTGGTTAGTTGATAATAAACTGTCACTTCATCTTTGTAAAACAAAATGTATTCTTTTTGGTTCAAAATGCAGATTTAAAAATATCATGTCATCAAGTCACAAAAATCAGTAAAATATTTAGGTCTTCTGGATCAATGTTTATCTGGAGAGGCAATAGCAAATGGTATTGTGAAGTGAGACAATAGCAAATGGTATTGTGAAGTGAGACAATAGCAAATGGTATTGTGAAGTGAGACAATAGCAAATGGTATTATGAAGTGAGCCAATAGCAAATGGTATTGTGAAGTAATAGGCTTATATTTCTGTATAGACAAGTTAATTTTTTTTAATGAAAACTTTAAAAAAATCTCTGTGCTCTGCAATGATTCGGTGGTGTTTGGATTATTCTTTTTTGTGGTTTTCTGGGCTGAGTCAATATTGAAAAAAAAGAACTTTGTATTCGTCAAAATAAAACCATTTGATTTCTAAAACAGTATGAACTAAGATCTGCTGTTTTCCAATCTGTTCTTCCTAGTATTGGGACGGTAAATGTGGAAAACAGAGTTAAATAACTTAAGACTAAACCATGTATATACCATTATGAACAACAGTGGTCCAGCATATTTATTTCCTCCGAATATCAGACAATAGACTTTATAATAATAGGCAGACTTATAACTTTGTAGTATTTGGAGTAAATAGCATATCCTGTGTAACCTTTTATTATAATGCAATAAAAGATTGGAATGCCTGACCACAGAATTTTAAAAGTATTGCAAACAGGAACAGATTTAAAACTGCAATAAAGTCTTAACCAAACAAGCTGAAATTACTGAACAAAGGAATTCTTTCTGTTATTGATTTCATATAATTGCCTTTTTTGTTAACAAATACTACCTTTATTTCAGCCAATAATGAATCTATGAAGCATATTCTTACCCAAGGAACATGTTGGTCCACATTTCATCTCGTTATCTTCTACCATATAGTTCTTTCCACATGATTACAATATGTGTGTTGTTGAGATGGTTTCAGCACTCAGGAGTTTAAAAGAACAAATGGTTTTATCTTGAATTTCTCAAATTCTTTTCAGACAATAAAGGGTCAGTCCTCTCAAGGGACTCTTCTTGTTGTAGTTTTACCCTTCCAAATGAAAACCAGCATGTGCTGCACAAGTTATTTTCAAACCACACATCAGAGCATGGATCGCTGCCAAAAATAAGCATGTTAAAATAAAATCATAAGCAAAACATAAGAGTATTTCCTTTAAGTCACATCCACAACCAGGAGTGTTCTGGGTAAGCAACTCGGCCCTTGACTTATCTGCCGGGACAGGCCCGGGGTTTTGCTCACACCAGGAAAAACTGATTTTTTTGACGGCCCACCAATGCGGCGGTCTGCTGGGACAGGCAGCAGCCCACCAGGATTTGTCCCGGTATGTCTAATGGCCAGAACACCACTATTCACAACAATGCTTGATGAATTTGATATAAGTCAGCTTGGCAAGCTGCCAGGATAATTGAACTTGCTCTTAGGAGATTTGAGTTTGCGTGCAGACATGACAACATACTATCACAATGAAAGTAAAACCATTAGGGTAAAATAAAATATGGGACGTTTTCTTGAAAATGTGTTGTATTTATTTTACAAATTAACAGATTATTTTTTGCACATTACAAACTTATGCAAATAATTAAAGTTATAAAAAATATATCAAAACAGTACATTGTAATGATTTATTTATTTACACACTTAAATGATTTGAGAACATTTATTTTTATCCATGTAAATATTTGCCAAATAATAAATATGTATCGGTCTCCAGTAATGGAGGATAAACACTGCTTGTGAACAGTAGATGTTTCAGTACATCGATTGTGCTTTTAGAGAAGTCCATGTGAATAATCATTAGAGACTAGTGACTTTTATTTCCAGACACACCTGTTAACAGAAATCTCATATTGTGTCATTAACAATTATCCCCATGTGACCTTGAAATTGACCACATGCATCAAAACAGTCTGTGACCTGTTGACTTTTGAGAGTTTTGAAAGTCACATTTCACTGGACCAGAAGGTCAGCCAGGCAGTTTCATTGGCCATCATAATGATTTGGGAGGAGTCTATGCATGCACTACCTGTCA
This sequence comes from Margaritifera margaritifera, assembly GCA_029931535.1. NCBI lineage: Eukaryota > Metazoa > Mollusca > Bivalvia > Unionida > Margaritiferidae > Margaritifera > Margaritifera margaritifera. The sequence goes on from JAQPZY010001580.1 coordinate 2,404,063, forward strand.
CTAGGTTAGGACTTGAAAATCAGTGAATCCAATATACGTAACAATATTATGATTAAATATAACTGCTAACAAGTTAAAATATAAATACTCTGTTTGTCAAAACTTGCATCAAATAGTAAATATGTTTGACACCATAATGCAGTGGAATTGTTGAGGTTTAAAGGCAAATATTAATGAAATTAGTCTTCTACTTAAAACAGCATGACCCAATATCACACTATTTAACATTTTTAATAAAATTTGGGAAACTTGTGACTTTCTGCCATCATGGCGAGAAGCGACAGTGATACCCATACCTAAACCTGGAAAGGAATATACAAACAAGCTGTATTTGCAAAACCATAGAACTAATGATAAATGACAGACTCCTCTGATATCTTGAATCCAACAAACTACTACCAGATCTTCAGTGTGGATTCAGATGCCAGAGAAGCACAGTTGACCATCTTGTCAGACTTAAACAATTTATTAGAGAAACTTTCATAAAGAAAGAAATCATAGTTGCCATCTTTTTTTGACTTGGTGAAAGCTTATGACACCATGTGAAAGTATGGCATAATGAATGACCTATTCAGTCCAGGTCAATAGGGGCTGCCTACCTATGTTTATAGAAAAAAAATTTTAAGGTAATGTAGGCACCACCTTTTCTGTAAGAAATCTTCAGGGTATAGATGTACCTTAAGGCAGTATACTGTCAGTTGCCCTTTTCAACATTGAAATTAACAACATAATGAAATGCCTTCATCAAGCAGCTGACTGCTCATTGTATGTAGATGACTTTCTGAGCTGCTATAGATCAAAGAGTATGCATGCTATGTAATGTTAACTACAGGCATGCTTAAATAGAGGTCAGGAATGGGCAGAAGAAACGAGGTCAAAGTTTCAAAATCTAAAACTGTTTGCATGTACTTCTGCTGCTTATATCGAATTCATGATGACCCAAAACCCTGTCATAACAGTTCTCTTATCTCTCTTGTGGAGGAGACCATATTTTTTTGGCTGAGTTTTGACCATAAACTAAGTTTATTTCCACATATTAAATACCTTGGGGACAAATGTTAAACTGGATTTAATGCAAGTTGTGGCAGACAGATTGGAGCGCAGACCAGAAGGTCTTACTCCGGTTATACAGGTACTTAGTAAGATCTAAACTTGACTATGGTTTGATTGTGTATGGATAAGCTTGTAATCTTACCTGCAGATGCTTGATTAGATACACAATAAGGGATTTTGAACTTCCCCTTGAAAAGCTTTGTTGAAGGAAATGAACCATCACTTTATCTTAGACGAAAGAAACTGGCTTGTCAGTGTACTACCAAACTATTGTATAATCCATCTAATCCCGTATGTAGTATTTAGGCCCAGATACCAAACCTTGTACACTCAGAAACTAAATTTCATTCCACATTTTGGCATACAAGTTCATCCTCACCTAGAAAGAGAAAAAATCACTGTTGCAAGTACTGCAAAATTCTATGTTCCCAAATCACTACCTTGGTTATCACCCCCCCCCCAATAATATTTGATCTTTAATAACTCAAAAAGTCTTCAACAAATCCTCTCATTTTTCAAAGTAAATTAATGGAAGTCAGTCTCAGCTTCCTATAAATGTATATTTATTGATTTAAAATATCGATAAAGACTCTTTACTGTGGTCAACAGAAAGAAGTATCACATGATCTACAACAATGCTTTGCTCATGTTTTGAAATTTATAATACATGTATATTGTTAAAAGAATGAGTCTTGAATAAATTTGTTCCTGATAATGGTGAAAAACAGGTAATCAAAGCAGTATCTACACATATTTTATAAAGAATCTTTTAAAGGCAGTATTTCCACAAAAGCTTTGAAAAAATATGAAATATTTTTGTCTTTATTCACTTCCTTGCAAGCGTGTCACAATAGTGTCTTGTGTGCATATTTGTGGAACTGTTCAGTCTGCTCATTGTAATAAAAAACAGAAGTTGTCCTCTTTGAAATACCTTGAATGTTACCGTACAGACAACATGACATCTTGCTATTCCCACAGGTATTTCAACACCTGTCTTTTTGAATAAAACAGTCAAGGTTAGTAGTGCATGTAACCTCCTCACATTTACCAAATTTCATCAAAATCACCATGATTGGTAAACAAACTGCAGAATAGCGGGATAGAGGATGATTATGTAATGGGTTACAACGGTAATTATGTTCATTAACACTGCTTCAAATGGGACCAGTTATATGACTGATAAGATTGTCTCTGTGTCCCAGTCATGAATGTGCTACATATACGTACTAGGACCCTGTGGAATGTTCTCTCCTACCTTGAAACATAAACAGGTTTCTTCAAGAGCCTGCGATATCTGATCAATGAGAAAGTGCTGCAGGGAGTAAGAGGGTATGATTTAAAGCCATGTTTCACGGGGGGTCATCTCAGAATCAGTTGGCACTGTATAAGTTGTTCACATACCCGGTTTATTAAAAAGGCTACTTATCATCAAAAATAGCAATTCGATTCACTTTTTTGCCCACTAGTTAGAGCCCTGATTTCATTGTTACCTTTTATCTTGTTGTACTTCATTGTTTATATTTACTTGGAAGAGGTTATCTTCCATCAGTATTTTGTGCAATCCTTTATATTTACATTTTTAGAACTTTACTTTTGATCTGCAATCATATAGCCATTATTGTTGTGACATGCCCCTAAACCCAAATATATACATACATACATGATTCAAGTAGTAAGTACCCACATTATCATGTCTGCATGAAAAGATGAGAGACTGACCTTGACATTGACTACAAGATGAGAGTGACTGGCATTGACAGTGTATTGAGAAATAAAGACTCAGATAAATGAAATTGTGAGCATTTATGTAACAGAAGCATGCAGTAGATATAAATACTAAATAAAGGTTCTGATACACAGTATGTACTGTGGCAAGTTTGCAGAGTATAAAGCATTGCAAACTGAACATGACCTTTCTCTCTCAATTTTGTTGTCTTGCCCAGGGGCAAGTGCCATGCAAACTTGAGCTTGTCCCACATATTGGGCAAGTGGATTTGTCTAGCCCTGCACAATTTCATCAGTTACATCCTTAGTATAACATGGTGCTTTTAAAATGGTGGCTACCAATGTCTGTTCTTGATTACAAAACCAGTGCTCCAACTAGAAAGAAATTGAGGGTCACCCTCAATGAAGTCCTTTGCCTTCTTAAACTGCAGAATTAGCATCTTTATAAACAGTCATTTTTTATATGTTTCGCTAGTTAAAATTGTTGTTTTAATTCTTTTTTAGACTTGAATCACTTGCTTAATTGATTGCAAACCACATTCTAATCGGATTAAACACCAATTGGCAGGTCTACGTTCTCGCCCAAGCTTAACTATAAGATCAAAGATGTTGCTGCATGTGTTCCAGCTTAAAGCATCTGCTTCATTAAAGTTCACTAACCCCAAAGATGACTTTGGTTGTTCTTTCTGCCACATTAAATAATAAGGATCAAGGCCAAAATATTCTGAGTGTAAGCCAAATGTTTCCTAAAAACCCAAATGCAACTTTAAACATTACATTTTCACATTGGTTGTTCAAAGGATTATTAACAAGCGCTGCTATTTGCCAAAAAGGAAGTTATGGAATGGTTGTGATCCTGTGGTACAACCATGCTGAGTGAAAAAATAGACTTCTGTTTGAAAATCAGAAAAGATGCAAAGCACAACCATTCCATAACTTTCCTTTTGGCAAATAACAGCACTTATTAATTTGCCAGAATAGGGGTAGGGCACATTGCCTCATTATTCTGTGATAGCTGTTACATTGAAACTGTGAATTATGGTAGTGAATTAAACTTAATAGTTTGAGAACTCACTAATAATTATCATGTTAAATAAGAAAGTTTATGCATTATTTCTGCACATTCACGAGTTATGATAATTTTAAACCAATATATTGTCTTGTCCAAGCCGACACTAAGTTATTCTGCCATCTAGAGAAGGATCAAAATGACCAGTCACCTTGCTATATAGTGCATGACAGCCCTGATAAACATTGCCAATTCTCTTGTAGATGGAAATGATGTTTAGCCATCCTAATTTGATACTTTCGTGACAAATATGTTACACTGTGCTTAGTTGTAGTGTTCTTCAGTTTTATTCATCACTGCCCTTTTCTGCTGATACATCTTTTGCCATCCATTACAGACACGCTGACATAATTCTTGTCGAAATTATGAAATATAGAAGAGATTCTTGTGTAATAGTTCTTCACACATTTCACGTTTTCATTTTCCTTTCTCTAAAACATTCATAAAAACCCAAGACTATTGGATGCATGGTCATACATCTATATCGTGAATTATGAAAACATTCCCCCATAACCTGTATAGCATCTTATGTTAATTAAATGTAATACATGCAGGAAAAAACCCAATAAATGGGCAATTCATTAGGCTTCATTTGTGTTCATTTGAGGTTATTTTGGTCCATTTTATTTTTCAGTGACACATCCCATAAAACTGAACTTCTGTTGTATTTTACAGGTCAGTACAAATGCGCCTGTATTCCCTCAACAAGAGACAGTTCGTCTTGGTCTTTGTGACATTTTTTGTCTGTTTTGGGATCACTGTGCTCATAGGAATTGCAGGTAAGTACAATCAAATAAAATGTTTAATTTAACAAAAGTTTTTTTTTTTAAAAAGAAAGGACTGTGAATTCACTTTTATTAGTCAAATAGAATTTATGTGCAATTCATGTTTGCTACAAACCACCAGTTTAAAGACAAATAATGATCCCTCTGTGACAAGAATTCCCCAATTCAGACAGTGAGCCCTCTGTGAAGACAATTCCCCAATTCAGACAGTGAGCCCTCTGTGAAGACAATTCCCCAATTCAGACTGTGAGCCCTCTGTGAAGACAATTCCCCAATTCAGACAGTGAGCCCTCTGTGAAGACAATTCCCTAATTCAGACTGTGAGCCCTCTGCGAAGACAATTCCATAATTTAGACAGTGAGCCCTCTGCGAAGACAATTCACCAGTTCAGACAGCGAACCCTCTGTCAAGACAATTCCCCAATCCATGAATTTAATTACGATATAAAGTTGTCTTTTTTTTGCAAACGGACAGAAATTGAACAGGGTGACAAGGGGAGGTAATAATATTCAAATATTGGAAGGGTACTTATCATAGATACAATTTTTGCATCTACATGTAAATTGTATAGAGACTGGAAAGACAACTTTTCCATATTTCCAGGAAGGATGGATTTGAGAGGTAGTGGAAATTAATTCCTAACATTAATGCAATCAGTAAATATTCTCAGAAAAACATTAAGACAAAAAATTTCCTGTTTTTGCAAAACCTCAGAAATTGCCTGCCAGGAAAATAAATGACTTTAGAGTTTATTTACTTTAATTGATAGCCAGAAAAATAAATGTCTTTAGAGTTTATTTACTTTAATTGATAGCCAGGAAAATAAATGTCTTTAGAGTTTATTTACTTTAATTGCTAGCCAGGAAAATAAATGTCTTTAGAGTTTATTTACTTTAATTGCTAGCCAGGAAAATAAATGTCTTTAGAGTTTATTTACTTTAATTGATAGCCAGGAAAATAAATGACTTTAGAGTTTGTTTACTCTAATTATACATCAAGTTCTGACAACTAAGATCTGTTGCTATTTATGTCTGGGAAAGAGGAATTGGGTGGAATTCACTAATGTAAGAAACCACAGACTTTGGATGGACACTATACCCTGAATGTGGCAGCTTCGGGATCGGATCTAGAACCCAGTGGTTAAAAAGCAAGAATTTATTTTTAATTATCAAGACCCCAAAACTTCAAGGAAAATTGCCACTTAATTATTCTGGTGTTATCTTTAAAAGGATAGTTAATTTTAATAGAAGCTCTTTGTCATTCTCTTTTTTGTTACATAGAGGAAACTAAAATACCATAAATCTGACCAATAATATAAATCTACACAAAATGTTTGGAAACAATTGCATGACTTGTGAAACATTCTGTAACTTATGGGTGAGGTTGGTTAAATATTAAACCTTCTCACTTATATGTTCAATACTAGATGTAGGAAGAAAATTTCAAGTTTTACTTTTTTCCAAGTCTGCTTTGTAAATGTTCTTTATGTATCACAGGTTTGATACATACAAAGCATACAATTTTCAGCCAGTAATGTTTTATGGTCCAGTCAGATGTTTGTGTGTATGGTATATCATAAGTCTCTACTAAATTGTAAAAATATTTGTCTTAAATTCAGCTTTGTTAATGCAGTATTTCTGCACTTAGTATGGTAGCTGGTTTAGGACAAGAAAAATTATGGACTCCATAACTTCATCCACAAAAGTTACATATTTGTAATTGTTTTCTTTTTGGTGTTGAAACTTGTTTATTTGTAAGGAAGTCACACTTTCTAATGCAGATATCAATAGGCATTTGCTGGGTCTCGTACATTAACAGTTCTCTGTGCAAACAGCTGCTTATTTCTGTGGTTTAACTTCACTGTTGTTGATTGTGCTTATTTCTGTGGTTTAACCTCATTGTTGGTGATTGTGCTTATTTCTGTGGTTTAACATCACAGTTGGTGAACGTGCTTATTGCTGTGGTTTAACTTCACTGTTGGTGATGGTGCTTCTGGAATCTTATGCTTCACTCATTTCAGTAAAGCGGCTGTTGGCATTTTATTTACTTTAATTGGAGTTTACTCCTTGTTAATTTTTATGAATGGCATTAAGTTCCCTTTTCATACTAGTAATTTAGTTACAAATTTGAGAGGAATTTTTATGACTACTGTTTTTGGCTGACTTATTATCTCCCCACCAACAAAGTTGGGAGGGGAGAGGATATATCATTTTTTCCATTTGTTTGTTTGTTCATATGTTTCTGCTCCTTTATATGTTCATTCATTATGTCCTCATTATCTTGGACTGTGTTTCACCTACATTTATGAAAACTGGTATGTAGATGCATCTCAGTAAGAGTAATGCATCCATATTAAAACAAGGTCATTGTGACCTCATTGTTATGCTGTTGTTATGCATTTGTTCATTACATGCTCAATATATTTTGCGCCTATTTAATCTAACACTTATGAAAATGCATATCAAGTAGAAGAATTCAACCATACAAAAATTTTCATGCTTCAGTGACTTGTATTTTCAGCCATTTGTTTGTTACACACTTAATTTCGTAGACCCTATTTGATCTACACATAAAAGTGGGTATGTGGGATTATCTCAAGGTGAGTAACCAAAGCTATGTCATGGTGATGTTATTTTCATGCTTGAGTGACTTTTGTATTTTCAGCCATTTGTTCATTATTCCCTCTTTATCTTGGAACCTGTTTAACCTACACTTATGAAAATTGGTGTTGGATTCATCTCATGAAGAGTAACTCAACCATGCAAAAACTAGGTCACTGTGATTGGACTTTTACACTTGAGTAACTTTATGCCGGCAATATATTGACCCTATTTCACCTACAGTCATGAAAATGGGTATGTGCATGCATCTCAAGCAGAGTAAATCAACTGTACCATAACTAGGTCACTGTGATCTGATTTGCCCACTTGAGTGGCATTTGTATTTTGAGCTATTTGTTTGTTACACTCTCAGTATCTTGGACCCTATTTCACTTACACATGAAAATTAGTATGTGAATGTATCTTAATGAGATTAATGATGGGTCTGGGGTCCTTCTCATGAGAAAGCTTTTCATGATGTAAAGTTGGAGCTTAGCTCTGCAGCAGTGTTAGCCCTATACAATCCCAACTACCAGACAGTCTTGTCAACTGATGCATCCTCATTTGGCCTAGGGGCTGTATTGTTACAAAATGGCTGAATGAAACATTGAGGCCAGTTGCGTATGCTTCAAGGTCGTTGTCTGTCATAGAGGAAAGATATGCCCAAATAGAGAAAGAAGCTTTGGCTGTCACTTGGGCATGTGAACAATTTTCTATGTATTTGCTAGGTCTTAGGTTTCACATAGAAACTGATCACAAACCCCTAATTCCTTTGTTAAGTTAAAAAAATCTGGAAGATTTATCTCCCAGAATCCAAAGATTTAGAATGAGGTTAATGCGGTATCACTTTACAATATCCCATGTTCCTGGGAAAAGTTTTGTACTAGTTTTGATCTATACTATGGGGCCTCAGGCGGATGACATATTTTCTTCATTTAGCTTAAGTGATGAAGACAAAAAGAAATATGAAATTGTCAGAGAGAAATTCGAAGGGTATTCATCACGAAAAGAAATGTTATTTTCGAAAGAGCTAAATTTAACCAGTGACGACAAACCTGGTCAACAAATGCCCTAGTTTCATTTTCCAATTCAGTGTCACCTTGTGCACCATGAGAGGTTGGAGCACGTGAAAGTGCATCAGCAGTTACAAGAATTTTCCCAGGAACATGGGATATTGTAAAGTGATACTGGTAGTTGGGATTGTATAGGGCTAACACTGGTGTAAAGCTAAGCTCCGACTTTACATCATGGGGTCCTTCTCATGAGAAAGCTTTTCATTTGAGGCAGGTAGATCGGACAGAACCTGGTCAACAAATGCCCTGGTTTCATTTTCCCTAATCCGCTTTACTAAAACTAGGTCAGAGTGAAATCAATTTCATGCTTGAGTGCTGTTTGTATTTTCAGCCATTTGTTTGTCACATCCTCTGTATCTTGAACCATATTACATCTAGACTAATTAAACTTTGTTTCAAAACTACACTGATGAAACTGTTTGCATCTTAATGAGTAGTCTATTGACGTAATATGTTGGCTTAGTCATTATCTTAGACTCACAGTGGGGAATGTGTTAAAATCCTGTCCAGATGAGTCTGAATTGGCTGGCATGGCATAACTCTTTGTAAGGCTCTTAGCTCCCATTACCTCAGAATCAGTCCTCCATCCAGTATGTATATTCTAGGCTACTCAGAAAGGGGATTTGTGTTTACAAGTAAACACTTTGTTTTAAGTTAAAACTCCATAGAAATTGCAGATAGCTCACATGTGTGTCTGAAAAGAGCTCATTTTCAAGGGTTTGGTCTATTTCCATATTATAAAAGTACATTATGAAGCTATTGAATTGTGTTTTACTTTGCACCAGGGCCACCCATAATAGAGACTGTGACCCACAACCTCTCAGCTACTCTTCCACCTGATACCAAGATTGACATGAAGGTTAGTACATTACCAACACTCACAAGATTGACATGAAGGTTAGTACATTACCATGACTCACAAGATTGACATGAAGGTTAGTACATTACCAAGACTCACAAGATTGACATGAAGGTTAATACATTATCAGGACTCACAAGATTGACATGAAGGTTAGTACATTACCAGGACTCACAAGATTGACATGAAGGTTAATACATTACCAGGACTCAAAAGATTGACACGAAGGTTAATACATTACCAGGACTCACAAGATTGACATGAAGGTTAGTACTTTACCAGGACTCACAAGATTGACATGAAGGTTAATACATTACCAGGACTCACAAGATTGACATGAAGGTTAATACATTACCAGGACTCAACAAGATTGACATGAAGGTTAATACATTACGAGGACTCACAAGATTGACATGAAGGTTAGTACTTTACCAGGACTCACAAGATTGACATGGAGGTTAGTACATTACCAGGACTCACAAGATTGACATGAAGGTTAATACATTACCAGGACTCACAAGATTGACATGAAGGTTAGTACTTTACCAGGACTCACAAGATTGACATGAAGGTTAATACATTACCAGGACTCACAAGATTGACATGAAGGTTAGTACTTTACCAGGACTCACAAGATTGACATGAAGGTTAATACATTACCAGGACTCACAAGATTGACATGAAGGTTAGTACTTTACCAGGACTCACAAGATTGACATGAAGGTTAATACATTACCAGGACTCACAAGATTGACATGAAGGTTAGTACTTTACCAGGACTCACAAGATTGACATGAAGGTTAATACATTACCAGGACTCGCAAGATTGACATGAAGGTTAATACATTACCAGGACTCAAAAGATTGACATGAAGGTTAGTACATTACCATGACTCACAAGATTGACATGAAGGTTAGTACATTACTAGGACTCACAAGATTGACATGAAGGTTAATACATTACCAGGACTCACAAGATTGACATGAAGGTTAATACACTACCAGGACTCACAAGATTGACATGAAGGTTAATACATTACCAGGACTCAAAAGATTGACATGAAGGTTAGTACATTACCAGGACTCACAAGATTGACATGAAGGTTAGTACATTACCAGGACTCACAAGATTGACATGAAGGTTAGTACTTTACCAGGACTCACAAGATTGACATGAAGGTTAATACATTACGAGGACTCACAAGATTGACATGAAGGTTAGTACTTTACCAGGACTCACAAGATTGACATGAAGGTTAGTACATTACCATGACTCACAAGATTGACATGAAGGTTAGTACATTACCAGGACTCACAAGATTGACATGAAAGTTAGTACATTACCAGGACTCACAAGATTGACATGAAGGTTAATACATTACCATGACTCACAAGATTGACATGAAGGTTAGTACATTACCATGACTCACAAGATTGACATGAAGGTTAATACATTACCAGGACTCAAAAGATTGACATGAAGGTTAATACATTACCATGACTCACAAGATTGACATGAAGGTTAGTACATTACCATGACTCACAAGATTGACATGAAGGTTAATACATTACCAGGACTCAAAAGATTGACATGAAGGTTAATACATTACCAGGACTCGCAAGATTAACATGAAGGTTAATACATTACCAGGACTCACAAGATTGACATGAAGGTTAGTACATTACCATGACTCACAAGATTGACATGAAGGTTAGTACATTACCATGACTCACAAGATTGACATGAAGGTTAGTACATTACCAGGACTCACAAGATTGACATGAAGGTTAGTACATTACCAGGACTCACAAGATTGACATGAAGGTTAATACATTACCAGGACTCACAAGATTGACATGAAGGTTAATACATTACCAGGACTCACAAGATTGACATGAAGGTTAATACATTACCAGGACTCACAAGATTGACATGAAGGTTAATACATTACCAGGACTCACAAGATTGACATGAAGGTTAATACATTACCAGGACTCACAAGATTGAAATGAAGGTTAATACATTACCAGGACTCAAAAGATTGACATGAAGGTTAGTACATTACCAGGACTCAAAAGATTGACATGAAGGTTAATACATTACCAGGACTCACAAGATTGAAATGAAGGTTAATACATTACCAGGACTCACAAGATTGACATGAAGGTTAGTACATTACATTTTTCAAAAAAAACATAGGTTGATATTATACATTTTGTTCCATCAGAGGTTTTCAGATTTCCATTGTCCAGGTATCTTATATGCGCTATTTCTTGCTCCAATATGGTAGCATCAGTACTTCACTTCCATAACCAAGAATGGAAAGGAATTTACTGGAATTCAGACTTTCCCTAGCTTCTTCTCTGAAGACTTGATCGATTGGTTGAACAAAGTCTCTTGTCCTGAATCTGTTTTTATAATTAGCACATAGTTCAAAACCATTCTTTCCCTGGAGTGGACACAGCATTTCCATATAAAAAAATGGTTATCCATAACGGGCTAGGGTGTAGACTGTGTTGAACAGAGCTCTCATTGTTTTTCATTTCAGTTTCATTTAGTTTTTAAAGAGTCTTTCCTAATGGAGTGTCAGGAAATCTAACTTAAATGATTTTATGCACAAGCTGGCTAGTGTCATACATATATTGTGCTGCACAGACCTTGTGAGGTCCAGAATTGTCATGAGACTTGATTGGTTCAATCCTGAATTTGTAAGTTCATTGACAAATCCACTGGTTGAATTTCCAACCTGTGCCATTTGGGATATTGTTTGCAATAACTGCAAAACATTTTTCCTTCCGAGTCAATGAATTCAAGCCAGGGATAACTATCAACCAATGCGGCCATAAAATTCTCAGTCTCTTAGTAGTGTTAAATTTGACATTTTTATATTGCCAGAGTCTGGCTCTCAGTGACCTGAACAGTATTATGTTTTTATGTCAGACACAATATCGGACATGGAAATTAATCCTCTGCATAATCAATTAAAAATTAAAGAATCATCACTGCCATTTAATAAGTTCATAAAGGGAACTGATGCAAATATCAGTAAAGTGCCTTTCATTGATTTAATTGCATTGACTCACTGGATGAAGATCAAAGGGTGAGTCGTTTGTGAGGATCTGGTTTGAGTAAACACAGTACAACGAAGTTGTTTAAAACAGCTAAGTAATCATACTGGCTTTGTTTTGTTTCACATGTTTTGATTGGCCAATAATTTGGTCACTTAGCTCAATATGTAGTCAAGTGGTAATAGAACGTGTGCATGTGCAACAGCTATCAATGACCACTGGTAGGTCTGATACAGGATGTAAAATAAATACGTAGAGATGGGTAGAATCAAGCATTGGGTATGCCTGGAGGGTATGAATGGCCAGATAAAGGTAGATAAAGTGATTATGTCATAAAAATAAGCACTTGCCCGATATTTTTTAAAATAGGAAAAAGCGCTTGTCCCTGATTAGTGACTTGGAAAATTTTACTTGCCCAAGTTCGAATAGCCTGGAACGTTGGGTTATGAGATATGTTCAACCCTAAGTTTATATGCTAAATAATTACAATGTAGGAATAATGGTCATACACATATTGTTATGTGTAAATGTTTGCCTGTGCAGTTCTGAAAGAGGCTCAAAATCTTCCTATGAGCTCCTGCAAAACGTTTACACACAGTAGACACTTAGAAGTTAAAAAGGGAAGACTGACACACTGGCAGGTTTTGAAGAATAAAGTGACTGATCCAGTCAAATATCACAGGGAAAACATACAGACCAGCTTTATCTTGAACCTGAGACCCTTTTTAAATGGATGATGCATTGCTGCTCAAGCTATTTGAGCCAATCTAAACTTTTTTCCCCTTTACTTTTGAATGTGGGTAATCTATTTCTGAGGTGTAATCCATAGTCTGCAAATACTCCAGTATATATATACTTTGATCATGGCACATCCATGCAGTAATCCAGTTATAGAGCCTAATGTTGTAAATGAGACAGGTCAATATTCTACAAGGAAGGTACACATTCTTTTATAAAAGTTTGACCATGGGGCAGTATTTAATTCTGGTAAATGATTGTTTTGACATCAGTACATGATCTTAATGTTACTTAAGGAATATCTGAATAGAGACTAAAAAAGCATTGAAAAGTTTGAGGTTTAAGATTTTAGTATTATTATGAAACTTCAAAGTAACTCTGCTTCGGTCTACTTCCAGAAAGGTCCTTTTCCTCTGAAGTCCCCACCAATGTCAACATTCCATCAGCAGCTTTGGTTGATTGCACACATCATCACAGACAACACAGAAGGTTTGTTGATCTGGCTTATCTGTATTTCATGTACAGTTTGTCTTGCTAGTCCATCACAAACAGTTTCTATTATAATTGTTAAATTAACCTGACTGTTGGATAAACTTAAGTTTTGGTTACCCAACCCAACCATCATTTAACCTTTATAGTGGTTTCTCCATCAAATACATTACCCAATCACATTAACATTGGAAATTACTCTCTGAATCCAGCCCTCCCTGAAAGACAATTTTTTTAACATTTCTGTCTATATATCATATAGACAAATGAAGTAACTCTTATAGATGAACTCCCCTTGTTTCTGCTAGGTGGCCACCCATATCCCGGATGTAACCAGTTTAAACTTTCACTTGCAGCTGTAAACAGTGACTCTGAAGAAATGGATTAAAATTTATATTTCATTTTGACCATCTGACTTTTGGTGTTTTTTTTCAATGATATAGTAATTCTAAAGGTTGATATGCCTGGTTTATACAGCATTTGCATTTTTCCCATTGGATTTATTCGTATTTATGTATCTTTTACCAGTCGTTATTGTCCATGTGATATCGATCAGTAACACTCAAAGTTTTTAATGTTGTAATTTTATTGCACTGTTAAATTTCAGTTTATTATGCACTTGGTATCGCAAGTTGGCCTATTTGAAGAATTTGTGTATATGTTGTATAGACTCGTTTCTTTTTTCTTCTCTTTCATTACAGAGATGTCTATCAAGTGCATTAAGTGCAGATGCTTTAAAGTTGTGGAAGACAACCACAACAGGTGCCTGGCCTGCACAAAATGTTCTTCCTGTGCAGTATGGACAGATGTTTGGTCCAGCATCTTGAAGAGACAATTGAAGGACTGTGAAAAAAGGACATGCTCTAAATCTTCTGAACACAAAGTATTAAGCTTTAATCTGAATTAGGAATTGTTGACCAGTTGTATGGGGGACATTGAGATGCTGCTCCCACCCCCGACAAAGATACCTAAAACAGTGCCTATGTCGATGACCACTTTAGTTCCAATCGAAGCCACAACAAGCAAGTCCACTCAAGCTATATTGGAATCATATATGATACTCATACTTCAGCTTGTTCTGTTGTCTAGAATGTCGACAAACAAGTTGGATGAAACTTGGACCATTTTTAACCCAGTTTGGCAGCCGATTGGGCAAAGTCCCTATCCCTGTCTGTGCATGTACTTAGGAACATAGAATCCGGGCATGTGGGATTACCATCTGACTTTGCTGGCTGGAATGGTCCACAAGTTATATATTATTTGCTGTATCTTGTACCAGCTGCCGACCAACTGGTCAAGCTGTCTGGACAATCAGTGTGTGGTTTCGGTGGTCACAAGTCGCTCAACAGTTCCTACAGTGACAGTGTCCTATGCCCAGCAGATCACCCTGGTTGGCCAGCCAACCAGCCAGACCAACCATATTCATGATACCAGTTCATGGTGAACTTGCATCACATTTGGAGCCATCTAGCCCAGCCCAACTGACTGCGCTGGACCAACATTTCCCAGCCTGACCATGCTCCATACTAGAGATGACTTGACCAGCATTACTTGCGTATCCAACACATAAACTTTCTTATGCATGGAGATGATTATGCAACCCCACCTTGCAGTGACCCTGTGCCCCCTCCCCTTTGGTCCCCCCGTTTTGTTTGGGGTTGAATTAAGGTTGGGACACAGGAGTTGCCTCATCAGCTCTCAGTGCAAATCGATATCTCTGCACAACCCCACCAGGAGGCATCCCAGAGAAGGGATGGTCGGTGACAGAAAGATTGCAGGGGTAATTCGCAGCAAGTTCTGCAGGCATGCCTGGAGGGTGGAGAGAAAACAAGGTTTCTCCTTGCCAAGTCTCTTGCCAACCATCAATGCCTTGTTGTTCCTCAGACTACTGGCGACTCTCCTGTGAACACCAGACCCCTTCTGGTTTGCCACACTTGGATCAGCCTTTTTCCGACAGACGATTGGGCCATCCAATTTCATTGTCCCCCTTCATGACAGAGATCCTATGCGATCTTATGAAGGCAGATGTTTTACAGAAGAATATAGAGCTTTTGCTCATTACGCATGCGGTGGAGGTGGTCCGATAACCAGACTCCCTTGTTTTCTATTCCAGACTTTTTCTGGTTACGAAAACCAATCAAAAATTGAGACTTGTTATAGACTTGAGCAGACTTGATCAGTTTATTACTGCCCAGACGTTCAAGATGGAGACAACAAGGTCCATCCGTCTGTCTGCAACATGATGAATATGCAATCAGTCTCAACCTGTCTGATGTGTATTTCCATATACCAATTCACATGGTATGACGCAAATACCTTAACTTTGGCTGTCAGGGGGAAGTATACTGATTCGTATCCTTTCATTCAGCCTCAATATCAGCCCTTGGGCCTTCCCCAAGATATTGGACTGCACCATATCCCACTTAAGGATGCACTCCATAACAGTGATGTTGGTGTACCTGGACAATACTGCAAAATGAACAACCTTCTCTACCTCATTCTCACTTTAGGGTGGATAGTCAATGGCCCCGGGTGGCCAAATGGTCTAAGGTGCTTTCCTTTACAGATCACTGACATCTCACCTCAGTCGGTGTGGGTTTGAGACCTAGCTTAGCTAATGTGGGTATGTGAGAAAGCTTGCCAGTAGCTTCCTGTGGGTTGGTGGTTCTTCCCAGGGCCTTCCCAAGTTCTTCCTCCACCAAACATACTGACCACCATATATAGCCTATCATGTGGTGAAAAATTGTGTTAAACCCACAAAACAAACTGATCTTGTCTCTTCTCAGCATTTTGTTCATCAAGGTATGGAGTTTCTAACTCAATTCAACTTGGTTCGTCTTCCTCCCAATTGCATCAGCAGTATCATTCATGCTTCAAAAAAGGCATCTGCCAGGACATTCATTTTGGTGAAGAAGTTTCTTCAATTCCTCCGCCTGCTCAGTGCACCAGTAAACCTATTATACCTCAGCTGCCTTTATATATACCCTCTGCAGATGGCCATTCCGGCACAGTACCACCCAATCTTGGGTTGTTTAGATCACCAGGGAGTGGCTAGTGGTGGGAATACCTTTAGAAGTCCCACAACCGTAAATCACAATCTGTACAGACGCCAGTTTGTCAGGTTGGACGGGGGCACACTTGCTATTGGACTTTGTGACAGCTGGCAGCAAATGGACACATCAAGAGAAAGCTCTTCATGTCAGTCTCCTTGAAATGAAGGCCATTATTAATGCCTTCCACGCTTGGGTGGAACACATCCAAAGGAAGACAGTTCTGATGATGTTTGACAATTTGATCATAGTGAACTACCTCTTCAAACAAAAGGGGGGGGGGGGACAAAATCGCCAGACCTTTGTGTTATGGTATGGGAGTACCTTCGTTGGTGTGTGCAATATCATATAAACATACAAGTCTGATAAATCCTGGATAGGCTTAATGTCCTGGACAACTCATTATCAAGGAGAGGCCAACTGCTTCACATGGAGTGGTCTCTTCATCCATCCATCTTCCACGCTAGACATATTCAAGACGAGGTGGAACAACTAACTGCCCACCTTCCTCTCTCCATTCCTGGACCCAGAGGCATGGGCCATTGATGCCCTTTCAATCAGCTGGGAGGGAATATGGGTATATGCTTTCCCAGCTGCAGTTCTAAGACCACTGGATTCAGGAAACAGTTGAATGTAAGGCAATAGCCTGGTGCAGGATCCCACAGAAATCACACTTGCACATGTATAAAAACATAATCTTTGTTTGTGCTAACTTCACATTAGGAGAAGTTCATCCTTTCAATAGAGCAATCATCATGCTCCAACAAGGTGATATAGGTAGAGTTTGGCTGCTCAAGCATTTCCTCCTCCTATTACTCATTCTCCTAATGTTAATGTGGTTGGGTAATGTATTTGAGGAGAGAGGAAACTTTTTAGTAATTTATGTTGCTCTGAAATTATTTGCCTGATCACACTACTATCAATCCTTCCCATCCTTCCCCATAAATGTGAGAATCCTTTTATAGGTTTCGCTCAAGCTTAAACTGGTTATATCCAAGATATGGGTGAACACCTAGTGGAAACAAGGGGAGTTAATCTGTGAGAGTTATTTCCCCTGATCTATATGATATACAGACCGAAGGACTTCTGGTTTTTCACAGAGGTCTGGATTTGGAGTAACAGAGAGTGGTTTCCTAATGTAAATGAGATTGGGTAGGTATTTTTGGAGAAACATAAATTACTTTAAAAAATCCCTTTCTAGAAAATGTAACTAATTGTAAAATAGTCATTACCTGCTGTAAAAAAATGACTTTTTGAATACATTTGCATGAAAGTTTCTGATTGATTACCAATTTGTTCATTTTACCAGATAAAAATCCAGTGTTTGAGATGTCACAATTGTTATATCAGCAAGTTGACTGGTTACCAGCTGTAATATATTTGTTCTTGTCTCTTTTTGGAGGAACCTGTCTGATAAAGGGAAGAAGGGTCAGCATACAATATTAAAGCAGAAATAACAGTAGTGACAGATCGTAGGTTGTTTTTTTTTCTACTAAATTATCAGATCGGTTTTAAATCAGAAATTTTGATCAGTGAATATATTTAAAAAGTCATTTGTTCAATGTAGGTGATGATTATTTATCAGTCAGTTGACAAACTTTATAGAAAATAGTAGAAAGGCTGAATCATGGTGGGGTGACCCAAACTTTAAAAATGATTTTCACAATAAATCTTGTCCATCATTGTGTTGTATAATGTGACAATTTGGTAAGCAGACATTGGATTAACAAGACTGAACTGTACTTACACGCTGAACTTAAACTGCTTAATCAGAGTTGCAGTGAATGCCAAGATGGTTGTCTAGTTTGCTGTAGCAAATGGTGAGACTTAGGTGTCACTTGTCTGACAGCAATTGGGACATTGTCAATGTTAAGAATCAGTGTTTAAGTTTTTTGCAAGTTTCGTACATTGGATAAACTTAATAGCATGGTGTGTAGGTAAGACACTGTTATGTGGAATCCTTCTTTTACAGAAAATTGTCTCATTAGTTATACTTGTTCATATGTCTGTATGTCTATGTATGTATATATCACTGATTCTGAAATTGTAATGGCTTTTGACAGACATTTTTTCCTCAAAAGTATGTGGCAGCCATATTTTTGTGAAATTTAATATAAAAACATTCAAAGGAGATATAATAAATTATGACAAAATAGAAAATATTAATATACCTAATTATTAAATGTTCCAGAAAATGTGTCATTTTCGGTTCTGGATTTGCTGCCGCTTTAGTGTTAGTATTATCTTTCCATGATTTACTGGATTCCTCTCAAACTAATTTTTTTTTTAAAGAAACTATTTTTTCTTTCAGAAAACTATAGAATTTCACCCAACAAGAGTATTTTATTCCACTCCTCTTTTTTTTAAAAATTAATTATTAATTGACAGCAAGCTGATTTACTTCCTTGAAAATATATAACACCTAATTAACATGTATTTTCGGTAAAGTTAGATATTGAAGTTTTATTAGGATCAAGTCCCCAAACAAGTTTTGAAGGATGGTAATAAAAGTTAGTTGTTGCTTTTTTCTTAATTCATGTTTGGGCTTTGTTTATATTGTTCTAAAAATATCATGAGCTGACACACCTTGACACAAACCACATGGCATAAGGGACTGATATAGTGTATTAGTACTGACCCTTGGACAATTATTTAGGCTTTTTGATAAGTCAAGGAAATAACCATTTACATCATTTTTGTCTTGTGATTGGTGCTGATCTGACGTCTAATATGGTTACCATTGTGGCCATCTTAAAAATGTTATTACTTTTCTTCCTGAAAGAAAAGCCATATCAGCATGGGGTTTTCACCAGAAGACTTCTTAGGATGAAAAGAGTGCTGATCTGACATCCAGTATGACTACCATGGCAGCCATCTTGAAAATCTTGTTATTGCTACTCCTCCTGAATGGAAATTCATATCAACATGGGATTTCACCAGAAGACTAAATTATGATATCTAGTTAGTCCTGAATAAAATGATGTAGGTCTCTGCAAATATGGCTGCCACAACAACATATTGAAAATTTTGTCACTAGTTCTCCTGAGTGGATGGTCAGATCAACATGTTTTTTTTTTTAACCAAAAGTCTTCTAATGCTGTCTAGTTTGTCCTTAATGAAAATGGTGCCGATCTTACCTCCAATATGGCTGCCACAGTGAATAATTTGAAAATCTTACTGTTCAAGAATATCAGGGATGGTTTCATCACTTAAAAAGAAATGATCTTATCTTGAATTCCTGGAAATTCTTTTCATACAATAGAGTGTCAGTCCCTTTGAGGAACTCTTATTTTTTATTTTGAGTCCATTTATTTTGGAATTAGGTTAATTTTTCAGCATTTTTATATCTTAGCTAAAACAAATCCCTGTCTTATCATAATCTAACTTCCTGTCTGCATAGGTACACGTTTTGAGAAATCTTACACAGTAAGCGTGTCTATCAGTGGGATTAAAGCTGAGGGAGAGCAGACTGTGATACACGCCAATAATCCAGAACTGAGCCATGAGCTGCACAACAGGTCTAGGCTACTCACCTGTAGGAGGGTAAACTCTTGAAATAGCGCATGGTCTTTTCTCTTTTATCTTCTCACCATTTATTATCTTGCCTGTGCATGGAGAAACATAAGTATTTCTTTTCTGGTGCTGGCAAGGGTGTCAACACAGTATTGATGTGTTGTGTTAAGGTTTTTTAGTAATGTGTTCAGCTGAAACATTGTGATAATATTACCTTGTGTCTAAAGTTTGTACCCTGATATGCTGGGATAATATGACCTTGTGTCTAAAGTTTGTATCCTGATATGCTGGGATAATATGACCTTGTGTCTAAAGTTTGTACCCTGATATGCTGGGATAATATGACCTTGTGTCTAAAGTTTGTATCCTGATATGCTGGGATGATATGACCTTGTATATAAAGTTTGTATCCTGATATGCTGGGATAATGTAACCTTATGTCTAAAGTTTGTTACCTTGCTATGCTGGGATAATATGACCTTGTGTCAAAAGTTTCTAACCTGATATGCTTGGATAATATGACCTTGTATATAAAGTTTATTACCTGATAATGTAACTGGGATAATGTAACCTTATGTCTAAAGTTTGTTACCTAATATGCTGGGATAATATGACCTTATATATAAAGTTTGTACCCTGATATGCTAGGATAATGTAACTTTATGTCTAAAGTTTGTTACCTGATATGCTTGGATAATATGACCTTATATATAAAGTTTGTACACTGATATGCTAGGATAATGTAACTTTATGTCTAAAGTTTGTTACCTGATATGCTTGGATAGTATGACCTTATATATAAAGTTTGTACCCTGATATGCTGGGATAATGAAACCTTATGTCTAAAGTTTGTTACCTAGATATGCTGGGATAATGTAACTTTATGTCTAAAGTTTGTTACCTGATATGCTTGGATAATATGACCTTATATATAAAGTTTGTACCCTGATATGCTGCAATACTGTAACCTAATATCTAAAGTTTTCTGGCATACTTTGGAACCTTATGTCTGAAGTTTGTTACCTGATATTATTTAAAGATTACACACCAGTACAGAATGGGAATGATTTTATATAAAGATTATCTAGTTTGACCTGTTGTTTTCTTTTCTAAGACAAGTTTTTCAAAAAAAAACTTTTTATGGCATTTGTTCACTTCAGAGTAACAAGGGTAAACTATATTAGGGCCATTCCTATTACAAAGACTGGGGACAAGTTTCACTGAGACTCACAACTAACAAACATGATTTCCATTTATGGCTGTTACATAAAGAAGTACTTTTTACATAAGAATAACAACCTATAGACAGTGTTGCACATAGGATCCCAAGGGCAGGGGACACTGTGTCTCCTGACCTCCATAATTGGGGGACACAACATTTTAGAGGGACAAAGGAAAATAATAGTACATAATGCACTATTAGTGCTGTAAAAAGGAGATGATCTTATTTGCTTCGACAGTTTTGCCACCTTAACTTTGTGGTCTGTACTGTACTATCATATTTTCCTTGGACACTTTACTGCAATAAAAGTTTTATCATGTGCTCAAGTAACTTATGGAAACATTAACATCTTTGAATATCTGGTTAACCTGAAATGAGCTGTACCATGGAATTCTCCGTTCCGGATCTTGTTCTCATTTAACTTTAGTGTACACTCATCATCTACCAGCAGTTATTATAATAAATACCTATGTTTTCTGACAGACTTTGCTTTCCAAACTAACAAATTTATGAATTAAATGACAAATTGTGTATTTGCATAAATTTAGTCTCTTTTGTCACTATTTGAACCCCAAAATAAATTAAATCTTCCTCGCTGTAGGTGTGATTTTAACCTTGAAAATAGGTTACAATAACAGCTGTCAAACACTTTACATGCAACTCAGCTGACTACCACAAACCTTGAATGTTTTCATAACCAGATACATTCTTTTAAAGTAGATATACATTACCTTCTTACAGTTTTTATCACCTTGTGCAACTTTGGCTACTGCTAGCACCTACAGAGACATGGGTGGATAGCTACTAATGAAACATTACAGGGCTGGCATATTTTTTTATTTCTTTCTGATGAAAAGTCTACCCAGGGGGACACACAGGGTCAAGATTTGGGAGACATGTGACAAAACATTGCGGAAAACCTGCAAGCATGCATTTAACATGCAACACTGCAAAGAGACCATTATGTATTGCCTTCTGACCTGGTACGTTCTTTTAAATGGAATAGCCCATATACGGATAGCTCCAGTTTTATTTTCAGTTTCGTGTTTCACATAAAATACAATGCCTTATGGTATGTGTCAAGTCCTTTCTAAAGATATAATTATGTGTCTTGATTGATTAAATGTCAAGTCTTTTCTAAAGATATAATTATGTGTCTTGATGGATTACATGTCAAGTCTTTTCTAAAGATATAATTATGTGTCTTGATGGATTACATGTCAAGTCCTTTCTAAAGATATAATTATGTGTCTTGATTCATTACATGTCAAGTCTTTTCTAGAGATATAATTATGTGTCTTGATTCATTACATATCAAGTCTTTTCTAAAGATATAATTATGTGTCTTGATGGATTACATGTCAAGTCCTTTCTAAAGATATAATTACGTGTCTTTATTGATTACATGTCAAGTCTTTTCTAAAGATATAATTATGTGTCTTGATTGATTACATGTCAAGTCTTTTCTAAAGATATAATTATGTGTATTGATTCATTACATGTCAAGGCTTTTCTAAAGATATAATTATGTGTCTTGATTCATTACATGTCAAGTCCTTTCTAAAGATATAATTATGTGTCTTGATTCATTACATGTCAAGTCCTTTCTAAAGATATAATTATGTGTCTTGATTCATTACATGTCAAGTCCTTTCTAAAGATATAATTATGTGTCTTGATTCATTACATGTCAAGGCTTTTCTAAAGATATAATTATGTGTCTTGATTCATTACATGTCAAGTCCTTTCTAAAGATATAATTATGTGTCTTGATTCATTACATGTCAAGTCCTTTCTAAAGATATAATTATGTGTCTTGATTCATTACATGTCAAGGCTTTTCTAAAGATATAATTATGTGTCTTGATTGATTACATGTCAGGTCCTTTCTAAATGTATAATTATGTGTCTTGATTGATTACATGTCAAGTCCATTTCTAAAGATATAATTATGTGTCTTGATTGATTACATGTCAGGTCCTTTCTAAATGTATAATTATGTGTCTTGATTGATTAGACGTAGAGTCCTTTTCTAAAGATATAATTATGTGTCTTGATTGATTACATGTCAGGACTTTTCTAAAGATACAATTATGTGTCTTGATTGATTAGATGTCAAGTCTTTTCTAAAGATATAATTATGTGTCTTGATTGATTACATGTAAAGTCCTTTTCTAAAGATATAATTATGTGTCTTGATTGATTAGATGTCAAGTCCTTTTCTAAAGATATAATTATGTGTCTTAATTGATTAGATATCAAGTCCTTTTCTTAAGATACTATTATGTGTCTTGATTGATTACATATCAAGTCCTTTCTAAAGATATAATTATGTGTCTTGATTGATTACATGTCAGGTCCTTTCTAAATGTATAATTATGTGTCTTGATTGATTACATGTCAAGTCCTTTTCTAAAGATACAATTATGTGTCTTGATTGATTAGATGTCAAGTCTTTTCTAAAGATATAATTATGTGTCTTGATTGATTAGATGTAAAGTCCTTTTCTAAAGATATAATTATGTGTCTTGATTGATTAGATGTCAAGTCCTTTTCTAAAGATATAATTATGTGTCTTAATTGATTAGATATCAAGTCCTTTTCTTAAGATACTATTATGTGTCTTGATTGATTACATATCAAGTCCTTTCTAAAGATATAATTATGTGTCTTGATTGATTACATGTCAGGTCCTTTCTAAATGTATAATTATGTGTCTTGATTGATTACATGTCAGGTCCTTTCTAAATGTATAATTATGTGTCTTGATTGATTACATGTCAAGTCCTTTTCTAAAGATATAATTATGTGTCTTGATTGATTAGATGTCAAGTCTTTTCTAAAGATATAATTATATGTCTTGATTGATTAGACGTAGAGTCCTTTTCTAAAGATATAATTATGTGTCTTGATTGATTAGATGTCAGGACTTTTCTAAAGATACAATTATGTGTCTTGATTGATTAGATGTCAAGTCTTTTCTAAAGATATAATTATGTGTCTTGATTGATTAGATGTAAAGTCCTTTTCTAAAGATGTAATTATGTGTCTTGATTGATTAGATGTCAAGTCCTTTTCTAAAGATATAATTATGTGTCTTAATTGATTAGATATCAAGTCCTTTTCTTAAGATACTATTATGTGTCTTGATTGATTACATATCAAGTCCTTTCTAAAGATATAATTATGTGTCTTGATTGATTACATGTCAGGTCCTTTCTAAATGTATAATTATGTGTCTTGATTGATTACATGTCAAGTCCTTTTCTAAAGATATAATTATGTGTCTTGATTGATTAGATGTCAGGACTTTTCTAAAGATATAATTATGTGTCTTGATTGATTACATGTCAAGTCCTTTTCTTAAGATATTATTATGTGTCTTGATTGATTAGATGTCAAGTCCTTTTCTAAAGATATAATTATGTGTCTTGATTGATTAGATGTCAAGTAAAACTATTCAAATTATTCAGATTTAATTTTTGAATACATACAGCATATATCTTACTGAAATTTTCAAGTTGTTAAAAGTACAATTAATTGTAAGTTATAGTAATTATTTGAAAAACAGGCAACTAAATTTTGACAATAAAATACATTTCTGGCATACTTTGTAATACATTTATGTTGCATATTGTAACCTTCACAGGAATTAGTTTAGCAATGCTTAAATGTTTTCTCCAGGACACATGATTAAACGAATCCCTACTAAATTAAATGAATTCTTATTAAAAATGAGCAAGTGCACAAAAATCACACAGTCAATTTGCCATGTGTGTAACAAAACGTGTAATATTCATTAATTTTAGCAAAGCACAATCTGATTATGTAAACAATTGATGATAAGATTAATCGCCATAATCAAGTGCTTTCTATGTGACTTTTTTGCAATTAAGCAACGAGATGCTTTAATTGATTATCTAGTTTTTAAAAACATCTTACCAACTGCACTTGGTGAGGCTGTACAATGGTGGGCATACAGTTTTCAGTATTTAGAGGTAATGACTTTGCTGTTACCTGCAGTTCTAATGTATATAATGTAGTGCCATCGTCATAACACATGATCACTGCTGTTGTGCTGATAATGAAGATAAACAACTGTATAGTCATTAAAAGTTAGTATCACACATGTTTGTTGAAACCTACTAAAAGGGTCTATTCATGGATGCTGTTCTCATTTAAAAACTGCCTCTCTTAAAAATTGAAAATTCACCCTTATGAAAATGCCAGAGGGGGGAATTCCTCCCCTACCCCCAATGTGAAAATCCTGCAGAAATCCCAGTAATGCTTCATTAGAAATGGGTATAAATTGATGACTGTAATAAACCCACCCTTTTATATTCTACTGCATATCCTGGATCCTGAAGGATTTGTTTCTTTTTTCTGTATTATTGTTAATGCAAGACAACAAACAACAGTCTAAAGATATATTTTTTTGTGGTGAATTTGACATAATATCATATTAATATTTTTGTGTCATGACAACTTTGCAGATTTTTCAGTTCAGCATATGTTTGAATTAAAAGTTTTGTGATTTACTCATTTGCAATACACATGTTGTTAGAAAATCAAATTTTTTAAAATGAATGATGCGCAAAATAAAAGTTTGTAATTTACTCATTTGCAATACTCATGTATGACTATCTCACCATTCGACATGAATGGCATTTGTAAATTAAAGGTTTTGTGATTTACTCGTGTACAGATGTAAGACTATCACTATTTGACAGGAATGACTTTTGTGAATTAAAGGTTTTGTGATGTTGTACATTGAGCGTGGGCTTGCAGTTTTGCTGCAGTTTTTTGTCCTATGTCCTCCAAATCTTGACCCTGGGTGCACTTTTTTTTTCAGAAAAAAAAATATGGCTGCAACTTTTCATTAGTGGATGTCTTTCAGTGTCTCTGTTGGTGCTAGCAATAGTCAAAGTCACAAAAGGTGATAAAAATTGTAAGATGGCAATGAATATCTATTTTGAAACAATGTATCTGGCAATGAAAACATTCAAAGTTTGTGGTAGTCGGCCGAATTGCAGTGTAAAGTGTTTGATGGCCGTTAATGTAACATATATTTTTGAGGTTAAAGTTGAGATTTAAATAATGACAAAAGACACTAAATGTATGCAAATACATAAGTCATCATATAACTAATGATTTGTTAGCTTGGGAAGAAAGTAATTCAGAAAACAGAGGTATTTATTATAGTAAATGCTGATAGATGATGAGTGTACACTAAAGTTAAATGAGAGCAAGATCTCGAACGGAAAATTCCATTATGCAGCTCATTTCAGGTTAACCAGATATTCAAACATGTTAATGTTTTCATGAGTTATTTAAGCACATGATACAACTTTTATTACAATAATGTAAGTATCTAAGGAAAATATGATAGTACACTGCAGACCACAAAGTTATGGTTTCAAAACTGTCAAAGCAAATAAGATTATCTTATTTTTATTGCACTATTTGTGCATTATGTTAAATTATTTTCCTTTGTCCCTCTAAAATGTTGTGTCCCCCAAATTTAATTTGGAGGGTGGGGAACACAGTGTCCCCTGCTCTTGGGATCCTATGTACAACTCTGCATTTACAATACACATATCTTTTATGACTGTCTCACTATTTGACATGAATGACATTTGTGCAGATTTAGTTTTATTAAACATGCTAAAATGTAAGCTTAGGAAAAAACTTTGTGATTGACAATATTTTTTAACTATTTTTCTACCTCAGGAATGTAATGACCTGATCCTCCTACACCTTGGTTACCTTGACTACAGTAACTACATCATCAACACACAGTTCTATGGACTGGAAGACCAGACACACTTTGATATCAAGAACATTATGTTTTATGTAAGTAGATATAGAGATCATATATGGTTGGCAGGATGCAAAATGTTTCCTAGAACATGAGGGTGGAGGGTGAGATGGGCAAATGTTTCCTGGAACATGAGGGTGGAGTTTGAGCCTGTGGGCAAATGTTTCCTGGAACATGAGGGTGGAGTTTGAGCCTGTGGGCAAATGTTTCCTGGAACATGAGGGTCGAGGTTGAGCCTGTGGGCAAATGTTTCCTAGAACATGAGGGTGGAGGTTGAGCCTGTGGGCAAATGTTTCCTAGAACATGAGGGTGGAGGTTGAGCCTGTGGGCAAATGTTTCCTGGAACATGAGAGTGGAGGTTGAGCCTATGGGCAAATGTTTCCTAGAAATGGTTGAGCCTGTGGGCAAAACATGTGAAATTAAGGCTGATTGCTTGTGAAATGTTGGAGTATTGAACTTTTTTAAAAATTGATAATTCCATATAGCTGATGGTCCAAGCAATCCAGGACCACCAAAAAAATCTCCAGGTTGGCGTACATTTTCTTTCACTACACTTATTGAATATCTATTCCCAAGTAAGAGTAAATATATAAAAAAAAGTATAGGAGAAAGTACTCTGTCATTAATTGCCCATAAAATAAAAATTCATCAAATTTGCACAGGTTGAAGATCATGGACTCCTCTTATCAAATACACAAAGAAAACGGTATGTTGATGAGTCAATTTTTTCATCATGACACAGTTATTGAGATAACATCATTTCCACAACAGAAAGCCCATGCAGCTGATTTACATCAGGTTTTTAATTGGTAAAGATTTCCTAAGATTTCACATACTTTTTGTTGTCTTTATAATTTTCTATGACAGGACTGTTCTTTTTGATCTATAAAATTGTATAAAAAGAGACAGAAGTTGCAACCACGTCGTTTTACATTGTCTCCCACATAGTTCATAGCATTATGATACACCTAGGTAAAAACAACCACATCATTTTACATCCAGTCTCCTCCATAGTTCATAGCATTGATACACGTAAGTAAAAACAACCGCATAATTTACATCCAGTCTCTCCCATAGTTCATAACAACCACGTCATTTTAATAAAGTCTCTCCCATAGTTCATAGCATTAGGAAATATTACTTGGGAATTAGATCTGGCTTATGGAAAAAGAAAAACTAAATAAAATCAAAACTTTTATTGCATCAAACACAAACAGTGTTTATACAGCAAGACACAAAATGTAATACAAATACACGTTGTTTGGACTTGCATGAAAATAGAAGCAATATACATACTATCAAACACCCATGGTAAACAACATTGATGGACACTTCACTATGCGGTGAGTGATATTTAATTTACCCGTAATATTTTCAATTTATTAAAATCCAAATAACTGTACAAGTATTATGTAATGAATACCGTCATGAAATGAATAAACAGTGCAAACCATATATGCATTTCTGAATGGGAATAGTAGCATGAAAATGTAAAAATATTTGAATTGACAGTATTTGTACATACAGCAAACATCTAGAGTTTCCAATATTACCCCAAAATTTATTTTAAAAAATTGTATATTGTGCATATAAGATGACCCCTATTCTGCATAAATTGAATTTTCAATAAAAAAAACTTAGACTTATCAGCGAGTGTAGATGGTGCCTGAAATGAACTGAGCTGCTGTGAAGAGGGAGATCTCGCTTATTTATATCTTTGAAAGAGGGAAAAATGGATATCTCAGCTCAGGCTCTATTGTCTCGTATACATTAGGTTATTTGCTCTCTGTATAGAGAACTAACCCAATATCAAGTGAAAAGTTATTGCGCATTTTGGCTCATGAAGTTATGACAGTCACCACTAGCATAGCCTTTGACCACAATTGTTCCTTAACAGACATTATACAAGCCGTGGGATGGAAGACAAAGACGACTTTCTCTAACTTTTACATCTGAGATCTTTCATCCCAAAAGGTTCTGTTTGACCTGGTAGGACCTATAGCAGCAGCACAACAGGCTACTTTCCTAAGTCATCAACAACAGGCTACCTTCCCAAGTCATTGGGGGGGGGGGGGCTGGTCCTGGTCAGCTGCATATGGGCATATGGAGTCACTACTCCAGCCTGTATATTTCTCTCGATTTGCAAGCTGCCTCACATACCTTGGGAGACCAGAAATGGGCCTTTTGTGGTGTAAGGAGAGAGATGTAACTCTCTCCATCTCTTACCTATTCTCCTAAGGCATTATGATCGTGTAATCTATTTGAATAAGAAACCAATTTTCAGAGTAAAATATGTTTCTTTGATCATACTTATCTGATCATAATACGGATACACCCTCACAGCCTACCCCCGGTTACATCCAATTGGCAGAGTGTGCATTCCGCTGCAATAGTAACTGAAGTATGGATGGGATTTGGTGCCAATTCCTATATGCAAGACCTATGTGGGCCGAAAATTTTTGGCTTTTTTTTATAGCTAAAGGTTAACTTGGAAGGACTGGATTTGTGAGGTAGTGGTCATACTCCTAAAGTATTATGATTGGGTAAGTATTGTCAAAGATACATGTTTTACTCCAAATTGGTTTTTCATTTTTGTTATTTCTCCTTTTTTAAAAATTAAAAATACAATAAGGGGACAACAGTTTTGTTATTTTACATGTTATATCAATCTCTAACTGAGCTCTTGGTTGGGAATGTTCAGATCATAATTGGGAAAATATATGCATTTGGGAAAGGGGGGGTTGTGAATGGGACTGAAATTTGGCTTTAAAAAAAAGGCCTTGGTAAATCCCTGAGTGCAAAAGATACCTTTTTGATTTTGGGATCTGAATCACAACTGTCAAGGTCACTGTGGACCAAACAATGGAAATAGTTTTCATATAATAAGTGAGACCTCTTTAACATACTCTCACTAAATCTGAACAAGTTGATTGCCCTTGAGAACATAAAGAAGCCTTTTGCTTTTGTGGACAAAGGTAAAAGGTCAAGGTCACTATTATCCAATGAAGCACATTACCAGCAATATGGCATCATTGTGGTCAATATTAGTTGAGTATTGCAACAAAGGTAATTTGAACGTCATATGAACATACATCCTAGTGCTGTGTTTAGATAAGACATTATTCTGTGCAACCTTTGTTCTTGGATCATAAAATACTCTTAGTTTACCATCTATACTTGGATATAAGTCAGATTCAACTGCAGTAGCATCATAAAATACTCTTAGTTTACCATCTATACTTGGATATGTCAGATTCAACTGCACTAGTATCATAAAATACTCTTAGTTTACCATCTATACTTGGATATGTCAGATTCAACTGCAGTAGTATCATAAAATACTCTTAGTTTACCATCTATACTTGGATATAAGTCAGATTCAACTGCAGTAGTATCATAAAATACTCTTAGTTTACCATCTATACTTGGATATAAGTCAGATTCAACTGCAGTAGCATCATAAAATACTCTTAGTTTACCATCTATACTTGGATATAAGTCAGATTCAGCTGCACTAGTAACATAAAATACTCTTAGTTTACCATCTATACTTGCATAAAAGTCAGATTCAACTGCAGTAGCATCATAAAATACTCTTAGTTTACCATCTATACTTGCATAAAAGTCAGATTCAACTGCAGTAGCATCATAAAATACTCTTAGTTTACCATCTATACTTGGATATAAGTCAGATTCAACTGCAGTAGCATCATAAAATACTCTTAGTTTACCATCTATACTTGGATATAAGTCAGATTCAGCTGCAGTAGCATCATAAAATACTCTTAGTTTACCATCTATACTTGGATATAAGTCAGATTCAATTTGCAGTAGTATCATAAAATACTCTTAGTTTACCATCTATACTTGGATATGTCAGATTCAATTTGCAGTAGTATCATAAAATACTCTTAGTTTACCATCTATACTTGGATATAAGTCAGATTCAACTGCAGACAACATAGACCCATATCTGTCATCACATAATGCACAGGCAGATCTAAATCGGTGAAGTTTGTTATGACTAATCAGTGGAACCAACAACATAGACCCTAATCTACCAGCACATTATACAGTGACAGATCAGGGTCTATGTTGTTTGCAGTTGGACCTGACTTATACTCAAGTACATATGGTATGTGTCATGTGATGGGTATATTATGTAAGGTTTGAAGTACTATTGCTTACAATAGATAACCTCAATATATCAACAGTATGAGAAAATTATTGCTTAAAATAGATAATCTCAATATATCAACAGTATGAGAAAATTATTGCTTAAAATAGATAACCTCAATATATCAACAGTATGAGAAAATTATTGCTTAAAATAGATAACCTCAGTATATCAACAGTATGAGAAAATTATTGCTTAAAATAGTTAACCTCAATATATCAACAGTATGAGAAAATTATTGCTTAAAATAGATAACCTCAATATATCAGCAGTATGAGAAAATTATTGCTTAAAATAGATAACCTCAATATATCAACAGTATGAGAAAATTATTGCTTAAAATAGATAACCTCAGTATATCAACAGTATGAGAAAATTATGAAAAGATACTTTTGATAGTATATTGTGGATTTATTTATTTTTGTGGGTATCAATTTTTGAGGTTGTGCAAAATATAACATTTTTGAGAGCACTTAATTTCATGGATTTTACATAGTTTTTTTATTGTTTTCATTGAAAAAGCACAATTCATTGTGTCTTCATATTGTGGTTGGTGAATTCCATGAAATTCATGAGACTAGTACCCCTTGATAAATAATGAATTAACAGTATCTGAACATTGTATTGCATCTTCAGGAAGACACGTTCATTATTGACCTATATTTCTTTCCAGTTCAAGAGTTTCAACACGTCTTTCACTCAGCTGGAGATCTGGATGAGATTTGTCTTTGTTATTTTAACTTTTTTTGCCACAGTAAGTATTTCAGCATAATCAAATATTAAAATGTATATGGATTGGATAATTTGAGCACTGTCTCCACCCCTTTTTATCTCACCTTTTTTGGCAAATACTGTGAAACATAGCAAGCATGATGTGGCCGCATTAAAGGGGTGTCAACTCAGTGTTAAAGATTTTGCATGCTCATAACTCTGAAAAAGGCAAGACACAGCATTCGGTACAACTGTTGTTTAACACATTTACAAAGAATCAGGATTAAAGAGTCACATCAAAGATTAAAAGGAACAGATAAGAAATTATCAATTTGGATTAGACTGTCCAAATTCACTGTACTTGGATTAGACTGTCCAAATTCACTGTACTTGGATTAGACTGTCCAAATTCACTGTACTTGGATTAGACTGTCCAAATTCACTGTACTTGGATTAGACTGTCCAAATTCACTGTACTTGGATTAGACTGTCCAAATTCACTGTACTTGGATTAGACTGTCCAAATTCACTGTACTTGAATTGGGTGTATCAGAGCAGGATGTATGCAAAATCTAACATTCCTGTTTAAAATCACCAGACATAAAGTGTCAGATAGGTGCTCTGTTTTCCAATCCAGGAAATTGAGTCACGTTCACTGGATCTCATGCAGAGCATACAATTGTACCATCTTAACGTATATATAAATGACTGTTGTCATTAATAAGACATTATATACAATTACGTTGGCAAATTGCAAGATATATACAATAAACCAAGATCACCAAGATCACAAATAAATGTCTCATTTGGGTGGGGTCAGCATGAGGTAGTCACATGGGTTAGGCATGTTTGTAAAATGTGTTTTTAGAATTTATTTTGTTTTTTAATCTAAACACTTAAATATATTAACTTCCCAGCAGTTGATTATATATATGCCAGTGTCCTGTGGACCTGCATAAAACCAAGTGTATCATATTATGGTGCTGTCTGACTCTACATTTTTTTTTTTCCTCAGAAACTTTAGTTCTAGATCAAGGGTGTCAAACATACAGCCCGTGGGCCGGATACAGCCTGCCAGACTCATTATTTATTATTATTTATTGTTATTTATATCAAATCTGGCCCAATATAGCAAATGAGTTTGACACCCCTGTTCTAGATGATGTACCTTGATCAGACTTTATGGATGACTTGCACAAGGGTTAAGGAAAAAAGTTCTATTGATATTGGGGTCAGAAGGTTCAAAGGTCAAGGTCACCAAGACAAACAAGGAAAATGGGCTCTGTAAAATAACTTGAATTACAAACCATATACCTACACTAGACTTTATTGATAGCTTGCTGTCATATCATGGAAGTGGGTTCAAGATGTTGCATTTGAGCACCCATAAATCTAGGTCACAGTGATCCAAAGAAGGTACAAATGTTTCTGATATGATCAATTTTGTTTTAAACGACCTTCTTTCAACAAACTTCATCTATGATGTTCCCTTTAGGCAAGGAATATGTCGTGTTTCATTTTAAAAGGTTAACTCTTGGAATCGGTCAAAGGTGTTAATAATAAATATTTTTCACTGTATCCAAGAATAAATGCAGTATGGACTTTATCATTCTATCTTGAGTAGGAACATGACAGTGGTTCTGATAATTGATGATGATAGTCCAAGAAAATCACAGAATCAGAAGGTATGCAATAGTTTACAGATAAGTGACGAAATGTTTTTTTGAATAAACCAATAATCTGATTACTGTATTTATTCTAATAAACACTTTGTGCATATGTAATTGGCTGAAGGGTGCATCTAATACCTACATACTGTTTTTACTCACTAACTAAAGACTGATTGCATTTAGAGGGCAACTTTTATTTCTCAATAAGATTTCATGATTTAGCTTTAGTTATTTGTGTAGACAAAAGAGATTGGTCATTTCAAATTACCTGTTGAGTTTAATCTGTATAGAATCTAGAGATTTTCTTTATGAACCTGGGCATATAATTGAATGGATAAAACACTTAAACTTGAAAGTAAGGTAGGTTTTTAATAAATTTCACAAGGGAGGGTGATGTAAACATGGCTATTAAGAGTTTTTTATTCTCTAGATTTGAATGGGGATGCATTTGTTGGAGAGGGCGTATCTGTTAGAATAAATACAGTAATTGATATCACAGGAACCATCTAGGGATGTCATCATGGATAGCTCAGCTGATAGAGAACCTGGCTAATATTAAATCCTGGCAATAACTCCTTGGTCCGGTAATGCTTTTATCTCCCCCGTGACATCGTGATTCCCACCATGGGACCACATTTTGGCCTTATGACCCTACAGATGGAGGAAGCCTTGCAGTGTGTAGGCAATGATAACTTGAGACATGAAAATTCAAATATTGGAGAAGGGTAGAGAGTAGTAATGTGACAGGAACTTCCAAGATATGTTGGCTTGAGTGAAACATTTGTCTCTTTTGTACCATTGAAGTTCATGTAATTGAAATTGTAATTTATAACTTAACCATAGTATAATAGACAGTGCTGTTTAAAAAGTATCAATTAGTTGAAGTGGTTCTTGGCAAGGAGCTTATCATGGAACAAGCCAAAGCAATGCTTTTTTTTAAACAAATTTTTTCATGGCTGAGTTGTAAATTGTTAAAAATTTGACTATTAATTATTTCAGTGCCTGTTTGCTCACTCATTAAGAAGGTTTTCTCTCCGAGATTGGTCCATAGAACAGAAGTGGATGTCAGTCCTCCTACCCCTACTTCTTCTATATAATGGTAAGACTGGACAGGTTGCTACTTCTTCTATATAATGGTAAGACTGGACAGGTTGTTTATGTTGCAACTGTTTTTGCACATTGAGGTTTTTCATTGCTTTCTATTATGGTGCTAAAATAATCAACATTACTCTTCAAATTACTGTGAACTCCATGTTTCATTATAATTATTCTGTGTACTATCATAGACAGCTTCATTATTTTTCACACTACTGTGAACTTAATTCTGTATGAAGTCCTTTTCCGATTTATTAGTGTCATGTTGTCACTATGATATAACACCCAACAATATCACATACAAACAAATGAATGTGATGCAAATTCTTTTGATCAAATGATCAGAGATGCCAACCATTTCAGATTTGGCAGAATTATTAGGAATTTTTAGTGAAAATTCTGTACTCTGAACTATATTTATGAAAATCCAGAAAATTACATAGTTGGGGGATAACAATTTTAATAGTTTTATACTTTAACATTTTAGGGTGAAAACTACTTTAGAATGAGTATATTAAACTGGTACATAGAATATAATTTCTCAATGTAAACTACAGAATATAAATAACAAGAAACCAGTCTGTTTGTAAATTTTGTAAAATTGTACCAGAGATAAAGAGAAAAGAATGTTGTAGATAATTTGTGAGGAAAACTAATGTTTATTGTTATTTTTTTGGTAAAAAATGTTAACAAAATTCATGGTTGTGGATTTAGAGGAATGGATACACTATTTATTCTTACTGGGCCATAATTGTTACTGACTGTAAACAGGTATGTCTCTGCTCACAGGAAGATGCAGTATGATTGAATGGAAACTTCATTCTTGTAACAAATGTGTTATCCATTCCAGATGGGCTTCCTAGATTCCAAACAATGTATGCAAGGGTTTCTGTTAAGTATGCTCATGAAAAATGTATGCAAGAATTCCTTATAAGAATGCTTATGGAAAATGTATGCAAGAATTCCTTATAAGAATGCTCATGAAAAATATATGCAAGAATTCCTTATAAAGAATGCTCATGAAAAATGTATGCAAGAATTCCTTATAAGAATGCTCATGAAAAATGTATGCTAGAATTCCTTGTAAGAATGCTCATGAAAAATGTTTGCAAGAATTCCTTATAAGAATGCTCATGGATTGGCATTTCAGAATGATAAATCATATCTCAAGTCATTTTTTCACCAGATATAAAATATTTAAAGTTCCTTGAAAAAATATATATTATATGCCACTGATTTCCTGCAGTATGTGTGGCATACAACATTATTCAGTTCATATCATATAAATGCTCATTTAGGGAAGTTCTGTTTTTATGTCATTCTCTGTTTCACATGTGTTGTTCTGATGTTTTCCTAGCATATCCTAGAAATTTCATTTTGTCAGTTATTTTTTCCCCACTTGATGAAGTTGGTGGAGTTATATACTAATCACATTGTCCATCCATTCATCCATCTGTACATCTGTCCACCCATCCATATGTGAACAATTTGGTTTCTGCAACTTTACTAGACATTGTAACCAAATTTGGTGTATAGCTTTATATTGATAAGACCTTGCAAGAGTTTGATTTTTGGCCTTCTCTGTAGTTATGGCCTCTGACTTCCTTGTTCCTGGCTTTAATTTCAGCAGCTTAACTTTATCAAAGATTGTCGGATTTCAACCAAATTTTTCATCCAGCTTTATATTGATGCAGGGTTTGTATGCTTCCATAAAATCCTTGAAAGTACTGGATTTCGGCATTTTAAATTCAAGGCCTTGAAATCCATGAAAATTGACATTTTGATTTTTAAAGCCCTTTGAAAAGTCTTTGAAAATCATTTTTGCTCCCTCTAAATTTATTTTGCACTATTTGTTGTCATACTGTTTCTGCAATATTGGTATGATTGGTTAATTGATGATCGTTCTCTGTTGTGTTGCTGATCTCCGGTGTTACACCTTTTTTGGTTTGTATTGTTTGTTATTCCATATATGATTTTCATTTTTACTGTCTGTATTTGAGGTCATGGAAATTTATATTCGAGGCCCTGGAAAGTAATGGAAAATTCATTGAATTTCCCTTTAGTTCAAGCAGACAAACCCTGTTAATGAGATAATGTATGTATGTAGTAGTGTTTTATGGCACCTGCACTCAATAGTGACTATATGGTGCCAAGTAAAGGTAAATTTGGAAAAATGTCAAATGAATTGCACAAAAATTTAGCAAGATAAACCCTTTCAGCTAAATGTAAACATCAAGCTGTTGATGAGAACTTGAATGAATTTGATTTCCAGCATCATCATTTAGAGGAGTTATGGCCCCTGAATGCACATCTCCTAACTTTGGTTTCCCAACACAAATTCCTCTGTTTAAAGCCTGGCCAGGCAAAAATTGTTGTGAGTGGGGCCCTTTGTGATGCACCCAAACCTAATATAGTTTTTATTTTAAAAATTTTAAATTTCAGATCCAATTTTTCCACTGACTTTCCTTATAGACAGCTGGGTGCCAGGGATGTTTGATGGGATTTTCCAAGCCTCCTTTTTATGTGGATTGTTACTCTTTTGGTTGTGTATATATCATGGTGTTAGACAGGCAAGTCAAGTCAAGTCATTTGTATTTTAGGCTATATCAACACATAACATAATCTTTACTAAGCTTTATACTGACTGTAACGAAAACACATACAAATAAAACATGTACAGCATGCCAGCATAAGATGATGGTTTACAGGTTGCTTTAGAGAGACTTTTGACCTGGACAAACAGATAAGATAAAACCCTAAGGTAAAAAGAAGTTCGTAAGATTAAATATGGACATTAAATTAGCAGGAGTAATCTAAAACATACATACAGAGGTTATACAAGCACATACATGCTTACAGTTATAACATTATACCTTAAAGTGCTGATATAATATGTAAGATACTGATATTAATAATTGTTCATAGTTACAAAAAAAGAAATATTAAAAGATGTGTTACATAGCAGAGATGTTAACACTAACTACAATTCCATACAAATTTTACCAAAAGTTTCCCAAATAACAGGAACTCAAAATTTCCAAAATAGCAGGATCTTGATATTTAAAAAATAATTTAATTTGCTCTTAAAAATTTACAATAAAAACAGGATTTTGTAAAAACTGAGTGAAAAAATAGTAATGATTCATGTTACTGAACTGTAATAATAAATCTTCAAGATAAAAATATGCAGACATTAGGATTACATATTAATCACAGAAAACACATAAATGTATACACAGTTACAAGCAGGTATATATATATAAACATCCAGACATAGAAGTGTTACATTAGACTACAGGCATGCAGATGGCTAGTATCTATTGAACATGAACTGCATCTGGATTTTCTTTGTATTGACCTCACCACAAAAGTGCCAAACTAATGGCAAATAGTTGAAGTTGGAGATACAAATTTGATTATATTTACCATTTGAATTAAAGGAAATATTTAAATTGTTTGTTTTAGTTCAGAGAGCAAGAGTTGGAATTTTTCAGGATTGGCCTTCATCTGATTATTTATAAACCATTCAAATAAAGAGTTTAGATTACACTATTGGTATTTGCATCCATGTGTGTTATCATCTCTATAATTATATAATTTGCTAGTGGAAACAAAGTAAAATAAGTAATTGACAAAAACACTAAATAAAACTGGTCCTAAGATAGATCCTTGTGGTACTCCTTTTTCTAAATATGTTGAAAGCTACTAACATTGGAGCCAAGCTTCACACAGTGTTTTCTGTTTGCTGAGATAGCTTTCTATGAGCCTTAATGCCACATTTGAGAGTACATAACATTTTAGTTTTCTTGAAAGTACATAACATTTTGGTTTTTTCAATACCAAATCATTGGACAAACCATCAAAAGCCATAGATAGATCCATGAAAACAGCAGCAGTGTATTTATTTTCATCCAGAGGTTCTCACTAATCCTCAGTTATTCTTGGTTGAGTTGTTTAGTAGCCATAACCTAATCTAAATAAAGATTTGGTTGGATTGAAATGTTGTTAAAACAAGTAGCAATTAATAATAATTTAACAATAGCAAGCTTTGCTTGTTTAAAAAGTATTGGAGAAATACCATAATTTACTATCAGTAATACCATACCTGTTGTTATTGCATAGCTGGTACTTTTCTAGGTGATAAATACCCCAACTGAATGACGAGAATTCGTCCTCCCATTAGGGTGAACCAGAAGATTCCAGAACACTGGATCGCCCCTGGGACACCCCATAGATACATTGCCCTTGCATACTGCCCTTCATTCTTTTTCCATTCGCAAGGCTGTAATGTCTACCTTGTCTATGTCGATGAAGACTTGTCATCACTTTGTGCGTTAACAAGTGAATTTACCATATCTCTTGTGTGCATAGTCTTCATTAAGTTTGGATTATACCCTGATCAAGTTTTTCTCTGTTAATTTAAACTCACTTGAGAGTTATTAGCATTTGTCCAATACACAACGTGTACGGCTTTGCAGTTTATTCTTCTTTCTTTCCCCTTCACAGGGTGTTAGTGATTCAAATTTGGTTGTGAATGTTTCTAGCTAGGGTAGGTATTTTGTTAAATTTTCCCTGTCCTTGCATAAATTGCGATCTGCGGACTTGCCTTGATTCATTTTATTGTTCATTATGAATCATTGTAATTCACATTACCTATCTTGTGAATTGTGTTATTTTTATACTTCATAAGCAGGTCGCACACCACTTCTTACCTTCATATCATGTGCTCGATTATCAAACACAGGTTCCTTTTCAATATTAGTTTCAGATAGCTTTCCTTTATTTTTACCATTTTTTTTATTAGCAATCATAAGAACAGGTCGACTATCCTGAACAGATAGACATATGTACATGGGGTTTTGACAGAAAGACTTCTTATGATGTCGAGTTGGTCCTAAATGGTGCAGATCTGCCATCCAATAGGGCTTTTTAACACTATTTCTTCTAAACAGAAAGTCATATTGACATGGGGTTTTCACCAGAAGACTTAATATGTCTAATTGGTCCTAAATGAAAATGATGCGCATCTATTCTCCAATATGGAGAATCCTATTGATTGTGGGTTGAAAAGGTCAGGGTCACTCTGACTGAAAGAAGAAATATGGTTTCCACACAATAACTGGAGTTCTCCATTATGTACAGTTACCAAACTGGGGATGGCTTGCAATTGGTGTAAGGAACAACCCTATTGATTTTGGAGCCAAAAGGTCAAAGGTCAAGGTTACTGTGACAGAAATAATTTTTAAAAATAAATTAGCACAATAACATAGTTCTACATGACATACCCAGGGCTTCCATTAACGCACATTTGTGCGTCCCTGCCCTGATGCAATAAAATAAAAAATGATGCATTAAAACCCCATACTAAGAGTCCCGTGGGATGCATTAAAAATTGCAGTTTTGATTAAAAGTTTTAAAATAAATCATGATCTGGTGCAAATGAACCAGCCCTTTAACTATCAACCAGAGTAATTTCCCCTGGATTTTATCTCATTTCTCTGTGAATTCAATGATGAAAGAAACACTTGATAAGTGCTAAGTATGGCAAGACAAATATGTCTCGACCATGTGGAAGCAATTTCAATACCCGTCTAGGCACAATTGCATATGCATGCGCATTGGTTAATTTCCGGGGAATCTCAGTTATAGATATAAACTGTGCTGAATGGTACTAGCTTATGGAAAGGAGACTGTGGTAGGTTTCGGTGCAAAAGATAAAACTATTTGAATTTACTTCATTTTTAGTATAATTATCAAGTACCATTATATAAAACATATTGGAATTTTATTTGTTTTGTGCGACATCTCTCCCCCTTTAAACTTTAATTCTTGCAAGAGTTGCTCACAGAATGGGGGAATCCTGCAATCACACCTCCTGGTGGATAGACCAACAAGTTGTTCTCCGACTTTTTTTTCTGACATGAATGTTCCGCCACCAGTCATGTGAGAAAAAAAAGTTGGAGAACAACTTGTTGGTCTACCTGGTGGATGCAACACTGCACATGTTTCCAAGAGGAAAGTTGCTGAGAAAAAAGTAAATCCACTATTTTGGAGAAGCTCAGAGGAATTCTGCGGTGTTAATAACATCCTCTTTTGCTATCCCATTTCAAAGATGCCGCCACAGGTCTTTTTTAATAATTGTTCAAAGCCTTTAATATGATTGAAATTGTCTCTCTCTTTATAGAAATATTTGCTCAAAAGATTATGCTTAAAATACACACACACACACACGTAATATTTATGATCATGACAAATAGATAAAGCGTAGTCCACTATAACATAGAAATATCACACTGAGTCTTGATTCTCTGATGGAGTCTCTCTCTCTCTCTCTCTGTACAACAAACACAACTTGTAGTAGGAACTTGAAAGTGGGACCCTTTAACATCTTGTAAAGACCCTATAAAATTCAATGACTCCTTAATATATCACAATAATGGAAGCCCTGATACCTCAACCAAACTTTGTGCATAGCTTGCACTTGGGGTAAGGAAAAAGGCTATTGATTTTGAGGTCAAAGGTGAAAGTCACTGACTGACGGAAAGAAGCATTGTTTTCTGCACAATAACGTTAGGTATACGTCACAGACCTGGCCCGAACTTTGTGGATGGCTTGCATGTAGGGTAAGGAAGAAGCCTATTGATGTTGGGGTCGAAGGTAACTCTCAAAGCAAATTCTGCACAGAAATATCAGTTATTTACATAGAGGACTATTAAACATGGGGTGCCCTTAATGACTTACAACTGGTTGCAGTGCATGACAGAATTGTGTAAATGCAACTACTTTTGCAGTTTTTAGTGGATTGCTAGAAAACTTGGGACATATTATGATCATCATTACTATCTTTTACATGGGTTGTGTTTTTTTTTTACTAGAGATTCATCTCCATCAAGCGGTAGGGTCGGGTGCTTCATAGGCAGGGGTATATTTATTTTAGCCAATTGCTCACCATTGTTTGGATTTAATGGGTTTGAAACATTCCAAACAGTGATATTTGGTTGGGCCAGGGTTTGGAATATGTCACCATACAGTAATGTTCCAAGCAGTAATATTTGGTTGGGCCAGGGTTTGGATTATGTCGCCATACAGTAATATTCCAAGCAATGATATTTGGTTGGGCCAGGGTTTGGATTATGTCACCGTACAGTAACAGACACTGAAGCATGAAAAAAAAAAAAAAATCAGCTGATTCCTGCAGTCTTGAAATTGATAGTCATCTTTTACTTACAGTGTACAGAATTTCTGTTCTCAAGTCTTTGGATACTTGATTGCTGGATAGATCTGGGGAGTTAACTGTTGTCTTAAACTGTTCCAGTTGACATAATTTACCACATAGTTGCTGAGAAACTGGATGAAAAATTAAGAGCACTTGACCAGCGCACTCCCACAATAATGAACTCATGACCAAGAAGTAGAAAACAAATGTACAAATATTTCATTTTTCCTGCGTATAGTATGTGACCATAAATAAGTTTGAACTTTTGAAAATCCTATTGACTTCTATTGTAAATGACAGCAAATATAGTAAATGATTCTTAGCATTTGATACATATACATAAAATTTATGTAAATTTAATGTTATTTTGGAGGAAATCAACATTCTGTTTGAAAAGGAACTATTTGTTTGATATTAGATAGGTCAATTTCAGGAAGCCAGTGTGTGATGAGGCAGAATTGGAACATTTTTTCATTAGCCCAAATAGATTGGCTGAATCTAGCAAAGTGATCGAAAACCTCAGGGTTGAGAGAGAGATAGAGAGCTTCTTGCAAGAATATCATGCAACATCGTTAGTGAAAAATAATATTGTAAAGTTCTGAGGGCCTAGATACATTCTCAAAGGAACTAGAATTTCTTCCATTGTAAATATCCTGACATTTATTTTGGAAGCATTTATTCAGAATAAAAGATGCTGGTACAACAATAGAAACTCGCTGACATTTATTTTGGAAGCATTTACTCAAAGAAAAAAATACTGGTACAGCAATATAGACTGGTTGACATTTATTTTGGAAGCATTTACTCAAAGAAAAAAATACTGGTACAGCAATATAGACTGGTTGACATTTATTTTGGAAGCATTTACTCAAAGAAAAAAATACTGGTACAGCAATATAGACTGGTTGACATTTATTTTGGAAGCATTTACTCAAAGGAAAAAATACTGGTACAGCAATATAGACTGGTTGACATTTTTTTGGAAGCATTTACTCAAAGGAAAAAATACTGGTACAGCAATATAGACTGGTTGACATTTTTTTGGAAGCATTTACTCAAAGAAAAAATACTGGTACAGCAATATAGACTGGTTGACATTTATTTTGGAAGCATTTACTCAAAGAAAAAAATACTGGTACAGCAATATAGACTGGTTGACATTTCTTTGGAAGCATTTACTTGAAGGAAAAAAATACTGGTACAACAATGTAGACTGTTTGACAGTAGGTTGTATTTATTTTCTCTATTAATGAAGAACACAGTTTAAAAACAAATGCAATCATAATCCGTGTTTATTGTCTTCCATGTTGACAATTCCTAAACAGATCAAGTAGTTGAATACAACTGCCTTCTGCTGTAATAGTGCAAAATGTTATTCTAATTTGAACACTGCCCAGGGCTTATTGATCCTGTTAGTTGTTCATTTTCCATGCAACAAATATTCCTACAAGGAAACTTTTCCTGCATCATTATCTTCATTTAAACAACAAGGAAATCTTTTGTTCTGTCAATAAATTATAATGGAGATATTTTTCACCTTCTTACCCTTGCTTTTGGAACAGTGTAAACTTTGTGTTGGCACGTTGAAACAGCTTGTAATTTTGTTGTACTTAATTGCTTTAAGCAGATAGTTTAATTTTAAGTATTTTAGGAGATTTTATGGAAAAGGGAATTTTTTTAGATTTTAACTATAATGACAGGATTAGATGTGTATTAATTGTAAATTACAGGTTTTCATAAATTACATTCAATTTAAAGACGATATACTTTGCAGACAGACAGACGGTTTTGGAAATTTTATTTTCCAAAGCTGCTGATTGTTGGGCTGATTTGGATATCAGCTGTGACCTTGGCTTCCTGGCAGGAATACAATGAGCTTCAAGACCCCACCTATTACTACAGACTGGACACTACCAACTTCTTGGTAAGATGTAGAACTTTTTGAATTTAAATGTTAAAGGTTATGATCTAGTCTGTATTCGGACAACTGTATTGACCAAGTAGTCTGTATTCAGACAACTGTATGGACCATGTAGTCTTTATTCAGACAACTATATGGACCAAGTACATCCTTCTTGTACCTCAAGCCTAGTCTTATTCAGCGAACTGTATGGACCAAGTAGTCTTTATTCAGCCAACTGTATGGACCAAGAAGTCTGTATTCAGACAACTGTATGGACCAAGTAGTCTGTATTCAGACAACTGTATTGACCAAGTAGTCTGTATTCAGACAACTGTATTGACCAAGTAGTCTGTATTCATACAACTGTATAGATCAAGTACATCCTCCTTGTACCTCATGCCTAGTCTTATTCAGACAACTGTATTGACCAAGTATATATTCAGACAACTGTATTGACCAGGTAGTCTGTATTCAGCCAACTGTATTAACCAAGTAGTCTGTATTCAGACAACTGTATTGACCAAGTAGTCTGTATTCAGAGAACTGTATTGACCAAGTAGTCTGTATTTGGACAACTATGGCTCAAATAAACAAATACCAGAAAGCCTGGCAATGAACCGCAACATAACAACAGTAGATATGAAATTTGTTTTCATAGGAAATAAATTATTATTTGCACACTTCAGTATGATGAATACAACTTTCCTTTCAAAGGAGAATACACAAAAATTGACACCAATCTGTTTTCAAAAAGTACAACTTGTATATTTTGCAAGAAAAGGTATCAAGGGAGGTAAATCTTGCTGAAATAAGTTATTAGGAATTTCTTAAAAATGAGCAATATTGAAGTTATGCCATAATAATCTCATTCCTGCTGAGAATGAGATATGTATAGTGTTACGGAGTTATGTATATGGAATCTATAATGTGCCTAAATTTTTGGCCTATGACTGTACTTTAAAATTGCGTCAAATAGTTAGTCGCACTTAAGTTTAGTTAACGTTGTCAACAATGTATTTACTGACCTTTTGTTCAAGGTCAGAGCTGTTTACCATTCTTTCAGTAAATTTCCACTAAATCGACGCATTTACTATTGCATTCTTGGTCGTAATATGACGCGTTTCCTGTTGTGAAATGTGCCATTTG
This sequence comes from Margaritifera margaritifera, assembly GCA_029931535.1. NCBI lineage: Eukaryota > Metazoa > Mollusca > Bivalvia > Unionida > Margaritiferidae > Margaritifera > Margaritifera margaritifera. Next base: position 2,449,044 of record JAQPZY010001580.1, read on the forward strand.
CAAAGAATATAAAAGATCTTGATATACGAATTATATTCATTCCATTTTAAATCTTCAGTTGAAAACATCTGTTTTTACGATCAGCCTTTGGAATCATCAGATGTTTGGAAATATAGTCGTGCTGTTATCTATAATATTGTAATTCTGTAATGCTGTATAAATAATTTATTTATTGGACCATTCATCAGAGCTACCTGGAGTACTCACTAACGTTTGGAGTTATGTTTAGGACTTTCGGATGCCTGTGAACATTCTTAAAGTTGATCTGGATTACATTATCCTTGGTACATCATGACATTCCAGATTACCCATTCATTCGGAACAATCTTTCATTTGGAACATTCATTAATTTGGAACATTTTATAGTTTCTCTATATACAGGACTTGTGTTTAGGACACTAATAATTGTTGGATTATTTGGATTTTAATACACAATACTGTAAGTGTATTTTGATTTTCACCTTAATTATTTAGAAATAAATTGTTTGTTGATTTTACAAACATTGTTGGTTTCACTTTCTTTTTGTTACGTTTTTTCTTACCATAGGGTCGTTAAAAAAAATGGGGGCCGTTCGGGGATATGATTTTATTTGTATAGTTCTGGGATTAGGGGTATGATTCTCGCTTGGGTTGCAAGAGGTCCAGGGATTGATCTGAATTTCTTTACATTACAATTTAATTGATTTTGTTTCAGAGATTCAATGTCCCTGCTAAAGATTTTTATTTTGCCCATTTGAATATTGTAATTCCATTTGGGAGAATTTTTAGTGAAACCAACAAATAATCACAATGTCATTGAATGTTCGGAATTTTGTTTCAAGTCCTACCCACATAGGGTTAGAGTATATAATTAGTTACTCACAAATTTCAATGAAGGGCGACTTTTAGAGCAAACATCTGATAAGACTGATTAGAGATATTTATCTCTTTATACATGTACTTGGTGAAAAAAGAAGGGCACGTTATTTCGGATTGCTACAGGTTGAAAAATAAGCAACAAAATTAATACAGAGCTATTCCAAATGCTCTTGTTTTAGAGAAGTCAAGATCACGGTCTTGTATTGAAGGCAATACATTTATGGGGTCAGACAAACCCCCGTCTGATTCTATTTTGGAGATTTATGAACCATTCATGTCAGAAGGTTCCATATATCACTTATTGAGATTTTTGCCAAAACTATCCCAACCGTAATGTTAAGTTACATGGGAGCCTCTCAGAGAATTTTAGTAATAAGGTACTTTGCCTTTAGTCTGAGAAGTCTTCTTTTAGTGTACTTATTTCGGGATTAGAGTGCGGTTTGCCAAACCTATCCCAACCGTAATGTTAAGTTACACGGGAGCTTCTCAGAATTTAGTATGAGAAGTCTTCTTTTAGTGTACTTATTTTGGGATTAGAGTGCAGTTTAATTCTCTCCCTAAGTAAATTTAGCATCAGACTTAGTTTCTAGACCTGTGACTGTTGGGAAGTGACTTCTTTACTTATCGAAGGTATTTGTCATATGGTGGGAAACCTCAATCAGAAGAGATCAAGTCTCATCTGTATATTCCTACATTTGATGTACCTTATAGTTTGTGACTGCCCCTTACCTAAGACCAAGTCAGTATGTTCTTATTTCATGTGCCTGATAGTAAAAGAACTGGAGCACTTTCAAATATATAGAAGTACTATATTGTGTGAATATTTTGTGTAATTCGTTTGAGTGTCGTTCACAAGACATGTTACTATGTGATTTTGATTATTGCATTATTATATGCATATTTGAATATGTAAAAGAAAGCTTTATTGCATAAAACGTTCTTTTTTCTTTAAGGAGGAAGGTGTTATGGAATTATGTATATGGAATCTATAATGTGCCTAAACTTTTGGCCTATGGCTGTACTTTAAAATTGTGTCAAATAGTAAGTCGCACTTAAGTTTAGTTAACATTGTCAACAACGTATTTACTGACCTTTTGTTCAAGGTCAGAGCTGTTTACCATTCTTTCAGTAAATTTCCACTAAATCAATGCATTTAGTATTGCATTCTGGGTCGTAATATGACATTTCCTGTTGTGAAATGTGCCATTTGCATTTAGAATATAAAAGATCTTGATATACGAATTATATTCATTCCATTTTAAATCTTCAGTTGAAAACATCTGTTTTTACGATCAGCCTTTGGAATCATCAGATGTTTGGAAATATAGTCGTGCTGTTATGTATAATATTGTAATGCTGTAATGCTGTATAAATAATTCGACTAGAATTATTTATTGGACCATTCATCAGAGCTACCTGGAGTACTCACTAACATTTGGAGTTATATTTAGGACTTTTGGATGCCTGTGAACATTCTTAAAGATGATCTGGATTACATTATCCTTGGTACATCATGACATTCCAGATTACCCATTCAGTCGGAACAATCATTCATTTGGAACATTCATTCAGAAAATGTCCTGTAAAACCAAAAATGTACCACTTTATAAGGGTTATTTTCATAAATACTTGCAACTTGGATACAAAAAATATTGCTATTATATTTTATATAATGCAAACAGTCCAGATGTGTAAACATTATGCACACACACCTTAGTCAAACAAACTTAGCACAACATGTGGCATTATGTAATGGTTCACAAACTACCCAAGACAAGATTAATTAGGAATAAACAGCAGTTGACTTAGAGCTTATGGTAGATAGGTGGAGTTTGGGGATTTGTCGATTAAGGCTAAGTGACTGACCAGAAGCACACAACAGTAAGCATATTGGGACATGAAACCATGACTTCCTCATACCAAGTCCCTGATGGCTATACTAGGTCATACTGTTTTAGGATTTGAAGAGCATAATTATCATTGTCTCCATGCATTTTAGAGAATATGTGGGGACTCATGGTGTCTGCTTGAGCTTATGTTGGCTAATACATTAATGTAAGCATTTGTAGTGTCTTAAAAGTCCTTCTCTATTGTGTGATCATAGAATGGTTCTATTTTTGTATTTTTGCTATTTTATTTCAAGTCTGTAAGAATATTCCATACTTAAACCAATAATAATAATAATAATTCTTCAGACCACAAGACCAAGTTAGTTTATGGTATCATGCATCATCCATTATGCATAGGTCATTCACATTCACAATTGTTACTTACAACTTATCATAAAATACTTGTCCAATTTGCATATCATTTTACAGGAAGCCAATCTGTCATTCAATATGGCCACTTTTACTAAAAATAGAAAAACCTTTAAACAACTTCCTCTCAAAAACCACTAAACAGAAAGCATGCTAGCATAAAGGTCTTTCAAATTTGCTCAAATGATGCTGGTCAACCACCAAATATTGCTGCTATTACTAAAAAAAAGTAAACAGAAAAACCTTTAAATGACTTCTCAAAAACCACTGAACAGAATTTGATAGAAACATGCTAGCATAAAGGTTTTTAAAATTTGGACAAATGTTTTCACTCTGCCGTCAATTATGGCTGCTATTACTAAAAATGGGAAAACCTTGAAATGACTTCTCAAAAACGGATTAACAGGATTATACAAATTTGATAGAAAGCAACCTGCCATGAAGGGCTTAAATTGTTTTACAAATGATGCCAATCCACCATCAGATATAGCTGCCATTACAAAAAAAAAAAATCTTCCAGCACCTTCTCTGAAACCACTCAACAGAATTTGAAAAAATTTGACAGAAAACATCATGGCATACAGGGCTATCAGATTTGTAGATATGATGATGATCCACCATCAAATATGGCAGCTGTTACTAAAAATAAAAATTAAAACCTTTAAACTTATAATTTATAAAAAAAAATCCACTGTAGAATTTAAGTTTGATTGTTGTGTTGGAGTATTTAACCTTTTGAAAAATTTATGTTTTTTTTACATACCTAAGAGTTGGACCAATCCAAAACAACTTGAAAGTGTACTGTTTTTTTTACATACCTAAGAGTTGGACCAATCCAAAACAACTTGAAAGTGTACTGTTTTTTTTACATACCTAAGAGTTGGACCAATCCAAAAGAGCTTGAAAGTGTACTGTTTTTTTTACATACCTAAGAGTTGGACCAATCCAAAAAAACTTGAAAGTGTACTGTTTTTTTTACATACCTAAGAGTTGGACCAATCCAAAAAAACTTGAAAGTGTACTGTTTTTTTTACATACCTAAGAGTTGGACCAATCCAAAAAAACTTGAAAGTGTACTGTTTTTTTTACATACCTAAGAGTTGGACCAATCCAAAAAAACTTGAAAGTGTACTGTTTTTTTTACATACCTAAGAGTTGGACCAATCCAAAACAACTTACAAATGTACCTTTTTTTTTTTTTACATACCTAAGAGTTGGACCAATCCAAAACAACTTACAAATGTACCTTTTTTTTTTTAATACCTAAGAGTCAAACCAATCCAAAACAACTTAAAAATGTACCCTTTTTTTACTTGCCTAAGAGTTGGACCAGTCCAAAATAACTTACAAATGTACCTTTGTATCTGTTTGTACATACCTAAGTGTCAGATAAATCCAAAACAACTTAAAAATGTATAGGTTGGTGTGCCTTTTGTTGTGATACTCCTAGTTGAATATTTATCTCCAAGTAAGGGTCATTACATTGAAAACCTTTGGAAGAAGTATTCAGTCACTGATTGTCCATAAAATAATAGCTGAATGGGTATTTAAAAATTCATCAAATTGCACAGTTGAAGGTTATAAACTATTATTATCAAATACACAAATAAAAGTGTAATGTTGGTCAATTCCTTTTTTCAGCATGGCACCATTTTTTTTTTTTTTTTAGATCACATCAGTTTTCCACAAGAGAAAGCCTACACTACCAATTTTTGGCAGGTCGTAAATCGCTTACGATTTCCCAAGTCTTGTATACTTTATTAACTTTATCATTTTCCTTCACAGGACTGTTATTGCGATTATTATTATTGCATAAATTTTTCCTTTTTATTATTTAATAAGAGGCAGAAGTCGCATCCACCTCATTTTATGTCCAATCATAGAGTTCAGTGCTATGATACACTTAGGTAACAAGTGATATCATAATGTAATGATCATATCATTTCAAGCTGCACAGTAAGTATTGATTTTACAGAAGCAGACATCTTCAATAAAAACCCATTCTTGCATGAAGGTTTTTCAATTTTGCACAAATAATGTCAGTCCACCATCCAATATGGGCACCATTACTAAATATAGAAAAACCTGTCAACAGCAGCTTCTTGAAAACTGCTCAACAGAATTTAACCAAATATGACAAAAAGTATCCTGGCCTACAGGGATTTTAAGTTTCTACAAATGATGCCAATCTGCCCTCAAATATTGCAGCCATTGCTGAAAATAGACATTTTAAAAATGTTTTCTTCTCAAAAACCACAGAACACAATTGGACCAAATTTGACACAAATCATCCTGCCATTAGGACCATTCAGTCTGGTACAAATGATGCCAATATGCCATCAAATATTGCCACCGTTGCTATTAAATAGTAAAAACCTTGAAACCTTAATGACTTTCTCGAAACCAATCAACATAATTTGACCAAGTTTGACAGCATCCTGGCATATGAAGCCTTTCAATATTGGACAAATGATGCTGAATCATGTACCATTAATATGGATGCAGATATGAACAAAAATGGAGAAACTTAGAAAAAGCTGTTTTCTAAACATATTTGAATAACATGATTGGAGATTTTGTTTACAGAAAGCCTCGTCTGACTTCTATTTCTTGGTCAACTGCTTGTGTTTGGCTGTTAAGCAGATGTCAGCCAGGTGAGGGATCTCGGGTTAGACTATTGTGGCTTGAAAAGGAACAAAATATTTTACCAGTCTGCAGAGGAATGCAAGTTACAGAGTTGCTCATTTAGAGATGTTTAAAAATAATAATATAATTATAATTTATAATTATAATAAGGATAATAATATGCAACAAAAACATGCTGTAATCTCAGTTAATTTGTATTGAAATAAATTGGCTTGTTAGAATAGATTTTATTTAAGTCATTGTCAGTTTTCCAAATGCATTTTATCTTTTCCTCAGGGCTTTAAGATCTTTTTCTTTGTGGTGGGTGGAATCTACCTCCTGTATTTGTTGTACCTACTGGTGAGGGCGTATGCAGAGCTGAGGTCCATGCCTTATTTTGGTGAGTAAAGATACTCATTTTTCCTGTGATTATTTTCAAATATTAATATGAGCTATGGTTCGATTGTCTGACCTGGCAGTCGGACCATTTACTAGATTTTATTAGCCGGCATGTATAAAGTGATATTAGTATGCCCCTGCATCCATTGTCAGTCCATCCATCAACAATTGCTTGTTAACATTCTTGAGTCCAAATTTCTGATCCTACTTTCAGTCAGACTTTTGGTTGAAAAGCACTATGGCCATGACCTTACCAATGGCCATGACCTTAAAAACGATACCACCTGCATGACTATTAAGGAATAGTCTGCCTGAGAAAGAGGTAAATTGCTTTGCATGTTTTGTACATGCTGGATGTACCAGAAGATTCCTCCATACACAGAATGACTTGTTTTGTTTGTGGACTACCGGTATGCCCTCGTGAATATTTCACTGAAAGGTCAAGGTCAAATGTTAAGTGATTATTCAGTTAATTTGTCAGTAAAAAATGATTTGTTGAAAAGAAGTTCTCAAAGTATTATTCTTGAATGTAATTTTCCATATCTTTTAAACTATGTTGAAAGTTAAAGATGATGTAGTATTATATTTGTCCCCATGCATTTGAAATATGTGATGTCACCTGTTCATGCATGCATTAATGCCAGTGCACGTATTATTTTGCATTTAGTTTAATCAGTTCAAGAAAGAGACTTTAAGCTTTAGAATATGATTGGGAAGGGATTTGCACAAGTGTACAACAGATGGTAAAGATATTTTTGGGTTAACATCAGTCTCATTTATTTTGGGGTCAAACAAATTTACCTGCTAGCTGCAAAAAATTACAAAATCCTCTTGCCAATATTGTTATTTACAGACATACAATTAAACAAGAAATTGGTGATATGCTTTGTCTCACCAGCTCCACAGTGGCTTGATCCGAAAACCTTGCAAAGTCACAAGAGCAAGAAAAATAGGTTACTGTGACCTACTTTTGCTTGTGGTGAGTAGTCCTTTCCAAAATGAATACACCCAGCAAGTTTCATTACTATACATACAACAGTGCCAGAGAAATAGATAAATGCAAAAAATTCATGTAATCACTGGAGCATGAAAAGTATGTTGCTGTGACATACTTTTGCCTGTGGTGAGTAGTTCCTTATTTGTTGTATACACCTATCAAGTTTCATGACTGTACATACAACAGTGCCAGAGAAACCGAGCTCAATGCAAAAAATTGATTTGATCAGTTGTGTGAGAAGTATATCACTGTGACCTACTTTGCCCACGATGAGTAGTACCCTCCAAGATGAATACACCCATCAAGTTTCATGACTGTACAAACAACATTGTCAGAGAAACTGAGGTGAATGCAAAAACTTGACCATTGTTTGCACAACCTTGAAAAATTCTTGAATTTGAGGGGATGCCTTTAAACTCCTAAATTTCAAAAAAGTGTTTTTCCTTGAAAATACTTTAATTTTACCAAAACCTCCCTGAATTTATCCAAGGGAATACAAAACATTTGAGCTGAATATATCACTTTTTTTTATTTAGAATTTTATTTACATATTTTCCAAATATAATGAATAAATAAATACAATTGAATACAATTGGGTGAATCAAAAGATGCATGACACTGGTAGTTAACCAGATGGACTAGCATCCCTCTGTTGTTGTGATGTAGTTATGTGTTTTTCTTCTAATTTTGTATCTATTTATGCAGTGATAAACAAATTACCATTGGTGAGAAAGTTTAATTTAGGTAAGAAAAAATTCCCCATGAAAACTTTTAGAAGTTTTTGAAAAGTCCTGGAAGAAAAACTCACCAGGGCTGAATGAACCATGTTAATGTTGACGCTTGTTACAACAACTACAGTGCTGTCTGAAAAGTGATCCCTATGTATCACCTATGCTTCAGGTCGTGTATCTACTGATGGCCAAGTGGATAAGACTGTCAAAGAAATAGATCAGTTCTGAAGCCAGTGGTTGTGGGTTTCAGCCCAACTGGGATAGATGCATATTTTTCATAGGCCTTAATTAAAAATACATTTCTCAATTCAGAACAACAAGAACAACCAGTTGATTCTCATATACATGCATGGCCTCCATTCAAATAAAACAACTGAGATAGGCAAGTTTGTATGTCTCTTAGGGGAAAAAAATTTGAATGTCCATTATTTTTTTCAGATTTGCGTTTGAAATTTATGACACTGTTGATGCTGATAGTGCTTTCAATCAGTATTGCCATCACGGTGCTGAGGTTTGGTAGTACAGCCCTGCAGGACAATTTTGTGGCTGACCTTTCTACACACTATGAAAATTCTGCAGAGTTTGTGTCGTTCTTTGGACTTCTAAACTTCTACATGTATACAATGGCATTTGTATACTCTCCATCCAAAAATGCAATATATGGTAAGAACTCAGAATTACATGTATACAATAGCATTTGTATACTCTCCATCCAAAAATGCAATATATGGTAAGAAACTCAGAATTACATGTATACAATGGCATTTGTATACTCTCCATCCAAAAATGCAATATATGGTAAGAAACTCAGAATTACATGTATACAATGGCATTTGTATACTCTCCATCCAAAAATGCAATATATGGTAAGAACTCAGAATTATATGTATACAATGGCATTTGTATACTCTCCATCCAAAAATGCAATATATGGTAAGAACTCAGAATTACATGTATACAATGGCATTTGTATACTCTCCATCCAAAAATGCAATATATGGTAAGAAACTCAGAATTACATGTATACAATGGCATTTGTATACTCTCCATCCAAAAATGCAATATATGGTAAGAACTCAGAATTACATGTATACAATGGCATTTGTATACTCCCCATCCAAAAATGCAATATATGGTAAGAAACTCAGAATTACATGTATACAATGGCATTTGTATACTCCCCATCCAAAAATGCAATATATGGTAAGAAACTCAGAATTACATGTATACAATGGCATTTGTATACTCTCCATCCAAAAATGCAATATATGGTAAGAACTCAGAATTATATGTATACAATGGCGGTTGTATACTCTCCATCCAAAAATGCAATATATGGTAAGAACTCAGAATTACATGTATACAATGGCATTTGTATACTCCCCATCCAAAAATGCAATATATGGTAAGAACTCAGAATTACATGTATACAATGGCATTTGTATACTCCCCATCCAAAAATGCAATATATGGTAAGAACTCAGAATTACATGTATACAATGGCATTTGTATACTCCCCATCCAAAAATGCAATATATGGTAAGAAACTCAGAATTACATGTATACAATGGCATTTGTATACTCCCCATCCAAAAATGCAATATATGGTAAGAACTCAGAATTACATGTATACAATGGCATTTGTATACTCCCCATCCAAAAATGCAATATATGGTAAGAAACTCAGAATTACATGTATACAATGGCATTTGTATACTCCCCATCCAAAAATGCAATATATGGTAAGAAACTCAGAATTACATGTATACAATGGCATTTGTATACTCTCTATCCAAAAATGCAATATATGGTAAGAAACTCAGAATTATATTATATCTTTTTTCACTCATAAATAAGAATGGTTAGACATACCAAACATAAAAAACTTTTTTTCACTCATAAATAAGAATGGTTAGACACACCAAACATAAAAAAAAACTTTTTTCACTCATAAATAAGAATAGTTAGACACACCAAACATAAAAAACTTTTTTTCACTCATAAATAAGAATGGTTAAACATACCAAACATAAAAAACTTTTTTTCACTCATAAATAAGAATGATTAGACACACCAAACATAAAAAACCCTTTTTTTCACTCATAAATAAGAATGGTTAGACACACCAAACATAAAAAACTTTTTTTCACTCATAAATAAGAATGGTTAGACATACCAAACATAAAAAACTTTTTTTCACTCATAAATAAGAATGATTAGACACACCAAACATAAAAAAAAATTTTCACTCAAAAATAAAAATGGTTAGACACACCAAACATAAAAAACTTTTTTTCACTCATAAGTAAGAATGGTTAGACATACCAAACATAAAAAAAAATTCACTCATAAATAAGAATGGTTAAACATACCAAACATAAAAAACTTTTTTTCACTCATAAATAAGAATGATTAGACACACCAAACATAAAAAACCTTTTTTTCACTCATAAATAAGAATGGTTAGACACACCAAACATAAAAAACTTTTTTTCACTCATAAATAAGAATGATTAGACACACCAAACATTAAAAACTTTTTTTCACTCATAAATAAGAATGGTTAGGCACGCCAAACATAAAAAACTTTTTTTCACTCATAAATAAGAATGGTTAGACATACCAAACATAAATAAAAAAATTCACTCATAAATAAGAATAATTGGACGCACCAAACATAAAAAACTTTTTTTCACTCATAAATAAGAATGGTTAGACATACCAAACATAAAAAACTTTTTCAATTCATTATAGATAAAGCATATTTTGTAAACCTAGATGTCTAACGTCTCGGGGTCCATATTCACGAAACTCCTCAAGTGCAACACTCACACTCAAATCTGAGTTTTCCCTCAAATACTTGAGTGTGCCCTCAAATTGCGATTCACGAAACCAAGCTGAGGGAACCACTCAACTCAACTTTGAGTATTTCACTCAAATAAATGAGATAGCGTCTTACCTAACTCAATGAATACACTCAAAAATGGCGTACGCACATCGCTTACGTAGACGCCGTAGAATGTGTGCAAAAAAATTAAAGGAAAGGTTATCATTACAAGATGTGGATGATTTAGAATGCTTTCAGAGATTTAGATTTCGAAAGCAAACAATATTATTCTTGGTTTCAATTCTTGAACGTTTCCTATCACCATTAACAAATCGATCAAGATCACTTTCGCCGCAATGTCAGGTGCTCTGCGCCCTTCGATATTTTGCGAGTGGAGCCCATATGCGGCTAATCGGGGATAGCATGGGATTATCGCAGCCGACAGTGAGCCGTGTTGTAATCAGAGTTGCAAAGGCCATAGCTACACTAGCTTGCCAGTACATAAAATTTCCCAGTGAAGACGAATTAGCAACTGTAAAACAACAATTCTACAAAATAGCAGGTGAGTACTCATCATCTTAAATGTTTTGTTGTATTTATGGTAGTAACCTCCCCTTCTCTAAAAATAAACATATACAGCAGTGGTGTCAAACATATTGCCCGTGGTCCGGATACGGCCCGCCAGACTCATTATTTATTATTATTATTTATTATTATTTATATCAAATATACATCGGGTACGCCATAGCAAATGAGTTTCACACAGCATTGGTACAGTTTGTGTATACATCCAATTATATGCTTATTTAAATCCATATATTTTTAAGACACTTATCATATTTTTTATGTTTTTCCACATGGATATATATATTCGTAGACATTGTTCTATGCTGGTCTATTAATTGTTTTTACTTCTTCTGCCCTATCTGGCTATAGATAAACAGTAGTGGATGGTTTATACACCAAAAAAAAATAAAAAAAATAAAAAATATTATATTCCATCACTCCCCTGAATAGCATTATGCAGCAGGAGAATTTTTTTTAAAACTGAAGCTAATCATTATGACATGTATATATTTCATACATCATAATTTATTTGTAATTTTTGAAAACATTAATTTATTATCATTGATCCAATTTTCATTTATTTCATTAACTAGGATTTCCTACTGTGATTGGATGTATAGATGGAACGTTTATAAGAATAATTGCACCCACAGCAAATGAACCGGATTTTGTAAATAGGAAAGGTTTTCACTCCTTGAATGTGCAGGTATAAAAAATATATTATGAATATATAATTAGCTGTATATTATTTTCCAATGTTGTCATTAATGAGGAAAAATAAATCATGATGCAATTATGATTCAATAGTTTTAATATTTAATTGAATCAAAGTACATTCTAGCATGCATGATGCAGATAAATAAACCAATGTAAAAAGAAATACATAAATAAATAGAGGTATTACTCATTACATGGAAAATTATAATAAATATATTATTATTAGTAGTAGTTGTTATACATGTAGTAGTAATTGATCATAGACAATAACTGATTTCTTTGACACATAGAATATTCAACAATACCAACATATAATGTAATATCACCATTATCATATAAAAGATACAGTACAGCTATCAAATTTATTAATGCTATACAGTCTCCTTCAATAGTTGATTAAAAAAATATATTATATCATGTGAAATGATAATAATACATTATAAATTTAATTATATGTTATGATTTTGATTCATCAAAACAACAAATAAAAATTATTATGATGCAATAGTAATGTAATTATAGATTTGACAAAATATTATTGATCAAGCATAATTATTAAATGATATTTGTCAAATATAACTGAATGAAGAGCACCTAATTAATGAAGTATATTTCATAATACACAAGTTCTAAGTGTTAATAAGGAAACAATTATAAATATGTTTTAAGGCCAATTATAAAATTTTGAATTTGAAAACTCTTTAATAAAACTTCTTTACATATAAGAATGACATCAGTATATTTCAAGTTCAGATGGTGTGTGATGCACAATTTAAAATTACTGTGTTGCCAAGTGGCCAGGATCAACCCATGATTCCAGAGTATTCAGAGATAGTGTTCTTTGTCATAATTTTGAAAATGGTAAGATGTGTATTAATTTTAAATATCAGATTTAATTAAACAAATCCAAATGAGTAAATATTAAATGATAACAATAGCAGAATACATACGTATTCATTACTATAAATATTTTTTAAAAATTTAATAATGGATAGTAATAATTATTTTTATTTTTGGTGATAAATGTATTCCATAACAATTAAAAGTCACAGTATATACAATCACACTCTGTTTCATTTGATAATAAATGTTCCCAAATTATATCTGTGTTATGTGTAATGTCATAAGTTTCACAGTTATATGATATCAATATATTACATGGAAAAATTTGTAACTTATATAACAACTTTATAACTTGAATTTATATTGAATGTATATAATTTTCATTTTCAGGGAAGTATGATGGGCTGCTTTTAGGAGATTCCGGTTACCCATGTAGATCTTTTCTCATGACACAATTTTTATCACCAAACAATCGTGCAGAAATCAAATTTAACAATGCCCTTTGCAGAATAAGAGTAAAAATCGAGCAGACCTTTGGAATACTGAAACGCAGATTCAACTGTTTACATGATGGTTTAAGAGTTGCCCCTAATAATGCTGCTATCATAACTCTGGCATGTGCTGTTCTTCACAATATTGGTATTGATATGGGTGATATTATTCCTGCTGAATTAGATGATGCATTTAATGAAACTGCCGAATATTCATATCTTGGGAAAGGTGATGGAGAAGCAGTGAGAAAGCTTATATGCAACAATCACTTTTATTAATTCACACATATATACTATAGTCTATGAATAATTTGGGCCCCACGTGGATAAATGATATTTGACATTCGCCTGTACAGATCACTGTCATCTCACAGCTGTCACAATGGGTTAAAGTCTTGACTTGGCCTATGTTGTTTTGTGAGGTATTACATGTAACCCACAACAAAGAACAAACCAAACATATTAATACTGACCTATATATGACAACTCTCAAACCATCAGTCAGCAGAATAATAAAACATCAATTATCATATACTACGTCAAAATTATTGTTATACTAAGATCAATGTAGAAAATAAAAATGAACAAAACTACTGCTCAGAAAGGACAATGTCAAAGTTAGATTTAATTTGCTCCATGAGCAGTAATTTTTTCATGTTGAGAATTTCTATTTCCAAACAGAATTTTTCTGTTTCTTTATCAATTTTCAACATTTCTTTGTCCAATTTTCAAAATTTCTTTTTCAATTCTGTGATTGTCAAGTTCCAAATTTTCCATTTCCAGTTCATGACAGGATACATTAGATTTTCTTTTGCCTGAAATAATGAAAATTAATTCAAATCTATATGAGAACATTTTCATTTGAAATGATTATCTTCTGTAAACTAAATAAATGTAAATATTATAAAATAAAGTTTCAAAGCAAACTAAGTAAGAAATTTTACAATGTTACTAATGAAATGTCATAAAAATAGGTATGAAACAGAAAAGTGATAATATTTATTATTAATGTTTTCAAAATTTAAATTGAAATAGTCATATAAACCATCAATTACTTTAATATTAATTTTGTATGAAATTGATATTTCTGGATAAAAATTACATAGTGCTATCTGCATAAAGGTTATAATTATATAACTTAGTTATATATTTATATGAAAAAGACTCTATATTTTATGTACATTTAATATAACTATTAAATAAGTACTATAATATTGTAATATTAATATTTGTAAAATTTCAATACATACTTAAAATTTATGTTACATTACCAGTAAATTCATATTTAAAAAATTCATAATAAAAATTACTTGTTTTCTTCTCTCTACAAGTATTTGTTGTTAACATACTTGAGCTCTCAATAATGCTTGTATTTTGCTTTACCAAGGATGCAGTATTTTCATCTAAAAAATTGAAATGTAAAGTTGTGAATAAATTTAATGCAACAAAATATTCCAAAGTAAATACTAGATTTTCATAAATATCATAATGTTTTTAAATTTAATATGTTGAAATGTATATATTCATAATAAAGTTATATTTAGTTATATTTACATTGAAATGATGTTAACAATACTGAGGATATACAATAATTTAATGTGTTGCCATTCATATAGTAGATCTAAATATTCTTGATATGTTATTAATGAAAGAATGGTATTTGATGAATGTTTATTACATGTAAAAGAATAAAGTAAAAATATTGTCAAACAGGCCATTTTACCCTCAGTATCTAATCCAAATGTCAGACCCCTCATTTGTGGGAGGTCACCAATTTGATTTATAATAAGTTCCTGTGAAGGTGGTGGAGTTGTTGGTTTTGGCCCACCACCTGTTTTTGGTTTTCGAAAGCCATCAATTTTTTCCTTTGCTGAAAAATTATATTTCAAAAACTATTTATTATGAAATGATATAAAGTAATCAATGAAGCATGTGTATATTTCTGTTGATGGTAACATAAATAAAAAAATTGAATAATAAAAATGCACGTACAAACAATATGTTTATGAATTAATGTACAATGTATGTAAAATTAGTGATGATTGTTGTAAATTTTTGATTATAAAGTTTCATATAATTGTATTAAATTTTTTTGAAATTTTCTATATTCAGAAAATAATAATAATAATAATAATAATAACAATAATAATAATAATAATATAAAATTATCCCTTTGTTTTGCATTTTCATATTGTTTTTTGCACTGCAGAATGTTCCTTGCTTCAGATGAGACACTGGAAACAATACAACTATTAATTATTACTGGTTGCTTATGCGATTGCTTAGGCATAGTTTATACACAGCAATAGGCGACCCATTCACTACCATTCCTGCAAATAGTCCGCATTAATATGCATGAGCTGTATTAATACATCACTCACCAGCCAATCAAAGCATTCCCAGCTGTCACGTGCAGCGTCTTTGTTCAATTGTTCTTGTTTGGAGTGGAGAGCGACAGCACGCATATTTCGGTCGAACCGCCGCCATCCCCGCCTCAACGCCTGCAGTGTTCAATGGACATGGGAAAGTCTGTGCTGCTGCATGTTACTTACCCTAAATAAAGGGCATTTACTTCATTCCATTCCGTTTATTCACCCAAGAATCTAATGTCAGCGCAGTTGCCGCTGTCATCCCAACCTTCGTTGGACTGCCCAGTTGCCGCTGGGCTCCTTCAGTTTCTGCTGAAGAAACTTTACTCAAGGGTTATCCATAACATTCCGTCAGGGAGTTTCACAGCCCAGCTGTGACCTCTGTACAACCACGTTGTGCCATTCAGTAACCACTGAATCACTCACTGACAGAATGAACCAAAACAGTTTCATCAGTAGCAGCAGACAGTCCCCCTAGGCAAACATTATAATTATAAATAAAAACTTAACTGAATCCGTGTTTTGTTGTGTATAAATCATTTTTATAGAGTATTTCATTATAATCACGATATATATTATGCATAGTTGTTTTAAATTTAATGTTGAACACTTGTAATTTTAGCTGAAGAAATATGACTCAATCATAATACTTTCATAATTCAGAAAATGTACATTTTCAATTAATTTTTAAGACATTAACCATGTGATATATATTAAATACTGTACATTTTTTAAAATAATTTAATAGTTTCTTTATGATAATTACATTATGAAATAACAATGTTAAGCTGTTGTCTGATGTAGAACTTAATATTTGTCAAAATAAATAATGACTACTGTTTGTCAAGTTTAATATGTGTTGACTTATTTTGTTCATTGAATATGTATATTAGTAGTTTATATATCGTCATTAACATTAAATGTACACCAATTAAAAAAAAATGTATGTAGGTTATCCAGAGACTGATAGAATTCCGTAACGACAATATTTTTTCTTTAAAACTATTATTATTTGAAAAAGAATATGTAAATATTTTAGATACTTACGCATTAACGGCATCAGTCACCTCTTCCCAGGCCTTCTCTTTGTCTTTAACGCTCACTCCCCTATCACCACCGCAACCTTTCAATTTTCCAAATAATACACCCTCTCTTTTCAGTACACTCTCTACCAAAACAACTTTCTCTTTTTCACTCAAATTTGCACATCTTTTTTTCTTTCCTTCACTGTCATCCATGGTTTACAACACACACAAAACACACAATGCAGACGAAACTGATACAGATGATACAATTGTTTACGGAAGTGCGTGAGAGCATCCTTAGCAACTAGTATCTTTTGCACTTTCAAAACTGGAGATCGCGGTAGCCGACCGCTTACGCACTTAATAATTTGAGTATTATGTGGCACTCAGCTGAGTGCACTCAAATTTGAGGTGACCGGTGTTCGTGAATCATAAATTGAGTGCACACTCACATGAGGGACAAACTCAGTTATTTTGAGTTGAGTTTCTCACTCAACTTGAGGAGTTTCGTGAATACGGGCCCTGACAGACCGCATGTCACAGGTTAGACATAGATATAACATTTTCAGCCACATCAGTGGCAGGGGTAATAACATTATCATTGTATGCAACAAGTTTTGTGTTAAAGGGTTTGCAATTCGGATATTTGGGAAATACATAATTGCACATGTAACAGGTTAGACACTGTTCCACAGAAGTCTCTATGACTCACAGATTGATTATTCTATTATTATTTTACACTTTATTTTAGTGTCAATTATACATAAAAAAAAACAAAAAGTTTTAACAATTTCCATTACATACTCTTCATGGCTAAGATGTTGGTTAAGGTATGGGGTTAAAGATGTCAGGTAACCTTGAGGAATTCAATCATGCAGTATCCATTTTTGTATTTCAACTGAGTAGGAGTCGATATGATGAGTTTACCTAAAGTTTTATATGAAATTTAGATGCGTAGGGCAATAGAGGGGTCTAATTTATAACTTGATATTTTAGGAACATTGTGAAAATTAAAGCATACATTTCTTAAATACTGAGACTGATGCATTTTTATAGGTATTCGTTTTTATAGGTTTGCCAAAAAAAATGACACTTTCATTGATACATAAATTTGTTAATTTGGAAAAGATTTTATTGTTTCCACAGGAGGATAATTGTTCATTGGTTTCTTAAATTTTTGGTTTGTAGCAGTCACAGAATGGGAGGTGCAGTAGCCCGGTAGAGCATTGGACTTGCAATCCTATTGTCATGGGTTCAATACCTGACCAGGCCAGCCCGGATCGGATGCCACAGTGTGTCCTTGCAAAAGGCACTTACCTCTCATTTCCTCGGCATGATATAGCCAATAATGTGTTAAAAGTGCCATTAAAAAACCCACCATTTTTTTAATTTTTTATTCACAAATTCCACAACAAGTGTTACTCCATGAAAAGTATTGAATTTACAGTAGTTGTAATACAGCAGAAGATTATAAAGTCATTCCTCAAATAGTTGCAGCATACCTTACATTTTTAAATACATTTCCTCAAACAGTTGCAATATACAGTACACACAAAATGGATTGATCATGCTACACTAGTACTGGTGAAGAGTGAAGTTGAGTGTAGTTCAGTGACATGCTGGTGTAATTCAGGGAATTCTTGTACTTCACTGAACAAGTGGTAACCCAGCCTGTCCTAAATCTATCACAGGTTAATACCCACACCACAGTGGAGCACAGGGCTGATTTTATTTGTAACGTATGGATGTTACACTATGAAGTGGGGTGTAATTAGGTGTGAACCACACCAGCTCAAGAGAAAGCTGGTCAGTACACTCTGAATGTACTGTATCTAGTTGGAAGGATTAAATGTAACAAAAATCTAAATATTTAAAGTACAGGATTTTGTATTGAGTCAGCAAGTCTCATTCCTTGTTAAAGCTTTTTTGTTCTCTTTCCTTTGCAGAAACACATTTTAAGGACAACCCAGCATTATCTATGCTAAATGATTCTGATGAAGAGGTGCATTATGGGTATGTTAACATTAAGTCTTTCTTTCTTTTTCATTCATGTGTTTTCATACAAACCTTTGTTGTAGCTTTAATTATTAAAAGCATACAAATGGTATGAGCTTTTTATAAAGTATTTGTCTACTCTTACCAAGAGAAACATGTACTCCATACATTTTATTTATTGAAATGGTTTCCTTCTTTTGCAACTACTGAAAGGAGAATCTGGCATGTATTTTTAGAAAATAATTTCCATTTGTCTTTCCATGTTAAAATATCACATCGCACAAAAGCCAGATAAAAGCATTCTGTGTCTTTAATGGGAAGTATCATTGTTTCAGCTCTAAAAAGTTTTGTGTTGAAATATAACATTAAATTTGAAGAGATATTCTGTAGTCAGTGCTAATCTTTGCCACATAGCAAATCTTAGCTGTCAAGACTTCAGTCACTGTTGTTAGCTGGGTGTACATTACACAGGTATTCATTATTACAGTCATAGGATACATTACACAGGTATTCATCATTACAGTCATAGGATACATTACACTGTAGCGTACTAATGGGGGAGGGGGGCAGACGAGGTGGTTGCCCCGGGCGCCAGAGGTCTTGGGGGGCCAAAACAGGTGACAAAAATTCGGACCTCGTATTCTTTGGGCCATCATCGTCGCCCCAGGCGCCATTTACCCTTAGTACACCACTTACATTACACATGTATTCATCAATACAGTCATAGGATACATTATGCAGGTATTTATCATTACAGTCACAGGATACATTACACAGGTATTCATCATTGCAGTCATAGGATACATTACACAGGTATTCATCATTACAGTCATAGGATACATTACACAGGTATTCATCATTTACAGTCATAGGATAAATTACACAGGTATTCATCATTACACAGGTATTCAACATTTACAGTCATAGGATACATTACACAGGTGTTCATCATTACAGTCATAGGATACATTACACAGGTATTCAGCATTACCATCATAGGATCAACTAAAATAAACACCTAGTAAATCACTTCTTCAAATAATCAAGTGATTTCAGAAATAGCAGCTATTGATTAGTACAGGGCCAGTACTAAACTAAAAATAGAATGTAACAAATCAACATATTTCTGCAATATAATTTGTAACATTTTTACAGCTCAGACAGAGAAGAGATAGGCTTGACCAGCCGTTCAGGACATCAATATGACAGTGATGAGGAAACCTTCCACTAGCTGCAACCACAACCGTCAACCAGTTGACAAATTGTACATAGATGTGTGCTGAAACATTGCACAAGCTGCATACAAGTATTAGACATCCCATTATGAGTAAAACAGTACATTAATTGTATACAGCAGTGACCCTGTACAAAATCCATTGGCTGCATACAACAGCCATCCTGTACAAAATCCATTAGCTGCATACAACATCCACCCTGTATAAAATCCACTAGCTGCATACAACAGCCACCCTGTAAAAATTTCACTAGCTGTATACAGAAGTCACCCTGTACAAAACCCACTTTCTGTGCACAGCAGCCACCCTGTACAAAATCCACTAGCTGTACACAGCAGCCACCCTGTACAAAAACTATTAGCTGCATACAACAGTCACCCTGTACAAAATCCACTAGCTGCATACAACAGCCACTCTGTACAAAATTCACTAGCTGTATACAGCAGACACCCTGCACACAAAAAATGTATAGCTGCATACAACAGCCACCCTGAACAAATTCCGCTGCATACAGCAATCACTCTGTTGACAAATTGTACATTAACTGAAAAAGTCTATGGGCTGCAATAAAAACACAGTTGATAAGTTGACAAAATGTGCATGTATTTGCACTGGAACAGTACAATAGCTGCATTTGCAACATTCAACTGGTTGACAGATTGTATATATACTTGTACTGAACATTTTATAACTAGCTGCAACCACAACAGTGAATGAGTTGAGAAATAGTACATACATTTGTCCACAAATAATCCACTAGTTTCAAAAAAACACTCAACCTATTGACAGATTTTACACACAATTGCAGGGCTCGAATTTAACACTCACATGCTAGAAAAATGTGAGTTTATTTTACACACCTATGTTGAGATTTTAAGCACTTGCATCTTTATGCTGAATTTTCTATAGCAGATAAACGAGGCTCATTTCATTTGCTGTTCTTGACATACTTTATTTCTTGGAATATTGTATAGTCGTCCCCAGATGGAAAACAGTTTTATTCAATTCACAGCTCATGAAATAATGTTTTCTGGTTTGGGCAAATTTGCAGTATCAAAGTAGACAATGATTAGCACACTGATGTGACAGGTAGCCATGTTAGTTAGCTGAACATGCTCAGTACTCGGTGTTTAATGGATGCTTACTATACAGAGTATTGAAAGGTGAGCTCCTGTTTGACTGTGACATGTAATGGTACTAGCTAGAACTGGCAAATGAAATACAGATTTGGATGTAGCTAATGGATTTTGTACAGGGTGTCTGTTGTATGCAGCCATTGGATTTTGTACAGGGTCAGAATTTTTTTATTAAAATCCATTTTTTTAAAAAAATTTGTTCTTAATTTCAGACACATTAAAAATAAAGTATATATGATCATTGCTTACAGAGGTTGTAAATATTAGCTGTTAATACAGAATATGACCTATTTGTCCTTTTGATATTTTGAAGTTTAATTATAAACATTAGACACAGACCTGGCTTCATCTGATAGGTTAAACATCCTATTGATTAAAACTGACAGTTGAAATTGATTAAAAAAAAAGCATAGTTCTTCTTTTCCTATAAATTTTCTTGTTATATATTTTTAACCAGTTTTGAAAAATTGCAGTTCCAAGTTTAAAAATGCAAGCAGTAAAATATTTAAATTCAGGCCCTGATTTGTACTGAAACAATCTACAAGCTGCAGTTGACAAATGGTTCACTGATTTGTACTTAAACAATCTATCTGTAAACAGCATTCAGCTAAATGACAAATTGCACACACATTTGTACTGACGGTCCTTTAGCTGCAAACAGTCAACCAGTTGACAAACTGTACATACATTTGTACTGAAAGGGTCCTTTAGCTGCAGAACAGTCAGCCAGTTGACTAACTATGCACACATTTGTACTGAAAATCTTTTAGCTGCAAACAGTCAACCAAATGACAAACTGTACACACATTTGTACTGAAAGGCTCTTTCAGCTGCAGACAGTCATCCAGTTGACAAACTGTACACACATTTGTATTGAAAGGGTCCTTTAGCTGCAAAACAGTCAGCCGGTTGACAAGCTGTACACACATTGGTACTGAAAAAAACAGTAGGTGCAAACAACAGTCAGCCAATGGACAAATTATACACAGATTTGTACTGAAACAATGTACATGCTTTTTTGAATATTATTTTTAATGAATAGTGCAATATCATTTCAGCATATTCCAAGCTGAAATTTCTTTGAAATCAATATACACATGTGAAACAACTACACAGTTCAATCTCCCATAATAGTTATCTCCAACCAACAGTTATCTCTTGTACATGAATTTTTGAATATTATTTTAAATGAAAAGTGCAGTATCCAAGCCAAAATTTCTTTGAAATCCGTATGTACACATGTGAAAAAACCACACAGTTCAATCTCCCATAAAAATCATCTCCAACCAACAGTCACCTCTCGTACATGCATTTTTGAATATTATTTTACATGAAATGTGCAGTATCATTTCAACATATTTGAAGCCAAAATTTCTTTGAAATCCATATGTACACATGTGAAAAAACTACACAGTTCAATCTCCCATAATAGTCATCTCCAATCAACAGTCACTTCTCATATGTAACCAGTGTCAGAATCCCCCTTGCCCCTAGTCATTTGGGGAGGACTGTAATACAGTACTCCCTCACTATAAGGCAGTCCATTTATAAGTTGGGTATGGTCAAGGATTACATCTTATTATTTAATAATATGTATAAAAAACCTCAGTATAAGGTGACTTCATCTATAAGGCAACCCACCTGTATCACTCCAGTGAACAGCATTATAGAGAGGGAGTACTGTATGTTGTTAGATTTTCAGACATACATGGGTAGCTATACTGTTGCAAATTTAGTTTTATAGGCAGTACATTTGTGGAGTAGAGTATAACCACCATTATACATCAGCAAATCAGGAAACACAATAATACAGTTACCCCTACCAGTATTCTAACACTTTCAGAAAACTTTTGTTGAATAATAGACAAAAATGTAATTTTCCAAGGTATTCCATAAGATAGAATGTCATAATGTTACAGTGGTGTCAGAGTTTCTACGTATTTATCGTGGATATTATAGCAAATTATTTTGACATTCAGGTAATCAGAAAGTATGTTATATTCACAGTCCTGTTAGAATTCTGCTTACGTTTTAATTTCCATGAACATTCCATTACCCCTAAAAACCAAAACTGTTGGAGTTAGTTGTTTTGATGGCTTGTAAAACGAGGTTGAAATGTGTTTTATTGCTTTTGAAATCCAAGTATTTTTTCTCCCTCTCAGAATTTTTTTTTTTTTGTGAATATCGAGTTGTTTAATGTAAATAGTGCTTTAATGTGTGGGTGAAGATGCAGAAAATATTGCAAAAATTATATATATGATTTTGTAATCAGTAGTGATCAATGCCAAAGGGATCAGTTGTTTTGATTCTATGTTAATCAGCAGTAAAATGTAGCTTTGTTGGTGTTTGGTCAGTTTTCACTCTGGTGAGACTGTTTGCCAGTAATAAACTATTTAGCTATTTTGATTACCACATTTCACTAACTGTACAACTTTCTAGTCCACATGTTATACTTCAGTGTTTGTTGTTCCGGTCACATTTCAGTCTAAAGGGTATCTAAAATGACTAAGTAATTTCATCTTGCTCCTTCTGTTTCAATTCAATTTTCATGGTACTCAAATGTTTATATTTGTAATTTTGGATGGTAAATATACACAGGGGAAATTTTAAGGGTGATAATCTTATAATCATATAATTATATGATCTGTGTTTGTCAGATGTGCCCTAAGAACTTAGTGTGTTGAATCTTTAAACTTACATATTTACATACGTTGTTGGATGAATCTGTGGCAAGTTTTGATCCCTACAATAGCAGGTTATGACCAGTGCTACCTTGTATGGGAACTTTTAAATTTCCATTTTTGATAAATCTGCATATTTCAGATTTTCTATTTTACAATTGTCATTGTTCTGCCTGCACCAGAACAGAACACATTTTTGTGACTGTTTATGGAACAGGGTTTTGTAGGCACAACCAACATGCATCTTCTTTGCCAATTACATCAGCAACCATTGTGTATCACAACCTTCATGCATCCTCTTTGCCAGTTACACCATGCATCCTCTTTAGCAGTTGCACCAGTAAAAATTGTGTATCACAACCTTCATGCTTCTTCTTTATCAATTACATCAGAAACAATTGTGTATCACAAGTAGAAGATTTTTGATTGAAGATTTGTGTAATATTCAGTAATTATGATTGTCTTTAATAGACAGATCCATAACATCATATCGGTTTAAACCCATCTGTTTTGTTCATCTGTATATATCTCGTGGTACTTGCATCATTAAACATGAGCATTTCTTAATACATATGTAAACTTTTATTGCTCAAGTCATGCTGAATATTAATAAGGTTATATTCACAATTGGTGACTTAGTTGCAAGAAAGACATACATTTATTTACATGGAAATTTCCCCATTGACTTATTGCTTGAAGTGAGGGGAAAAAAAACATTTAAAGTTGTTCTTGACTTTTACATTGTCTGCTACTGTTACCTGCTTACTTAAATCTTATGTAAAATAGGCCACATATTTATTTTCAAATGTTTTACGTTTCTTTTTCATGATTCTGTTAGAAATATTTTTTCAGCCTTATTTACATATCTTGCAAGATCTGATCATTGTGCAATAAGTTTTTTTTTTCTCTAATCTTTTGTTGAATTTTTTATTTTTATGAGAGAAATAATATCAAAATGAAATCACATACCTTCCTCAGAGGAAAGAGCTATGGTAGGGAATACTTTGAATTCAGTATAATTTGTGGGATATCAATTTTAAAGTTTTAAGTGGTTGCTACAAATCATGAATTTAAAGACCTAATGTAAAATGATTCACTTGAGGTAGAGCCCTATCCATTATCAGAGACATGATTCACCTATGATTTAGAGTCCTATCCATTATCAGAGACATGATTTTCCTATGAAGTAGGGCCTTATCCATTATCAGAGACATGATTCACCTATGATTTAGAGCCCTATCCATTATCAGAGACATGATTTTCCTATGAAGTAGGGCCTTATCCATTATCAGAGACATTATTCACCAATGATTTAGAGCCCTATCCATTATCAGAGACATGTTTTTCCTATGAGGTATGGCCTTATCCATTATCAGAGACATGATTCATCTATGAGATAGGGCCTTGTCCATCATCAGAGACATGATTCACCTATGAGGGAGGGCCTTATTCATTATCAGAGACATGATTAAACTTTGAGGTAGGGCCTTATTCATTAACAGAAACATAATTCATCTATGAGGTAGGGTTTTATCCATTATCAGAGATATGATTCACCTATGAGGTAGGGCTTTATCCATTATCAAAGACGTGATTCACCTATGAGGTAGGGCTTTATCCATTATCAAAGACATGATTCACCTATGAGATATAGCCTTATCCATTATCAGAGACATGATTAAACTTTGAGGTAGGGCCTTATCCACTATCAGAGACATGATTCACTTTTGAGGTAGGGCCTTTTCCATTATCAGAGACATGTTCATAAATTTAAGTACCAACAAAAATGTCATTTTCGAAAAACAATGAAAATAAATGAATTTACAGTATTCAACATGCCATTCCTCAAGTTCTACAGTGTAACAGTCATCAGGTTGCTGGTAATTCCTTGTTCTTTATTACTTTTCAAAGATCACTATGGAGTTTGGATTAGATCGGTAATAAAGTTTGTACATACAACTAAATTTGGCACAACCAACTAAAAGTCATTTAATCTTCTGTACTTTTGTAATTATTTTGACCGTGTTTTCACATTATAAATTTCATAACAATATTTTGGATATCAGACATACTTTTTTTTTTGCATTTGAGGGATGCAATTACTGTGTCTTTTGATCATGAATTCAATGGGCCATGCTCACCTTGCACTTACCTGTAGTTTGACTCCATAGCAAGTTGTTCTGACTGAGCTACATTGAAGAATTATCCCTGGGTGCAAAAATGGAATTAGAAGTAGTTGAAATAAATAGTCTAGAGAGGCAAAAAGTAGCAGGGAGATACAGGTACAGGCAATCTACTTGACTAGGATGCTCATGGGGTCAAATGTGGTAGTTAAAGCTCAAGCAAGTTATCATTTTGTTCCCTCATCTTGCACCAGTTTCATACTAGTAATGTGATGGAATTAAAGCTACATCTGTAAAATGATCTTAGTACAAAGGAAATTAATTAAATTACCTTTCTTGTTTGCCTAGCTTTGTGTATTTGTGCAAGTTTTTTTCTTTCCTTTGAAATCAGTACATCCATTAAAAAAATGACTGATGTGTTCTAACATAAAACTTTTCATTAAGATGTTTTTAACTTTATGTCTCATGTTGAAATACTGTGGATTCAGATTTTAATTGGTATCATTCTTAGTTTTAGAGAAAAATTATTTTGTCAATTATGAGTAAATCCATGGATACCATATATAGTTGTGTATAAGTCAGATCCAGCTGCAGACTGCATAGACCCAGATCTGCCATCATATAATATGGCAGCTGATCTGGGTCTATACAGTTTGTTAGGAGTTGTCAGTAGAACAAGCAACATAAACCCTGATCTGCCAGTGCATTATGCGACAACAGATCAGAGTTGATGTTACTTGCAGTTAGAACTGACTTGTATGCAAGTATATTCAGTATGCATCAAGAAAATATGCAATATATGATAAAGATCATAGTGTTTGGTCTTTCAATTGTAGCTTTAATTCAATCACATTACTAGTATGAAACTGGTGCAAGATGTTGGAACAAAATGATAACTTGCTTGAGCTAGTAAATTTATACTTATGTTGTTAAATGTAAAATATTTGGAGTTTCTTTTTTCATTAAATTAATAACATCAGCTGTCCATGGTGTCATGTTCATTCCCCTATAATTGTATTAAACTGTAAACTGTACCATTGTGTCTATATCTAAGTGTTTAATTCATTTGAGAATATTCTGAAGTATTGATTTAGAGCCCCTTACTTTTTTTAATTTTTAGGCTTGATTGTACAGATTAAATTTTGAATCATTTTTGAAAATGTAATGATGAGAAAAGTAACCATCATGAAGTACTTAAGTATGCCATGAAATTACTGTATAAATGTAAAGATGAGAAAAGTAATCTTCATGAAGTACTTAAGTATGCCATGAAATTTCTGTATAAATGTAAAGTTGAGAAAAGTAATCTTCATGAAGTACTTAAGTATGCCATGAAATTACTGTATAAATTGGAGAAAATAGCAACCACTTTAAATCAAGAAATTTTAGTCAGTTTTTAGTCTTTTTTTTTTTTTTTTCTTTCTTCATCTTAAATGTTAATGCATGTAGCTTATTTGTGACCAAAAATGTCTTTAAAATGATTGATCAGGCATTTATATTGTACATTATAATGTTGTTCTGCATACATTAGCATTATTTTTGGGCAAATCTAATTTTCATACAAAATTTGCCAATAATGTATGCTCTTTAACATTAAATGATTTATTGTTTTTATGGGGACTTTCATTAAAGAAATGGTTACTTTGATAATTATGTGTCTAGTCTTCTTGAGCTGTGATCAATATATATTATAATTTATTATTTCTTGCTACTTATATTTTATTGGTGTTCAATGCATTGCCTACATATAATTTTTGTTTGTCTTATTTTTGTTTTTTCATCAAGGGAACTAAATGAATTGTATTTTGAAATGATAAATGCACTTATTGTATGGGAAATTCATTTTCCAACAATAATCAAGTCATAGTAAGAAGAGTCCATTACTGGTACTTATTCATAACAGTTATTGCTTCTACTTTAATTTGCATTACAAATCCTTTTTTTTCATCATGAACAAAAATATAATTTACTGAAGTTGCCTTTGTCTAGCTGGTATTGAAATATTTGTAGCTATCAGTAAAATTGCTGATCTCACTGTATTCTCCATTTTGTTTCCCCATCATAATCTTTTATAGAGGACAGAAATTTGAATAAAATATTTTGAACCTGTTCTTTTGTGATATTTTTTTATTTTAATTCAGCTGGTTTGGAAAAGCTCTAAACCCAAATGAAGACTGTAGAGAATAAGAGATGCATAGAGTCTGGAGAAAGACACCGGTGAATACTAACATTTTTTTGTAATGATAACTAATGAATAAAGCCCTTTTTTGTTACACTCCTCATCAAAATTTGTGTAGTGTTGTCAGTGACAATATTGGTTAGAAGTGAGGTCTCAGTTGAGATCCATCTGCTTATTTTCATTTGGATTGCTTTTAGTAGAGGCTGTTAGAACTGATAATATGTAGCATCTTGACCAGTCTGACATGTATGGAGTATATGTAGAATCTTGACCAGTCTGACATGTATGGAGTATATGTAGAATCTTGACCAGTCTGACATGTATGGAGTATATGTAGAATCTTGACCAGTCTGACATGCATGGAATATATGTAGCATCTTGACCAGTCTGACATGTATGGGGGCACTTAATAGATAATATGTGCTTCAGAGAGAGTGACAGGTGTAAGATGAAGTTGTTTGCATTTGCAACATGCACAATGGAGAGAATGTTGGCATACCTCTATGCTACTTTTGTATACTGTGGCTGAAATTTCTTTACATATTGTACTTGTGGAAATTGGACATGATCTAAACACACAGCAGACAGAAATGGCCACTCCAAAGTACTCGAAAAAGTTGAGAAAATGCAAGGTGCATGTTTAAAATAGCTCACTTTTCATCATGGGGGGGGGGGGGGGCTGGGCTTGTGTGGGACTTTGCTACTAATGAATACTGTTCTGTGCAAAAAATACACGAGAATTATTCAAAAGGACTGTTTAGATGCTTGCAACTTAAATGTTTCAGTTATACAACCAAAATTAAATCATATAATAATAATACATATGTGGTCTTTACAGGGGCGCTCTACAGATAATACGTACTTCAGAGAGAGTGACGGGTGTAAGATGAAGTTGTTTGCATTTGCAACATGCACAATGGGGAGAATGTTGGCATACCTCTATGCTACTTTCATGTACTGTGGCTGAAATTTCTTTACATATTATACTTGTGGAAATTGGACATGATCTAAACACACAGCAGACAGAAATGGCCACTCCAAAGTACTCTAAAAATCAGCCTGAATTAGTCAAAAGTACACTATTTTCAGCAGTTATTAAAATAGGGAAACAAATTTTGCCAGAGTAGGCAATACCAGCCTCTGAAAGTACAATGAATGAATTAACCCAAACTGCACCCATCAATCATACACCAAAATAAAGGGAATTCACAGTTCTTTTAACAATACCTAAGATATACAAGGTCTTTTATAAATAGCTAGGACAACCAGTGAGGAAAACCTGGGTAATTATTTTTCTTTAAAAATCTAACCCTATGCAAAGTACGAAACTGGAGAGTGCCACCTATGGAGTATATGTAGCATCTTGACCAGTCTGACATGCATGGAGTATATGTAGCATCTTGACCAGTCTGACATGCATGGAGTATATGTAGCATCTTGACCAGTCTGACATGCATGGAGTGTATGTAGCATCTTGACCAGTTTGACGTGCATGGAGTATATGTAGAATCTTGACCAGTCTGACATGCATGGAGTAAGAGAGCAGTGAATAAAGTATGGAGTTTCAGGCAGTAAGAATCGTGGTTTGGAATACCGTATATACTCGTGTATAATTTGATACCAACTGCAAACTGCATAGACCCAGATCTGCTGTCACATAATGTGCCAGCAGATCTGGGACTATGCAGTTTGTAAGGACTAATCAGTAGAACAAACAACACAGACCCTGATCTGCCAGCACAATGGCAGATCAGGGTCTATGTTGTTTGCATTTGGACGCAGAATATACATGTATATATGGTAGTCACAGTGTAGTTGGCTCAAGCTCAGTCTTAATTTGCTGCTCATTAACAATGATGGCCGTACACTGTTTGGATACACATTAACAATGATGGTCATGCAGGGTTTGGATACACATTAACAATGATGTCCATACAGGGTTTGGATACACATTAACAATGATGGCTGTACAGGGTTTGGATACACATTAACAATGATGGCCATACAGGGTTTGGATACACATTAACAATGATGGCTGTACAGGGTTTGGATACACATTAACATTGATGGCCGTACAGGGTTTGGATACACATTAACAATGATGGCCGTACAGGGTTTGGATACACAAGAAGGATTAACCGAATGGTGTTATTTTCTCACTGGTGAATACACTAGTGACTAGAGCTCTAAGTGGCACTTGATTGGTCAGTTACATGCATGATAGTTACTTGATTGGTCAGTTACATGCATGATAGTTACTTGAAGCTTATGGGAGATATAATTTGCAATAACAAAAACAATAGATTTAAGTCTATATTACATATAAACAGGAACATGTTGACTATAAACCAAAAGAATGAATCTCAGATAATTACTGAGAACATGATCTTTGCTGTGAGTCTTTAAGTCTTCCATCAACAATAACTAATAATTTCTGAATTTCTTTTCACTTAGAATAAAGCAATCTTATGTACTCTTCTTAAAGTTGGTTCATACCATCTTGTCTTTAGAATAATATTTACATAAACACATTGCATATTTCTCTTAGTCAACCTGCAGACAGGCTTGTAATCACACATGTACAAGTCTGACCTGCAGACAGGCTTGCCATCACACATGTACAAGTCTGACCTGCAGACAGGCTTGCCATCACACATGTACAAGTCTGATCTGCAGACAGGCTTGCCATCACACATGTACAAGTCTGACCTGCAGACAGGCTTGCCATCACACATGTACAAGTCTAACCTGCAGACAGGCTTGCCATCACATGTACAAGTCTGACTTCCAGGCAGGCTAGCCATCACACATGTACAAGTCTGACCTGCAGGCAGGCTTGCCATTGCAGATGTGCAAGTCTGACCAATCAGTTTCAAAACAATGCCTTAAAGTCCCACTGGGAAATTACAGCATGATTCATTTCCATTACCTCACTCTTGTAGTCCATCTGCAGGATATTCTAAACAAAACCAGGCAACTTAACATTATCAAGCCAACATGAATTAGATGAATTCAAAAATATCTGGCAATCATTGAATATAGGATTAAATGATCATGGTTGGGTATTTAGTAAATTTTACCTAATGAATCACAAAGTAAATAAAGTCCTTAAAACTTTAAGATAACCATGATCATTTAATTCTTATAATTCCAAATTTCCTCCTTTCTCTCATCAAATCAGGGGATTTCATCAACAAAATATTTGATTTTAGGTAGCATGTAGTTTTTTTCCACTAGCTTCTTCACAAAGCGCCAGAATACCAAGCCCCTTTCGCTAGCCAAAGATCGTCAATCCACTTTGTTCATCGTCGATGTGGAACTAAGTGTACTAATGGCCCTTGGTTAGCGAAGATTACCTAGCCCATACAGAATCACAACACAAGGTGATGAGAATCACAATGATTTTTTTTTTAGCAAATAGTCTATACTGTACATGGTTAGCATTAATTGTTCATCGTTTCGACGCATTTTGATCTTTCAAAAAACAAAAAAAATGTCCAGCTTTAGTGAGATCTGCTGTTCTTTCATCATATAACCATAACCATGAATAACAGCCAATTGGAAAAGCAATGTCAAAGTGTAACTGCAGTTACAAAGGTAGAGTTGCTCATAAAGCCTGCCATATGTGCTGTTTGGCTACATAGGTGAGTGTTGGAGTGCAGGAAGGACAGTGCAATTACAGTGTTTGAACTTATAATCAGAGATTTTATTTCCTCTCAAATTTTAATCTGTAGTCATGAGAGGGGTGTGTTGTTGTTATTATTATGCTGTAAGGAGTTGATAACAGTCAAAGCATGACTGAAAGGACACTGCAAACTGATTGGGAACCAAAAGTAGTCCCAGATTTTACCAATGTGTAGAAAATTCAAGATCAGTATCACATGACTGTTTACAGTCAAGCACATTGCAGAATATGCAAGTCAAGCAATTCATAACAATTGGAATTATGGCAAATTTGCATAACAAGAAAGAATGAAAAATAAAAAGCATGAGAGAAACCAACTAGAACACAGACTGAAATATTCCTACCCCACTGAGATAGTCAAGATATGAGCTATCAATTGTTTTGAGAAATGAGAAAGAAAAACTGCTTGATTTTACTTGCATGACCATGTGTCATATGTCATTTGTCATGAGTCTTCTGTGGTCCGTTTACAATTGATGTTTTCAGCTTCTCAAAAAACAATTGACCAATTAGTACCAAATCTGTGTGTGTGAGAGAGAAAGAGAGCACTCAGACATCAATGCCTGTCAGATTTGTCCATATTAAGCCAATCCATCATCAAATATGGCCAACATTACTAGAAATAGAAAAATTATCAATAGACTTCTGAAAAACTGCTTGACCGATGTGTACAAAGTTGTACATGCAGCATTCTGGTATCAAGGCCTTTCAGTTTTGTTCAAATAATGCTGACCTTCAATCAAATATAGCCACCATTCATAAAAACAATTTTATTCAAGTGATTTCTGAAAATCTGCTTAACAGAATATGACAAAATTTGACAGATATCAACCAGGGCATGAAGGCCTTTCAACTTAGTACAGATGATGTTGATCTTCCATCCAAAATGACTGCTGTAACTAAAAACAAAGAAAGACCTTTAAACAATTTCTAAAAATATTCTCAGCAGGATTTTACCAAATTTAACAGAGAGCATCCTGTCGTCAATACCTTTAAAATTTGTTCAAATGATGCTGATGTGTCATCAAATACAGTCACTGCTGTTAAAAACTATTCCCTCAAAGGAACTGAGGCTCTACTGTCCAAAATTACTTTCCAAGAATCCATGTTAAGTCTATCTCATCTGTCCTTTTATTCTTTTTTACTGCTGAGCATTGAAACTGTCGAAAATATTCTTAAGAAACTCCAACATACAGAATTTGGTAACAAAAATTTTATTTTTTATGTTTGAGTTATAATACGTCTATTATATCAATGCATATACATAAATGTAAACAGCACATGTATTGTTGACCTTAGGGTTGTTGGAGTAAAGCGTGCTCAGAAAGTTTTCTGCATCAGTGTGTTACAGTTGGATGATTTACATGATTTTCAAGCTGAACTATGAACCTGTTCTAACCATATGGGTGGATTAGATCTGATCCAAAACCAAAACATAAACACTGCATTGATATCATGAATGCACTGTAACATGTTCACACTGATATCATGCACACACTATAATATGTTCACATTGATATTATGAACACTATTATATGTTCATATAAACACAATGATCGCACTATAACATACAACTGAAAAGGTTGCTTCCTTGCTCTGGATAATTCATGATTACTAGGAATTTCCTTTACTCAGAGCATAAATGTGTTCGAGTTCAAAATTTTCGGCAATATCACACTGCCTTCATCAGCGACTACTGTTGATCATGTGATCTAACTTCGGTCATAGTACCTCTAGTGGGCAAAACGGAACACCATATCATCAACAGTGTACACTTTGTCCAAAAGATCAGTGATCTAGAGGTACTGCCAGGTTGAAAACTGGTTTCTTATGACGTATCAGCACTCTTCACCAGTGTCCCAGTGGACAAAGCAATGAGTGTAATCAGAGAGAGATTAGAGACAGACATTACTCTGAAATCCAGATGTGACCTCCCTATTGAACTTATCTGCACCTTTTTGAGACTGTTTGGACAGCACATATTTTATCTATAATGGGCAGTTTTACAAACAGAAACATGGAGCAGCAATGGGGTCCCCAGTCTCACCAATAGTTGCCAATTTATATATGGAGTTTTTTTAGAAGAAGGCCTTGGAATCAGTCATGAACCCACCATCTATGTAGTTCAGATATGTGGACGATACCTTGACTGAACTACATGAGTACCATGTGCAGGAGTTCTCTGATCATCTCAACTCCATTGACCCACATATTCAGTTCACCTCAGAACAAAAAGAAGATGGCAAATTACCATTCTTAGAAACGTGTACACTTAAATGAGGACAGATCAACCAAAGTCACTGTGTATAGGAAACCTATGCACACTGACCAGTACCGTAACTTTTCTTCCAATCATCATCTGGAACACAAGAGGTCAGTAGTAAGATCTTTACTTCACCGAGCCAACTCCCTAGTCACTGATGAGACAGATCGGAGTAAAGAGGTAGAGCACATAAAAACTGCACTACGAGCAAATGGCTATCCAGAGTGGATTTTCAAACTACCAATAAGAAGAAGAGAACACCTGACAAAAACAATAGTGATCCAAATAGAACCAACATCGGTATGCATTACATCCGCAGTACGTCAGAAGTCCTAGCCAGAATATTCAAACAACATGGGGTTAATATATACCACAAAACCATACAATTCTTTAAGACAACAACTCACACACGTGAAGGACAAAACAGAAAATTTGAAGAAATGTGGTGTGGTTTATCATATCAATGTAGTGATTGTGAGAATGACTATATTGGTGAAACCGGCAGAGTGTTAGAAACAAGGATGAAAGAACACACCAGTAGTGAGTCATCTGCAATATATGAACACTGCAGCAATATGGGACATTCCATCATTCCCAATCAGACCAAGGTCATCACAGCTGAAGACAACCTATGGAAAAGGAAGGTGAAGGAGGCAATCGAAATACGAAAGCGGAGGCCAACACTAAACAGGGATGAGGGGCTTGAACTACCACCTATCTACTCCAGTCTCCTCGTATCACGTGACCATTACAAGTCATGTGATTAACGGTAGTCACTGATGAAGGCAGTGTGATATTGCTGAAAATTTCGAACTCGAACACATTTATGCTCTGAGTAAAGGAAATTCCTAGTAATCATGCACTATAACATGTTCATATTGATATCATGAACATACTGTAACATGTTCACATCAATATCATGAACACAATATAGCATTCACATCGATATTGTGAATGCATTATAACATGTTAACATCAATATTATGAAATGCACTATAACATATTAACATCAATATCGTAAATAAACTATAACATGTTAACATCAATATCATGAAATGCACTATCACATGTTAACATCAATATCGTAAATGCACCATAACATGTTAACATCAATATCATGAAATGCACTATAACATGTTAACATCAATATCATGAAATGCACTATCACATGTTAACATCAATATCATGAAATGCACTATAACATGTTAACATCAATAACATAAATGCACTATAACATGTTAACATCAATATCATGAAATGCACTATAACATGTTAACATCAATAACATAAATGCACTATAACATGTTAACATCAATATCGTAAATGCACTATAACATGTTAACATCAATATCGTAAATGCACTATAACATGTTAACATCAATATTATGAAATGCACTATAACATGTTCACATCAATACCACAAACACTAACATGTTCACAGGATAAGTGCAGCACAAAAATCTTTGTCTTGGCCTTTGATGGATAGAAGCTCACTGAATTCATCTCAAATATTGCCAAAATATATACATGTATGTAGAGAGAGAGAGAGAGAGAGAGAGAGAGAGAGAGAGAGAGAGAGAGAGAGAGAGATGCTAAGTTTGGTTAAATCCATAATCAATTGAATATTTTTGAATAATAAAAAAAGTTATTGAACTTGCATCATTCAAGGTGTTCTATAGATGTATCCACCAAATGGTCTGATAAAAAATATATATAGATATATTTAGACTTGTTTGTGTTATCATGTTCATAAGCCATTTACTGGTTTTTAAAAAAAACACCCAAGTCAAGACCTTTGACCTTGAAATCAATGTCAGTGCGATCAACTTGTGTTTTGAAATACAACTAAATTCAAAGTATGGTGAAAATTTATTTGTGTATGTTCAGGTCACTGTTCATAAATTCATATACCCGTAATCACGGTAAGTCTTAGGACACGAAAAAATAATTATGCCTTTAAAATATATAAAATTTTCGGTGTCCCAAAACTTGTAGACACAAAAAAATGTAAAGACAAAATTGGGAAGATCGCCATACGTCACACAGCAGTGACCAGCTCGTTCAATTACCACGTCATTCGTCAATAAACTGTTATACACTACTATGATTGTTTATGTTATTATTTTGCATGTGCATATTTTCCGATTTCTCCAACATGATTTAAAATAAAGGTAAATAAAGACTTCATAATTCACGGGCCGCTTACATTTAAGGGAAGACCTGTACTATAGTGTACAGTACTTACACAATGCAAATCGTACTTGGCGTCACTTACATCCTTGTTTATTCCCAAAAATATTCGATGCAGATTTTGCTTTATTCATCATTTTTACCAAATCGCATTCTTCCAGATTACATTTCTGCTACACGTTCATTGCTGTTTCATTTATTTGTATTCACGCGCTCAACAGTTACTGTTTTTCAGTGCTATAAGCGATCCTACAAAGTGATGTAATCTATATGAAAAGGCACGCGTGTTTAATTTTATAAAGCACATAACCAGCATCAATTCAAATAACTTGTCATATATAATATATGTTAAAATTCGGAATATAGATCGATTAAGAGCATCATTGATCCATTTTAGTTTAGTGTTTCGGCTTCACAAAATGATAATTTTCCACTTATTATTCATTCCACTTTTGATTTTGGCAAGCTGGTTGTTTTGGCGTCTCCTTTGTTTATAATTGGCGGATTTGTCTTTTGTTTTCCGACAGCCGTCCAGGCCAGTTAATTGTTAAAACCCTGAAATTGGCTTGGGTAAAGAGGAATTTTGTCCGGCGGCAATGCCGGTACTTTGATGTATGATTGGCTTCTACTGCGTAATATTAGCACGATTACAGTAACTGAGTAAACATGACTTATTTAAGGTCGCTTACATCAAAGCAAACTACCATGGAGTTTTTATTTTAAAAGCATTATTTCTTAAACTTCTTTATCGTATTTTAAAGATATTATTTAAGTTTAGTGCAGTGGTGCCTATGATTCGAATCAAATATATGTACTTCATTCATCACAAGTAAAATCTTCAATGTGCACGTGGTGACGCCATCATGTAAACATGCGTACAATAAATGCTAGAGTTGAAATAAACACCATTTTCATTGTTCTCATCCTGGTATCACATTGTAATGAATTAGGTATTTCCATTTTCAGGGAGAAAAAAACTCCCCAATAATTACAGGTGACTTTCGAAAATTTTAATGCAATAATGCATAAACTGACAATAGTAAACTTATTGTTGAATGGGTATAACATACCGCTAATGCTCAGTTCTTGTCATCGTCTGATTAAATTATACATATTTTAATTTGATAGAAAAAATAAGAAAACAGAGAAAATTCAATATATTTATTGACTCTTCAAACAAATTGTAATAATTTCTAATATTTCCATGTAATAATTCATAATGAGAGTTCCTTAACAACCAGGAAGTCCTGTTTATTTTACACGAGGTTACGATCGATAAAATACGCCGATCGATCAGTAGAAAGAAAAAAAATGTTTTAGGTGTCCCAAGACTTATAGTCCATGAAAAAATTGTTTTAACTTCGTGTCCCAACTTTTATAGGTCATAAAAAATTACTTTTGAAAATAATTAAGGGTGTCCCAAGACTTATCGTGTCCCAAGACTTACCGTGATTACGGGGTATGTACAAAAATGCAAGCAGTGATGATACCTGAGGTCAGTTATTTCAAATGTAGTTGATTAAATTACAATTAAAATTTTGAAACTTTTTATTACAGTTATAAGTACTTAGTTTGGGGGCAAACATAACTACCGGTAATTAAATTATATTTCTTTTTGGAATTGAATCTTGTTTTGATTACATTTTGTTTAAAAAATCTCAAATATGTATTATGTGTGGTAAGAATCACAGTATATCTATGTCAAAACTAAAACTTACATTTTGAAGAAAAACACACGCAATACTCCCAATTAGACATACTTCTTACATCTGTACCCATCGAAATACTTGTTACTTCATTTCTATGACTTTGTTTGTCATATGAAATGTGATCATAAGAATTATTGATAGACACTATATATCCAATTAATTCCACTTTCATATCACTGAGTCTAAATATCCCAGATTATTTTGTCTTCCATACAAAGCACATGTTATATTGTATAATTTAACTGCAAGCACAGTTTCAATATATTTATTTGTGTCTGGGTAACATGAAACACTAGCTCTTGATGAGCTATTTTACCAACACGACATAAAACAAAATACTAGATATGAAAATGGACACATGATAGTACATATTCACAATAAAACAGTACAGATCAAATACATTATAATACCAACAGCAACATATTTACAACTTACAGATATATTTTTTGTACAAAAATAAAATGTATGTGGATTAGATCTGATCCAAAACCAAATGATACACCACAGAATGCATACATATTAACATCTAGATAAGAAATGTTATAATTTTGTTAGTAAGATGCACAAACATGTAAAAAAAAAAAAAAAATGAAATAAAGTAGTAAGGGAGCAGAATTTAAACCAAAGAAACTCTGTATATTTTGATAAACACAAAACTCAATGGCCATTTGACAGCTAAATAACACAACACAAACCACAATTACACCGAGGCCCTAATCACTGAATCAGCCTGCTGAATTCTTTGAAATCAAGAGATTGATATTAATTTGTTGGGCAGGCTGTTCCCAACTCTAAGGGCCTCAAGTTTAAAAGAGAGCTTACCTTGCAGTCTGTATTCTTGGTATTGGGCCCAAATTTTGGTGTCTGAAATTATAGTTGTATTCTTTGAATGTGACTAGATGGTTTAAGTAATTGATTGTTTTCTTGTGAAGAATCTTATATTCTTTGGTTGCCATGTATCTTAATCTGCTAATATGTAAAATGTAGTTGGGGCGGGGAGGGGGAGATTAAACTAATTTTAATTATGCAATTACCTTCCACTATTGCTCTGCTTACTTTATCCAGGATGCAAGTCCCCACACCCAAGCTAAATAAATTCCATCCTCAAATTAGTATGGAATGTTCTAGAACACTTGAACACAAGGAACAAAGTCCCAGTCTGAATCCCTTATTATAGACACATACATAATTATCTTCCTTTTTTACTTGGACCTGGAGTACTCTTCCTCTTTGACTTTGACCAAAAGTACTCATAGGACATCAGAGCGTGGGGGGGGGGGGAGAGAGGGAATCTTTGCAATTATGGCAGGTAAGTATTACATAATTAAAATTAATTTCCACACACACACACACACATTTGAATAGCAATAATACAATACCTGTCACTATTGCATTGCAAAAAAATTTGTCGGTTTGGAGGGAGGCTGATGGCCTCAGAAAACTGGTATAAAAATATTGTACTTACCCTTACTGTAGGAGTGTTCACTACTGTATGCTGGTAGAGGGTTGGGCACTTTTTGTACCATTATTAACGGGACCAGCGAAAATATGCCTTCGTTCTAAATAAATATCGAAAGTAAAAGGAGAAGGTAGTGTGAGAACGGTTCTCATAACATCATCAAATGAAGAGTGATTTAGATACAATGGCGTACTAAGGGTAAATGGCGCCCGGGGCAACGATGATGGCTCAATGGGCCAGAATACGAGGCCCGAATTTTTATCAGCTGTTTTGGCGCCCCAAGACCTCTGGCACTTAGGGCAACCGCTGTCCGCACACCCCCCCCCTCCCCACCACCACCACGTAAGGATGCTACAGTTTAGATAGGCCCAAGAAGTAGCAATAACCCTCATCTCATGGGCTTTAATTCTCATAAAGAAAAGGTCTCTCTCGACGATTGACTGATAAGCTCTCTTGATAGTGAGGACAATCCACCTGGAAATAGTGGATACCGAAATATCAGCGGAGCCCTTAATCGGTAGGAAGAGACGCTTCCAACCCTTTCTTCGCCCTTTAGAAGCAGTTAAAATATAACCTTAAAGCCCTAACTGGGCAAAGAGGCATGTCTTAATCATCCCCAGCACAGATCCAGCTGAGACGGGATCTCAATGGGAAGTGGAGATACTGAAGGGAGCTGGTTCTTGGCCAGAAAACCTGGTTGGGAAAGAAGAGAAACCGAGTCATAATTACTGTTGAACCTTATACAACCTTTTTCCACAGACAAACCATGCAGCTCGCGCCTTCTCCTCGCAAATGTCAAGGAGAGCATGAAACAATCTTAAGGGTAAGGTTCTCGAACAAAACTTCACTCAACGGTTCATAAAGGGATTTTGGCGATGCCCACAAAATGCATGGGAGATTCCATCTACGCATTAGTGAGCGGGATACCGGCCTCTGAAGCTCAAAATATCTGATTAGATCGTAATGACGAGGGTCCGACCCAAAGGCGGGACCCCTAGAGAACTTGAGCGTGTTAGACAGGACTGTCCTATAGCCCTTAATGGTGGACACCGAACATTTTCTCTCCTCGAAAAGAAAGAGAAGAAAGTCTGCCACTGTGCTCAAATCAAATGCCAGAATCAAAGCGTTTTCTACTGCACCAACCACAGAAGATTCTCCACTTTGCAACATAGACCTTGGAAGTTGATCCCCACCCAATCTAGACGGTGCAGTTGGCAATCTTGCTCAAAAACTGGACCTGATCGATTGATCGCTTGAGATGAGGCAGGCGTGAAGGTAGAGAATTTGTGGGCTGCTGTGGAGAAGAGACTCCCTTTGCAGGAATAATAGATCCCTCCTCTGAGGTAATCTCCTGGTCTCGTCTACGAACAGGTCGAGCATATCGCTGAACCACAGCCGTTGGAGCCACAGAGGGGCAAACAAGTCCACCAAGGGTATCTCTGACAGTTTGAACAGTAACTCTGCTATCGATTGGTGCAGAGACCATTCCGTGAGGACCATACGGTCCCATCTGGACCGGAAAATAGCGGATGCAGAGAGGGATCCCCTCCGAATACTGCCCAGCGGAGGAGATTCCAAATCTCCACGCAAAGAGAAAGAGTATGGGCACCTCCTTGCCGCTTGGGGTACGCTACTATTGACGTGTTCTTGGAGGAGACCATCATGCATTGGCTCCTTATTTGGTTGACACACCGCTGTAGGGCTAAAAATACTGCCTGCATTTTCAAGTTGTTTATGTGAAGGGTCGCTGCCTCCCTGGACCACGAACCCCGAAGGACTACTCTTTCTGGCCCCAGGTGAACGCCCCAACATGAATCTGACTCGGCTGTTTGAATTTTTCCTATACCAATGGAAAGCTATATTACAATTGACGGTCTTCCTGTAAAGGAAATATACGTTACAAATCCAATTGAAAACAAAAATGGATTTTGTCCTCTATATTCTATCCGTTTCTGTCAAATCATTGTAGATTGACCTTATCAAGGTTACAAGATTAAATTAATAAATAGTGATTTATAGAAATGATCGTCTTATTTTGATGAGTGCACCAGTAATAATAATAATAATAATAATAATAATAATAATAATTTAAGCAAGCAAGAAGGCATTCTGGCTGAATCTTTGAATAAAAAAAGACCAGCATAGTAGGTCATATAGATAAATTACTTTTCCAATAATTTTGCTAAACCCTGACCACACTCGTTTACATACAAAAACCTATTCTAATGCATAACAAATTTTAAAATGTACAGACTTATGGAACCAAAATCGAGAATACTTAAAAATTTGAGCAGAATCAAAACAGTAATTTTGTTATAGATATTTTGGCTCAAAGTTAATATATATTTCCTATATTTAAGTCAAGGTTGTGTAAACATTTTCCTATATAATGAAACATGATGCAACTGCTTACACCAGGTATGGTTTGATTTGGTTTGGTTTGGTGGGTTAAACGTCATTTTTCAGCACATGATAGGCTATACATGGCGGCTAGTATATTTGATGGAGGAAGAACCCGGGAAGAACCACCGACCCCCAGGAAGCTGCTGGAAAGCTTTCTCACATACCCACGTTGGCCGAGCTGAGACTCGAACCCACGCGGAGATAGGTGAGATGTCAGTGATCTGTAAAGGCGAGCTCCTTACACCACTCGGCCACCCGGGGCCTCCACACCAGGCATAACGTGATAGCCCTTCCACCGGCCATAGGTTACTTGATAATTAGAAAAGTAGGTGCTAAGCAAGGTTGATTGACATGTAGGAAAGGTCTGTGACATTTACTGGAATACTGACGAACATCCAGCTGTATACATGTGCTGTATTAGAAGCAATCAGTGAACAATGACAAGCAGAAAATCGCACCTTAATTTTACTTAATTCATTCATAATACCAATGCTTGGCACAATTTGAAGACAAAATTATGTCTATAACATCCAAAACATCAACCAATATTTAATTATTAAACTTTAAAACATTACTAACAGAATAAACCTGCATTAAAAAGGAACATTCTAGTAAGCAGTATATATATATATATATATATATATATATATATATATATATATATATATATATATATATATATATATTTGTGGAGGGGTGGTGGTAAAATTAATTTTAATAATGTAATACCTACCTGTCACTATTGCCTTGCTTACCTTCCGGGACACTAAGTCCCTCGTCCAAGCTCATAATTCCAACTGAGAGAACACAGAACTG
The DNA here is from genome assembly GCA_029931535.1 of Margaritifera margaritifera. Classification (NCBI taxonomy): domain Eukaryota; kingdom Metazoa; phylum Mollusca; class Bivalvia; order Unionida; family Margaritiferidae; genus Margaritifera; species Margaritifera margaritifera. The sequence goes on from JAQPZY010001580.1 coordinate 2,491,625, forward strand.
GTCTGACCACCACGTCATCGGCTCATGTGGGATACTCTTCCTCCTTGACTCGGACCCAGACCAAGTTTGGGCCATCAAAGCGGCGTGGGGATGAATATTGCTATAGTGATGGGTAAGTATTACATTATTAAAATTAGTTCCCCTCCCACCCTCCAAAAAACCCCAGTAAAAAACAACCCCCCCCCAAAAAAAAAAAAAAAAACCATTCAAATAGCAGTAATGCAATACCTATCACTATTGCCTATCTGAATTTGTCAGTTCGGACGGAGGGAGGCTGATGGCTTCAAAACACTGGTAAACAAAATTATATAATCTCACCATTACGATAGGGGTGTCCACTACTGTAAATTGGCAGCAGATTGGGCCACTTTTGTGCCGTAACTATTGGACCCAAGGAAAATATGCCTTCGCTCTTGTGTGCAAAAGACCGAAGGTAAAAGGATGAGAAAGTGGTGTGAGACCGCCAAAATGCGGCTCTCATAACATCCTCTAGTGACGAATGATTCAAATGAGCACATGAAGTACCGCTAGCCCTGACTTCACATGTTTTAATTCTCATGAACGAAAGGTCTCTCAGTGAGGGACTGATAACCTCTCTTAATTGTGAGAACAATCTACCTGGAAATGGTGGATGCCGAGATAATGGAGCCCTTAATAGCTAGGAGTAGACGCATCCTACCGTTTCTTCTCCCTTTTGATGCGGCCAAATAGAACCGTAACACTCTAACTGGGCGGAGAAGTCTATCTCGATCATCCCCAACACAGATACTGCTTAGACTGGGGATCTCTATAGGGAGTGTGCTACCGTCGGAACTGGTTGATAGCCAAAAAAAACCCCCCAAAAAACCCCTGGTTAACAAAGGAGAGAAACATACTCATAACTGCCGTTGAAACGTTAACAGCTTTTTTCTACAGACAAAGAATGAAGCTCACTCCTTCCTCTCGCAGACACTAAGGAGAGCAGGAAAACAGTTTTATTGGTAAGGTTCTCGAAGGAAGCTTCACACAGTGGTTCAAAAGAGGATTTTGACCAAGCCTACAACACGTACGAGAGGTTTCATCTACGCATTAATGAGTGAGATACCGGTCTGTGCAGCTAAAAATACCTATTAAGATCAGAAAGATGAGGGTTCAAACGAATGGCCAGACCCTTAGAAAACTTGAGTGTGTTGAACAGGGCTGCCCTAATCTAAATAGTAGAACTGAATATTATCTGTTTTCAAACAGAAAGAGAAGAATGAGTGCCACTGCGCTTAGAGAGGCGCAGCTATGATTAATGCGTTCCTACTGCACCAACCACAAAAGATTCTCAACTTGCATCATAGACATTGGACGTAGAGCGTCTCCTGGTCTGGACGATGCAGTTATCAACCTTGATCGAAAACTTGTCGATCGCTTGAGATGAGTGAAGGGGGAGTATATGTGGGCTGTTGTGGAGAAAAGATCACCTGTGCTGCGATGGCAGGTCCCTCCTCCTAGGTAATGTCCTGCGTTGGTCAACCAACAGGTCGAGTAGATCGCTGAACCACGATCGTTGGGGCCACAGAGGGGCTATCATAATGAGATAAGCTGTGGAGTTCCTGACTTTGTGGAACACTTGTAGAATTATTCTGAAAGATGCGAAGGTTGAAGCAAACAGACGATCCCACCTTAGACTGAAGGCATCCACTGCACAGGCAATCTGATCTGGCACTGGGAAGACATAAAAGGGGAGCTTGTTATTCATTCTCGTCGCGAACAAGTCCACCAAGGGTCTCTCCCACAGTCCAAACAGGGACTCTGCTACGGATTGGTGCAAAGATCATTCCGTGATGACTACTTTACCTCTCCTGGACAGACTGTTCGCCAGAATATTATTCTTACCCGGAATATGTTGAATACGGAGGATAATCCCCTATGAGGCTGCCCAGCGAAGAAGGTTCCAAACCTCCACGTAAAGAGTCGCCTGAGGTACGTTACTACCAACTCAGGTTGGCGGCAACTACTCCAATCACCCTGGCAAACGCTATAGGATCGGTGACAGGCAAAATTGGAGGTGTTTCCCGTGAGGAGGAAAAATTGGGATGTGCTGGTACGCATCCGCTGGGCCTATGGCGTTCCTGACTGAGGCTGTAGTCTCCATCTTGAATGATTCTGCCTGAAAAAAACTGTGTAGGGTGGAAAGATTGATGATAAGCCGAAACTTTCTGACCTTTTTGGAGACCAGGAAAATCCAAGGAGAGTAGAAAACCCGAGACTGGTAGTTTGCCACCCTCTCTGCTGCGCATTTATGCAGACTTGTGAAAAAGAATGGGGCTCCTTGCAAGAGGAGGATACTACCGAAAACAAAGCCGGTACCCTTCCTTTAGCACAGAAAGGACCCACGTGTCTTTCGTTATGCCCGACCAAACATCTGATGAAAAGCGGGCTAATCGAGCACCCACGGGGGTCCCGGGAAGATGGATGTACCACAGGAGAGGGTTCGAGTTTCTACGGCCTCCCGTGTTCCCTTTGGAAAGGGGGAGGCGTCCACATGCTTCCTCCCTGGACATTCTGGCCGTCTCGTCTAACTAAAGACGGGCGAGAGGGAGGCTTGAATTGGTGTTGCTGCCTGGACTGACTGATGAGTCTGCATCCTTTAAAAGAACTTTAAGGAAGGCCTCGAGGGGCGGTCAGGACGAGGAAGCTTCCTGACCGGTTTTGACGGGCTATTAGCGGCTGCGAGGATTGGTGCTGTTGGTCCTACAGGTCCTTAGATGCCACGGATGGAATGAGACCTCCGAAGAGGGTCTCCGCCTCTAACGGAGCATCCCTAAAAAGGTTCTTATTGTGATCCAGTAAGACCTTCGACGTGTCCAGAGCAACGTCCATGCAGAAGTGCAGTAGCTCCGCTGATATCTCCATGGACATTGACAAAGCATGCCTTTGAGTTCTGGCAACCGCCTCAAGTAAGCGTGCAGCGTGGAGAGGCAAAGATTCCTCCTTCAGACGACTTTAGGAGGCTGCCGAAAAAAGATCAGCATGCTAGGTTATGGTTACTAGCGTATGAATTTTAAGCTCCATAGCCACCAGCGTCTTGATTGGAAGGCAAGCCAGGTCCCCATCGAAATACCGACTTGTGACGCCCTATAATGGGGGAGGGTGGCTTAAGAGGCCAAGCAGGAGAGTGAACCCTGTAGCTGGTTGCTGAAACCAACGGTCGCAGCGTAGAGGGGGAAACAGACCACCATTTATGTTGCCTGGCGAATTCATGGCCTCTTGAAAACCTTTATGAAAGCGCTCCCTCACCATGGTCGAATGAGGGAGTAAAAGGTGATCTGGTTGTGAAGCAGCCCCCAACTGGAGAAGATTTTCTTTTCCTCCACGCCTGAACGGATACATATGGGGGGGGGGAGGCGGTAAAACTTCGTTTACTGTTTTTATGAAAAGACCAGACCTCTTCCTCCACCTCCGTCTGTACCGGCAGGTAGGAGGTGGAAGGGGACCCACAGGGAGGAGGAGGGACCATCTTGGCCTGTTCCAGTCGTCTTGCTCCCCATCTTGAGGGAAGACGAGACTTCCCGCCCAGTGTCTCTCTGGTGAAAGGGAGACTTGGGGTGGGTAGGGGTATTCCCATCAGGCAGCTCCTCATGGAGAGTGGTGAGACTACCCCTACTAACAGGCTTTTCGGGAGGATGTGAAACGCTTTCCATCCCTACCATAGGCGTATCCACGTCCCACAAATGCTCACTGGGAGTAGCGGGACTGCTCTTACTGGCAGACTTTTCCAGAGGACGGGAACGCATTTCGTTCCTCCTAGATTGTCTAGTTGGAAATTACCCCCCCCCCCTTCTTGTTTGCTCCATATGAGCAGAAGATGCAAGTCCGTGATTTGCCACATCTTAACTGCTATGAGGCTAAGGCATGGGCATCCACGGTGCCTTTAATGGGAAGGAAGATTCGCTACCATACTCGCCTGGGATCGAGGAGTATAACGGGAAGAAGGGCGTTTCTTCGTCCCTTTATAGGTGGGCCGACTCTTAGCCAGGTCCCAGACATCATAGGACCATAAACAACAGAACGGACAACCGTCCTTTCCTATGCACTTTTGTACATGACAAACATGTGGGGTGAGAATCCCAACGGGCCTTTTGTACCCACATTTTCCCACATTTTGTGACATTTCTGAAAAGAAAATATGTATTGCCGAAGCTAATACTCCTGAAACAGAAAATATTATGCAAATATTTTAGTTTCAAAACTCTACTGCCGAAGCAGCGAAATATAGTTATTTTAACACAACAGTTAAAATCATACTGCCTAATTGGTAGCAGAGCAATACAATAATTGATGCAACAATCAAAACGTAACTGCTTAAGTGAGTACTTTTGACAAAGCAGTGCTATAAATTTATTTCAAATGCAGTAATTGAGCGTACTGCCTATATCAAGTACTTTTAATTGGTATTCAATTCCCAGAATTGAAGAACAAAACAATCAAGAGCACAGCCTACAAGTAATATTAATTATTAAATTTCCACAATGGTGAACAAAGGGAATTAAAATTCTGAAACAACAAAAGGGTAGTGATACTTACCCTATGCAAAGAAAATAAACGAGTACCGCCAAAGCAAGTACTAAATAAAAATCCAGAATTACCACGTCAGAGGAATTACTTACCCTAAAACCGGGTAAGGGAAAGGAGAAGAATGGTGAAATGCACCGCTAGGCGACACAGCACAATAAGGTCCCCTAATCTATTAAGAGAGCTGATTTTGCAATCAAATAATGCAAGGAATGAGGGGATAATCATTCAATTAAAAGGGAAAATTTTGAACAATTTTCCGAAACACGAATCTGAACACAAAACGAAGGCAATTTCCCAAGAGTGATTTGCAAACGATTTAGCATTACAAGCATCAGAGAAAAGAGGAAGACTATCCCGCATGAGCCAATGACGTGGTAGTCAGACTGGTTCTGGGTTCTCTCTGTTCTAGATTTCTAGAACGTTCTATATTATGGGAGGCTGGAATTATGAACTCGGACTAGGGGACTTAGCGTCCCTGAAGGTAAGCAAGGCAATAGTAACAGCTATTTTGTTACTGCTTTTAAAGTGAATGTCTTTTTCATTCACTTTACGTATGCTTATATTTTACACAGGTTATTTTGGAACTTCCAATGACAGCAACAGATAAAGGGAGAAATTATTTTCTGTGAACTGGTATAAGATAGGTCATCAATAGGTAGTGCTGATTTTATAATATTAGAAAATGATGTTCTTATATTAGAAAATCAGACATAATTTCAACTACCATCAAAGTACGGGCAAGAGATAACATCACCATTGAAACATGGAATGTCAGGACATTAAGACCAGCAGGGAAACTCTAGGAGCTAACTCATGAGATGGGAAGATACCAATGGCACATCCTTGGACTCTGCGAGATGCGCTGGAAAAATTTCGGATAGAGATCAACAGATGACGGACACAGGATCTACTTCAGTGGGCATGAGAACAAGCATGAACATGAAGTCGGGTTTATGGTACACAAGGACATTGTGAGTGCAGTCATGGGTTGTCGACCAGTGTCTAACAGAATGATTACAATCCGCGTGAGGGCATCTCCCTATAACATCACTATCATAGAGGTCTATGCCCCAACATCTGACCATGATGACGAGGAACTGGATGAGTTCTACGACCAGCTTCAAACTCTCATAGACCAGACACCCAAAAAGGATATTCTGGTTATTCAAGGAGACTGGAATGCTAAGGTAGGAGAAGACGCACAAGCAGACTGGCGAGAAGTCTGTGGTCCATACTGTAATAAGCAGACCAGTGAGAGAGGACAAAAGCTCCTGGACTTCGCAACATACAATAACCTAGTGCTAATGAACACCCTTGGCCCCACAAACTATCCAGAAGATGGACTTGGCACAGTCCAGACGGAAAACATCACAACCAGATTGACTACATCTTGGTGAGAAAGCGCTTCCGGTCTAGCGTAAACATTGCCAGAACATGTAGCTTCCCAGGAGCTGATATAGGAAGCGACCATGACTTGCTGATGATGACTATCAAACTTCGTCTGAGAAAGACCAATAAGCCAAGACAAGTTAGGATCAGGTTCGACCTTGAAAAACTTAAAGATCCAAGCGTGGCACAAGCATTTAAAGCATCAATAGGCGGCAAATTTGCACCACTCACAATTCTGGGACACGAAGAAATAAACCTAGACTCTTTGATCATCACCTTCAACAAGGCAGTAATAGACACAACCAGAGAGATCCTTGGCAAGCATCGTATAATAAAGAAGCCTTGGGTCACAGCAGATATCCTCGACCTCTGCGATGTGAGGAGAAAACTGAAGAGTAAGCGTGGAGACCATGAAGGAGCAAACAAATACAATGAGATTAACAACAGGATTAAGAAGAGCATAAGAAAGCAAAAGAAAGCTGGTTAGAGGACCAATGCAAGGAAGTCGAGAAAAGCCTGAACCAGAATGACAGTAAAAGGGCATACCAGTTGGTGAAAGACCTGACAACAGAGAAACAGGGGAGATCTGATACGATTCAGGACAGGGCTGGTAAGAGTCTGACAGAAAACCAAGACATTCTTAACAGATTGACGGAATACTGCTCGGAGCTTTACAACCAGGAGACTTCTGGAGACCAAGCTGTACTAAACGGAACTGACCACAACAAAAACTGACCACCCGATCCTCAGGGACGAAGTAGAGGCTGCAGTAAAGGCACTAAAGAAGGGGAAGTCAGCTGGGTAGACAATATACCAGCAGAACTTGTTCAAGCAGGAGGAACTTCGATTATAGATGTCCACACAACAATCTGCAACCAAATCTGGCAAACAGGAGAATGGCCCACCCCACGGACCCAATCTCTGATCGTGACTCTTCCTAAAAAAGGGAATCTACAGCTGTCCCAAAAACACCGAACAATCGGTCTCATCAGTCACCCAAACAAGGTTATGCTTAAGATCATCCTCAACAGACTGAAACCCCAAGCAGAGCACATCATTGCGGAAGAACAGGCAGGTTTCAGAGCAGGACGTAGCACTACAGAACAGATCTTCAATCTTAGAATCCTCTGTGAAAAAATATCTCCAGCATCAACAGAACCTCTATCATGTCTTTATTGATTTCAAGAAGGCTTTCGACAAGGTATGGCATGCAGCCTTGTGGGTTACCATGCGGATATACAACATAAACGCAAAACTAATCCGCACTATAGAAACCCTGTATGACACGGCGACTAGTACAGTTCTCGTCAATGGCAACATAGGAGACTGGTTCAGAACCACAGTCGGAGTAAGACAGGGGTGCCTTCTCTCACCCACTCGCTTCAACATCTACCTGGAAAGGATCATGTCCGACGCCTTGGAAGACCACGAGTGCAGTGTCAGTATTGGAGGCAGAACAATCACCAACCTGCGTTTCGCTGATGATATCGATGGCTTAGCAGGAGATGAAGAAGAAATGGAAACCTTAGTGAACTGTCTCAATCAAGCATCACTAAGATATGGGATGGAGATCAACGCTGAAAAGACAAACCTAATGACAAACAACCCGAGTGGCATCCAAAAGGAAATAAGAGTGAATGGACAGAAGCTGGGCACAGTAACAAGCTTCAAGTACCTAGGTGCGATCGCCTCTGATGAAGGCTCAAAACCTGAGGTTCTTTCCAGGATTGCGCAGACAACAGCTGCTCTGGCTAGGCTGAAGCCTATTTGGAAAGACAGCAACATCACGCTTGGGTCCAAGATCAAGCTTATGCGCTTCCTCGTCATGTCCATATTCCTATATGCCTGTGAGACATGGACCCTAACAACAGAATTAGAGAGAAGAATCCATGCCTTAGAGATGAGATGTTATCGAAGGATCCTGAAAATCTCATACTTAGACCACGTCTCTAATGCGGAGGTGCGCACTAAAATCCAAGGTGCAATTGGACCTTATGAAGATCTGCTCACCATTGTAAAGAAACGCAAACTAAGATGGTATGGTCACGTCTCACGCTCAACTGGCCTGTCAAAGACAATCCTACAGGGCACAGTGAGAGGAAAGAGAAAATGAGGCAGACAGAAGAAGAGATGGAAAGACAATATCAAAGAGTGGACAGGCATGGACTTTGCAAAGTCCCAAAGAGCAGTGGAGAACAGGGCAAAATGGAGAGAGATTGTCGCAAAGTCATCAGTGGCGCCCCTATGACCAGAAAGGTTACGGGAGAAATGAAAAAAAAAAGGAATTTTCTAATGTGGAGTGGTCGTTAATGGAAATGGCCCACCGATGTGTCATATGTCAAGCACAATACAAACATCGCCATTTTCTGCAGTGACATACAAATATTATACATATTGATTTAAAAGTATGTTTTGTAATTCAAAAATTAGCTATTTTTGTTTTTAAAACAAAACAGGATACAAATTAATTTTAAATATCTAATAAATAATTCGAGAGGGTTGTCTAGCTACTTCTGTTTTTACCCCCGGTTTTACTTAAAAACTTGTTTTGGTTTTTAGTTCAACCGCTACTTAAATCGAATCCCGACTACATTAAACAATAATGTCATTTAAATCCCGGCTGCATTAAATATTAATGTTATTCGAATATAGTGTTCAGGATGCAAACATGAGGTTATGATATTACGGCCTACTATAAACCGAGGTGCTAATGTCACATGACGCAAAAGCGGCTACGTCGCCTGCACCGGCGGCAAGGGGCTATATAAACCTGTAAAGACAAGCAGTGGCGTCGCGATGAGGGGGGATTCTGGGAGGGAAAATTGCCCCCAGGCACCGGGCGAGGGGGGGCACCGTCAGGAGCTTTTTTTAAAGCTGTAACTAGGGCGTAGATGGGGGGGGGGGAGGGGGTTAAGGTTGGCAAATGACATAAACACTGTTCCCTGTGGCAAAGTAGGGGCGCCACTAAAGAGCATTGCCCACGGGCGCCTCGAACCCTCGCGCCTCAACTACCGACAAGACACCGTGATCATTTGAACCAATGAATCAACAATAACTTTTACCTCTGATGAGTTACAAGGATAACGAAACTGGTAAGAGACCGGGTGTGAATAGACCGCGCCAGCAGATGGGAGTGAACGCCTCCACATTCTTTCAGGCAAAATCTTCTTAACTAGTTTTTACTTAATCGGAAGTGAAGGCTACCCTCTGCGGGATACCCAAATATTCCGAGAGCATACTGGGCTTCTCTATAAAGTCTCTGTGGGAGTGCATCAGCACTTCTCTTTAACTTTTCCACTAAAAACAGTCATTCGAAGAGATGTCACTAATAACTGGACGATCAAGTTAGCGAACCCCAAATCTAAGCGTCTGCTGCTTTCTAACACTAGTCCCCTTTATAAAAAGACACTATGAAAATCCTATTACAGTATGTCAAGTTACAAAAGATAGTTGACTACTTCCAACAGTACAGCCTCAAAAAGTTTTAAGATCAGTTTGCATCCAAGGTTTACAAATTGTCCAGATTTTGAGCCCTCGTGGAACAATATCTTATGTGTAAGCTGGAAGAAAATAACTAACCAGCCTGACCTTTACCCACACACTCAAACGAGTAGATAAGTATGAAACGACCTTTCAAAAAGCCAGAAAAACTCTAAGTTTCACAGGTAAATCATTCGCAAATAAAGCTACCATATTTTTTAAAATGTCTATTTGCACTAAAAGTAATAACGAATCATGGTAAATATTCAAAAATGTCTTTTGTTAACAAAAATGGAATCTTATTATTTTTAACATATTTTATCTCATTTAAAAATGATGCAGAAAAGAGGAAAAGAAAAAGAATAACATGCCAACAATACGAACATTTCTATTTCTTATATATTGATTTTAATAAAAGTGGAATCAACATTCAGTATTTTTCCAATACTAGTATTATCAGTTTAAAACGTGTTTGTACCGTCTTTGCCCGTATTTGCGTGTCTTTGCCCGTATTTGCGTGTCTTTGCCCGTCTTTGCAGTGTTTAGTAGGACTGCACAGTACTAATTATATGGAATAATGGGAACCAGTCTAGAAATGGGTGAAGATAGAATTGAGTATATGAGTTTGGAGGGTCATGATTGGTTGATAACAAAAAGTAACATTTTAGTAACAAGAATTTGTTGAGACTTTATCCTATTTGTAACTGAAACAAAAACAAAAATGTTCTATTGACAGCTTATCACATTTGTAACTGAACAACAAAGTAAAATTATATATATATATATATATATATATATATATATATATATAGAGAGAGAGAGAGAGAGAGAGAGAGAGAGAGAGAGAGAGAGAGAGAGAGAGAGAGAGAGAGAGAGAGACAATGTTCGATATTGATGGAATTTCAGTTCCTTTACAGACTTTACTTTGGAAACTCATTACTAAAATAAGCACCCGATTCTTTAAGTGTGGAATTGAAAACACGTGCTTCAAATACATTTAGATCAAATAATGCCGCGGCTCATATGGTTCTTTCAACAGAAGCTTACATCAAGGATGAGTCTATACTGAGAAAAATAAGTTTGATCATGAGTATTTAAAAATTTGAAGTTATTAAATTTTTTATAATATGGTGTTTCCATACGTTTACTATGGGACCGTGAGTCCTATAGTTGTTAAAGAAGCAAGAAAAGTGCAGTCCAAGTTACCAAACAGTTTGTGTCTCTTCTTATAATGCATCAGGGTCTCTATTACATGGTACTTTACCGGTATGTGTGTCGTGTTCATCCAGTTAGATGCTGTATTTAGAATAGCGGCCTGTTATTTAGGATATTACGCTTCGATAGTCGTCCTTTAGTAAACTAAGGAGAATTTACTCTGTAATAGTATGTATGCATTGTTATGAACATGTGCGAAAGTGTGGGGAAAAAACACACAAGTGAATCACACCCAGCTGCTCCATTGTTAGATATAGGATCCAATTAGTACCCCGTCGACGAAGGAGGTAGGGGTACTAATATTAGTACTATTTTTGTATCCCAGCAGCCATGCCACTAAACTCCAAAATCTCACTGGGACATGAATATATGCAATCGGAATGTCCTCACCTTTTTCCGTCACATGCTAGGAAACAACTTGGATATAAATAGTCGTCATTTTTAACTGTCCCCAAGCCCGTTTTACGTCATAATAGCTTCATGGATAATAGCAACATTAAACAATGGTTTGATGATATTGAAACTCAATGATTTCTTTAATTTTTTCATTGCAAGGTCGCAGGAAAAACATCAAACATTAAAAGTCCTAATATTTTATTGATGGTCAAAACGTAGCCGGGTGTTATTTTCAACACCTGCTGTAGCAGGATCGGATATTTTATAATTTTTGTAATAATATTCATTTTAATATTCCCATAATATTAAATAATTTGTTTATTTTAGTTCTAAAATTGTAATAAAAAGTCGAGAAAATTCTCATAGTAAACTCATTTATCGTAGCTAGCCATATAAAATGCATATTGGTGGAGGATGTTGTTGTAGTATACAAAGGTATTAAACCAGAAAATAATGATCACATCATAAATTAATGAATACAATTACTCTGCACTTCGAGCGATAAACAAATTGCCATAAACCCATTATTTGTAATAAAATATGAATTAGCTATGTATGCATGTGTAGGCCTATTTATGCTATCATTTCACTTCTTTGGAGTCATACAACGATATGCGTATTAGCAGTAATATGGGGCACCTCATCATCATCGATCTTTATTTCCTCTTTTCAGAGATAAGGATGCAAACAAAGGAAAAAGAAAAGAATATTGAATTAGTTATATACAATTAACAGAGGTGTACATGAGAGGAGTCTCTTAGAATCGCAGCTTCCCTGTGAGGATTCTTAAATGAGGACACTGGACTTATTAAATAATATAGTGCACTCTTGCGCAATCCTCCAATACTTAATTATTGTACACAACATCATTATTTTACAGAAAATAATATTTTGTATGTAATGTCAAAACAATAGCATGCATCAAGACATGCTTATCAAGATTTCTACGATCACATGTCTTTCAAATCTTGATAATTTGAAAATCGATCTTATTACTATGAAAAGAATCCATGAATTACAGTTGCAGAGAACACTGAGGCAGACATTATACAATTTCTTAGTATGTCGGGCTCGTCTGAGCCGATACCGTTGGGAAATTCCCTACTCAGGAGATGTTGAATAAATTCTTCATCTGATATATTATGAAGGAACACGCAAAGACGAATGTCAAAGTTATTTATAATATGTGTCCAAAATATGTCTCGTTGTCGCACAGTGTTCTGACAGCAAGTAAATGCATGGATTATTACATCTGTGTAAGAATAACTGCAGTGTTTATAAACTTGCAGAGTATTATTTCGAACAGTTATCAGAACATTTGCAAGGGATGTAATTATCTGTTACTCTTTTGTTGTTTTTGGAGTTTGCCATAAAATTAAGGGTTTTATAGAAGTATGAATATTTGTGAATTTATTGTAGGAAATGTCAGTATGGAACAAGTTTGTAAAGCGCTCGTTTTCATATTTATGAGTAGCATGTTTTATAATTTGTTTCCATTGTATTTTTTCTGGAAATATTTTGTCTCTAACAAAAATTTAAAAAAATTAATAAATATTATATTTCTGCAAAATGCTTCATATATCTGGAATAAAGCCTTTCTGTTCTGTAACATCTTTTCTAGAAAGATATAGATATAGTCTGAATAAAAATAATCTTTTAGATGTAAAATTTTCTGGAAGGTGGCATAATTTACCAAGAAAGTTCAGTTTTCTTTTATCAATTTCTGATACAATTCTCTTTATCCCCAGTAAACTTTTGCTCATTCATGACCGCGTGGTTTGAAGAAAGCCTTGCAGAATTTTGGTACAATTATGCTGAAATACATCTAGCTTTCTGAAGTCTTTGAATCTGATATTCGACCAAACTTCACAACCAGAAAAGGCTCATAGTATCACAATTTTTTTTTGTACAAGCTGACGTAGGTAAGAGGATTGGGTCTAGCTTCATTTGTGCCAACCCCTACAAGAGAATAAAATGATTTTCTGCCTTTAGTACAAGCCCTGTCTAGTTTAGTCAAGCATTTCATATTGGAAAACATAGGAATTCTAACATGTTCGGTTTCATTTAAAATAGGTATAGTATGATTGCCTATTTTCCAGTTCAACTTCTCACATGTTGTTTGTCTATTCTGATTAAAAACTAATACACAGCTTTTACTAACTTTGAAGGTGAAGTTCCATGTTAGGGAGTATCTGTTACAGATATCAAGCATTACTCCATAGGTTTACATTTGGGGCGATATAGCGCCGTACGGGAATCCTAATGCAAAAAATTTCCTTGGCTCTATATCGCCCCCCCCCCATGACATGTAAACCTACGGGTCTAACTTTTTGAGTACCATCTAATACACCACTTAATGAGTACTGTCCAACACTCCACTTTTTGAGTACTATCCAACACGCCGTATGTAGCGACCAATACTTAGTGATCTACTATCCAACGCCCCACACTATACAATCGAACACCCACTTTTTGAATACTATCCAGTACCCCACTTTTTGAGTACTATCCAATACCCACTTTTTGATTACTATCCAATACCACATTTTTGAGTACTATCTAGCACCCATTTATTATTACTATTCAAAACGCCGTGTGTAGTGACCAATACCCCACACTTACTATCCAACACGCCATGTGTAATGACCAACATGCAGTGATCTACTATCAAAGACCCCACTTTTTGAGTACTATCTAACATACATTTTTGAGCACTATCCAACAGCTCACTTTTTGAGTACTATCCAACACCAAATTTGTGAGTACTATCAAGCACACATTGTTTAGTACTATCCAACACCTCACTTTTTGGGTACTATCCAACACCCATTTTTTTAGTACTATCCAACACCACACTTTTGGAGTACTATCTAACACCCACTTTTTGATTACTAATCAACACCCATTTTTGAGTACTATCCAAACCCATTTTTGGAGTACTATCCAACACCCCACTTTTTAAGTACTATCCAACACCCACTTTTTGAGTACTATCCAACATCCAACAGTGAGTCAGAAGGTAACCAATTTCCCAGGTATTCATTTTTCACAGGTAATGATAACTCATCAGTTCACACTTGACATTTTCCTTGCAAATATCTGTCAAGTAAGTCGATGAACGAGAAGTCTCCGTACTCTGTTGCAAGAGAGCTTCGATGCGTTTCGTTTCCAAAGAAGTAAATGGAGGTAAGGAATGGTCACTCAAGTTTTTATACCAATCTTTCAAGATCTTCTCTTCTGAGATGATGGTCCATACTCCTTCCAGATACTCTTCCAACTTTTCTTCTTGACTCCTCATCAAACATTTGTCTTGTTGTTTCTGACTAGGATGATTGATTTGACAACCATAGCAATGTTTTCTGGTGAGAAGTGCGATTGTTTCAGCCAAGTGACGAGCTAAACAGGAGACTAAATGTTGTTCTTGTTCAGGCCATACTGACATCATGACTGTATGTTCTTCTCCTTCACATGTGGTCTATGTTGTTGTTCTGGATAGAAAACACATTCTCTTCGCCTTTCTCCGTGGGTTCGTGTTCCATCTTTTTTTTAATAGTCTAGGATCACTTCTCTCAAAACTGTCGACTTCCAGAGTATTATCGAATTCTGCATATAAGATCACGTTCAAAGTGTTCACCAGAACCAGTGCAAACTGAAGTTCCACACGAATTTGGCTCTGGAAACGTCCTTCGTCGTTGCCTTGGTCTGGAGTGAAATCAAAGCCCCACAAAAATATCCTTATGCATAATTGTAGTACAAAATGATGTGGCTACTGTTGGTTCCTAAATGTCCTGTGCCTTCCAACAGAGTCAAGTAAGATCTCAAATGATTTTTCTGGGCAAAGTTAGATTAAAACAGTCTGGTACACAACGTCTGGCCATCTCGTGTGACTTCTATCTTGGACACGTTGAAATGAAAGGATTTTGATCGATAGCTCCGTTGAGGGTTGCATTACTGACGATGCCAATGAGCAAACGTTTAGGCAGTTGACCTTGGAAAACATGATCTTCGATCTTGGATTGGATTCCAGAGGCAATGGTTAAGTTTTTGACTTCCACTCGTCGTAGAGGATACTTGGTTGTCGTTCTACTCAGTTTAACTGATGTCGTTTCCCACTTTAGGTAAAACTTCCACACGTCGCACGTAAAGTCTGGCTTCTTCGATGTTCTTTTTGTACTCGTTAGCATTGGACATCAAATGGAAGACGGAACTACTTCGATTCAGTCTCAGACGTACATCCACCCCAGTCAACAAATACTTGTTTTGCAACCACATGTTCTAGTGTAACGATCCATCATTTTGAAAGTATGTCTTTGCTTGATTTTCTTTTGGTGGTAGTTAAATCCAGCATTGTGAGGATCATCATCTGCAGTCAACTCTGTGTCGTTGAACTTGTCCAAAGTGTTTGGTTTCCACACCACTAAAGCATACAGATATGTGTTATTGGCTTCTTTTACGGTCGGTAAGGGTATGTATCCATGCTGCTGCTGACTAGTTTGTTATTCAAGTACAAATCCACTTCGCTAAACAACGAATGCATGAAATTGTTGACGGGAACTACTTTGGCATGGGCGTATCGATTGGTCCTGTCCGTTCTGACAACATTTACTTTCAGTTACAAGTAACTGTTATTCAGATCGATATACTCTTCGGTTTGTCCTTTGATTTCGGAGGACCCGGGTGGCCGAGTGGTCTAAGGCGGTCGCCTTTACCGATCACTGCCATCTCACCTCTGTCCGCGTGGGTTCGAGCCTCGGGCTCGGCCAATGTGGATATGTGAGAAAGCTTGCCAGTAGCTTCCCATGGGTCGGTGGTTCTTCCCGGGGTTTTCCCGAGTTCTTCCTCCACCAGATAAAACTGACCGCCATGTATAGCCTATCATTGCTGAAAAATGACGTTAAACCCACAACAACAACAACTTTGATTTCGAATTCGATTGGTGCGATAGGTGCTGAAGTGGTCAAAGACAAAACATGATGAAATTCTACCAATTGGGATTCTTGCATCGTCATCATCGTCGGTAGCATGGCAAACAGATCGAGTTCTGACTTTGAACATTCGCAAGATTCTCAGTGCATCATTTTTCTTTTATTTTTTAGTAATCAAAAACATCAAATTCTTTGACAGCTGTTCTTCTTTTCTTATTCTTTTTCTGGACAGTGTGTCTATGAGGTCTGAAGAGTGTTCAATGTCTCTGTCTGCCTTGTCCTTGCTGTGGCGTATAGGAGGACTCAATGCCTTCGCCAGGAGTGTGAAGTGAATTTATAGGGGTGTCTCAGTGACTCAGGAGTTCTTTTTCTGTTTGAATCAACACATTTTTCTGCTTTCATTAAGGCTTGTTTGGGACTTTGTTGGTCGATGAGTAAGTTTTGGAAAAATTCTTTTCCTTGCGTCAAAGTTGCATCTTTTAAAGCATGCAATCTTCGAGTCACGATCGGTAGATGGGTGCCACAGTGCGAAAAGCTGATTTTAACATATCTCCTAAACCACGCCCTCGTTGTCAAACTACTCCTCGGTACACAGGATGCATCTGTTAGAACCCACTGGAGGATCGTTTTCGAAAATGTAGTTGCACGGTGACTGTTCCTTTCGAGAATACAATATGTTGTCCAAGATCTCCTTTCATACTAATATTGACACTGTCAAAATACGATTTGCTGACAGGAAGATAATGTGGATGTACAAAACATTCTCGGTGAACGTGAAACGTGTTTCCTCCTTTATTGTAAGCACCTATGGCAGAATCCACTTTGAAAGGAATGAGTCTCAGCAACGGAACAGCTGTGTTTCCATTGACAAAATCAGACTACAGAATCATCAAATTCAGTCATTCGTTTAATTCGATAGCGTGTTTAAAATACTTGTAGAATCGATCGTTCATGTGAATGTCTTTTGACTGTTGTGCTATGTTTGTGTTCTCACTCAGAATAGCAAACAAACTGGGAGAAAATCTGATAGACAGCGTTTTGCCGTCGTTTTAAGACGATGAGCAATTTTATGGTAGTCGATCAGTACACTTCGGCGCACTTTCTCAAGTGCTTTACCCAACTAAGGGTTGAAATAGATGAAATCGTTTTGACGAGATGTTGAGCACTGAAATAAAATCCTGCAGGAATTCTCATGGAAAAGATATTCAACTGGCGATTCGCGGGTGGTGGCGTACATGACAGGATAATTCTTGTCCAAGTGTTCTTGAACTTGTTAGCTGAATATTTCTACGAGGAAAGTGGTTTGATCTCCTACCACATTCTTGACTTGAGTGGGATAAATGATTTCTACCAAAGCTACATCCCCAATGAACTTCGTAATTCAACTGCATGGCTTGAGATAATTTGGCAGTGAAATATCATAATGTATTGTTGGGAAACACACAGTGCGGCGCGAGAGGGGTAACAATTGCCCCCGGGCGCCAGACGAAGGGGGGACACCGTCGGGAGCTTTTTTTGTAGCTAAAATTGTCATAATATTTCACCTCATCTTAGTGTAACGCGGGCAATTCTTCACAAAACCTATATTTAGGAGGGGGGGGAGGAGGGAGGTTGGCAATTGACATAAAAACTGTAGGGGCGCCACTAAAGAACATTGCCCACGGACGCCTCGGTAAGGGCACCACTAAAGAACATTGCCCCCGGACGTCTCGAACCCTCGCGCTGCCACTGGAAACACATCCATACAACTGTCACTTGGCAATGTTAAATAAAATTGGTTACTCATAGTTCAAAGGTTGTGGTCTCCGAGGAGTCACTCGATGTCAATGGATGAATTTCCAAGGAGGGTTCCTGAGGATGACTGATGTGATTGAAAGAGTTAAGACTGACGTTAGTCAGCTACCGTTGTTGTTACTGTCGGTATATTTCAACGAGAGACTCTGAAGAAGATAACCAATACAAGTGCTGAGCAAAATAGTCCACAATTATTTATCTCCAAGGACACAATGCACAACAAAGTTTTTGGTATAAAAAGACGCTTTTATTTTTGGAGACACATTCTACACACCACACCCGCACTGGTTGTTTTTATAGTTCTTTAAGAGATGAGTGTTTGGTTTTGGGGTTTAACGTCATGTTTCAGCACATGATAGGCTATACATAGTGGCCAGTATATTTAGTGGAGGAAGAATTCATGAAGACACTGGGAAGAATCACCGACCAACGGGAAACTGCTGACAAGCTGACACCCATACCCATGTAGGCCGAGCCGAGACTCGAACCAACGAGGACTGAGGTGAGATGTTAGTGATCTGTAAAGGCGAGCGCCTTAGACCACTCGGTCATCCAGGGACCCTCTTGAAGAGATAAACTCTGAGAAGGAGATGCGGCTGTGTTTAACGCACTCGTCCTGTGACACAAAGCAATTCTGTCGTCCAATTGGGTAAATAACCTTTGTCAAAAGTGGTTTTTGTTTTTCCAAAGCGAATCCAATCTCCGGTGTTTAACACTTCTTTCTTTCCTATGGTATTTGACATTCCACAGAATCGATCAAACACAATCATTTCGTTATGAGATGTCACTTCGTCTCATCCGATGCTACGATGGTACGATTGATTGTAAGCTTGACTAGACGTGGTAACACGTCGATGTATTTGAGAGTATGTTGATGTGTAAAATATTTCCACATACAGTATACGTTCTTCCAAAGTTGTTTGAAAACGTTCCACGACACTAACTTTCGTTTCGGGATTTTCAGGGGTGAATAAATGAATGTCTTTTTTAAAAGCTCGGTTAAGAAATTCGGTGCCTTTTTCTGTTTGCCATCGTAGAGGATGTCGTCCACTTTGTTTCAAGACAAGTTTTAAAGCTCGCACTAAGACTGAACTTGTTTTAGAAGTCAAAGGAACTAACCAAGCTGAAAACAACTAAATGACACAAAACAAATATTTGTACCCTCGATTGTATGACGCCAAATGAGAGACATCCACTAAATCCGCTTACCATTGGTGGTCGATTCCAGTTACTTTCGTTTGACATTTGGAACATTGTCGTCGGATGGGTTTGTGTAACGTGTACGCAGATTGTTTTAGTAACAACTGTCGTACATCTTGCAGACGTAAACTTCTGAGTTTGGTTTTAGCTGCACGATATAATTTTTTAATTCCTTCGTAGCCAGTGGCGTGAGTTGGATTGTAGTAAATGCTGGCTAAAGGTGTATCCATGTCTTTGCTGCTCCTTAATAAGTCACCTTCTTTTCTATACTACTCTTAGGTTGTTAGTGTGGTATTTTGGATTGCGATGCTTAACGTGTCCGACGAGCAATAGCAGTAAAAGTACTCATCGGTTCTTTGGTCAATTTGTTCTTGATTTCTTTTTCACTTCTGTCTACCTTTCTTTCTTTCTTTTGTTTTTCTTCTGCTGAAGAGGGTGTCTACATGGTATATTGGACCCAAGCTTTCATTTCTTCTCGTCTGGGAGTAGGGGAAGGTGTCAATAAGGTTGTCGTACTAGAAGGAGGAAAGAGTTCGAAACACTTCTCTTGTTTCTCCCTGTGGCTGTTTCTGTCATCGTCTTTGTTGCTTTTTGTTTTTCTTCGCTTTTCATAACATTCTAGAAATCTCTCAGAGTAGGTTTAGCTGTTTCTTTTAAAGCTTTCTTGTAGCAACAATTGTCCTTACCGTTGCGATATTTCTGTTTCTGACAAATCTGTTCGATCCATCAACGATTGTAATTGTTGTCGAAAGTGTGACATTTCGTTGAGATCAGAATTAGGAGGTAAATGTGGTATACGTTGTTCGTACCGAAGATGGAGTTCTATTGAAAGTTTGTAAGGAACTAAAGTGAATTTTCGTCCTTCCATAATATCCAAGGGTACAAGATTGATGTCTTTCCATAAAAGTGAGCCCTTTTCATCTTTTTCTTCATCATCTCATCAATATTCTTAAAAGAGGTCCAGCAATCGATCCCAACAAAGGAGCAGCCAGTTTTAACAACGATCCTTTCAGCATAGGTAGAAATCGTCCTCTTTGAACGAGCACTTTTTTCTTTTGACTGATTGTCATTTTCTTTTTCACTATTTGGCGAAGAACGTGACTATGTCGTCCTAATAGCTGTTTCTGTATCTTGGTCAAAAGCACCGCTCCGTTCAAAACGTTCAAACAACATTCACACACGGCATCGATAATTTCTTTAGGTGTTTTTTGAATGATTTGTTTTCGCATAAGAGCGTTGGATTGGGTAAGTACTGACAAAAACATTCCATGTTTAGCTAAACGAGGACGGAGTCCCTTTCTTCCTTTTTTGGAAGAAGGTTTCTTTGGACAATTGTGTGAACTTTGTGTCATCTTTGTTTCAGGAGGGAAAAACTTAAGCGAATCTTATCAAACACTTCTTTTATACTGGAATTCGTTTCCACTGATTGTCGGAACGTCGAATGAACTTGACTTTAGGTATTACTGGTGTTTTCAACGGACTAAATATTGCCAGTTCTTGTTTGGACATATCTGTAACACACCTGTTCTGTCTTGTACTTTTTCTTAGGAGATGCCACGTTTTTGGCTTCAGCGGCACAGGAGCTAGAGCAGTAGAAAACGTCGATAGAGTAGAAGTTTATTGAGAATTAAAATTAGGAAACACTGGTCTTAAATCAGGTTTGGCAGGCATCAGTATTAAATAAGGAGAAGTAGAAGAAGAAATGGAAGGATAGACGGTCACCGAACGTAGTTTTTTAGAGTAAGTGTGCGTTCTTGCAGCAGTATCTCTCTTTCTTGCATAAGACACTTACTTTTGGATTTTCTTCTTGTTGTTGTTAGAGTGAACTTGCTACACAGCTCTTCTTTTTGGTCTGTCTTTAAGATTGTTTGTCTTTTTTAGCTTCAGGATTAGGATCCCATTTTAAAAGTGAACAAATAATTACACTCCCTAAAGATCCACTTCCACCTGGTTTAAAAATGATTTGTTTTTTTGCTTTGAGTATCAATTCTTGGATCAGCCAGTTGTAACGAAGCTACTTTATGTTTCTAAAAAAAAAAAAAAAAAAGTTTCGTAACACTTATTTGAGACTATCTTCTAACAAATGTGAACGTACTTGTGCATTTGTTTTGCGACTGATGGCATACAGTGCACGAATAGATTTGGCAGGAGGATGAAATTGAAAAGAAGTCATGTTGAATACTGTTAGAAAGAAAAGAGGTGAACGGGTGGGTGGGTATTTTTTCTTTTACACAGACGAAAACGAGGAAGGTGACGTCTAAATGGCTGCACGTCATTCTTTACATCAATCGTGACACAAATTCGTACGAAATCTCAAATAATCAGGAGTCGTAGGTTTTAATTCGAGGAGTAAATATGCATGTGGCGATTGAGTGGAATCGTCATAAGCATAATTCAGCCAAGGTGTTCCTAACTGTTTGGCCAACACTTAAACTTGAGATTTATCTCTTAGACTTTTAAACAATACCACATAATGTACATTGAGATTGATGGTACAATGTGCTTTACTGTGTTGAAATACATATTTTAGTAATGTAAATAATACTACTATTACGATGATGTCCTTTTCCTGTAAACCAAAGTTTCATTTCTTCTTCGTCTCCTCCTTACATGTTATCGAAGATGACAATATATGTTTGACTAACTTTTCTCCTTGACTTTCAGTAACGTTTATGTCGATTGTCACTCTTTGTAACACCACACTATACGTTGTGGAGGATGATCAAACAAAAGTGATTTGTGTTCGATCACACGTTTGACAAATTTAGTTTTGCCCCAACCACTCGGTCAGCAATCAACATGTTAAGGGGATGGCGAAGATACAGTGCCTCCCAGCTTTTTCGATCTAATTTATCGTCAATCACTTTGAGAACGGAGGATGCAGCCATAACTTACAAGTTGTGTTTAGAAATCTGAGATTCCATCAACGACACCAGACATTTTATACATTTTATATATTTAATATGCCGTGGTGTAACAACAACAACAAATATGTACATTTCAAAAACACAGATTTCATGTTTTCCTTGCTTTCTTTGTTCCATCAGTCACACACGATGTCTTTGGTATAATCAGCTACCTCTTGTTTCCAAGCATGAAATCCAAGACTTTTCCAGTCACGTACATCCTTCCAGTCATAAATCTGTTGACGTATCCAACTTGATATACACACTTGTTGGTAAGCATGAAGAGTTGATAAAATACGATGAATGTCTTCCAAACACGGGGGTATACATGTCGTATTCATCAATATTCGCAAAACTTTTAAGACAATGAGTTTTTCGTGCAGAGATAAAGTTTTGGCTGTCATGTCTTTGCATGTACTGTTCATAAATTTGCCACAAAGAACCTGCTAGTAAACGAAATCAAAGAAAAGTACTCACTAACACACACACACACACACACACACCACACGTCGTCCAAAATTCAATGGAATCGTCTCGTTATGTGGAATGAGTTCTTTTAAAAGTGCTTGGTAATCCACTAAGTCTTGAACACTGTCATTGACTTCCTCCTACGGAATATGGTGTTACGCTGATGACAGAAGTCATTGCATAGTAAGTCTTATAATGTCTGCGCAGTTGATCAATATCTCACCATTTGAACATTTTCAAATTAATCAGTCTTCTTATAGCATTCAGATACCAATGATTAAAAAGTCTATGCCGTTTCGGTTTTTCTTCGCGTTTCACTTCAATCTTGACAAACTCTCTGTAAATGCGCTCATGCACTTCCAATTGTAGATTCTGGATTTACTCTTCTAAACTAGTCATTCATATGAATGTCTTTATTTTTGGGAAAGTCATACTTTTGTCAAACAGAATTGGCTGGTAATTCATTTCAAAACAAAATTCAGTCAGTAATTTACTCCTCACAACACACCACACATCGCGAAGAAGTCTCTTCTTGTGGCGATACTTCTTTCATTTTTTTTTTTGTTTTTGTTGTTGTTGTTGTAATCCTGTACGTCTTTGTCCTCTGGAACTCATTGTATTATTATAACCTTGTAGGCAGAAATCGTGACATCGAAACTCTTTTTAGTTGTGGTTAATTGATTAATGTCTGACCATTTTAACATTTTCAAAGTCATCATAACTCTTATATCATTCATAGCATTCACGTACCTATGGTTAAAACGTCTATGTCGTAAGAATGCAATTGTTATGGTTAAAACGTCTATGTCGTAAAGGATGTAATTGTTATGATTAAAACGTATATGTAGTAAGGATGCAATTGCTATGATTAAAACGTCTATGTCGTAAAGAATGCAATTGTTATGATTAAAACGTCTATGTCGTAAAGGATGTAATTGTTATGATTAAAACGTCTATGTCGTAAAGGATGTAATTGTTATGATTAAAACGTCTATGTCGTAAAGGATGGAATTGTTATGATTAAAACGTCTATGTCGTAAAGAATGCAATTGTTATGATTAAAACGTCTATGTCGTAAGAATGCAATTATTCATTGCGTTTCTGTTGAATCTGTGCAAACTCTCTGTAAATACGTTATCGCAGCTACAACGGTAAACTACGAATCCTCTTCAATTCTAAAATATCCACGTGGATTCATATTCTGGACCAACCAAACGAATGTAGCGACAGCACAAAGACCATATGGAATGTTATTAGTATGCTCTCCCTTTATACTCCCATTCGTGGAGTTTCACACAACTGAAACATAGTACTTGGTCTTCTTGACCCAAGTACACCAATCCTGATTTCGCTATTAAAGATTTGAGAGTGGGTACTGCCATAAATTTGGGCCATCTGCCATTGAACATGTGGAATCGACTGGTAAAATCTTCATAACCAGGCAAAGCCACGGGAAACAAGTATTCCTTATTTATTGGTACCAAGAATGACTTGTGAGTGTGTGGATGACGATCCAAGTGAACGACACGGATAACGCAGCAAGGATGTGCTGCATCACCCTTGTAGAATGGGCAGCATCACTGTGGTCGAAGGGTACAGCATCGCACTCAAGTTCATTGAACTTGGAGTCAGCAGTTGGTCCATCACATGGTTGCTGTGTCGAAATTAATTATTCTCTGTGAACGTTTGTACTCAAAATTGAATTTGGAGTCACTCGGTCCATCACTCTGTTGCTTTGTCGAAGTAATCATTCTCGGTGAATGTTTGTACTCAAAATGATCTTTCTGTCTTGGAACTCTCTTCTTTTTCTTACTGGAGCTCGGTATCCGTAAAGTAACATGTTGTGATCGGGAAGTCGCACTCATTTCTGGTAGACGATCTGATGTACTTTTTCCAAGGGTCGACTGAGAATTTCATGACTTGAAAAACGGACGATTTTGTGAGGATCTAACGTTTTCAAACGAAAGTCTTGATCTGGACCTGACTATAAAGCTTCGTTTAAGATGTAAAAGTTAACCACTTGACTGGAACGATAGTTCAGTGTCAGTCCTTTTTCTTTTGGTATGAAGTTATCTTTTTTTGTCTCGGTACTGGTAGTCGCAATGTTTAGGTCCACCACTGGCAAAACTCAAAAAAGTGCTATTGGGTGTTCATCGGTCCAAGCTCCTAAATGTACCTTTGAAAAGAGACTCTGAGAGCTCAAGGGGCACCTTAGAAGGAGAGAATATAGAAGGAGCTCCATCGAGGAGACTATTAGCAAAACTAGACTCCTCGATAGAGAAGCGCTCCTGAAATATAAAACCAAAAAATCCAACAACGCGCCCCCTTCGTCGTTACTTTCCACCCTTATGCCTCACACTTACAACAGATCATTCGAAAGCATTGGCACCAGATCGAATCCTCCGAAAGTCTGAAGGGCATATTTCAAGAAGTTACTATGGTTGCGTACTGTAGACTTAAAAATCTGAAGGACCATCTGGTACGTGCCAAGGTAACTTCAAACGAGAGCACAGATTCAGTCACATACTGCTGCAAAGACAAGCATTGCCTAATTTGCAAACATATGCCCGAGACCATTTCGTTCAGAAGTTCGACGACAGGAGTTAGCTTCACTATCGGGCGGAAGTTAGGATGTCGAACCAAAAATGTAAGCTATCTTCTAACATGCAAGATCTGCGTTACTCAATTTGTTGGTGAAACCGTTGATTTCAGAAAACGAATCAATAATCACAAAAGCCACATTCGTAACAAAATCAATGCGAAACTCGCCAACCACTACAACTTGACTGGGCATTCAGTCCAGTCCCTCTAGAATAAATGCTACCGATTGAATCTAACCTGGAATGGAGCGATAAAGAACACACACGTAAGGAACGATACTAGAAATTACAATTGAAAACTCACGGTGAGCTCGGTCTTAATGAAAAGTCTAACCTTCCCAATGCAATCTTATTAAAACTACAGCCAGGCATCAGTTTATCGGACGTACGCAATTTTTGCGAGAATATTTACTCAAGTAAATATTCCTTAACTCTCTACATATATTATTATTATTATTATTATTATTATTATTATTATTTTAACTTTTGTCCATTATCCCGCTGCACCATTCTCTTTACGTGTTTCCTTTAGTACCTCCATGTAAAACTTTACCAGGATATAAATTCTTTTTGTAGATGGCGTTCATTTTTTTGCCACGCATGGTTTCCGTCCTTTGTCTCCAGCCTGGAATTGGGTAAAAACATTCTGGTTCTCTGTGCGATTGGTACAATAGTCCTTTCTGTCTATGATGGGCTGAATGCAGCATGCAGTTTACCCGTTATAAGACCGTTTTTTAACATTTTTCTTCTTTCTTTCTTCTATTTTTGATCTCTTGTTTTTCGATTTTCCCTTGTCATTCAAACTTGTAGGAGTCAGGAATTTCTCTTAGCTTTTGTGTTTAGTGTTTGTTTTGTGGATGTAAGTTTTTTCTTCCTCTGACGAAGAGCTCGTTTAGTTCGAAACGCTAGGAAACAGTTTTGTATTTGCGCCGTTATCAAGTTCTCTCTCTCTCTCTCTCTCTCTCTCTCTCTCTCTATATATATATATATATATATATATATATATATATATATATATATATATATATATATGCACTGTGCGCGAAACAAGAGCCTGTAAATATGGGTTTATCATGATATTTTGTTTGCATATTTGTACATTTTACATTAGAATCAATTTCTGTATTTGAAGATATATAGATATATTGTCTGTAGTGAATCTCTCTTTCAAATGGAACTAAAAATAGTAAGTCATACATACATACATACATACATACATACATACATACATACATACATACATACATACATACATACATACATACATACATACATACATACATACATACATACATACACTCTTCAACATAGGGAACACTCCTCGCTAAGACAGTTAGGAAACATCCTTGCAATCATACATCAAGCATTAAATTCAGTTTAGCTCAGACCTTTCTTAAGAGACTGAAAGCAATTCCGTAAATCACGCAATAGGACCTAGAACGCCACCTAGCGTTTCGCACAAAACAATAGAAGGTGACAATCATATCGACAGTTTATATTCAGCTTGTAGAGCAGTAACAAAGGTCGTGAAGAAGAGATAGCAAAGATGAGAATAGGTGTTATCTTATTGTTATGCTGGACGGTGAGTTTTGGCTTCATTCTGGCAGACCAGGCAAACGACAATGAATCAAAGTAAGTGATTAGATAGATAGATAGATAGATAGATAGATAGATAGATAGATAGATAGATAGATAGATAGATAGATAGATAGATAGATAGATAGATAGATAGATAGATGGATGGATGGATGGATGGATGGATGGATGGATGGATGGATGGATGGACGGACGGACGGACGGACAGATGGATGGATAGTCTCTACTTAACCTAAATTTGCATATTCATCATATTCATCATATGCTTAGAATCGACACCTTGATGAACTATGGCTTTATTTTGGAGAAGGAAAGTGTCCCAGTGATCGAAATGGAAATGCATATGTTTACAATTGTAACGGTTTCATCCAAACCCAGCTATCTCTGTCATATTTTCAATCTCCTTAACAGTTAACGCACGCACTGGCCAACTTCTGATATTGAAATAATAATATTGCCAATACGGTTTCTGTGTTCTGTTTGTTGTTTTACGGCACGGCAACACAAATAGGTTATTTAGTGCCATGCCAATCGGAGAAAAAAGTGCCTTGCACAAGGACACACTATCGTAACAGACCTACGCTAATCTGATGGTAGGATTCGAATCGGCACCCTTTCTATTGCGAGTCCATCACGCTAACCTCTGAGCCACATCAGCTTCTTTCTACGTTAGTCGCCTCATAAGAGGACACATCCAAACGCTATATGTTCAGTTTTACTTCGATGTACATCTTTTGCATGGTGTTATATGAGTAATTATTTGTATAGCAAAGTCGATGTCAATATTTGTAATTTGGTAAAGCTGTAACGAGATTAATTTTTCAAAACATCTCAAGTGACATAGAATTTAATTTAAATAAATAAATAAAAATTTACAGAGTTCAAAATAGATGAGAATAACACAAATGCCACGATTTCATCTTTAGATCAAACTCACTTGTTACAACACTTCATGGTAATGTTTCCATTTGTGGTTAAGTTAAATAATTTAATTTAATGTTTAAAAAGAGAATATAGTACTGCAGTTTTCTAATTTTATGGGTTTACTACATTATTAATCTCAATATGAAAGAGTAGATAAACAAACGTCACATCAGATAACAATCATACCTTTTATTAAACATCCGATAACAATCATACCTTTTATTATACTTCAGATAACAATCATACCTTGTATTACACATCAGATAACAATCATACCTTGTATTACCCATCAGATAAGAATCATACCTATTATTACACATCAGATAAGAATCATACCTTGTATTACACATCAGATAACAATCATACCTTGTATTACACATCAGATAACAATCATACCTTGTATTACACATCAGATAACAATCATACCTATTATTACACATCCGATAACAATCATACGTTGTATTACACATCCGATAACAATCATACCTTGTATTACACATCTGATAACAATCATACCTTGTATTACACATCAGATAACAATCATACCTATTATTACACATCAGATAAGAATCATACCTTGTATTACACATCAGATAACAATCATACCTATTATTGCACATCAGATAACAATCATACCTATTATTACACATCCGATAACAATCATACCTTTTATTACACATCCAATAGCAATCATACCTTGTATTACACATCCGATAACAATCATACCTATTATTACACGTCAGATAACAATCATACCTTTTATTACACATCCGATAATGAAATTATTAGATTTGATGATCAGTCTGGTGCTAAGTAGTACAACGTTTTTTTTTTTGTTTTTTTTGAGATGTTGGGAACAAGAATCGTTGTCTTAAGGGATTTGCATAATTTATATTTTTAGAAAAGACTAATTCTCAGTTTTTTAAAAACTATTGCAAAGAAATAGCATTACTTTCACATGAATCTGTTTGCCGTAGAAAATGGTTATCACGAGCTTTCTTATCAAACTTGTCTGTGCATATTAAGGTCGACAAGATTAACGTTCTGTGAAACATTTGATGTTAGAACACAGTTTTATATGAGTCAAATTTCTCTTTTATGTCATTTTTATTTTTATTTTCTGACGTATAAAGTTACGGTTTATAATAATCCAGCGAAAATGCACCTGATCTTCACATAAAATTCACTTAATGTTGCCAACTGAGAGAAACTAACGGCACGTCTTGCAATGAAAATGGCTTTTCAAACTTTAATATTTTATATATTTAAAAATCAGTTTTAGAGACAGACTCCAGTACCATTTAACACTGTTTGTGCCACCAAAACTTGCTAGAAATGTTGAACGTCAGTATAGTTTTTCAAAAAATTATCATTTATATCTGACACTCTTAAATCACATAATGTCACAAGGATAATTATTTTCTTTATGTCTTTATGCAAGACGTGGGTTCGCTGCGTATCTCAATGAAGGCATGGACACGTTTGACAAAGTGTATTGGTCGAGTGGGTTCGCTGCATATGTAAGTGAAGGCATGGACACGTGTGGCAAAGTCTATTGGTCGAGTGGGTTCGCTGCATATCTCAGTGTGTGTGTGTGTGTGTGTGTGTGTGTGTGTGTGTGTGTGTGTGTGTGTGTGTGTGTGTGTGTGTGTGTGAAAGGCTGATACTGACCAACTTCCCTACTGTCATTTTCGGTATGGGTAAAATTATTAATTTGTTTACCCCAACCCCCTTTTGAAGTTGGATTACGCACGAGTGTTGTTTCCGTTGCGACCAATCTAACAGCAACAAAAAATAGACACGTAGTGTACCCATTTAAATACCATTTTTCAAATATTTCTTCTTTCTGTCTTCCATTATTTAACTCTTGTTCGTAGATACACCTATCATTCAAACATGTAGTAAGCCAGGTTTCTTCTTGGTTTTTGTGTTTATTGTTTATTTTGTGGATGTAAGATGTAAGAGTTGTTCTTTCCATGACGAAGAACTTGATCATTTCGAAACGTTGGGAAACTTTTATATTTGCGCCGTTATCAATGTGTGTGCATATATATATATATATATATATATATATATATATATATATATATATATATATATATATATATATATACATACATACTGGATTTTCTCTTTTCTCCTTCCCAAAATTTAATTTATTCATTCATTCGTTATTTCATTCATTTGTCCATTCATTCGCTCTTTATTTATTTCTCTCTCTCTTTTTTTTCTTTTATAAAAAAATGAGTTATTATTATTGGCAGAACTGATGGCGTCAAGCAAGAAGGCGGATCGGTATTTCAGAGGATATACCAGATGTGTGACATAAACAACGACCAAGTTGTGTTAGACAAGGAAAAGAAGTGTGTACGTAGGATCATGCGCCTTCTTTTCATCAAGTAGATTCCTAAACAGGTATATTGTTAAAGTTATACTTTCTTTTAATTGGTTATGCGTTTTCCCTTGCGTCTTTGAAAAAAAAAATCTGTATCTTTCATTCCTGACAATGTTCTGTACCTTTGATTTTGAAGTGTCGTCGTTTTAATGTTATACATGCAATTTTTTAAATTATTTTTTTTACAAATCATATAAAACTCCCGAGTCTTCTTTATGTCTCCCATTAGTTATTCATCTATTTACCTCATTTGTTGTATTCCATTGTTCCTTGAGCACGTTTAGTTTAAACAGTCTGATGAATTCGACCAGTTTGACCTTTACATGTAGTCAAAGTGGTAGCATCAGGAGGTGGATTAAAAATGGAGATACTCTCTAGACATTACGAGGGTGTTCCTTAGGGTACAATCACGAAATATCTAATACTTGATAATACATTACGTACACTTGCAGCCACTCTTCTTGTATAGGAGATTCATACTAACTTTCTCCCGATAAGGGTTGGGCTTCACCTATTGCAACAGGGCAGGAACTATCCCCACTGGATAATGGTAATGTACATTATCCCATTGTAGAAACAGACATTCAGAAATCTGCATAATTTTCATGTGCTCCATCAATATATTAATAATACCGTGTTTCACATTTTTGTTATAAAAAATGCGTCCCCTGATAGTGTAATGGTCATTGTATGCTGCGATTCTGATTTGGATAATTAAAGACCCTTCTCACATTATGTCATCGGCAGTCATATTGGTAGAAGGAGTACTAACTAATTTTACTGTTGATTTAATGTGGTGTACGGTAGTTAAAATACCGGCAAATTATTTGAATCTAAGAAAATATTACAAAACATGCATACATTTAGAAAGAACACAAAACAGGCCCTCAGCCAATATCTATATTTGTTCTTTATGTGATCATTTTGCTTCAGTATGTCTTTTTGGAAATAGTAAATTTTGGTCGTCCAATACAAGACAAATTGACAGAATTCCCACCATCCCGATAAAACGTGCAGAAAATTGTTTGCTAGTGACTTAAGGACTCACGGTACTAATTCAGCTCCCATATAATCATATGGAAACATAATGATATTACAAATTCAATAACTTTAAATTTCTGAATGCTCATGATCAAACCTATATTTATCAGTATATACATATCCTTGATCCAAGCTTATATATAGAGAAGACCAAATGAGCCGCGGCCTTTTTTTTTTTTTTTTTGTTGATCTACATATGTTTGAAATATGTGTTTTCAATTCCGCACCAAAGAATCAGGTGCTAATTTCAGCAATGAGTTTTGCAAACTGAAGTCTATAAAAGGGCTGAAATTCCATCAATAAAACATTGTCTCTTTGTTTTCAGTTACAATATTCTCTATACTAAAATTGTAATTTCATTATCAACCAATCCTGACCAGCCAAACCCACATATACTCTATTTTTTCTTCGCCCATTTCTGGACTGGTTCCCATTCTTCCATATAATTAGTACAGTGAGTCCTTAAGGAAGAAGGGTATTTAAGCTCATGTGTTAGTAATCTTGCCTATTGGTATAAGTATACAGTAGTCCTCTGTGTGATTATAGTACGTTATATCCACTTGTGTATTCACATGTGTGTCAAGCTCATTCGTTTGCTTATATATATATATATATATATATATATATATATATATATATATATATATATATATATATATATATATATATATATATATGTTATACTTATTTGTGTATTGATTTGTTTTTAAGCTAATTTGTATGCTCGTGAATTTTTCGTATGTTTTGTGTTTTAAATATACTACTATCTCCGATTTAGGCAATAAAGACCGAGTATGGCCTGTCCTTTTGACTTAGACCGAGTATGGCCTGTCCTTTTGACTTAGACCGAGTATGGCCTGTCCTTTTGATTTAGACCGAGTATGGCCTGTCCTTTTGACTTAGAAACCTATTTATTTATGTAAATAGTGATTGAAACATAAAAAACCTAAGCCTTCATTATTTCTTCAGTAAATTTTGTTTGTTTCCTAACTAATTATTTCGTATTTTTCACGGCTTATTGGGTATTTTCTTGCATTTTGACCCGTATGATCACGGGCGCATGATCAATGACTCGTATGATCATGGGCGTATGATCAATGACCCGTATGATCAAGGGCGTATGATCAATGACACGTATGATCACGTTCGTATGATCGATGACCCGTATGATCACGTTCGTATGATCAATGACTCATATGATCACGGGCGTATGACCAATGACCCGTATGATCACAGGCGTATGATCCGACTATGTTAAGAAGCAGGCTATCTTACTTAATTTGCCTTTCTGACCTTGAAAAGTGTTATTCGCCATTATCAATAACTTCTTATCGGAAAGTCGATTAAGAATCGTGATACTTAAGAGATTTTACGAGGGTTTTCTTTAAACAGCGTCACGAAATTTTCTAAAGATGAATACTGGGTGTGATTATCTAAAGATGAATACTGGATGTGATTATCTAAAGATGAATACTGGGTGTGATTATCTAGAGATGAATACTGGGTGTGATTATCTAGAGATGAATACTGGGTGTGATTATCTAGAGATGAATACTGGGTGTGATTATCTAAAGATGAATACTGGGTGTGATTATCTAGAGATGAATACTGGGTGTGATTATCTAGAGATGAATACTGGGTGTGATTAATTTCCGTGTGTAGGATTAGATTATACCTAGGAATAAAATATTCTTTTATTGAGAATAGCCTGAAAGAAACTGACTCATATTAACACGGCATGATGTTATGTACACTGATAGGAATAATATATTCTTTTGTTGAGAATAGCCTGAAAGAAACTGACTCCTATTAACACGGCATGATGTTATGTACACTGATTAACCATTTTAGTTACAGAAGTGAAACAAAAGGGATCATACGTCACATCTACCCCATTAA
Organism: Margaritifera margaritifera; assembly: GCA_029931535.1. Taxonomy (NCBI): domain Eukaryota; kingdom Metazoa; phylum Mollusca; class Bivalvia; order Unionida; family Margaritiferidae; genus Margaritifera; species Margaritifera margaritifera. Next base: position 2,524,398 of record JAQPZY010001580.1, read on the forward strand.
AGAAGAGGGTACATTTCCATATCAGAAAGACGTGGTTATGGTCAGTTATCATACAGTTATTGTCTGACTATGAACGTCATATTAATAGTATATTTGATAACATTAATAGCTGACCATATCAGCCACGAAGAAGATTTACTTCTGACAGGTTAAGAATAGCAACGGTTGGCACCAAAACTCGGGAAGTTTGGTGTGGTGGTGGTGGTGAAATGTTTGGAAAGCAGAATTTTTCTTGTTAAAACAAATAAAAACAAAAAACAGACAAGAATCCAAAACATCCAAAGGTTACAAATTATTTTCCTTCCTTCAATACATACATGCTTCTAGACATGACAACTGAATGTGTGTAATTTCCGTTGTCACCCAATAGTTTTCAGCTGGGCAGTTCATGCATGACACATCCAGTGGAAATCAGTGAAATCTGCTGTCGTTTGGATAAATTACTTTAGTTCTAATGTTTAATTCAAATATTTATTAAAAGTAATGCCAAAATACACATTCTGTAGTTTCCAAGAACATCAATATCGCACGTGAAAACAAGTGCACATATAGAGACATGATGGCATTAGTTTTTTAATGGACACAATTGTTGCAAATTAAATTTGACGAACAAGTTGTCCATCCGTCTGTTAACCTTTGCTTGTCCGGCCCATAAGTTTGTAAGCTTTGGAATGATTTAAAAAAATTTAAAAAACTCTACCGAAATGTATATGTAACGGGTAGGACTGGGCGCGTCGCCTCGGATAGCTCAAGTGGTAGAGCGCCCGTCAAGAGTTAGGGAGGTCCTCGTTTAGGTCATGATTAAATGGTATATGGCGTACCACGGTCAGGTCATTAGCTCAAAATACAAATTCAAAGCACGGTCAGATCACAAACTTCATAAGTTCCAGTGTTTTTCGAAACCGATCACTTCACTGACAACTGCGTCGCACTTGTGGTGCTCGTGAGACCGCAGAGAACCAATCGGAATGTGCTCATCTATTTCTGCGAGACAAAAATGTATGTCGGCTGGGAAAAATCATATATATTGTTTCTCTGCAAAAAAAGAAACTGCGATCTATTCAGACTAACTCGGCTTTATCTATGATTTTATTAATTGCAGGATTGACTGAGAAATTACAAATTACAAAATAGTTCGATGCATTCGCAGCTTCTAGGTCAGTCATTGTTTCGTAAATAGCCGTGGTGGTCTGAATGTAGCTATCGATATACATTCAAGGTATGATCCGTAGGATTTACCTCGAAGTTGCATTAGCGCAGAGAACTAGCATCCTCCATCTTAGTGAAAGTACAAGAATAAGATTGGTACCTTAGAAAAGTATCAAAAGAGGACGCAAGAGTAATGACATTTAACAAAGTTGTAACTGAGGTTAACGTACATGAACTGTGTGAAAAGGATGGAGTTTAGTTTGTTTCTTGCATACAATTTGTTGTTGCATGGTTTGTTTTGAAGAGTAATTTTGAACACATTATTTTGTATATGAAGTGATTGCGCTGTTTGGTATAGTACAGAAAAGTCTTATATTTGGTAACACATACGAGAAAGTTTTATAATCGCATAAAGAAGAGTATGATAGAAGCCGAAGTAAAAGGAAAAATGTAATTACAGAAGGGATAGGTAACTATTACCTACTTTGTCTTGTAAGTGTATACATAATCCATAAGGAACATAGTAATAAAATAAAGTTAAATAGAAGAACTTACTATATGTACTTAAGCATAAATAATAATAGAAGGCGAAGATGAAATATAAGTATGTCTAATAAGTATGAAAAATATAACTGGAAAATAGAATGTTGGTTCTGACATCAGATTCCACAATTTTAGCATATTTCAATACTAAATGAGTTAAGGTTGTTAAATGTTTAAAAGGCATGGTTCATCCACTAAATATAATAGACCCAGATGTTCGCACTGTTCTTTCAGTAATCAAAATACTTTTTTCAGTAGCAGCCATACCAAATAAACACTTAAGATGCTTCATAATACTAACTGGGCAAACATCTAATGTTATTTATTTCATAACTTATAAAAAGAAATATGTTGGACAAACACGTCAGCAAGTATCTAAACGCATGAACAAACATAGATTTGACATAAATAAATTTATTGATTCATCTTTTTAATCTCATGTCTCCACACACTTTAATGACGGCTTCCATAATTTACAAGATTTTTCATTGAAGGTAATTGATATTGTTAATTCGTAAATGGAACGTCTGTTGAAAGAAATATATTGGGTTATAAGAAACATATTGGATTCACTGTCTGGATACTATCTATCCAACAGGTTCAATTCTAATATGAATTGGATTGATAAATTTATTTTATTTGGTCACTTTATTGTTATTAATGTGGCTCAGAAATACATTCTCAATAACTGGTTTGGTTGGGATGAACCCGCTTTAAAGTATTTTGTCTACAATGTTTTGGGGGTATTTCTACTTCTCAACGGTAACCTATAGAACGCAGCTATGTTTTTTTTTTCATAAAATTTTATTGTCATATTTACATGATTAAAGATACAAAAATATATCCAGAATAATATGTACATGCTATAGATATATTACAAACAAAACCACCGCTTTTTTGATGTGTCAGAAACACGCGTTCAAAATCTGGTTTAGTTGGACTGACCCCGCTTTGAAATATTTTGCTTACAATGATTTTGGTCATTTATATTTCTCCTTTTTTCTCTTGTTTGCTTTTGCTTTTCATTGTGTTTCCCATTTGGTTTGTTTTGGGATTTCTCTTTTATCTGCGAATTCTTCCTCACATACTCTGTAGAGTTTTTCTTTTGTGCTGATTCAGATTGAAGATCAGGTACTGCGTCCATTGCGGCCGCCATTTCCTGACCCTGCTCCTGCATGACTTGGTTAGATGCCTATGTGGCATATGCCTCTTCGGTAGGTTTTGACCTTCGGTTAGGATTTTGGCAATCTCTGGGTATATGCCCTGTTTCATGGCTTCTTGTACACTTCCGATGACAAATGCACCAAATGTACCACGACTTTACAAGGAAACCCATAACATATACGAATGTCGGGAGTTTTTGTGCATCCTCAACACTAAGCGTGCATATTCTGACCCCTGTTTTGATTGTGGGGTATCCCCACACTGTTGCTATCCATTCTTTCCTTACTAGTATTTGAAACTTCCTAGCTAGTTTCACTTTTATTTCCAGTGTGGGTATGTCTATCGGAGTCCAGAAAAGTGTACGTCCACCGCTTTAGTCTCTATTACTCGTTCTATGGGGGGGGGGGAGGCCTTGGCCACTTGTATCACTTTCCCCTAAGCTTCAAAGCTAATCCCATGTGGGAGTATGACTGAATCGCCCTGTGCATATAGGTAAAATCTCCAATTGATCCCATTTTGTAGTCCTGAGATATCATCTATACGTACTCCCTTTGCTACTATGACTTCCAGTATATCAGCAGGCCTAGGGCGCTCTGCTTCTGCCCTGTGTTCGCAGTCTAGGAGCTTGCACCCAGGCTTGCGATATGCCAAGAGAACTCTATCTTCTCCTGATGTCTCTACACTAGTGTGGAAATATTCCTCTAATTTCCTCCCCTCCATTTGCCAACGGTCTGTGTCTATCTAAATCTAAATACAAAAAATTATCCTCTCCACGGAGAGGACAAACTGTAGATTTATACAGTAATAATTTATAAATATGTTTCACAATATCTTTCCCGTAAGATTAGATATTTGTGATTTTCTTCCAACAATAGGTACAATGATATATTCTCCACAAGGATAATAGAATTACCAACTGTGAATTTCAAATAGCACAAAATACAAGAAATACACAATAATTATCTATCCCGTAAAATAACATAGTTTTACAAATGCAAGTATTGAATTTAAATCACTAAAATAAACTTATATATACCTTCCCCTACGGCACGGGATGTCCGCAGGTAAGAAACAATATGGCTCCACAGGCCTCTAATATGTGAATTCTCTCTATATATTTCGCCAGTATTCTGTCTCAGTAGTGAGCGAACTCAGTCTGGTATGTACGTGTGGATTGCAACTTCTTCTTTCGGATTAAAGTCGCGTATCGTCAGCGGCAACTTCCTTTATACATACATACATACATAGAACGCCAGAATTTCGAAAGTCAAGGATACCAAGTGATAGAAATGTGGGAACACGACAAAGATCGACGTTTCAAAATAGATCCAGAATTTAGACGCATTGTCGAAGAGTACGACGTGGTGGTCATCGAACCTTTGAATCCACGCGACTGTTTGTTTGGAGGACGGACCGACGCCACACACTTGCTGTACAGCGTGAACGAAGGGGAACAAATCAAATTCATCGATGTATATTTGTTGTATCCTTGGATGTATAAACATGCTCGATTTCCAACCGGACACCTTGAAATGTTAACAGAATACATCGACGTAGAAGACAGTCGTCAGTAAAAAAAAAAAAAGTTTTGCCACCGACGAACTTGTACCATCCTCTTTTACCACATCATTGCCACGGAAAACTGATGTTCTCTTTATGCTGTATGTGTGCTGAAACGTGTAATCAAGACCAGCCAGCCATGTTGCCACGAAGACCAAGAACGTACTTTGACAGTAACATGGGTGAGTGCTGAATTGTTTCATGCTTTCGATCGTGGATACCAACTATTAAAAGTGTACAAAATTTAGCACTTTCCTACGACAGAGCAATACCAATACGATGACGATGAATTATGTGAAGGAATTTTTTTTCAGGCTACGCTAACATAGCTAGCGGCTATCCTTCTTGGTATCTGATGCCAGAAGATAAAGAAGAATTCAAAGAATGGTACGATCCTTAGAAGGCATCACTTTGGAAGACGTGGGGAAAAAAAAGAAGAAAGAAGATCGTTTGCGAAAGTCATGCTGAATTGTTTGTGGGGAAAACTCGCTCAATGTACAGTATTTTCAAAGACAAAATATTTTGTAGATTCAAGTCGATACTTTCAACTCGTCGACGACAAAGGACAACTAATTAAACATGTGGAAATCATACTGACATTGAACTATCAATCCAATCAAGTGATGTCTTAAAAGAAGCTTTAAAGTCGAGTCAAGATCAAGAATTTCGTGTGAAAACTATGGATCCTCGCAAAATTGTACGTATGTCAAATCATCTAATCGTTAGTCAGCCTTTTGAAAAAGTGTAGCAGGTCGTCAACGACAAACGAGTGCGACTTTCCGATCACAACACGTTACCTTACGGACACCGTTCTTGTCATGCCACGACTTCTGTTGTCAGTGTTGCAGCAAATTTCATGGTAGGAAGTAAATGACAGTGTTCAAGACTTAGTGGATTACCAGCTACTGTTAAAAGAACTGATTCCACAGGACGAGATGATTGGTTCTAAGTTTGGACGGCGTGTCGCGCGCGCCCACGTGTGCGTGTGTGTCTGTGTGTGTTAGTGACTAAAATTCTTGGATTTTGTTTACCATCAGATTCTTTATGGATAATTTATAAATAGTACATGTAAAAACACGACAGTCAAAACTTTTTCTTTGCACGAAAATACTAATTGTGTTAAAATGCCAGATTTTTGTGTGTGTGATATGTTCTTGAAATTTCATTGTAATTCTTATTCACAGGAAAATACCCCCCCCCCCACCAAAAATAAAAAAAGAAAAAGAAAAAAAACCCAAACAAAACAACAATAACAAACAAACAAAAGAAACGTAATGTCCTGTATGTCTTGATTTTATTGTTTAAGTATGAATAAGATATTCACACACACACACACACACACACACACACACACACACACACACACACTTTATAATGTATCTCTCTCTCTTTGTCTCTCTCAGTGTTTCACACGCACAAACACACATACACGCATTTTATAAACACACATACACGCATTTTATAATGTACATTTCTCTCTCTCAACCCACCCGTTCCATGTTACATTCTCACTCTTTTTTTCTCTCTCTCAATCTCCCTCATACATAGACGACCTTGTAAAATTTGGGATTGCTAAAATGTCTAAATCTCCCCCTTCTTGAGCTTCATGTAGGATTTATAATGATAAAACTTATGAATATTTCTAACACAGGATTTACCCATGTCACTATAAACTCATAAAAACGGTCAACTAGTGTTAATTTCTCCTTGTCCTATAATGCCGCAAAATAATTTAAAAAATGGCGTCCGACTTTCATTTCTTCTTTCACTCCACTCGTAAAATGATAGGAATTACGAGAATAGTAAAGGGGCTGGTAGTTTTATTTAAAAAATGAGGGTAGAGGGTGGCGACATTATATAATAGGGTAGAGATTTTACTTTATTTATAATGGGGATCATATGGTGGTAAGGGGGTAGGGAATGTACTGATAAGGAATTTAAATTCTGTTTGTTATACCCCTTCTTTTACATCCTATCCTGTGTGAATGGGATAGTAGTTTTGTTTACAATAGGAGAGATGAGGAGGTTACGGGCATTATGGAGGAGGTAGAGGTTTAACTTTATAAGGGGAAGCTATAGGGGGTTTAGATAATTTGATTTTGTTTATAAGGGATTTAAAATATATTGTATACACCTTCTTTTAGATCCTACCCTGTATGTTTTTAGTAGATGAGTGAGTGTTGGTCCATCCAAACGGAGGTAGGGAAGTTATAGGGGGTTAGGAGTTTGATTTTGTTTATAAGAGGATCATAGGGTATAGGTTAGACAGGGAAAGTAGTTTTGTTTATAAGGGATTTAGATTATATTTTTAGTATACCCCTTCTTTAATATCCTACCCCGCGTGGTCAAAAAATGACTGAATGTTCGTCTTTCCAAATGGCATTTTAAATGGTAGGTGGAGATTTATCGTTACATTTCTTGTTATAGGCCAGAGATCCCCACACATGATAAACCTATATTCATTTCAGTTAGAGGGCAGACAAATCCACAAAATCCGCCAAAATAGAACGAACATGTTACACATGTTACCAACAGACATGTTACCAACAGACAGACTCAACCTGTGAAAAACCTATGAACCAATTTTTAGACAATACATTTTGTTTCCGTATACAATTCAAAATGGCGGTCTAGTGTTAAAATCTCGTTATCCCCCAAAACTTTTACCCTGTTTAAGATAGGATCCCCCCCCCCCTATTGTCGCTAAACTGGCACACAATATTACTTGTATCGGATTCGAAGACAGCGCAGCGCGATTTGCAAATATTACGTAATGTTGACTTTATATAAATGTACACATTCCTTTAATTATTAATTTTTTCTCTTTAAAATGAATGCTAGGAGAAACAATGTTTCGTATTGGAACAATATACTGCGTGATTTGCTTAAGTGCAATTGTTTTCCTTTTCTAGCATAGGTAGCGAATTGGAAGATAGCGCAGCGCGAATTACAAGTTGTACTTACACGTTAGTTTCCTTGTTCTCTTTAAACATAAATACAATCTCAACTTTCATTTAGTCTGGAATAAGATTGTTCCTCTTTTTGTTTTTCTTTCTGTTCTTCCTTTAAAACAAAACCAAGAAAGTGTATTCTCTCTTAAATCTTTGAGTACAGAGTTGTACTTTTGTACGATAACTCACACATATATTTTAAAATGTCTACCACTAAAAGCTAGCATGGGTAGGTTAGTTTGATTCTTTTTACATCATCAAGATTACCACATTCATCAATTAGAAGCAAAGTATTGTTGACTTGATATGCATCAACCAGTAACTCTAGCCAATTATCCAACTGACCCTCAAGATCTGCCAGATCACATTTTCATCTTCTCATCCCTGAGTAATGATTTTCCGTTGTAAGTTGGGGGCGGATCCAGAAATATCGTTAGTATCGTTTAGGGGAAGAACAAACAAGTAGGGGTCTGTGGGATGGAACCCCTGATGAGGACCCGGGGGTCGAAGCCCCCGGAAGCTCCTGGTTTTTAAGCGTTTCCAGGGCATACTTTTAACTATATCACTGGAAAGAAAACTTGCTCTAGAAAAATGTTCCGGTTGTTTCGATCTCATTTTTAGTGGGAAAGGGGGGGGGGAGGACACCCACTCCTTCCCCCTACCCCTCCCGTAAGTCTTGTTGAACAGACAAGTTGGATAGATGATAACGATACAGTCAAAAAGTCTCTGTTTTCAGTTTCTATCAGATTTAGTGCAAACATTGTTTTACACAATTAGTCAATCCACAAATAATCATGGTAGGAGGTTCCGTTAGGTACATTTAGCAATACCTACAATACGATTGACCTCAGCTGATCGTTTTGAAAATTCACCAGAGCATCCGAAACGAAATAAATATAAAATAATATACATCTTGTGAGCATCTACATATTCTTTTCTGTTGATTTGAAAATGGATACCTTCTTGAACGTTACCTAATATAAGACTACTTGAATGCACTCTGTTATCATGTTTACCTTTTAATCAAGCCAGATGCAATAGATATCAGTGTACAAATTGTTAACACTTATTTATTAATTCTATGTGCTTTTGTTGTTCATAAAAATAAATACTTAGTGTCTTTTATAAACTGTTGCCTTATTTGAAAACCTTGTTCATAAACCATATTTAACAGACCTTCTGTAGTAAAAAAAAAAAAAGAAGCTGTTGCCAATTTGAAAAATAAAAAAAAAATTCTGGATCAATTTCTCCACTATATTTCACAATATCAAAAACCTCCTTTAAACTCATTATGGGAAAATCGATCATGATATCCATAATTCTCTCGCTTGTGATGTAGTCATAAAAATATTTGTCATTAACTGATGCATAATTGTTTCTAAAGTAATCGTATTGTACTGAAGAAAAATGTTTTCCAGTTCATAGTCTTGGTTTCCACCTTTTGCCACATCAGAGGCTTGTGGAGGTGTAATGTTAAATCTGAAATCCTGAGGAAGAGCACGTTGATACACTGGAGAATCATCTGTGAGAATCTGAAGTATGTTGGGATTCTAAACTTATTTCCATACACAAACAAACTGTATAGATTCAGTATAAATATTTTGTGGATTACCTGCTTCTGATCGTAACTTTCATTCGGACCACCTCTGCTATTTCTGCGAGACAAAAATATGCTTAGGATGAATGTCGGCACATTAATTTAAAAAAAAATCATAAATTTTTTTCGTCGGAAATTTCTTTGTACAAAAGAAAGTGCAATCTATTCGGACCACCTAGGTTATTTCTACAGTTGGATTGACCATAGGATTGACCGAGAAGTTGCGAATGAAAAAAATAATTTTGATGCATTCTTAACTTCTTGTTTCGTAAATAGTCAAAGTGATCCGAATGGCAAATATTGGCATACATTCGAGGTATGATCCGTAGGATTGACCTCGAAGTTGCGAATGTGCAACTTTGTGAGCTTATTATTCATAATACCTTGTTCATCCCTATTTGTCCTAACAGAAATAGGCAAACCACAGATCTTTGTATGTCACGAAGATGTTGTAGTCATTAAAGTTGAATAGATCATTGTTTCAATCGTATATTGTGATGTCTTTCATAGACATTCTAACCAAATTATTAGTTCTCTCATTTGCCACTCTGTTCAACATGTTCAATAGCTATTAATTTATTATCAACACGTTCTCTTCCAATCTTAATATCTTTCAAGTTATTATTTTCCAAGTCTTTATGTATTTGAGAATGAACATGTTTGTACAAACCGACGAGCAGCTGCATCAGTCAGTTGAACAGGATCATGTAAATCTGTGCCAGTCTGTGGTACTGTTGATGTTGAGGTTTAAGTCAGTGCTAATTGTTCGACTTAGTGTGACATCTTTCTCCTTTGTTTTTGTTTCTAAGTTGAAAAGTGAAATGGTCTCACAAGGTCCTCTAAGAGATATCCCTTCCATCTTATGCTATTTACTTAATGATCTCACAAGGTCATCTAAGAGATATCCCTTCCATCTTATGCTATTTACGTAATGATCTCACAAGGTCATCTAAGAGATATACCTTCCATCTTATGCTATTTACTTAATGTGAAAGCATATATTACTGGTATACCGCGAAAGTCTATCTTCATCTTTTATGCTGATATTCAATCAGTTGATGGTACCGCTTTGTAACTGCCTGTAATGTCCAATAAAGTTGCATGAAATAAAATGTCACTGTGAAAAACATTCTAACAGGTAACTTGAGGTAACACAAATACTAGCCATTGGAGTAATGTTTGGTGTTATTGATTTAGTCAAGAAAAATGTGTACATATTTAGGTTTCAAATACAGTGTACCCACAAATTGTATCATATTAAGGAATGCATGTATAGTTTCTTGACTATTGAATCCTAAAAATATAACATTATAACAAGTAATGCACACTGTGTAATTGTTACCCAGAATGATTTTAACTTTTGAGCTGTGTTTAATACATTTGACATGTATACTTTCTTCATTGTAACAATTTCAGTCATTCCCTCTGACTTTATTCATGTACATGTCAATGTTGCCAAAAAACAAAAATGAATCAAAATAGTCATTTTTTCAATCTTATCGTTAATGTTGTAGAAGATATTGTTTTGCATTTCATCAAAAATATTGTAATACTCAACTATGTCTATTCTTTGCAATGATATAGAGTTTCTATTTCTATTGTTAATTGGATTCGTAAAATAGATTTCTTTCTCAGAGTGCATCTATTGTAATATAGGTTTCTATTATGCAATAAAAATGTAACTATCCCAAACTTAAAATTTGTTCTTTTTAACTTGTATTGTGCTGTGCAGGTGTACTTTGCACACCATTGATCACACTTTCATTTGCTGTCATATTTTTTTTTCAGGTGCGAGAAATCTTAAGAAGATGCATTTAATAAATTTTGACACCAAAACGAATGACTAATTCCCGCACCAAGTTTGGAGCTTTGTAACCATTGAATAAAGCTGTTTAATTCAATATTAATTTAGTTATTGTCTTTTACCATAATAGTTATCCAGTATTACCAGCATGTGTATATTAAAATATAGTTGTCAGGAGAGAGAGAGAGAGAGAGAGAGAGAGAGAGAGAGAGAGAGAGAGAGAGAGAGAGAGAGAGAGAGAGAGGGAGATCGAGCTGGCATTGGTATATATTATTACATAAAAAAGACAAAAATGCATATTAAAGTAGCTCACTGTGGCCTATAAACACATCCAGTTCTGGTGATGCAGTCAATCTGGCGAGTCTAAAAGGAGTCAATCTTCCAAGAAATTAAGACAAGCTTGAAAACCTATTGAAAACCTGTTCTACATCCATGAATAGCAATTCATGGATACAGAAAAGGTAATAGTTACCATCTTGTCCTCTTGGGAGTGTTTGAGGTACTAATTATGTGAGTGGTAGTATTGATGTTCCGACACTGTTGACACGTAAGGGGTCAATATCTATCTGAAATGGGGTTATATTTTACAACCAAAATTCAGGAGAGGTATTCCTTTTTCTGTTTCTGGCATGTGGCAAAAGTTAATAGTAGAATGTCCTTTTATTGGGTAAATTGATGCCAGAAATGAAAGAGATGAGATAAAAGGAGATGGGACACTTGTGGTGACTACATTAATTCCCCTGTTAATATTCATTTCATATTCCTAGGTGTTCTTCTCATCTTAGTTCACACCTTACTGACATGGGAGGATTCAAGATCAATGCATGTGTAATGGAGTGTAAAAAGCTGTCCAGAAAAAAGTAGGGGTCCAAAACTCACTCTTGTACCCCTACTGCTTTTTAAAACCATTTTTCAACATGAGTGCCCAACACAAAATTATATGCATAGCTTTGTAAACGACTGAGACATGGGAGCCTAACATGTCTGTGATAACACTAAAAACAAGAGTCCCTTGAGGGACTGATACTCTACTGGGCGAAAAGAATTTCCAGGAATTCAAGATAAGACCATTTCTTCCTTTTAACTGTCGAGTGTTGAAACCATCTTTGATATTCTTCAGCAATAACAAGATTTTCAAATTAGCTGCTGTGGTACACATATTGGATGTCAGATTGGCACCATTTTTGTTTAGCACAAAGTAGACATAATTAGAAGTCTTTTGATGAAAACCCCCATTTCATAATGATCATCCATTCATGGGAGTCGTGGAAACTAAATTTTTGTCATGGCAGCCATACAGGATGTACAACTGGCACCATTTTCGTCTAGGACTTGGTGAAAACCCTGTCATAATGATCATCCAATCAGGGGGAGTAGTGACAACAAGATTTTTAAGACAGTAGTGGCAGCCATATTGGACCAATCAGGTATGATAAAAAGTCAATAGGTGAAAATTCCATGTTGATATAGCCATCCACTTGGAGAGGAGTAGAGATAACAATATTTTCAAGATATGACTTTCCATTCTGGAAGTGTAGCAATAACAAGATTTTCATGATGGTTGCTGTATAGGCCATATTGGACATCAGATAGATTCGGATCACAATTATTTTTCCTACATTTGTTTATCAGTACCGAACTTTCCAGTGTGTTCAAATCCTAATAAATCATATATTAATCTAAAGTATCTTCAAAGATGAACTCACAGTGAAGTTCTTGTTTAGGTTATCTGGCATTCTTTTTAAAGAGGCTGGACTGTAAACAAAACTATGTGCAATGGATCCCAGATTTCACTTCTGGACCAGCAACAATGCCCTCATTACTCACTGTGCACTGTTGCCAAAATATGCACAGACAACCACTCCATAATGCTCATATTCTAAAGAATAAACAATTTCCTTTAAATCAATATCAAGAATGCCTAAATCTAATTTATGCATCACCACCAAAATGAGAGGAAAAAATGTTCTAAAAATATACTGGGATTACATTTGTGGGTACTGACCTAGGAGAAATATTGTGACCTCTGTCCAGATTGGCACCATTTTGATTTAAGACCAAGAGGACATCATAAGAAGTCTTCTGGTCAAAACCCCACATGACTTTCCGTTTTTTAGAACAACGTTAATCTGGAGTGTAAGAAATTACGTACAATCACACCAAATGAGTAGAGATACATGTACACTGCACTTGTGATATCCCTTACAGTTTATATGCTACTAACAACAGCTGCAGGAAGCTTCTTTTCATTCCATAATCATCAAAGATTTCGCACAAAAGCCGGCTGTCTTTTGATCTCGGTGAGTTTGAGTAACGACTTAATCCATCAATTGTTTGAAGTGTGAACATCTGTTTTCATGCCTAAGTATACCAGCTGGCTTAACAGAAAGTCAGTCCTGTGTTTGACAATCACAGGTAAGCTGTCAGTTAATTTTATTTAGATGCCGTTTCTACTGATAAGTGATGATTTAATGTACATGATGGATTAAAGTAGAACTGTTTATTTTATTATTTTATTATTTTTCTTTTTGCTAAATAGCTAAACTAAATGTATGTATCTTGATAGCATACTACTACTAATAATAATAATGCTAATGCTATTCGGTGCATAGTACATGTATTTGTCATGAACCAAGTTTGAGAGCTGAAGCTGCCTTCAGATATCATCTGTCTTCAATGGCCACTTTGGCCCTTTCCCCATGGGTGACCACTGAACACAGGTTTGACTGTATTATATTCATCATGTGGGCACCAAAATGAGACAAAGAAACTGATGGATGGACACAGTCATAACATAATATACTTTGTTACAGCAGGGGCATCTACATGGCATAAAAGTGGAATAAAAAGAATACAAAGAAGCTATTATGGACCCTAATTTTATTAATCAAACCTTTATACTGTTTCACACTCAAAAGTCATCAATTAAAATTCACTACTGTCAAGTATCTCAGAAAAGTTTACAAAATATAAACATTTGACTTCTAACTTGAGAATGATGTACAGTTACATGAAAATGGCACCCGGTTCATGTGTGTTTCACATTATCAATGGAAATGAATGATGCTCATAAATAAATTAACTTTACAAATGAGACAGATTATTTAAAATGTTAACATTAATTTCTACATCCCATATTGTTTAACTTTACAAACGAGACAGATCATTTAAAATGTTGATGTTGATTTCTACATCCCTTCTTATGAAGAACATATAAATACGGAAGAAACCTCAAGGAAGCTTTGTAAAATGGCATCAAATGTATGCACTTTAAAACTTTACATGTAAAATGGCATCAAATGTGCGCACTTTAAAACTTTACATGTAAAATGGCATCAAATGTATGCACTTTAAAACTTTACATGTAAAATGGCATCAAATGTGTGCACTTTAAAACTTTACATGTTCATGCACTTTAAAACTTTACATGTTCATGCACTTTAAAACTTTACATGTTCATGTTCATGCACTTTAAAACTTTACATGTTCATGTTCATGCATTTTAAAAACTTTACATGTTCATGCATTTTAAAACTTTACATGTTCATGTTCATGCATTTTAAAACTTTACATGTTCATGCACTCTAAAACTTTACATGTTCATGCATTTTAAAACTTTACATGTTCATGCACTCTAAAACTTTACATGTTCATGTTCATGCATTTTAAAACTTTACATGTTCATGCACTTTAAAACTTTACATGTTCATGTTCATGCATTTTAAAACTTTACATGTTCATGCACTCTAAAACTTTACATGTTCATGAACATTTAAGAGTATGTTTATGTATAGTCTCAAAAAAGAAATTCATGCAGACATGTATATGCATACAAAAGTGAATACTCCAGGTCTGAGTGTATATTGACTTGTCTCCAACGAGGTCCACCATTGATCCGAGTGTATACAGACTTGTCTCCAGCGTGGTTAAGAGCTACAGACAAAACAATTTCTAATGTCCTTTATGAATCACAGATATAACTTCTCCAAGTTAAGATTTGTGTAAAATCACCTAGCATTTTCATGATATATCAAACCAACTTCATAAGCATAGTACGAGCTCCTTTCTTTGCTTATATGTAATTAGCAACAAAGTTTACATTGTCTTATAAGTAACATCGCATAATACTGTAACTTAACAAGTCTGTAAATAAACCAGAATCCCACTTAATGCCTGACAATCATGACTATACTTCATCAAGAATAGTACATGTTGAAGCTACATCCTAACCATTAGTCTATACCTATGTCAAGTTGAACAACATAACAAACTAGTTACTGAATGTGTACCATATGTAAAGTCGTTGAATGTGCTGAGAATGAAATACAGTTTACTAGCATACTCACAAATTACTGTTTTAATGTAGTTATCCTATAACTGGCTCAATCTAATTGATAACCCCATCCCATAATTTAGGAAAATGTTTTCTATAAGCTTTTGCTAATAAATAACAAGACCACCCCAATTTATTCACAAAATTTACTTGGAGGGCAACTTAGGATTTTCATGGGAGAAATATGGTGGTACACAGTGCTAAAATTGCATTTAAAAATAATAAATCGGGTAATCTTTGCTCCTCCCCAAGAAAATAACACGCTCCATAAAAATGTAACTTTTAAACAAAATATATGTATTATACACACAATAAACCAGAGCCACATAGAATACTGGGCTAATTTTCTGTGATAATTACTGAGCAAAGGCATATTCCAAAATAAACAGAAACTATTTTGAAAAGAATATAATAATCTTTATAACATAAACAAATACTGTAAATTCTTGAAATTTTGTTTCATAACTCTTCAAAAGAAATCTCCCATCACCATTTCCATCACTACTATCACTATAACCACTTACCACTATGCAGCATAGTGGTTTACGAAAATGGATGTAGCTCATTCAGGCCTTAGATTTATCATCAGACAGTAATCATTATTATTTCCTCCTGATCATCTGTTTCGTACTTGATTTTTATTGTTATTGCAACTCATACTGCTGCTTTGACATTGTTGGGGGGATTGCAAGTTTAGAACATGATCCAATTTTCTTTGACTCTATCTTAATGATGCAACCGGGCAAGAATTAAACATTCACTACCTTTAACAAGAGTCCCTCAAAGGGACTGATGCTCTACTGCATGAAAAGAATTTCTAGGAATTCAAGATAAGACCATCTCTTCCTATTAACTGTCGAGTGCTGAAACCACCTCTGATGTTCTTCAGCAATAACAAGATTTTCAAATTAGCTGCTGTGGTACACATATTGGATGTCAGTTTGGCACCATTTTCATTTAAGATAAAGTGGACATCATTAGAAGTCGTTTGGTGAAAACCCCCATGTCATAATAATCATCCATTCAGGGGGAGTAGTGACAACAAGATTTGTAAGACAGTCGTCATGGCAGCCATATTGGATGTACAACTGGCACTATTTTCATTTAGGACCAACTAGGTATCATAAGAAGTCTACTGCTAAAAACCACATGTTGATACAGCCATCCATTTGGAGAGGAGTAGACGTAACAATATTTTCAAGATATGACTTTCCATTCAGGAGTAGCAATAACATGATTTTCAAGATGGCTGCTCTGGCAGCCATACTGATGTCAGATTGGCACCATTTTCATTTAAGACCAACTGGACATAATAAGAAGTCTTCTGGTGAAAACCTATTGTCAATATGACTTTCTGTTCAAGTAGAGTTGTGATAACAAGATTTTAAAGATGGGTGCCATATTAGATGTCAGATTGGCATCATTTTCATTTAGGACTAGCTAGACATCACAAGTCTTTTAGTGCAAACGCCATGCTGATATGACCATCCACTGAGGATTGGTTTGGTTTTGTCGGTTTAATGCCATTTTTCAGCACATGATACATGGCAGCCAGCCAGTTCTTAAACCCCTTTAAGAACCACAGACTCATGGGAACCTACTGACAAGCTTTCTCACATACCCATGTTGGCTGAGATGAGACTTTAACCCATGTGGACTGAGGTGAGATGTCAGTGATCTGTAAAGGCGAGTGCCTTCAACCACTCTGCCACCGGGCTCCAAATTCAGGAAGAGTAGAAATAACAAGATTTTCAAGATGGCTGCCATGGCACCCATATTGGGTGTCATATTGGCACAATTTTTATTTAGCACCAACCAGACACCATAACAAGTATTTTAGTGAAAACCCTATGTTGATATGACTATCCATTCAGGAGGAGTAGCAATAACAAGATTTTCAAGATGGCTACCATGGTGGCCATATTAGACATTAGATCAGCACCATTTTCATTTAGGATCAACTAGACATCATATGCAGTCTTTTAGTGAAAACCCCATGTTGATATGACCATCCATTTATGAGTAGCAATAACAAGATTTTCAAGATGGCTGCCCTGGTGGTCATATTGGATGTCAGATTGGCACCATTTTCATTTAGGACAAACTAGACATCATAAGAAGTATTTAAGTGAAAACCCCATGTTGATATGACTATCCATTCAGGAGGTGTAGCGATAACAAGATTTTAAACATGGCCACCATGGTGGCCATATTGGATGTCCGAGCAGCACCATTTTCATTTAGGACCAACTTGACCATGGGATGAATGTGTGTAAAGTTTGAAGGCAATCCTCCAAGTAGTTTAGGAGAAGTAGCGATAACAAACTTGTGCTAACAGACAGATGGACAATGGATGACGGACAACAGATCATCCCATAAGCTCTTCTGGTCTATGACCAGTAGAGCTACAAATTAATTATCACTGAACTTACTGTACATAAAGTATATTATTGGCAAGATTAAGCAGTGGTTACAAGTAATCTGTAAGCAAAAACAGCCATAAGTAGATCACCCTGTACTGATTATTCCAGTATGTAGAACACATACAAATGTGAACATCATATATCCAAATAAAACAATACAGATAAGTGTTCTTGCTTCTCATTGTTTGTTCTATTTAGGATTTTAGGCTCAGAGGTTAGCATGCTGGACTCCGGACCAGAATGGTGCAGGTTAGAATCCTTGACCATGCCAGGTTGGTCTACATCACACTATTGGAATTTGCTTGACAAAAGTGGTGTACAGAATATGTGGTAAAAAGACAAAACTTGTGTCAAGTCCCCAACTGTGCACCACCTTTTGCCTTTTTCATGAGCACTGTGTGTGCTGATTTTGTCTTTTTATCAGGAAGCTTCCAATAGTGACTCTGGACAAGGCACTTTACTTCATTTGCCTCAGCACAATATGGCATAGACCTCATCTGCCATGTGAGATCTGGGAGTATATTGTACACAGCTGGATGAAAAGAAAACACAGTATTCTATTACACTTGTATGAAATGTTGAATTATCACTAGATATAAAATGCCTTTTGTAAAGTGACAAATAAGGCCCAATATTGCAAAAGTATGAGCTCAGATTTGCTAATGCAGTACCGTATGTCAAAAACATTGTATGACAAATTGTAAATTAACACTTAGCAATGTCACTATGAAATACAAAGTCTGTACAGCTACATGACGGCAATGTCATGATGAAATGCAAAGTCTGTACAGAAACGTGATGAAGGCAATGTCACTATGAACAACAATGTCTGTACACAAATCTGGTGAAAGGAATCTCTATTTCTTGCTCACAAGATATAAAATGTACCCAAATCATCCAATAATAAATATGTAATTTGCTACAAGCATCTTACTGGATACCGCATTATCTGCATGTCTTCGGATGTAAAAAAATAATCACATTTTTCTCTGTCCAAAAACATCTTAAAATATTATATTCAGTAACTGAAAAAAAAAATGAACGACTGTTTACATGTACGATTTAAATTCTTGAAAATTGGAAGAACCACGTTTAAGTATTTATTAGTTCACTAACACTGATATAACAAATAACATTTGTTTACAATTATATCTCAATGGTAAAAAAAGAAGAATATACCACCCTTTATAAGAAGGAAGGAAACTGTTAAAGTGAAAGTCATCTCCAAAATTTTTTTCAACACCTCCATTGTGGGTAAGCCTAAAAAAACCTGCATCAACTCACGTACAGGCCAATGAACCTATCGCAGTTTGTTGTGGTCCATTACTAAAACTTTCATAAGACTAATAGCAAACTAAATTACATTACAATACTTAAAAAGTTATAAAATATAAAACACCTGAGAAAAGGATTTGTCTTCTGCAATTTCTTTTAAATGCTTTGTGATGTTGTTATCCACTAAAACCAATTCCTATATATGCAACCGTATGTAACCAGGTGTAGGTTAGTATTTTTCAAGGTTTTAAAAAAAATTTGAGGTTCAAGACACAAATCATTTACATGTACAAGATTATCTCCATGCTGAGTGTAACATTTATAAAAAATCTGAATATCCCCATAAAGAGAAAATGGACTCTGTTACTGAGCAGTGAAGAGACCATTCTGTGAGGATTGTTTTGCCCGACCTGGACAGACTGTCCGCTAATACTTTCTTCTTCCCCAGAATGTGGCGCTTTATGAGGAATGTGGCTGGCTCGGAGGGTTAAACCTTCCGAGACATCAAGCAAAGGAGGTTCCACCTGCACTCAAAAAGAAGGGGCATGTGAGCCTCCTTGATGTTGGAGATGCGCTACGATGGACGTGTTGTTGGAGGAGACCATGGCACAATGGTCCCTTACTCAGTTGACACACCCTAAAACACTTCTGGTAAAAGAATCTTAATCCCAACAAAGGTTGAAGCAAACAGACTTCGAACTGTGCAAAGATTGAAGCAAATGCAATGCTAACGCTGTTGATGATCCGACAACGAAAAAAAAGCATTTTTGTGGGGGTGGGGTAGAGCCAGTCATCATTTCTTCAAATTTTTATTTTATTTTTTTAAATTTAAGTTTCCTTCAAATTTTTTTTTTTTTTAAAGGTTTCTAAGGTCAAAATGAAATTTTAGGGTTTTGAGGTCCCCTGTGGACCCCGATATGTATTATTTGTGATTTTGGGCATCTTATTAGACCAACTCAAAGAAGAGTATCTTTTTTGTGCAAGAAAATCCTTACTTGTTTTTAAATAAAAGATTTCAATTAAGTTTCCATGTCTGCAAAAATGTTTATTATTTTTTTCACGATTCTTTATTAGGTTGCATTTAAAATCAATTGGGTATTTTTAATTGATTTGCTTTGTTGTCAGCAAGTGTGTATTCGACTCTATAAATAAAAGATATGTTTTTTGTTTTTAATGTTTCATTTTTTAATTTACTGCACACCCATTAATGCTTAGATCTATAATTATACAATCTAATGCAACAAACATCTTGCACATATTCCAAGTCCGTTCTGGTGATAACCTCCATTCTGGTGATCCTATCCACTGGGTTTTAGTATTAACCATAATGGAGGTATTACACAAACTCTTGGAGATGAAGACTTAATGAGTAAGATAATTTTCTAATGTCTTTAGGACTGAGATTTTTTATTCACAGGTGAGTAATTTTTAGTTTTAAACAAATGTTATTTGTGATATCAATGTTAGCGAGCTAATGAATAGTAAAACGTAGTCCTCCAAATTTTCGACAATTCGGATCATACATGTAACTTATCAAGGCTATTTCCTATTACAAGCAAGCTATTCCCCAACTTTCTGAAAGCGATGTTTGTTTAAAAATATGAGCACATAAATAAAATTCTTTTGAAACGATGTCCCAACATTACAAGGCAAGGAAATTAAAATATTGGCAAAAAAACCTGGTGTCCTTAAACAAACAGTGTCCAGAGACATACAGAAAACATAGTACTGTACTTTTTGTATGGTATACTGTACTTTGCAGTTGACTGTATTATCTGTGATTTACTGTACATCCAAAACAATAATAAATAAATTGTGCATACGAAAATGACAGTAATTTGGGGTATTTGATAACGTCACATGTAATGAATACTCATGTGAGATTCCCTATGTAGTAGTAACATGTGAGATCCCATGTGTAGCAGTAACACTTGTGTGAGATCCACTATGTAGAATGTTAGCCTTAATCCACATGACAATAGTTGTAGAGTTATTTAAAAATATATATAAAAACGGAGATTTTTACACACAAAGCAAATTTTGGTCTCAAAGTGAAATTGCTATAGAATAAGAGAAAATTATATCACATTTCTATTTGAAAATGGAGAAATGTTATTCAGGTCATTCGAGAAAAATTTTGTTTACAAGAGAAAGTCATTGACAATGACAGACTCAACAGTGATCGCCAAACCCAACCCCTGCAGTTTGTAACCCCCTTCTGATTTTATTAACAAAAAGCCTGAAGGATACACAAAATTTAGTAATTTCATTTATTCATTTCTAATTTCTAACCTGATTATAGCCAGGATGTCCCTAACACCGTCATATTCTTTGCATTTCAAACCAAAAGGAAGTTTTCAATGTAAATGACAAGCCTGCTCACTGTCATTTTCTGGTTCCTGGAATAGTCCATTTTCATTGAAGGGGTGGGATGTTTTGACTTCACATACATAGAATAGTAAACACTGCAATGTCTCCATCCAGTATTTTTAATTTCTAGTTCTAATATTTTCCAAAAACAAAAAAAAAATAGAAAGGAGAAAAATATGCCCTCAAAGCTGAAAACTTGCACTGTAAGTAGCTGGAAGAATTGTAACTTTATTGTATAAATTCATAAAAATAGACTAGCCCATACAAATTTGTATGTGGTGTTAGTATAGAAACTCCTGTTTGGTTTAAAACATGAAGAGATGAGAGTGTTAGGAACCACCTAGTGACAATCAGGTTAGAAATTATAAATGAATAAATTAAATGACTAAGTTTAGTGCATTTAAAAAAAAAAAATCTTTCAGGCATTTATTTTTAAATCGGAAGAGGGGTACAAACTGCCAAGGGGGTTTGCTGATACTGTAACAATAGTGCTGACTGGCTTAATATCCAAAAATGAATAGAAAATGACATAAATGGACAAATAATGAAGATATGTTGGGACAATTAATGAAATGAGAAATACAGATTTCAATACTGGCTTGCTAAAAGTGTAAACTACTATCAAAATTTGGTACCAAATCAACACTAGAAAATGATGAAATATTGCACAAAGTATATATATGTAGATCTTGCCACTTTATTTCTCAAAATATACAGAGATGGTACCACTTGAGAAAGAAAACTTATCCTTGAATTGATAATACTAGGCAAATACAATTTCAAGCTCAATGTTTTCAAGTTCTATCAAATTAGTCATTGCTTTTAATTAGTACTATCAAATTAGCCATGGCTTTTAATTAGTACAAGTTACAACTCTTTTTTCCTTAACTGCTCTGTCCTCAAACTGGTTTCGAAACTGTTCAGCATTATGTTAACAGTTACCATGTATGTACAAAGTAAATAATACAATGTGATTATGCTTTGTTTTTACAAACATTCCATTGCAATAAATTCGGTGACCAACATATGTGTAGTACACATTAGGATATCCTGATGAATCTTGAAATACTGTAACAATAATAGTATGATAATTAAATCTTGATAAATCTTGAAATACTGTAACAATATGAGTATGATAATTAAATCTTGATAAATCTTGAAATACCGTAACAATATGAGTATGATAATTAAATACAATGCTTCATAGTTTACCTGCCATCTGATTTACAAACACCTCCTATTTTAACATGGGGGGGGGGGGGGTAGGTGCATGGGATTCCCTCCAACCCCACCATCATTTTCAGTCCTAGAGTAGACCCGGTTTTTATTTTACTGTGTGAATTTCCTTTGTTGAACAATATATATATATATATATATATATATATATATTTATCACTGCTGTTGTGCAATATCGTAAAGGTTTGCAATAAATAAATCATAATCTTTATGTATTCTACATTTATAAGTTTCATAATTTTGAAATACTGTGATCATACTTCATACCAACAAAAAATTAACTAAGAGCTGGCAATATTAACTATATGTAAATGCTGATATTCAGGTCTAAAGAACTGGCAATATTTGGTATGGCAGCTTAATAACCAGAATAAAAACGTTTATAAACTTTGAAAACATTATTTGCTCAAAATATACACTTGGATAAGTTGGCTCCAACTGCAAAATGCAAAGACCCAGATCTGCCATTGCATAATGCACTGGTAGATCCAAGTCAATACTGTTTGTAATGAGTAATCAGTAGAACGAAAAACACAGACCCTGATCTGTTGGACCCAACTTATAGGCAAGTATATATGGTACTACATCAAAGACTTGGTTGTCTATTGGCATTATTGCATCGAAGTCCCATGGTGAAAAAAAAAAAAAAGACTGTTTCAAGATACGATATATACAAAGGGAGATCACTGTGACTAGGCTAAGATTCAAACACGAGAACAAAAGCATCAGTTTCAATTGAAATATAAACCTTTAAAATGAAAGGATGAAATAGTTTTGCACACAATTATCTCTTGTAACCTGTTTTAAAAATCTCCCAACATTTTCATATACAAATGCAATAAAAATGAATGATGCAAGCTGGAGCAGTATAAAGTATTTCAGTCTTAAGCTGTATCAATCTAAAGTACTTCAGTCTTCATCTGCATCAATCTAAAGTACTTCTGTCGTATGCTGGCTCAGTATAAAGTACTTCAGTCTTAAGCTGTATCAATCTAAAGTAGTTCAGTCTTAAGCTGTATCAATCTAAAGTAATTCAGTCTTAAGCTGGCTCAGTATAAAGTACTTGTCTTAAGCTATATCAATCCAAAGTACTTCAGTCTTAAACTGTATCAATCTAAAGTACTTCAGTCTTAAGCCGTATCAATCAAAAGTAGTTCAGTCTTAAGCTGTATCAATCCAAAGTATTTCAGGCTTAAGCTATATAAATCCAAAGTACTTCAGGCTTAAGCTGTATCAATCTAAAGTACTTCAGTCTTAAGCTGTATCAATCTAAAGTACTTCAATCTTAAGCTGTATCAATCTAAAGTACTTCAGTCTTAAGCTGTATCAATCTAAAGTACTTCAGTCTTAAGCTGTATCAATCTAAAGTACTTCAGTCTTAAGCTGTATCAATCTAAAGTACTTCAGTCTTAAGCTGTATCAATCTAAAGTAGTTCAGTCTTAAGCTGTATCAATCTAAAGTAGTTCAGTCTTAAGCTGTATCAATCTAAAGTAGTTCAGTCTTAAGCTGTATCAATCTAAAGTACTTCCATCTTAAGCTGTATCAATCTAAAGTAGTTCAGTCTTAAGCTGTATCAATCTAAAGTAGTTCAGTCTTAAGCTGTATCAATCTAAAGTACTTCTGTCTTATGCTGGCTCAGTATAAAGTACTTCAGTCTTAAGCTGTATCAATCTAAAGTAGTTCAGTCTTAAGCTGTATCAATCTAAAGTACTTCAGTCTTAAGCTGTATCAATCTAAAGTAGTTCAGTCTTAAGCTGTATCAATCTAAAGTAGTTCAGTCTTAAGCTGTATCAATCTAAAGTACTTCAGTCTTAAGCTGTATCAATCTAAAGTACTTCAGTCTTAAGCTGTATCAATCTAAAGTAGTTCAGTCTTAAGCTGTATCAATCTAAAGTACTTCAGTCTTAAGCTGTATCAATCTAAAGTACTTCAGTCTTAAGCTGTATCAATCCAAAGTAGTTCAGTCTTAAGCTGTATCAATCTAAAGTACTTCAGTCTTAAGCTGTATCAATCTAAAGTAGTTCAGTCTTAAGCTGTATCAATCTAAAGTACTTCAGTCTTAAGCTGTATCAATCTAAAGTACTTCAGTCTTAAGCTGTATCAATCTAAAGTACTTCAGTCTTAAGCTGTATCAATCTAAAGTACTTCAGTCTTAAGCTGTATCAATCTAAAGTAGTTCAGTCTTAAGCTGTATTAATCTAAAGTACTTCAGGCTTAAGTTGTATCAATCTAAAGTACTTGTCTTAAGCTGTATCAATCTAAAGTAATTCAGTCTTAAGCTGTATAAATCTGAAGTAATTCAGTCTTAAGATGTATCAATCTAAAGTAATTCAGTCTTAAGATGTATCAATCTAAAGTAATTCAGTCTTAAGCTGTATCAATCTAAAGTACTTCTGTCTTATGCTGGCTCAGTATAAAGTACTTCAGTCTTAAGCTGTATCAATCTAAAGTACTTCAGTCTAAAGCTGTATTAATATAAAGTACTTCAGTCTTAAGATTGAGGTTGTAATGAAATTATATTTTATATGGAATAAAAAAAGCATAATATTTCAGCAATGTCTTAGGTATAATATAAGAACAATGCAAACTTCACAGCTTCTGAAAATTCTCTGATCATTATCTGTATAAAATACTTCAGTTTTGTTGTTAAAAAAAACTTCTTTATTTCAAAGTCTGGATTTCTTTTAAATTTCAAGTTAATCAATATTTAAAGAGATTTCAAGACATAAAAAGGAAATGCATGAGCCAGGTATTGAAATTTCATAGTAGGACTATGTTTTAACTGGTTCTTATCACTGCCATTATGCAATATAGTAAAACTGTTATATGGATTTCAAGGACATTTTTACCTATGTTTTCAAATTTACTGGTATCCAATGCTACTGTGATTTAAAATTGATGTGTTTGCAAATGTTGTACCTGTGGCAAGTAAAGGACATAAACTGGGATAAAAAGATGAATACCAAGACACAGCATCCAAAATCATGGTAATGAAACAACCACCAAAGTAAATAAATATTCTCTACTGAGAACATTCTAATACTCTATTGTCTGTAAACAAGAGACTCCCTTTTTGTTGAGCATGCCTTTAATTTAGTCAGAAGGTAAAAACACTGAAATGAATCAAAATAGCTATATAACACTCACCTTAATCTTGTGTGGGTAGACAGATATAGGTATGGACATGTACACAGGTGCCAAGACAATAGCAATGTCAAAGCTTTCACCAAGATGGGTTAGACAGTAACAAACATTCTACTGCAAACTGCAGCTACCCAGATTTACTGTCATATAATAGCCAACAGGTCATGATCCATGTTGTTTACTGAAGCACATAACACAGACAATGATCATCTTGTATATTATGTAACAGCAAATCTGGGTGTATGCTATATGCAATTTGGTTTGCATTATATAAGAGCAAACAGGTAATACAAATACATTAACAATAAAACCTCTCAAAATCAAAACCTCAGTTACCCAAAATCCTCTTAAAACTGAAACACATTTCTGGTCCCAAATTTTGCCTTCTTTACTATCAATGAACTTTAACTCAGTAAACCAATAACCCTCTACTCCGAAAACTGACAGCAATTTTCAGTCTCAAATGTCAATTTTACACTAAAATGGATTCCATCAAACCAAAACTTATCTTAGAATACAGCCAGCCAATGGTATTTCAACAGCCTCAAACTATGCAAAATAAAAGTAAAACCAAACAGAGAAACACATACAGATGCAATACAATCCTAAGTATCACAGATTTCAATTTAAAAATTCTGTCTATTGTTGTCAAGTCCAAACATATAAACATTGACTTGCACCTGATCATGTTTCGTTCTTAAGTGGAATTAGAGAACTTCAGTAAACTGAAAAAAACCCCTCAAAATTAAAAGTTATTTTGGGATTTTAGTCTTGAGAGATTTCATTGTACATGCTTTTATAATGAGGGAGCTCAAGACTTGGTTTTATAATGAGGGAGCTCAAGTCTTAGTTTTATAATGAAGGAGCTCAAGACTTGGTTTTATAATTAGGGAGTTCAAGACTTGGTTTTATAATGTGGGTGCTCAAAACTTAGTTTTATAATGAGGGAGCTCACAATTTGGTTTTATAATGAGGGAGCTCAATTCTTGGTTTATAATGATGAAGCTCAAGTCTTGGTTTTATAATGAGGGAGCTCAAGTGGTTTTAACACTCATCTTTCTACTACTTAAGTACATTATTCAAAACATCAACAAAATCGTACATGGCTACTTCAGCCCAATCTGCTGGAGAGGAATTGCAATGCATATTAATATATTATATATAACATGTTATAAGCTAAAAACACATCAAGTAAATTTGTACATATGAGCACCAAACACAAGAAATAAGTTTGAATCTATTGACTGAATCTCAAGAAAATTATGAAGATAAATTGCATTTTTCTGTATAAAGCTAAAATTGCAACCCTCACTCTCTTCTCTTGGGATCAATTAAGCAGTTTCAAGGTTGCACCTGAATCTCTTGGGAGCGAGTATTAGATGAAGCATCTACAAAAAAATGCTTGTTGTTTGAGGTAACCATTTATGGCTTTTCTGAAGTTTCTTCTTCAGATTGTGTGGATTTATACCACCAGCAGACAAGCCATTTACAGAAGTGTTTCAAGGAAATATATACTTTTTTCCAAGCTTTCCAAGGACTTGCTTTGGGAATACCCTCCTTCTATTTATACTGCAATTCTAGTCAAATTGCAATGTGAGACGCATCTCCTTGTTTACAATCTACTATTTCTAAACTGTCCATGCATATCAAGGTACATGTAAATCTGTCACTCCTATATGATGATCCAGTGATCAGAGATTTCAAATATGTCCTCTGTGCTCTTCAGTAGATTCTTGTTTGAGATCATGATTCCATATCTGAATCAGTTTAACAATCTGGTCTCACTATGTGTTGAGATCTCCTGTATCACCTGTGTGAGAAAAACTCTTCACAGTTTCACTTATTGTGTGATCTCGCATCCATTTTAGATCTTGTTATGACCATGTGAGAGTTCTTCTCTCCTTTATGAAATTATGGTCTTACTCCATTTGACATCTCCTGTATCATTTGTGTGAGAACTCTTCTCTCCTTCATTTAGAAGAATCTTTTTTTTCCCTGACAAATCATATTCTGATTTGTGAATAAAATATCAACTTCCAGTCTCACAGAAAGCTGGGTTCTGACATCAGATGAAGTCAGCTAGATAACCATAATAATGAATATATCTAATGATATTTTAAAGGTCATCTGAGCAATATATAAAACCTGTCCAAGGCTGATGCACCAATGAACCTAACTAGAGCTGTTACAAAATGTCTGTGTGAGAAACATGGGGACAATTCTTTTACATCCTTGTTCTCAAGAATTCCCAATGTCTGAAACAAAACTTTATTAAAATCCATTTCCACTATTAACATACTGTCTATAATATAATATATTGCACAAATCTGCAACTTCACGGTTATTTTGTAAGTGTATTTCCAAATATTGTGGAAATATACACAATATTACAGTATACATTTGAAGCAAATATTGTGCTTACAATAAAGAATAGTTTGTCAAGTATCACAGTTTTACAAATATAATGTCTTTTGGAGATGAGACTGTCCCAGATATCTCTTTATATATACAGCATATTTAGCAAATAATCTGTAATATGCATTTATCATAAAAGATCTCCATTAGTTTGACTCTATATCCTTTGAATCTTGACATTTATCTTCAGCAAAAGTCTACTTTCAGTACCATTAAATAGTTATAAATAGACCAGTTCCAGTCTTGACAAGTTATGTCTGGTGCTGACAGCATCCAGCCAGTCTTATCTGGTTTTGTTTGGTTCAGACATCACTGACCATGGGGTCTCCTTCAGAGTCTGTTGTTGTGTCTCCTTTGTTTTTGATTTTAGGACTACTATTATCTGATGACAGAATTCCAACTGTGTCATATCCAACATCTTCAGGTCGAATACGGAGTAAAATCTGTTCCTCGTCCTTACCAAGTGACCATGGATATGTCTCTCTCACCCACTCAGATGGATCTTCCCAGGGTGCCCGGCGACCATACACCTGAAGAAAATAAGCAATGCTGTTGAAATTTCCATTTAAACAAAAAAAAAAAGAAAAAGAAAATCTGCAAATAACTAGAAAATGTGTTCATGAATACAGATGCCCCACCACAAGTGTCTGAAATTAATCACAAAACTTAACCAAGGTGTGAAAGATGGAAGTAGGGATGGACAAGGGGGTAACACTTTTATCAATTCAGTAAAATTGGGATATTTTATATATTTTTAATATCAAGAATCTAACTTAATGTGCAGACTTTCCCAAATTAAACCACTCAGGGAATATAATGGGCATTGCATTTTGGTGTTTAATGGCAGACCAACACATGAATGGTTATATCATGCAGATGCAATTGGAGTAAAATGGCTTGCCCAGGGACACACCATTGTGACTGATGGGTTGACCTGGTCTTGGCAGGATTTTAACTCCCCACTGTTCTGGTCACAAGTCCAGCACACTAACCACTGAGTAACCATGACTCCAGGATACAATGGGATGTATTTAATAAAAAATGTTTTACAAATGTTAAAGTATATTGCATTATTTCATTGCATGCTGTAATTTCTTGTGTCTTTATTATTTCTAACATTCGGACCATCAAGTATATTGTTAGACATTAACAAAGTTACCTGCAGTCCTTCTCTAACAGCCTCAATCATGTACGGCACAATGGAGTAGTTCCATAAATCTGTGAACCAAAGCTTGGAGGCTGCAATGTCCATTGGACATGAGAGGAACAGACGTGGACCTGAAATAAAGATGATTACAGTAATTTAATTCAAACCTCGCATATTATTTCATGTTCTGAAGCTATAGAAAAGCTATTTCTAAACTTTACAGAAAGCTGCAAACCAAAATATTTGTTGTGAACCATGATGTTGCTGAATGAAAAATTTCAATGACAGAACACACACACACACACACCAACAATTTAATTTTTCAAGATGAGAGGTATACTGTATACAGGGTAAATTTAGCGATGAAGAAATTTTTGTGATTAGCAGTTTAAGAGTGAGCAAACATAAATCAAATAAAAGTTCATTATTTTATATGGTATATTCTCCCAAATCCTGCAATCACTAAAATGTAACCAGCACAAATTTAAAACCTACCTTTTTAAACAAAATCTCTATTCTATGACTGTGCAAATATCTCATTATGTAGTATACAGTTAAACTTTCTGACCCAAATATCCCTGGGACCAGAATATACAATAAATGACTGTGTACTCCCTTATTATAATGCTGTCCATGGGAGTCATGTAGTATACTGTCTTGTAGTGAGAACACCTTATAATGAAGTACAGTACTCCATCATTATAATGTGGTCCATGGGAGTCATGTAGTATACTGTCTTGTAGTGAGAACACCTTATAATGAAGTACAGTACTCCATCATTATAATGTGGTCCATGGGAGTCATGTAGTATACTGTCTTGTAGTGAGAACACCTTATAATGAAGTACAGTACTCCATCATTATAATGTGGTCCATGGGAGCCATGTAGTATGCTGTCTTGTAGTGAGAACACCTTATAATGAAGTACAGTACTCCATCATTATAATGTGGTCCATGGGAGTCATGTAGTATACTGTCTTGTAGTGAGAACACCTTATAATGAAGTACAGTACTCCATCATTATAATGCTGTCCATGGGAGCCATGTAGTATGCTGTCTTGTAGTGAGAACACCTTATAATGAAGTACAGTACTCCATCATTATAATGTGGTCCATGGGAGCCATGTAGTATACTGTCTTATAGTGAGACCTCCTTATAATGAAGTACAGTACTCCATCATTATAATGCTGTCCATGGGAGCCATGTAGTATGCTGTCTTATAGTGAGATCTCCTTATAATGAAGTACAGTACTCCATCATTATAATGCTGTCCATGGGAGCCATGTAGTATGCTGTCTTATAGTGAGATCTCCTTATAATGAAGTACAGTACTCCATCATTTTAATGCTGTCCATGGGAGCCATGTAGTATGCTGTCTTATGGTGAGACCTCCTTATAATGAAGTACAGTACTCCATCCCTATAACACTGTCCATGGCAGCCATGTAGTATACTGTCTTATAGTGAGACCACCTTATAATGATGTACATGTATGCATGTACTGAAGTTAAATGGCATGTCAATATAATAATATGACCCCAATTAGAAGTAAAGTTCTAAAGATGTAAAAATGAAGAACTGCACAAAAAGCTTTAGGAATATAAACCCTTCCAAATGAATATAAACATTTAATGCTACAAGATAAAAGATAGAAGGTAAAGATGTAAAAATTATGTAAAATGTATAGGAAATAAAATATAAAGGTAAAATACATGGTCAATTTAAAAAAAAAATACAAACTTAATTCCCTCGAAAAGTCTTTTTAAAAAATTTAAAAAAATTGCATTCTCTCAAAAAGTCCAAAAGTTTTCTTAGGTGGTACATCATCATAAAGTTCCTTAATTGAATTCACAAAAAAATCTTCTGTCTAGTAAAGTGGAATGCGCTCCTGGATAGTGACAGGGTATGCATTGTGGCCAAAGTTCACCCTTCAAGAGGTGTACATGAGTCAGGTATATGCATCGTACACACAATCAACACAATACCACAAGTCCAAAGAATGTTTCTAAAGATTTGATGCAGATTTGGAGAAACTGAGTTTTCTTCCATACTCTATTGTTTGTATATTTTTTACACCATTAATGCATACAAATATTATTTTTGTTCTCTATAGTTCTGTACAAAGAACCTTTTTTATTAATAAAAGCATACACATTTAAGATATGTAAGAAAACTGTAATTCAAATTTTTACTCATAATTTTGTGTACAACTAAAATAAATTTGATAAAGTGTATGAAAAAAGACAGCTATTCCTGTATACTGCATACAGAAACAGGTTTCATACAGACAGTAAAGTATACAGCATTCTGGAAGAGGTTTCATACAGACAGTACTTTGTACAGCATACTGAAACAGGTTTCATACAGACAGTACAGTATACAGAATACCTGAGGAGGCTTCATACAGACAGGACAGTATACAGCATACTGAAACAGGTTTAATACAAACAGTACAGTATACATCATACTGGAAGAGGCTTCATACAGACAGTACAGTATACAGCATTCTGGAAGAGGTTTCATACAGACAGTACTTTGTACAGCATACTGAAACAGGTTTCATACAGACAGTACAGTATACAGAATACCTGAGGAGGCTTCATACAGACAGGACAGTATACAGCATACTGAAACAGGTTTAATACAAACAGTACAGTATACATCATACTGGAAGAGGCTTCATACAGACAGTACAGTATACAGCATACTGAAACAGGTTTCATACAGATACATGTAGTACAGTATACAGCATACTGGAAGAGGCTTCATACCCACAGAACAGTGTACAGCATACTGAAATAGGTTTCATACAGACAGGACAGTATACAGCATACTGGAAGAGACTTCATACAGACTGAACAGTATACAGCATAATAAAAAAGGTTTCATATTGACAGGACAGTATACAGCATACCGCAAGAGACTTCATACAGACAGTACAGTATACAGCATACTGAAACAGGTTTCATATAGTTCATAAAACAGTACTTAAATTGAACTTCAATATTGAACCACTGTAAGAAAATCAAGTGATAACAGACAGAAGATTGTCATGTAAATTTATCCAATATTCATTCTTGGGTCATACTGACCCTGACCTTGGTTCTTTTGATCCAATATGTTATGTTGGCACTAGGAATCGGCAAAAGTGCCAAAGGTGATCAAAATTTTCTGATGGGAATTAATCTGAATAACAACAACATATTTTGCAATTGAAAATGTAGGGGCCTGCGTGGTTGCCTGCTGACTTTCACCAAGAAGTCACTGATGACATCCACAAGAGCAATCGATTTTCAAGGTTGTATAAATGATGTAAAAGACTAAAGTGTACAACAAAGGAAGATGCTGAACTGCATAATTCAGTAATAAATAAAAATGTTACAAGTTTGAAAAGAAAAATTTCAGAAAAAGCTGGAAATTGTGAAAAAATTATATTAGTTAATAATGGGTAATGACTGAAGTTAAATAAAAGTTAGATCTGGAATGAGAAATTGCATAGTGCAAGCCTACACGATATTATCAAACGTCAAATACATGGGAAATTCTAGTGCCAACACTGAATATGTAGCACTACTTACCAATGGTGACATCAGAGGAGCTATGTGTCTCCAGTAACTTGTTAATATGCATCCAGACTTTGGGGACCCAGTCGATTATGTTATTCAGGTCGTTGTTCCTCATACTGGTCATCACCTCTGCTTCAACAAGCTTACGACGTAAAAATCGCCCCAAGAACCCCTTTACAGGCTCCATATGATTTGCACAAAGCACCCATCTGCAGAGATATGGAGGCAAATCATCATACAGATTTGATGCAGATTTGGAGAAACTGAGTTTTCTTCCATACTCTATTGTTTGTATATTTTTTACACCATTAATGCATACAAATATTATTTCTGTTCTCTATAGTTCTGTACAAAGAACCTTTTTATTATTAAAAGCGTACAAATTTTAGATATGTAAGAAAACTGTAATTCATATTTTTACTCATAATTTTGTGTACAACTAAAATAAATTTGATAAAGTGTATGAAAAAAGACAGCTATTCCTGTATACTGCATACAGAAACAGGTTTCATACAGACAGTAAAGTATACAGCATACTGGAAGAGGTTTCATACTGACAGTACTTTGTACAGCATACTAATGCTAAAGGGATTTACTTTCTAGTGAATGATTAACACCATGAATAATAATTTATGAAATATACAGATTATCAGTACTAGAACTCCGTAAAATTCTGCCATAAAAATTCAATCATTATATGGTATGTTAGAACAAACTGAATGTTTGATATATGGGTTTAAATATGAATGACCTTGTCCACTTCATGGCAGTTTGTTAAAGCCATATTTGGATAACTTAAGTTGGATAAACAAGGCTGCATTGTATTTGTGATAATTTCCTACCATATTACCTGAAGTTACGGTGAAGTTGGATAAACAAGGCTACATTGTATTTGTGACAATTTCCTACCATATTACCTGAAGTTACGGTGAAGTTGAATTAACAAGGCTATATTGTATTTGTGATAATTTCCTACTGTATTACCTGAAGTTATGGTGAAGCTGAATTAACAAGGCTACATTGTATTTGTGATAATTTCGTACTATATTACCTGAAGTTATGGTGAAGCTGAATTAACAAGGCTATATTGCATTTGTGATAATTTCCTACTGTATTACCTGAAGTTATGGTGAAGTTGGAGGTTCGTTGTGGAGCAGGTGGCCTGGTTCATTGTACCAATAATGTATGGACTAAAATGAGAAATGAAACAAGAAACTATAAAATAGAACTATAATACCAGTCGATAACAGGCACCTAACTGTGCAGAACACAGACCTAGATCTGACATTCAATTATCTGCTTGTAGACTAGCATACATTACATGTCATGGCATATCACACGAAAAACATAATTTGAGACCCCCTCCTCTGATTTGCCAATCTGCTGATGACCAGCATACATTCCATGTTATGGCATATCACACGAAAAACATAATTTGAGACCCCCTCCTCTGATTTGCCAATCTGCTGACGACCAGCATACATTACATGTCATGGCATATCACACGAAAAACATAATTTGAGACCCCCTCCTCTGATTTGCCAATCTGCTGATGACCAGCATACATTCCATGTTATGGCATATCACACGAAAAACATGATTTGAGACCACCTCGTCTGATTTGCCAATCCGCTGGAAGACCAGCATGCATTCCATACCACATCGCACAAAAAACATGATTTGGGACCCCTCCTCTGATCTGCCAATCTGCTGGAAGACCAGCATACATTCCATGTCATGGCATATCACACAAAAAAACATGATTTGAGACCACCTCGTCTGATTTGCCAATCCGCTGGAAGACCAATATGCATTCCATACCACATTACACAAAAAACATGATTTGATACCCCTCCTCTGATCTGCCAATCTGCTGGAAGACCAGCATACATTCCATGTCACGTTATATCACACAAAAAACATGGTTCAGGACACACCCACACACCCAAGATGACATGGTCTTGTTTAAAAAAACATGATTTCCAATAAATCTTATGAAAAAAGAGAAAGAGTGAGCTTTTTGACACTGCAATATATGCCTGTTACCTGTATAAAGAACAAACTGTTGCGATTCACATAGTTTCATACTTAATGCTCCTGGGACACTATCATCCCTTGGCAGATTATGCAGTTAATTGTCACAGAAGTGATTAAAAAGTAAAGGTGGTCAGAGATAAACAACCACCATTCCACATATTACTTAACTGATTGACAATCGCTTGAGTGATTTTTGTTGCTAGTCCTGTGAGCATTGCCCATTAGGCTAATTTGTATAGGTAAAGTACAAAATGTTAAAAAACCCAATTAGTTGGAAGTTAAGTAAATTACAGATGTTTGTTGAAGAATAATAGCTATTACACTTCATTGGCTTGCATGAGGCAGTTGAAGTCATCTTTGTTAAAGGTAACTGGGTAGTTCACGATCAGTAGCATAGGTCCTTTGAGTTGGATTTACTGTATATATTTAATCATGAAAAAGCAAAGCGTGACTATTTTGGTAGTTGGAATGGTAAAGTTAGGAACAGTATGAAAGTGTGATTTCTTTTCGAAGATACACTGTCAAACACAGCTGTCATCTACCATCAGGAATTCCAAGATCTGACATGGTAACTAGTGTGGCCATTCCGTGTTTGAAACTCCTTAACTGCAATGCAGATGCAGAAAGATCATTTTCATTGCTCAAAAAAATTCAACAAGATCTTTGGGGAAGTATGAAGAGCAGCAGACTATCATCCAGTCTCTACTGAATGCAAAGATAACACTAATAAGACATGTATACCCTTCAAACCCTCTAATGAACTATTGAGAGCACTATGGCAGGTATGCATTTTATTTCAGCATAACAATTTAATTTTATAAGATTTTTATTGCACTGTAATAGTTCAATTTTATTACATCTTTTTTCACTGTGATAATCTAAGTTAATCAAATCATACTACACTAAAATAATGTAAGTTTAATCCAATCTCACCATTTCTGGTACTTGACACTGAGGAAACCATTGAAGACTTCGCCAAGTGAGCTGACATGATGTAAATTATCCAGAATAATAACACTAGGTAGCTCTCCCGCACTTGTGTTCTCACACTGGTCTGCAATGTTGGCAAGATACGATCGTAACTCTTTGGCACTCTTGTGATCCACATTAAATGTTGCCACAGACCCTGCTGTCAGCTCCTTCCCTGACCTGAAAATATACACGATATCCATTACATTGTATACAGATGATTTAGGTGCACCATTTGTGTGGATTTTTCCCAAAAGTGCAAATTCTTTCTGCTTCCATGGATTTGTGTAGGAAATGCCAAGTTTGCCAATTTTTCCTGAAAATTTGCAAAACATTAAATGGTATGGAATTCTACTGTCCTTCTGCATGCAACAGAATACAAACACACACACACCTGGATTTGTAATGTAAGCTGATGATTCATCAAATGCCAATACATGTTATTGATGCTTTCTAATCATTTATAAAGGTATTTATTTTAAAATGTTTAATACATTTCCCTAATGTATTGTTACTAGACGTCACAAGTTAAACAAAATATGTAGTGTGTATATAGAGTGGACCCTAAATGAGATATGAAACATTTCGAGTTCATCATGTATTCTTTTACCAATGTGAAACAAAAGAAGATGTTCTGTTAAGTTGCTTGAATTTCAACAGTTTAGCAAAGTCATGCAAAGTTTTTAACAACTAGATTTGTGCTTGTCGAATATGTAGGTTTTCATAAAAAATAGTCTTATGTCCAAGAAGTTCAAAAATGTGCAAAAACAAACTTAAAAATTGCTGATGGTCTGAAAATCTAATTAGATCCTTTACATATAAATACAAATATCCCTACCAAATTGTATCTGTCTACATCAGGTGGTTTTGCTTCTTGCTTCTAGCAAGGTTTTTGTCAAAAAGAAAGTCCAAGTCCAACAGGTTTACAAATGTGTAAAACAAATTGAAAAAAATGCTGTACTCAAGTGAAGATCTATTCAGGATATCTACACAAGCATACAAATATGCCAGTCAATTTATTTGTCTATACTTATCGGTTTTTGCATATTCTTACTAACAAGCAGCTCAGGATAGATGTATGGCTGTATTACAGGACCAGGATAGATGTATGGCTGTATGACAGGACCAGGATAGATGTATGGTTATATGATGAAAATTTGAATGACATCACTTTTTGGGAGATTATGCGCACTGACCTCCCCTTGAGACCTCAAAACACACTTTTTGAGTCTAAAAAAAACCCCCCAACACTGTCTGGGAATATGGCAAGTATGTCTATGGCTGTATGACAGGGCTAGGATAGATGTTTGACTGTATGACAGGGCCAGGATAGATGTATGGCTGTATGACAGGACCAAATTCTAGATGCCCCAAATTGTATGGCTGTAAGACAGGGCCGGGATAGATAAATGGCTGTATGACAGGACCAAATCTAGATGCCCCAAATGCAGGCAGTAGAGGCATAATATATGTGCACAATTTCTCCTAAGCTAAGTGGAGTAAAGACTAATAAATCTTTTAACTTGGGTATCTGAGAACTTGGATAACACTAATTGCATAAAAATGCTAAGCATTATTGGACATATGCAGTGTTTCAGCGTTTTCAAAGTACAACAACTGGTACTATTGCGTTATCACCCTGTGTACTTTAATTTGCCAAGGAATGCACCTTAATCTGGTATTCTGTGTGTGGTTATCTGCAGCAGATGCAAAATAGATTTCCAGACTGGACTATTTTCCCTTACCAAACAAATTATGTTATCTCCCCAAAAAAAGAGTCAGGTAAGTAAATACACATTAGCTTAACAAACTTTGCAGCAGAAATGGATGTTTATCTCTTGCAAATATTTCCAAATTGGTTATCTTAATTCAGTGGTCAGAGCTTGCAATTATCTTGATTCTATGAGTTAAACTTGCAATAAACTGCAAATAGGTAAAAACACAAACACAACACACTGATGTACTTGATGTTCCCATTTCCAGTCAACAGTCAAGCTCCAACACTATTTGGAGTCATGGTTGAATACACAACACATTGATGTACTTAATGTTCCCATTTCCAGTCAACAGCACATCTTCAGGACTACTTGGAGTCATTAAATATAAAAGTTATGAAAGAAGTAAAATAAAGTTATTTGCCATAAGCTTCTTGCAATGAATGGGATATTGTGTTTTTCAATAAACTTCATACATTTCATAAACCAAGTCTGAAATTCTAATTAACACTTCACTTTTTTATATATATACTAAATTACACTGCTATGTGATGTTATATTACAAAGTAACATAATTTGTATGAATACTAAATGACATTACCATGTGATTTTATATTACAATTTGAATGTGACATATTTTGTATATAAATGCAGGTTTTCAAACCAGTTTTTATGTAAAAGATTTAGGAATATAGGAATTTTAGTGAAAAATATAGGAAAACTATAAGATTTTCTTTTAAAATAGATGAAAAATAAAAGATTTTTCTCAAGTATATAAATGCTTTGAATTCAAATTCAAATAGCAAAGTCATTTGAAAACTTCTCAAAGATCTACAATGCAAAAAACTCACCAACAGAAAACAATGATTTTTTTTTTATACTAATAGAATATATGGCTTTTCCATCTTCAACTTTTACTGTTCAAAATACTCTGAATTTAATGTCAGTATACATCAAATAAGTGACAAAACTTTTAAAATACAGTAAACAAATTATCACATGGTGCTTTTTATATAACTCTGAATGATACACAAGAAAATTTAATCTTAAAATCTCTACCAACAGTATTTCCAAATTAACTCAGTAAACTAAAAAATATATATTTCATTCTGTCATGGAAGAAAAGACTTTTAAATTACCGTCTTTAGCTGTGTATAATGCGCTCTTTTTTCACCTAATTTTCTTATTTTAAGTCGGGGTGTGCATTTTATAGAAGAACTAAATAAAAGTTTTTTACCAGGTCGATCTGATGAAAGGATGAAGGCACTATAACTGCCTACATGTGTCACAATCACTTATTGTAAAATATTAAATCTGTTGCACGTTGCATTGTAATTAAATTGCTTACTGGTATTAGACTTATTAATGAAATAAATAATGCTTACAAACCTTGATAAATATGTTCTTTGATTGCTTATGTTAATAAACGCGTTTCATTTCACATCACTGTGTAGCATTTTGTTCTGTGCCTCGACCGGAAACACATGTACATAACGACTGGTAAGTTGTTGTTCTAAAGCTGTGCAAGGCACCGCATTGCAGCAGAACGAATATGATTACTGTACCTGTACCGTTAATGTTCAGTATTCCATAACTGTGGATCTAATACATTTTGTCTTCATTTATTCTTGGTTGAACTGAAATATAATATTTATAATTCAAGCATTGTTAATGTTCTCATCAGAGGCACCTTTAGGGGACATATTTTTTGCGACTACGGTTTGTCTGTTATGGTAACACTGACATATTGTGAAATAAAACAATCAATTAATGTAAGAAGTTGGAAAACATTCTTTTTTTTCATTTGGAAAATAAATTTAGTTCTTAGTTTTATTTCTCATCTTAAATGAGAGTATTTATATTTCTTTGTGAGTAATCAGACACTGTGCATAGCATCCTTGTTGCATGATATGTTGATGTCAGCATTCATAGGATCAGCACAAACAGCGTCATTTAATTCTTTATCATCGCTGTCATCTGCATCATAAAAGCCAGTCTGCGGGTTCTCCAGATTCAACAACTGACAATGGGGATGCAGTTTCGGTGACAGGTTTCATACAAAGCAGTGATGTGCTGAAGGCTGAAATATTATGGATGTCAGCAGCCTTTTCCAGGCAGCAGACAAACTGGCAGATGAAGCAGAAGAGAAAGGGACAATCACACTAATGTCTCAGTCCAATGGACTGGGAAGAAAAAGAAAATTCTAAGAAGAGCAAGTGAAAGTACTAGAGTTGCAGCTGGAGGAGAAAGTACAGCAGCTAAAGAGCAGTGTTTAATATTTGGGTGCAGTTACAATGACTTTATTATCATTTGCATTTCATATTTCATTACATTTATTTATATCTTGTGTTTCTTTTTTTTCTTGTAATTAAATTAGTAACTGGAAGTAGAACACTTGATACTGAGATTAGTCCTTGAAAACTGAAAACTGGTCATTAAAAAGTCATAGAAAAGGCATTGAATTTCAGTTCTCCTGATCTGTATGAACCCTGAGCATAGTGTTTAGAACCCTTGTTAGAATAAATGATCTTGCAGGGAAACATGGCATTGTGCAGAACCCTTGTTGGTATAAATTATCTTGTAATGAGATGTGACGTGCAGAACCTATGTTAGAATAAATTATCTTGCACCAGGAACATGGTGTGTGGAACCCTTGTTGTTATAAATTATCGTGCATTGAGTCATGGCATTGTGTAAACAATTGTTAGCTCTTCTGGTCATAGACCAGAAGAGCTTAAGGGACGGTATATTGTCCATCCATCCATTAGCACAAGTTTGTTATCGCTACTCCTCCTGAACTACTTGGAGGATTGCCATGAAACTTTACACACACATTCATCCCATGGTTTTGTTGATCCTAAATGAAAACGATTCTAAATGAAAATGATTCCACTTGGACATCAGATACGGCCACTTAGAAAATCTTGTTGTTGCTACTCCTCTTGTGTGGATGGTCATATCAACATGGGGTTTTCACCAGAAGACTTCTTATGATGTCCAGTTGGTCTGATATGAAAACGGTGCTGATCTGATGACTAATATGGCCACCACAGATTTTTTATCACTGCTCCTTATGAACGAAAGGTCATATTGACATGGAGTTTTCACTAGAAGACTTCTTATGATACCTAGTTGGTTCTTGGTGAAAATGGTGCCACATGCAGATCCTGTGTGGTGGCCATCTTGAGAATCTTGTTATTGCTACTCCTCCTGAATGGATGATCATATCTACATGTGTTTTTTTACCCAAAGACTTCTTGTGATGTTCAGTTGGTCCTAATTGAAAATGGTGCTACTCAGACATCCAATCCAATATAGCCACCATGGTGGCCATCTTGAAAATCTTGTTATCACTACTCCTGAATGAATAAATGAATGGTCATATCAGCATGCGGTTTTAACTGAAAGACTTCTTGTGATGTCTAGTTGGTCCTAAATCGAAATGGTGCAAATCTGATGTCCAATATGGCGACCATGGCAGCCATCTCGAAAATCTTACTGTTACTCCTCCAAAACAGGAAGTCATATCAACATGGGGTTTTCACCAGAATACTTCTTATAATGTCTTGTTGGTCCCAAGTTAAAATGGTGCTAATATGAGTTCCAATATGAAAATCTTGTTATCGCTACTCTTAAATGGAAAGTCATAACATGGGGTTTTCACCAATAGAAATTTTATGATATCTAGTTGGTCCTAAATGAAAATGGTTCCTATGGAACATCCAAAATGGCTGCAATGATGGCTGCCTTGAAAATCTTGCTGTCACTACTCCCTGAATGGATGGTCATATTGACATGGGGTTTCACCAAAAGTACACATGTATGCCAAGCATGCCCTTTGTTTCTGATAATGGCAGAAAGGCTAGCAGATTATGGAAAAATCAAACTGTGCTTCCAATCCTCACACAACGTTTAAATAAATGACTTGAAAGCAAAATTATCCATCATATTTTATTTTTAAGCAAAATCTCTCAAATTCAAAGACTTTCAAAGACCTAGGTGAAAAATCAATAACTTTCAAGGCCTTGAAATGAGGTGTTCATTTCTCAATGACTTTCAATGACCTTTAATGACCATGCAAACCCTATATGTCTTGCTTTTATCAAAGTTATGTGCTTGCCCAAAAACTTGAACACCGAGTTGACGCTGCTGATGACAGATAACATCATGCTCAGTATGTCTTACATTTTCTTTGTAAAAAGGACCATAATTTTTAGTTTTTTAAATCTTTTTAATGACATAACGGTAACAGAAGTAAAAAATTATTGGTTGTGCATGCTTCAAAAAGAGTGAGTTCTAACAAAAGAACTAATGCATCATATTGTCTGATTGGTTAAAATTTAAATCAATTACAGCCTGTAGGAAATGATGTCACCCTGACACCATTATGCTCAGCAAGATGTAGAACCACTGGAAATTGCATTTTCAAAAATTTTTCCATAAAATATTGTATAATGTGTTAGAATGTGATTAACAATCTTGTATCTGAAGACATTAAAGATAATTTTAATACTGCAAAATCCATTTACTAGTGATGTGTTTTACTCATAACATTGAAGCTACTATCAACATCCTCATATCTTTAAACAGAAAACTGAAATTCACAGACAATAAGGACTTGTATTCTATGTGAGATGTGATATACCTCAGGACAAGATGTTCAGCTAACTTCTGTGCTAGGTAGGTTTTTCCAGTTCCACTGGGGCCACACAGGATGATACGTCGATGTTCCATCAACAGCGAGATGTACCGCTGGATAATGGACTTGGGAATCAATGTCTCAAAAGCCAGAGAGTCCACGCTATTCTGTTTTGTTCCTGGAAAGAAGAAAAAATTGACTTAAGGATATATATAAAACAGATACAACTGCAGAAGTCTGCAGCCAGCAGCATTATCCCCACACTTTATCCCTACACCTCTCCCCATGACATATATGCAAAAATGTCCCCACCCACTAAGTTTCACCACTAGGGGAAGGATCAAATTCTGAAACTTTGGTGCACATCATTTTACAGACCAAATTCAATCATATATCAAAGTTTGAAGTCATTATCATTTACAGTGTCAGAGGAGTTGTGTGACATTACTCGTGAATGCTGGGAGGACTGGATGGACAGTATCAGAGTTGTACGACATTACTCATGCATGCAGGGATGACTGGATGGACAATGTCAGAGTTGTACGACATTACTCTTGTATGCAAGGATGACTGGATGGACAATGTCAGAGTTGTACGACATTACTCATGCATGCAGGGATAACTGGATGGACAATGTCAGAGGAGCTGTGCGATATCATTCATGCATGCACGGATAACTTGATTTACAGTGTCAGAGGAGTTGTGCAACATTACTCTTCCTTGCAAGCATGACTTGATGGACAGCATCACATAACCTCCACCTTTCCTCTGAACAGTAAAAAATGTCCCAATTTTGTGGTGGCTCACCCAAATCATTAGTTTATTCCACTTCAAAATGCACCTTACAACAGCATCTGACTCACTGAGACTATTTTGTATTATAGTCTTACAACAATAATTTTATGTATGTGTATACAGTGAAACTGACCTCCTCTGAAAACTGTATCCTCTGTAACCAGTCCCCTCCACAGAGTGGCCAAATATTCTGTATTAATAAGGCCATTCTAATACTAACTGAACCTCCATGTACTGGCCACCTCTATAAAACAGTCAAAATTTTTGGTCCCCACAATCTTTGGTTTAGGGAGGTTTCACTGCAATAATTGTTATCTTCAACACCCAGTTAAATAATGTTAATAAACAGACACAAGAAGTCTTTTGTGGAATGTAGACAGGTAAAATGTGTGCATTCTAGTGTGCAGAGCACTAATCTCTGAAATGACACATGAAATTTATTAACTGCCCATGGTCCCAAACTGCTGGTAGTGGTGCAGTCTGTTTACAATAATATGTACTGTTTATGAACAGCTTTTTATCTTTGTTGAACTAAACACACCGTGCCAGTTATGCTTTGTATCTTATTTTATCTGTGGCAACTCATCATTGTTAAAAGGTTTTGTATCATCAAGGTAATATAAATCAAAGTTTAAAATGTAAAACTTTACCCTTCAGACAGATTCCGATCTGCATCGTGTCACCAACAAGGTAGCCTACTGGTAGAAGCTCTGGTGGTTCAGAGTCTGAAACAGATGAAACTCTGGAGATTAATTACTATTTTACTGATTAAAATATTGCTCAAATAAGTAATTTATACTAGTTCTCAATGGTGGATTGAACAGGAGAAAAATAATAATTGTGTGATCGCTTTTAATTACCTACCCTTAAATGCACATACAACAAATGAACTTGTATTAAATGCTAGATTAATGTCTGTGAATGACAATACATATGTTATACGGCATCATTGGCTTTGTCAACAATATAAAGGTTTCTTCAAGTCACCTATATTCTAAATAAGCTGCTGTATTCAACTGTAACTTTGGTAAATTATAACTGTATGTCTGAAGTTTGTACTCAGATATGTTAGGAGTTCCTGTCTAGCCTGCACAAAGTAGATTTGCATTTAGG
Source organism: Margaritifera margaritifera (assembly GCA_029931535.1). NCBI lineage: Eukaryota > Metazoa > Mollusca > Bivalvia > Unionida > Margaritiferidae > Margaritifera > Margaritifera margaritifera. The sequence continues at coordinate 2,568,343 of JAQPZY010001580.1, forward strand.
ATTTAGTAAGTTTGAGCACTGTCCCTCCTTCAAAAGTTGAACAAAAAAGGGCGGGGGGCAATCTGTTCATAGATGGAGCCTATCAAAAGGGCATCAAAAAGTAACTTAAAATGAAAGCAGAACACAAGTCAGTGCTATAATGTATCCTATTTTTCACGTGTTAAAATATAAAAATGAAAATCCATATTCTCTTTTTTTAGCTCATGTTTTAAAGTTGTTGTTTTTTCTTAAAACTTGCCAGTAAAAAACTATAACCAGGCTACATTTCCACCATATGGTCAAGTTACAATTGAAATGAAGAATCTCCATAAACATATCCAGCACAGCCTTGATTTTTAAAAGTACAGCAAGGAATTATAAGTCAACATACTGCTCAACATCTTGTATGATGCGCTGGCATTACTGTCATTAGTGTCTATGTCAATCACTCAAATTCATGTATAGAACAAAACGGCATGGATCAAGATCAAGATCCATTATATGATGGCAATCCTACAATGTAAGATGTAAACCCTGATATGTATGATTTGGGGGGGGGAGAATCTTACTGTCATAACAACCAGCACTGCGTACCTCTGGTCCCCAGCATCAACAGGGGAACTGAAGTCTAAACTTTCAAGAATATCAACTCACATAGTTGGCAGCTCATATTGACACTGTTGCACAGCTTAAGAGCCTAATTGCTTTATTCGTACTGCACTTACTCTGATGCCTTTATCCTTACTTAAGAAAATCCAGGCACAATCAAGTGGTTGCATGTTGACTGCCATTTCAGTTGTTTGAAGAGTGATGGTAGCCGAGGAATACTGAATCAGTTAAACTAGGGGTGCAATGTCTTTAACAAAATGAGTATGTCTAATCACATTCAGCCAAATGTGATTAGACACAGTCACTTTGTTAAGAAACTTCTGCAAGTTCAACCAAATTTGGCTGAACTTGGCTACCATTGTTTGAAAACCAACTTGAATGGGGGTCTGCAACTGAAACACTGTACAGGTGCAAAACAGGTAATTTCTGCATTTCTTGGAAATAAAGCATGCATGATTCATTAAAATTTGCACCCAATCCTTATTTTTGGCATTTTTATGCCCACACAGATTTAACATGTGTGCACAAAAGTTTCAATTTTAGTGGGATTTTTACAATTAAATGTCCTAGATGCAACCCTGATAAAGTTATGTCAAAACAATGACATTCATAGATTAGACACTACATTCCACAGAACTAGTTTTTCATACCGATAAATTCAGATCCTGTCTTGTCCTATTGTTTGCTTTTTCTACAGTAAATGTCTGTACTGAAATACCACTCCTTCAGCCCCCCAAAATGGGCCCTCAAGATAAATGCATGGCTTCTTGATACAGGTCATTACATTACGCAACAAAAATTAACCTGTACATTAATAATCTAGTCTTAGATGATAGGTGGTGTCAAAAAACAGTCATATTTCAGGTCAGGTTTTACTGCATACTGAGATTCAGGGAGAATTATAAGGACAAAATATTGAAATGAAAAAATATAGGCTGGGATGCCTGATCAATCATATGATGGCATCTAGCTCAGTGACTTTCAAACTTTTTCTCTTGCAACCCAGTTGAAGAAAATCGTTATGCACATGACCCAAAAATTAAATCTTTTGCAGCAGTTCATTCTCTTGTTCAGGGGTCAGATTTAGCTCCATTATTGCCTCAAGATTTTCGAAAGCAAAAGGATCTCTCACCCAGCGTTTTTCATTCAAATATTCAAACTCGTTTGTTGGGAAATAGTGACTAAAACTGTCAGACAGAGCAGAGAGATATAACTATATAACAGTTTTCATTTGATTCACTTTATCATCACTGATGCTTTCTCCTCAATGTGTTGTAACAGTGTTGGAAACATGTAGTTGCTGGGCCAATTGCTTTTCAGTCATGCTTGGCACAGTGCCAATGACTTTTGAATTTCTTATCTCTTTTCACAGTGCTAAAACAAATCATTGTATTGCCTTGTAACTTCAAGTTTAGTTCATTTGAAATTGAAAAAAGTCTCAGCAAGGTATGACAACTTTGTTAACCAACTGTAATCGTCAAACAAAGTTGCCAAGTTTGACTGTTTCTCCACGAAAAAAACATGAACTTCATTCCTGAGTTAATACACCCTGGTAGGCACTTTGTCCCACGACAGCCACCATATCTCAGTGTAAAACAGTAAATGCGTGTGTTCTGCTCCCATTTCTGAGTACAGTGCTTCAAAATCCTGCAGTTAAGTGAGCTCCCTTTAATGAAGTTTACGGTTTTCACTGATTCCTTCAGTGCTGCCATAAAATCAGGAGGAACACCCCTGGATTCCAAAGCTTCACGGTGAATGAAACAATGATTCCAAACAATGTAATTCCCAGCTGCCTCACAGATTCTGTTCACAATTCCACTGTTCTTTCCAGTCATATCTGCCACACCGTCACTTGTTATTCCTCGTTACCCCATTCAAGTTTGTATTTTCTAACTATGTTGCCATTCAGTGCTTCAAATATATGTGCCCCGTTTGTATTTGTTGGTAGGGTAAGACAACACAGCAAATCCTCATTAAAATTGTCTTGCCATACGTACCTAACATAAACCAACAGCACTGCACAATCTGAAATATCGGTACTTTTGTCAAGTTGTATAGCAAAATCCCCGACTGACTGTAACCATGCTACAAATTGGGCTTCCAAAGATATTCGCCGAGACACTTTGTTCTCACTGAGAGGAATACTTTTCAATTTTTCAGCAGACTTCTCATCAAAAATTGTCCGCACCATATCTAGAGATGCTGGAAGAATAACTTTTTCAGAAACTGTATAGGACATTTTCACTTTTGCCACACAATATGTAACCAAATGCCAGTTGTGCTTTATCATTCAAGGTAGTTGACCGGCTGAGAACATGAACTGATAAGTTATGTTCCCGTTGCTTCCTTTGAAAAAAGACCAGTGGTTTATGCATGAGTTCTGCATGCTTTGTTTCTAAATGTCTCTCAAACTTTGAGGATTTTAAACTCTTGTTTGCAAGCACTTCAATACAAATAACACTTTGGGGCTTTGGTTTTTGGTTTGCTTTAGCACAATTGATGAAGCCATCTTTCAAGAAATCAACACTGTATTGCCTCGACCACGATTTTTTCTTTTAGCTGCCTGTTCAAATGAGGTGGAAGCAGTCTGTTCATTTTTACTGCTGGAATTATCTGTTGTACATGGCATGCAGATGCTGCGGGATATGACAGTTGTGTTTCCGAACTTCTTTTTCTTATCACAAAATGATCCATATTTTCCAGCTTTTGTGGGGTTTATTTAAACATGCAAAAATCTTAGTCTCAACACAGCAGTGGGGGGACCGGAAAATGAATTTAGTCATTTTGCTATACACAAACTGCTACGTTATCCATGTGTGTAGCGTGTAATATGTAGTAGGTGTATGATGCAACTCTGTGCAAATACTAGAAATAAGAAGTTATGCATGAATAATTATAATGTTATTCTAATGGTGTTGTAATTGTGTACAGTATTTTCAATGATCATAAAAAATTAGAATCAGTAAGGCGACCCAGTGCCTGGCATTCTGCGACCCAGTACTGGGTCGCGAGCTGTACTTTGAAAACCACTGATCTACCTGACAACCTCAATGTTGGTCTCTCCTATATTTTGATTGGCCAGTTTGCCTGGATCCATCCACTATTTTTGTAAACTTTTTTGACATGTAAACTTATCACTGGGATGAAATGTAACAATTATGAGAATTTAACTCTGTGAATTTGACAACTACACAAGAAAGGTAAGTCAGTCAGGTGCTTACAATAAAGCAAGTATTTTAACCCTTTTCATACTGAAGTCCAATCAGACAAGTAGTTGTGTAGAACTGGAATTTTTTTTCAGTCACTGGTGTAGCAGCATGAAAGAATGCAGTGATGTTGGTCAATATGGCTTCACAGGCCAATTTTATAAAAAAAAATTCAATGTTGTATACCATTTTACAAAGCATACAATTTTCTTTAAGGTCATATATTTTTTCACTGAAAATTTTCTGATGTAAAAATTTTCAGTTGAAAGTAAAGTTATGTAAACAAAAAAACATGCTTTACATTTTTTTTGTATAACTTACTTTCAATGCACGAAATGGTCTTTATTTTCAACTAATTCTGCAAGCACATAACTGACTTCACTTTTCTCTTCAGTATAAGACTGCCATTTTTTTATCTCTGCATGTTAAAAACTGTATTCTGAAATTGAATTGTTACCAGTTTTGGGGTCTTTTAAACTCATTCTGTTAATGCATTTGTGCACCTTCTACCTTATTTATTTCTTTTCAAAAGAGTACACATAAAGTGATGATGTATTATACAGTTAAAAACACACTTCTGTGAAGTGGTTGACGTAATGTAGTGAACATATGACCGGAGTTGTATCCTGCTGGCAAAGGTAAAGTAAGACTGGAGTCGCATCCTCTTGGAAAAGGGTTCAGATGTGAACGTTCTTATTTCAGTAAGTAGCTAACTATAGGAATATCTTAAGTTAAATTTCCACATATCAGGTTTGACTAATATAAAAATGACTTCATGTCCTACCTTTTGTTCTGACAATTTCTCCTATGTGGTAAGAAAAGACACTCTCTGAACTGAGGCCCAGATTTGTGACGGGATCAATACGTAACACATATTCCTGAAAATATGAAAAATGACAAATAAATCACATACTGTGAATTCATGTATTTTTGTGGGCATGCATTTATGTTGTGGTTTTGTGAAGAAAAAAAAAAAAAAAAAGACATTTTAGTTGGAATGTAAATTTGTGAATCAAGAATACTGTTCATTTGATTTCACATACTGGCTGTTGTTTGTTGGACCTTTAAATTCGTGGCTTGTGGCACCTACAAAATCATTGGTACCCAATGAATAAAATTTAATTCAGTCATTTATTTACCAGAAATTTATGTAATTCATCTGAATTCACAAACAAATTTCATGGTGTACAAGCACAAAACAGGCTTCTTTTATCATGTATACAGAACATCAAACCAGAAGAGGGCTGTAATAATGGCAGATGATTTTGTTACTAAAGTACAGCAATACCTGTTGAAAGAGAACATGCAATGGTCCTACATTGATACCTTTTGAAAGAGAACATGAAATGGAACTACATTGATACCTTTTGAAAGAGAACATGAAATGGACCTACATTGATACCTTTTGAAAGAGAACATGAAATGGAACTACATTGATACCTTTTGAAAGAGAACATGAAATGGACCTACATTGATACCTTTTGAAAGAGAACATGAAATGGACCTACATTGATACCTTTTGAAAGAGAACATGCAATGGTCCTACACTGATACCTTTTGAAAGAGAACATGCAATGGTCCTACATTGATACCTTTTGAAAGAGAACATGCAATGGTCCTACATTGATACCTTTTGAAAGAGAACATGCAATGGTCCTACATTGATACCTTTTGAAAGAGAACATGAAATGGACCTACAGTGATACCTGCTGAAAGAAAGATGCAAGGGACAAGAGAACATACAAGAAACCACACCAGAGACTTTCAGTGATACCTGTTGAAAGAGAACATACAAAACACCTACAGTGATATCTGTTGGAAGAAAGCATACAAGGGACCTATGGTAATATCTGTTGAAAGAGAATATACAAAGGATCCACAGTGATAACTGTTGAAAGAAAGCATACAAGGGACCTACAGTGATACCTGTTGAAAGAGAACATACAAGGAACATTTTTCAGCACATGCTACGCTATGCATGGTGGCCAATATATTTGGTGGAGGAAGAACCCGGGAAAACCCTGGGAAGAACCAACGACCAACGGGAAGCTACTGGCAAGCTTGATCATATACCATGTTGGCCAAGCCAAGACTCGAACCCATGTGGATAAAGGTGAGATGTCAGTGATCTGTAATTGTGAGCACCTTAGACTACTATGCAACCTGAGGCCCCATAAGTGACAAGAGAACATACAAGGGACCACACAAGGGACCTACAGTGATACCTATTAAAAGAAAGCATACCAGGAACTACACAAGGGACCTACAATGGTACCTGTTGAAACAGAACACACAAGGAACAAGAGAACACACAAGGGACAAAAGAACATACAAGGGACTAGATAACACACAAAGAACCACACAAATTTAGTCTTTTGGACAGATGCCCTTTATAAAGAGCTAAATTTGTAAGTGTCATTGAGGATAAGTATTGATAAATGCTGTCTTCAATAAGCAGGTGACCTTTACATGGAAGTGGTATCCACGATGACAGGTGTCATTTTACTACCTTAGTATAAGGAATGATTGCAGTATTTTGTTATCACTTACTTATAAGTTAGTGTTGGTTATCTTTTGACAGCATTATCTTACTTTGCTGTCGAGGGGACTCTGCAGGTAGTTCTCTATATACAGTACTTCCTCATTACAAGGTACCTCCATATAACAAGACTCCATATGTAAGCTAGGCATGGTTATGGATATCATTTAAATAGTAAGGCATGGTTATGGATATCATTTAAATAGCAAGGCATGGTTATGGATATCATTTAAATAGTAAGGCATGGTTATGGATATCATTTTAATAGCAAGGCATGGTTATGGATATCATTTTAATAGCAAGGCATGGTTATGGATATCATTTAAATAGCAAGGCATGGTTATGGATATCATTTAAATAGTAAGGCATGGTTATGGATATCATTTTAATAGCAAGGCATGGTTATGGATATCATTTAAATAGTAAGGCATGGTTATGGATATCATTTAAATAGCAAGGCATGGTTATGGATATCATTTTAATAGCAAGGCATGGTTATGGATATCATCTAAATAGTAAGGCATGGTTATGGATATCATTTAAATAGCAAGGCATGGTTATGGATATCATTTAAATAGTAAGGCATGGTTATGGATATCATTTTAATAGCAAGGCATGGTTATGGATATCATTTTAATAGTAAGGCATGGTTATGGATATCATTTAAATAGCAAGGCATGGTTATGGATATCATTTAAATAGTAAGGCATGGTTATGGATATCATTTAAATAGTAAGGCATGGTTATGGATATCATTTAAATAGTAAGGCATGGTTATGGATATCATTTAAATAGTAATACAACACATAATGTACCTCAGTATATGGTGACCTCACCTATAATATTACATTTGTATGACTCTCATGAACAGCATTATAAAGCAGGAACACTGTGACTGACTAGCTCAGCAATTATGTGCTAGCTTGTCATCTCTACAGTATCAGTTTTGATCAACAGTTCCAGCACCTGAAAGGTCAAGTGGTTCTCCAGCCAAGGTCAATGGTTGTCTTCAATTTTCTCCACTACAAACACCAACCACTCCAAACATCTAAGTTTTTGAGTTATCTTGCTGTACAACTGACATAAATAAATAACAAGATTACTGTGGGTGCTATTGTAGCTTCATCTTTGCGATTGGGGGTGGGGTGTCATTATTGCAAGGGACAATGGAATCTAATCAATTAAGGCTCCAAAACTGTGGATTTCATTGCAGATGAATACCACTGTGGTGTAAACATTCTGCACACAGTCATACACTTTGTATGGGACCAATCTAAGTTGAACACAGCTGTGTAAGGCACCAGTATCTGTCACTCAAAGATATATGGAACATATGGTGGTTATATATCTGCTGATTTGGAATTGATGGGCTAAAATGTCTATTTCACTCACCTTGAATATTTTTCTGTTTATATTGTCTAAAATATCCCACTTTGTTTTGCCACTGACAGACAGTGACCCAATTAGCACCTCTGGAGGTTTCTGAGAAAAAAAGAGAAAAGAATTCATTCAGAAAATTGCAATTATATTGCTGGCAGAGATGACATTTTGCTTGATTACATGAGGAATTTAACTTGTCACCTGTGAAAGCATTACTAATTTTATTGTGATCATATACAGTTTGCTGTCTGGAAACATTTGAGATATTATTTTGCTTTCTTGACTGAACCGTCTGCTTATAAATAACATCACATAACACTGCAGAGTTAGCTCTCAATATTTTCACTCATTACACCTTTTTACAATTAATAAAACATAACAAGAATACCGTAAATGATACATTATACACCTGCCAGAGTTTAACAGTCCTTTATGTAGGCACTAATAGGGTGTGATTGACTATGGAGATTTTTAACCAATGGGTCTCAATGACCATGACCTTTGGTCAATGTACGCAGTTTTGAACTCAACTTACTGTGCAAAAATTATTATTTTGTTGTTAGACTAACTATAACCTTGAACTTTGGACCCCAAAATATACAGGTTTATTCAAGGAAAAAAACCCATTGCTCTTTGCGTAGCAATGACCTTGACCTTTTACCTTTTGACCCCAAATCAACAGGCCTCTTCCTTACCTTAAGTGCAAGCCCTCCACAAACTCTGGTCAAGGTACAGTGAAACCCCACTAAAGCATGATGATCGGGGTTCACAAAACGATATCGTACTATATACCACATATTAAACAAGAACTACTTAAAACAGTCATTACATATTTAATATTTATTTTTGGCAGAGAAGCATACATGTGAATCTACCGGTGGTAGGCCAAAAATACTGTTTTAAAGGTCGTCTACAGCATATACTATTTATTAGCTGAAATCTACAGTTTTTGAAAATTAAAAGAATTTTTACAAAATGTTATAAAAAAAAACCAAACACGTAACTTTTGCGCGTTCTATCAACACAATAGAGAAACCAGCCAGAACCAGTCTACTGGGAACTGGAAATGTTCCACTAGTACAATGACCTGTGCGATGATGAATTGCAGAGCAATAGAATTAGAATTGTTAAAGAACAGCTGACATCATTTGTACACAGCAAGCTGTTAACTGATTACCTTATTGTTGGAATTTGGGGAGTTTACGGCCAAATGCAGGATGTTTTTTTAGGTGTTATAAGTAATAAAGGGATAAAAGGTGGTCCCTTGGTGGAGGGAGATAAAGTGGAGAGACCAACCATAAAAAATATTTTCGGCAGACACACTAGAGTAAGTATTTTGATTTTTGTCTTGTTTAATTGTTTTAATTGTTTAGATCTTTTAAGAGGACAGCTATTACATTTTTTGTTAAATTCATGTCAAAATACCGAAACGTGATTTCTCGCAATGCTAAGAAACCATGGCTAAGAAATATTACAATTTCAACAATGCTTGGATATCAGAGTTTAAGTGTGTGCAGGCGAGTAGCAAAGGTCCTGAGTTTGCATTGTGTGTTTCAAAAGTATGCATCTTTGTATTTCATAAAATATTTGAAGTTTTATGCACATAAATTAAGTGCAAGCCCTATATAAAATATAAGTTAAAAATATATTACAAGATACATGTAATTAGTTTTAAAGTTTGGATAAATTATTCATAAAAGCATAAATACATAATGTATTTTTTTATTTTTATTTCAAGTATAAATCAATCTTGTTTTTTATTTACAGTGGTAAAACTTGCCAGCAGATTTTTGGATCTGAGCCATGAAGAGAAAGTAGACCTTGAGGATGAGGCCCAGGAATACATCTTAAGTCCAAGTGAGGAATTTCCTCCTTGGTGTGAACATAACTTGGAGGAGTATTGGAGAGTAGTCAGCAACCTTACAAACCCAGCAAAAAGAACACTGAAGTTAGAACTTCTTTGGAAGCTTAGCGTGGTTGTCCTGTCATTGCAACATTCTAATGCTGATACAGAGAGGACATTCTCTATTCTTCATAAAATACAAAGTAATTCAAGGGGAAATCTGGACCAGAGAAAGTATTGAGAGCCTGTTAAGCACGAAGTTTAATAATCACAATGAATGTCATCAGTGGTCACTAGACAGTGATCTTGTGAAGGAAACTAAAAATGCTTCTGGATTTTATTAAAAAAATCTTTGCAGTGAACTATCAGATAAACAATCTTCTTTTTCATTATTTGACAGTATACTGACTCATATTAATTAATTATTATTGTAACATTTTCCATCAGAATCCAAATCTAATTCATGTTCAAAACTTACTGTTTTATTATAGTACGAAGAGAATACATATATTGTGGCCAAAGAAAATGCACTTGTTTTGTTTTCCATCCCCTGTAACGTAAAATTTATGCCGATAAAAAAATCTACTGGCTTAGAAGCCAATCTACTGATCAAAATTTGTAAATCTACTGGTTTGAAATCATGGTTATGTCACATGTATGGAGAAGACATTCATTTCTACATACGTATAAAAAATCGGCAACTTTAGCATAAATAGTTAAGAGTACGTGTACTCACCAGTCGAATCTGGTTGTATCCATAATAGTAATTCCATAAAAAATGTGCACAAAGAAGCACTTTTTCTTTTTTTAAAAATGTTTGCTAGATCTATTTGAATCTTATGAAACAGTTTTTTCCCCCCACATTAATATTTGCTGGACATGTTCAAAGGGTCTGATTTCTAACCAATAAGAAAATGTACAAATCAGACATTGGGAATTTCTAAAAAGAAACCTGTATTTAGGTTTGAAAATTACATGTACTTGAGCAAAAAATTCATATGGGAGGTCAATACAGGCGTGTAGATATGCCAACTGCATGAACCCATTTTGGGAGTAAACCATTCAATTGTATGGGTACAGAGTGAGTTCCATAAAAACAGTTGAGTCATTCTGCAAAGGATGGAGAAAAAAATAAATAAAATAAACCCAATATTCATTGAAATTTTTTTTACAACTATGACTTTGCTTTTCTGCAGAGCAAAAGCAGGGAGTAGTATGTTTGATTATATTAACCAATCTCTCCACCCCTACAACTTAAATTGTTCTGTTCCAATCAGTGCTAACACTGGAAGTACAGTTTCCTGTGTATATGTGAATGATCTAATGCTAGAAATTAAAAAGGGTTAAGATGAAAGGGGGTGGAGGTGGTGGCAATGACCAAAACTTCTCCTGACAATTTGGGCCATAAACTTGTTTCAGCATCGATTTATAAATTTGTGTCAGAAACTTTTTTAGATCACCACATTATTTGCTTGACTTGTGAACACCTAAATCTAGAGCTTATTGCATTTGTTAAACTCCAGACTTAATCTTGCACAGGGCTTCAAGCTTCTCTTTAACAGTAAAAGCTTTATGTTTCTGTATCCAGTTATCCATTGTAAACACCCACTAATTAACACTTTGACACCTATTTGTTTGAACGACTACACCAAGAATAATTGTTATGGAATAAATGGGTCATTTTTATAGGGAATGCATGATATTATTCACTGGTCAGTTGGTTGCCTGATGATTGTCTGACAACACCGCAAAGCCATGTGCAAGTGTTGTTGGCTTTTGTTTTTTGTTTTTTTATAAATCATTACCCAATAATTTGAAAAACCTTTAGCAGAGATTGACTTTGATGATTAGCAATTCATTAAATTAATTGATTTATACATTCAGATGAGAATCTTTTTTAAACCACTGCATTGTTTTCTTTTTATGGTTGTGTATGTCAGTTGAATGAGCAAACATCTGTCAGCTATTGTTTGAACAACAATTGTGCACAGAATTCATTGAAGAAAAACACAAAGAAGGCTTACTGGTTTTATTGTTCATGGTTCAATAATAATAAAATTAACACCTGTCAGCTTTTTAATGAGTGGACATCTTTAAAAAATAAGCTAAGATCAAAATGCAGTGATTAACAACTGACACATCTGAAATGAATATACACAAACAGAAACGTTTAACATCTTTATTCATATAAAGAAAGCTGCAATCATAAGACACTTTTTTCTTCAAGAACACAACACATCTCACATCTTTATTCATATAAAGAAAGCTGCAATCATAAGACACTTTTTTCTTCAAGAACACAACACATCTTGCTAAGTTATTAAATCAAACTTTTGTTTATTTTGGCACAAAACTTTGCAATACTTCAAGAAATTGGTGAAATTATTGTAAAATTTTAAGAGCGACATCACAATCGTGTTATATCCAAATTCATACACGATCTCTTCCCCAAAATGATAATTAATTTTTTACACTTTATTTTTCATACTTTGAAAAAAAATAATTTTTTTTTCATGTACGAAAAAATATATGAAATTTTGGGAACCACGCCACGATTGTGTTATATCCGAATTCATGCTATAACAAAGCATGCTATAGTCAGGTTTCACTGTATGTGGTCTAGAATGAAAGTTATTATGCAAAACCCATTTTTCTTCTTTCAGTCACAGTGAACCGGACCTTTGACCTCAAAATCAATAGGCTCCTTCTTACCCAAAGTGTAAGCCATCCACAAATTTTGATGAAAGTACATATTCAAGAACGGAAACTTTTGTGCAGAAACCATTTTTCATTTTTCAGCCAGTGACCTTGACCTTTTGACCCCAAAATCCATACACTGCTACTTTACTTCAAATGCAACCCATCCATAAAGTTTAGTCCAGGTCTGTGATTTAGAACTAAAGTGACTGTGCAGAAACCATTTTTCTTCTTGCAGTCAGTGACCTTCACCTAAGATCTTTTGACCCCAAAACTGATAGGCTTCTTCCTTACCCCAAGTACAAACCATCCACAAAGTTTGGTCCAAGTCTGTGATGTAGAACTAATGTTATTGTGTGTAAACCATTTTTCTTCTTTTAGTCACAGTGAACCTGACCTTTGACCTTGACCATAAAAATCGACAGGATTCTTCCTTACCCTGAATGCAAGCTATTTATAAAGTTTGGAAAAGGTATAAAGCGGAGAACTATAGTTATTGAGCAGACACAATATAGGGAACAGATGGACAAATGTGCGGATGGACAATGCCATAACATGATAAGCTTTGTCTTATGGCCGGCATATAATAATGCATTTTGAGGACTGGCTGAGATCATCTTTCCAGACTCCACAAATTTAAGAATATTTAATATACAGAGAATATTGATGGTAACAAATCTGCATAATAAATGTGTTATATCGGAACTCATGTTTCCTTTTCCATAGTATAAGAGTTGGGACATGTTAGAAGTTACAACCGACAACTTAAGCAGTTTACCTTAGTCCTGATAGGGTCAGGATTTGAACCTAGGTATACTGTAATTGTAACCCTCCTCCCTTCTCTGTCATTACTCTCATGCAGTAGCATATCTGAAATGGGAAAAATAGAAAAGTCTTATTGACGCTTTCCCCCAATAGGCTGTAACACAATTATTGTATGGAATTTTATTCTCATGAAAAAGATAACTCATTACAGTGATAAACAGAAATTGGTGAGAAAAAAAGACATTTGTTGAAGTAGCAAGAAACATATACAACAGCCCACCTTCTACAAGGTCCATTCTCAAGGGGTCTCACCCAATGATGAGATTCCACCATATCCTGCACAAATTAAAGGTGGAAGTGCATATTTACCATTTTATCCCCACCTCATACTTCCCTCAGGGGTGACCTCATAAGACTAATGACTATTGCAACGCTGTATTGCATTGCATTAATATTAGTTCTCATATTAAGAAGAATACAGACTGTCTGTTATGTTGACTCCTTTCAGTGTAATGCATCACATTAAGATTATTTCTCATATTAAGAAGAATACAGACTGTCTGTTATGTTGACTCCTGTCACTGTAATGCATCACATTAACATTATTTCTCATATTAAGATGAATATAGACTGGAATGTTTACAATCTTTTTCTTACCTAGGCTTGTTTGCTCTGTTAAACTGACAGTGCGCTCAAGAGAATCACTGCTAGATCGACTATGTTGCACCAAAGAATTCTGGGAAGTGTTTAATCCCTTGCTACAGATCAATTTCTGAAGACGATCATTATCTGCTTTCAAGGCACCCATTTCGGTCTGAAACAAAAAATCATCACTAAATGTTACTGCAATATAAAACTTTAATGAAATTAAAGACTTGAAAACTCCAGACATCTGATATTCATTAGGCAAAAGAGTTTTATCAAATTCTTTCATTGATGTATCCTTATATCAACCCGTTTTTTGAGTCAATACATAATTTATGTGAATAATTGTAACTGTTACAAAAGGTCTTATAACTCTGAATAAAAATCCAATCAAAATTTTAGAAAGCAAAGTGCTTCTGTTTCAGAAAGTGAACAAGTACAAAAAATACTCCTCCTTAATCTTTGGAATCATACAGCAATACTTTGTGCATCTTTTGCACTCTTAAAGCAATAATAAGGGATGAAGAAAATAATTACAATTAAGGCAATAATTAGGCATGAACAAATAATGGCAATTAGGGCAATAATTAGGCATGAAAAAAGAATGGCACTTAAGGCAATAATTAGGCATGAAAAAAATAAAGGCAATAATTAGGCATGAAAAAAATAATGGCAATAATTAGGCATGAAAAAAATAAAGGCAATAATTAGGCATGAAAAAAATAAAGGCAATAATTAGGCATGAAAAAAAGAATGGCAATAATTAGGCATGAAAAAAATAATGGCAATTAAGGCAATAATTAGGCACGAAAAAAATAAAGGCAATAATTAGGCATGAAAAAAATAATGGCAATTAAGGCAATAATTAGGTATGAAAAAATAATGGCAATTAAGGCAATAATTAGGCATGAAAAAAATAATGGCAATTAAGGCAATAATTAGGCATGAAAAAAAATAATGGCAATTAAGGCAATAATTAGGCATGAAAAAATAACGGCAATTTAATCTAAAAGAATACGACCAAATTCAAGTTTTATGACGATCATCTTATATTAGTTTACATGAAGTACTAATCTTATATTAGTTTACTTTAAGTACTAATCTTATATTAGTTTACATGAAGTACTAATCTTATATTAGTTTACATGAAGTACTAATCTTATATTAGTTTACATGAAGTACTAATCTTATATTAGTTTACATGAAGTACTAATCTTATATTAGTTTACATGAAGTACTAATCTTATATTAGTTTACATAAAGTATTAATCTTATATTAGTTTACTTTAAGTACTAATCTTATATTAGTTTACATGAAGTACTAATCTTATATTAGTTTACATGAAGTTATAATCTTATATTAGTTTACTTGAAGTACTAATCTTATATTAGTTCACATGAAGTACTAGTCTTTCCCACCACTGTTTTATGATGGTCATCCGATATTAGTTTACATGTAGTACTAATCTTTCCCATCATTGTTCTTTTGTATGTTTGTTTTTTTTTCAGGAGGGAGAGAGATAGAGATAGGATACAGACCAACATGCAGAGACATAAGGCAGAGTGAGAAATTTATGAAAATACAAAGAAAATATCAATTACACAACAGAGGAAAAGAAATGGATCCAAGAGAAAAACCAAATCAATGAGGTACAATAGAAAAATAGTGTAGTGATATCTGCTGAATGTTCCTTGTAACGCTAATTAGATAATTAGAGTTATTATCAGTGTCATATTCAACAATAATATCTTCAACAGAGTGTCGAAGTTGTATGTTTTTTGCCCAATAGGGGCTATGGGTCAATTAGTTTATGCATTGCTAGCCAAACATCATTCAGGCATGCCAAAACCTAAATTGAAGGATCACATAATCTAATTATAGAAGCATGTATTTATTGCATTATATTTTATCCAAGTGTTAAAATTGTACAGACTCTGAGCCCTTATATATTTTTGAGATGATAAAAAGAATTGTAATGTGTTCATGATTCAAGGTCACAGCAACTCCTCTTTTACCTGAATCAAATGCAAAACCTAACCAGAGGTTTGGACAGAAGGCCAGGGCCCAACATTAACACTTGCCCAAATTGAGACTAGTATCAGGGCAAGTGAAAGTTAAAAGAGCTGTTACTGATGAAAATAATATAAAAAAAATGTCTGTGAAAATTGTAACTCAAATGATGCGACAGAGTAAATTTGTATTCCACACCATTTTGCCCCAATACATTTCCTTATAACTGTATGACTTTTGCTGCAATATTCCATTCTTTACTTGAAATGAAGGCCTACTAAAATGTAAATCCAAGCCACCTTAAGTCAGCTATATTTACCCATTCCAATCCAATAAACACTTACATATACATATGATATAATAAGCATCAAATATCTTTACCACTTTAAATCAGATATTGCAATTAAGGTTTCTATAGTCCAAACTAGTCCTGAACTAGTGTGATAAAATCTTCATTATTCTGTCTGTGAAACCTCCAGAAACTTTATTTTAAACATAATGTACCGTTTATACTCGTGTATAATCCCATACCAATTGCATAGACCCAGATCTGCCATCACATAATGTGCTGGTAGATCTGGGTCTATGCAGTTTGTAAAGACTAATCAGCAGAACAAAAAACACTGACCCTGATCTGCCGGCGCATTATGCGACGGCAGATCAGGGTCTATGTTGTTTGCATTTGGATCCGGCTTATACACGAGTTTATACGGTATGACTGATATACAACTGTTTACATGTGTGGAACAAATGAGTAAAAATGTCAGATGTTGTTTCTGTTGTCAAAAGATGGAAAAAGGAAAAAAGTGACAAATACAGGATACGAAAGGGACAAGTGTAGGACAGTGTTGCTGCCAATGAATAAGTGTAGAACAGAGATCCTGCTAATGGACAAGTGTAGAACTGAGTTCCTGCCAAAGCAAGAGACCCTTTTTTTTCAAGCCCACCCATTATTTAGCTAGAAAAGACATATATAAAATGAAAGTAAAAAAATTTTAACACTAAGGCTAATCTAGGGTGTGGACAGATGTACAGATGGACATACGAGCACAGGGATGCCAAAGTGATCCTGTGAAAACTTGTTTGGTTGGGCACTTGACCTAAACAAGAGGCCCAAGTGGGCCTGTTATTGCTTGTCTGGTTTACATAACTTAACAGTTGACCATTTCACTAAGCAGGCTTATGTAGTATTGTAAGAACCCTTCTTATGTCTACTATCCCTCAAACTTTATATGATGTTGATTTTACCTATTTTACTATATCCTGATAAAATTTCTTTTAAAAATAAAGGCATAATTAATATGCACAGTCTCTTGCTCATAATCAAAGGCATCCATATCTTGATGATAATAAACCCAACAGATTAATAGATATGGGTTCCAGAGTAGTAAAAAGGTCAGCCAATCAGATGCAAGATCACCTCATTAAAATGCATGGATCCCACTTACTTTCAAAACTGTACGAGATCTTGATGATATAACCCCACATTCCAAGTTTGATTAAAAACAGATAAGCATTATGGCTTCCAGAGCGTAATTAGGTCAGCCAATAACGTGCAAGATCACGTCATATATATGCATGGGTCTTGTTCATTATTGCCACTGTCCAAAGTCTTGATGATATAAGCATATATTCCAAGTTGGATCAAAATCGGATCCCAAATATGGCTTCCAGAGTGGTAACAAGTTCAGCCAATCAGATCCAAGATTACATCATTAATATGCACAGATCTTGCTCATTACTGAACACATCCAAGATATTGATGTTACATGCCCATATTTCAATCTTGATAAAAATATACAGTTTCTAGAGTTGCAACAAGCTCAGCACTGAATGTGTACAAGATCTTGATGATATATGCATATATATAAAGTTAAATCAAAATCAAATGAGAAATATGGCCTCCAGAGTGGTAACAAGCTCAACCAATCAGATACAAAATCACCTCATTAATATGAGTGTATCTCACTCATTACTGAATTCATCCGAGATCTTGATGATAAAAGCATATATTTCAAATTTAATCAAAATCAGATCAGAAATCTGGCCTCCAGAGTGGTAACAAGGTCAGCCAATCAGATGAAATATCACCTCATTATTATGTGTGGATCTTGCACATTACTGAATCCATCCAAAATCTTGATGATGTAAGCCCATATTTAAAGTTTGATAAATATCAGATCAGAAATATGACTTCCATAGGTGTAACACACTTAACCAATCAGATGCAAGATCACCTAATTAGTATGTGTGGTTCTCGCTCATTATGGACCTCATCTGAGATGTTAATGATATAAGCATATATTCCAAGTTTCATCAAAACCAGATCATAAATGTGGCCTTCAGAGTGGTAAGGTTAACCAATCAGATGCAAGATCACCTCATTAATATGCATGAATCTCACTCATTATCGAACTTGTTCAAGATTTTGATGATCGGATCAGAAATATGGATTTCTGAGTGGTAACAAGCAATTGTAGACGTATGGATGCATGATTCATGATGGCTCATAAATAATGTATAACATACCCATGACCATACAATAAGCTCACTTGGCATCATAGCCAGGTGAGCTAAAAATCAATGTTGCCACTCTGATGGGCAACATTTTATGCCCCTACCACATTCTTGGTGGGCAAAAATAAAAGAAAAAAAGGAAAATTTGCAGCAAGACCCTTGTTTTGGTTTAATAGAATAATTTAATACAACAGAGAGAGAATCTTCAAAAATATGGCTCCCTATGGTTAAAATGGGGCCCCTGTCCTAGTTATAAGTAGTTGTCTTGACCTATTTTCACATATCCATCAAGCTTAGTCTAGAATCTATCTATATGCTTACCAGCTCCTATTTATCTAATTCAAGAACTGACAAGATTACGGCTTCCCTGCCAACATTATTTACATTTTTAGTTAAGAGGTTACTCATGTTCAAAGTTGAATTTGTTTCATTAAAAGATTTATGACATCCAAACAACTCTTCAGGAAAAGAAACCAAATCAGTCCTTTCCTTAGATCAATGATGCTCTACAGTCCTTAACTGACAAGAAATTACCGTATATACTCGCATATATCCCGGGTCCAAATGCAAACAACATTGACCCTAATCTGCCATAGCATAATGCGCCAGCAGATCAGGGTCTATGTTGTTTGTTCTACTGATTAGTCCTTACAAACTGCATAGACCAAGATCTGCTGGCGTATTATGCGACGGCAGATCTGGGTCTATGCATACATGAGTATATATGGTAGTTCAATTTGACCATTGACATTTTTAGTCATAATAGAGAAATATTATAGAGAACAGGACTAGAAAATTTTTCATTTAGCCAAATTGGTCAAATTCAACCCTATAAATTAACTGTGGGCCACTGTTGTGTTTGCCTCGGGATATTTGACTAGAAATATGTCATTTACATATTAGATACTATTTTTACCAGAAATGAATAAATGGAGAAAACTGACCAAAATATGAATTCTTGCTTTTACAAATTTGCAATAAGCTATGGTCCCCAAATCAAATGACTATTTTATTAGATGAATCCAAATATCAATTATGGACAATTTCTTTTAAGTCTAATCCAAATCTATTTTATTAGATGAACCCAAATATCAATTATGTACAATTTATTTTAAGTTGAATCCATACTTAACAAGAAGAGACTTCCTATTCAGCAAAATCTGGCAAGAAATAAATAACAAATTTAGCAACACAAGTCAGGGAGAAAAAATGTAAATAATTGAAACTATAATATGGATATAAATTTCTGAAGTTATTATTCCTGGGTAAATCAATAAGCAACATAGCTATCAACTGGAGTCATGTTTCTTCATTAAAAAAACCATAAAATAAACCCCATCTGCAACTTATTCCTTGTTTCCACACACTAAAATCCAAACTAGAAGATCTAAACCATAGGTCTCAATGGATACCTTCCCCCTCAATTTACTCTGCCAAAAATTAATGTATATTTGCATCCTCAATTTATAAAACTAATTATCCATTGTCCTGATGTTTGCAAAACAGTTTATGGGTAATTGTTGACATAATGAAACTGCCTCCATGTTCTGCATTGTTTTAATAATATTATAAATCAGCTACAGGCATAAGGGTAATGATTATGTATACAGACTAATGCAGAATGTTAACACCTTCCATGATTAATAGTCCTGACCTTATGACTGAGGCATGGAAGTCTAGACCTGGTAAATAGCAGGCATTCTAACAAAAAAAAAAACAAAAACAAAAAAAACCCCATAAGGAACACAGTAACCCAGACCTACATAATAATGTAGCAAAATGTAACTACAAAATTATGAATCGAACTTATTCTACACATTATATCATTGTGACTCAATATCAGTGGAAATAATATTGAAATAGAGAACAGGACTAGAAAATTTTTCATTTAGCCACTTGCCCGACTAGACAAGTCACTTGGAACTTTTACTCATCCTATACTTATGTATAATTTTGAAGACCGAAACCTAAACATCTATGATATTATTTGAATAACTGTATATTCAGACTTTTTTAAACCCTCGTCATGCACTACTCTGCAATTTTATTTTCTCTACTTGTAGTTTTAGCTTTTCTTCTTCCTTTTCTTTTTTTATCTCCCTGCCCGGCATTGACAAACTTTCCAATGTCCTACATGCCTACTATTCAGATGATTACTGGTGACATCAACCAATGATATTTTTAGATCAATTCATGCTTAAATCACCTCTTGCAACCAACAAAAATAAACTCTTTGCAAACCAGTCTATATTGTCAAGTACTTTTGTTCAATTTCTAAATGAACTGCACTAAATGCAAAGTTGCTGGTAACCAGTCATTTAATTTGAAATACTTATGCTCTAAATACAGAAAATAATGGAGTATTCCTGGTGAATGTGATGCTTATGTAAATCTAATTTATCTTAATTTACATCAAATGATAAAGTTTAAATATAGATTAGTATATACAGTGTATCTTACTGATATAGATCCATTACAAATGGATTTGCTTGTAAGCAAACAGTAACAAATGTTATTTGTGTCAATTATGTTATGTTGGCTGAGACAAATTCTGAATAAAGGATGCCACTGATTAGCAAAACGCTTATTTATTTCTCCTTCATATTTGATAACTGGCTTAACATTGCACTAGTCTGGTTGGGCAAGCATCTTGAAAAATTCACTTGCCCTTCCTCACCTGTTGCTTGTAAATATGAGTGGACAAGTGGAATTAATTTTCTAAACTGAACAATTATAAATGAACAACAAGGAAAAACTATTCTTCTTCACTGTAAATTTGTATCTAAAACATCTTGGCTTTTTAATATAGAAGTAGAGGTTTTGTATGATCCAACAAGAATCCCATGAATGGATGATGCTCTACTGGGCAAAAAGACTTTCCAGGAATTCAAGATAAGATCAATGCTTCCTTTTAACTGTTGAGTGTTGAAACCATCTCTGATATATTTCAGTGATAACAAGATTATCAAATTAACTGCTGTGGTGCACATATTGGATATCAGCTTGGCACCATTTTCATTTAGGACAAAGTGGACATCATTAGAAGTCTTTTGGTGAAAACTGCATGTCATAATGATCATCCATTCAGGTGGTGTGGCAACAACAAGATTTTTAAGATAGTTGTCGTGGCAGCCATATTGGATGTATGACTGGCACCATTTTCATTTAGGACCAAGTAGGTATCATGAGAAGTCTATTAGTGAAAATCCCATGTTGATATAGCCATCCATTTGGAGAGGAGTAACGATAACAATATTTTCAAGATATGACTTTCCATTCAAGAGTAGCAGCAATAACAAGATTTTCAAGATGGCTGCTGTGGTAGCCATATTGGATGTCAGATCCACACCATTTTCATTTCAGACCAACCGGACATCACAAGAAGTCTTCTGGTGAAAATCCCATGTCAATATGACTTTCTGCTCAAGTAGAGTTGTGATGACAAGATATTTAAAAGATGGTTGCCATATTGAATGTCAGATCTGCACCATTTTTATTTAGGACCAGCTAAACATCATAAGAGATCTTTTAGTGAGAACCCCATGCTGATATGATCATCCGTGCAGGAAGAGTAGCAATAACAAGATTTTGAAGATGGTCATTGTGGCAACCATATTGGAGGTCAGATCAGTACCATTTTCATTTATGACCAACTAGACATCATAAGAAGTCTTTTAGTGAAAACCCCATGTTGACATGACCATCCAATCAGGAGTAGCAATAACAAGATTTTCAAGATGGCTGCACTGGTGGCCATATTGGACATCAGATCAGCACCATTATCATTTAGGACCAACTAGACATCATAAGAAGTCTTTTATTGAAAACCCCATGTTTGATGTGACCATCCATTCAGGAGAAGTAGTGATAAAAAGGTTTTCAAGATGGCCACTGTGGTGGCCATATTGGATGTCTGAGCAGCACCATTTTCATTTAGGACCAACTAGACCATGGAATGAATGTGTGTATAAAGTTTCATGGCAATCCTCCAAGTACCGGTAGTTTAGGAGGATTAGCAATAACAAACTTGTGCTAACAGATGGACAGATGACAGACAACAGACCATCCCATAAGCTCTTCTGGTCTATGACCTGCAGAGCTAAAAACCAAACATGATCACTAGATCATTTATGGAAGGTAACTGAAATCCACTTTTGATATACAAAAGTGGTGCTCTTCAAGATATATGAACAAATCCTATAGGTATGTTGCATGATGAGACTGAATGCAAATACAAATTTACCAGTGATTGACCAATCACAAAATGACATAAAATATTTGGGGTGTTCAAAGCTTAAATAAAGACCTTTACATCTGGTTTTGTATTGCCAATATCATAAAAAAAATGTAAAGGGAAATTCAGGTAAAAAATATCACATTCTTGCCAAATAAACTAAAATTAAAAAATTTAAACTCAAACTCTGACTTGATATTCCATGAAGAAAAAATCCCCCCCCCCGAGTACTAAACATAGAAATTTGGCTTATACTTCATTAATGATACAAAATATCAAAAGGTTATTTTAGGTTATTTTCAGTAGAGAGAAAACTGAAAATGACACTAATAAAAGTCCACGTTAGTAGAGGCAAACACACACAGTCACTTAAAGCAGATTTTATTACACTACATAGGCACACTGAGATAAAGATATCTAACATAAGGTATTTCAACAATGGTCAGGTAGTTTTGGGAATTAGGTTCATTATAACACTCATTACATCCATTAACACAGGTCACTGTTGTGAATGTGAATGGCCATTTCTATAAGCCTAACCCAACCCCTATGCAGACTATCCCCAAATGTGTTTGTACACCAGTGATGTCATTATGCAGTGGGACTATTGAGATAATGTATTTCAGTCAATATTCCAACCAAAGACTTGTATAGACAAATGTCTTTTATTTTAAGGCATCATCTAGAGCAGGTTTCAATGTACCTTCATTTTATTCATGGTTTCTCGGAGTTGCTCCAGCTGGTGAGCAGACGACAACGCTTCCAGCCTAATGTCGGTCAGTTTCATGTCCTTATCTCTTAGTAACTTCTTCAGCTCTGACACTGTTATGGTGTCATCACCCTCACACAACCTGCAAGAGAAAACCCAAGATGTTTAAGTTTTGAGTTTTAGTAACTTCTTCAGCTCTGACACTGTTATGGTGTCATCACCCTCACACAACCTGCAAGAGAAAACCCAAGATGTTTAAGTTTTGAGTTTTAGTAACTTCTTCAGCTCTGACACTGTTATGGTGTCATCACCCTCACACAACCTGCAAGAGAAAACCCAAGATGTTTAAGTTTTGAGTTATGTGTGATTAATGATAAAGGTCAAATATGGAGAAAATCTTAAATATGAATACATTTCAAGCTTAGAGTTTAGGTTAATGATGTCTGCTTTAGTAAAATTAACTCTTACTGTGCAGCCTGAAATTATGTGATTGTTACATTATGTCATTGAAAGGACATCACCTGTAACTTCAGTATATCATAAAGATATGAACTCTGGGAGATCGGACGTAAAATGATGTGGTTGCGACTTCTGACTCTTATTAAATACTGTCTATACTCGTGTATAAGCCAATACCAACTGCAAACTGCATAGACCCAGATCTGCCGTCGCATAATGCGCCGGCAGATCTGGGTCTATGTAGTTTGTAAGGACTAATCAGTAGAACAAACAACATAGACCTCGATCTGCTGGCACATTATGCGATGGCAGATCAGGGTCTATGTTGTTTGCATTTGGACCCGGATTTATATGCGAGTATACATGGTAATGAAAAAGATCATTTCTTATACAATTTTAATAACTGCAATAACAGTCCTGGGAAAGAAAATAATAAAATCATCTATACAAGACCTTTGTAAATCTTTAGTGACCAGTCATAAGTCATAAGTCATATGACCAGTCATAAGTCAACCATGCAGGATTTTAAATGTGATCTCAATAATTGTATCATACTGAACAAAGTCGCTCACCAAACTACTCTTTTCTTTGTGCGTTTGATAAAACGAGTCTAAGATCTTAACCCATGCAAATTTCATGAATTCTGAAATATTATTCACCTATTATTTTATGGCAATTTGTGATAGGGTACTTTTCCCCATACTTTTCTATCTAAGAACCCTTATATAGAGATTGATATTCAACTAGACTAACACAAGAAAATGTAAACCAACCTATCCATTTTGAATTGATTTTGGATACTTATATAAAATATCAGTAGCAAGGATACTAATGCTTCAGCTGAGTCACCCTTAGATTAACTCAGAGATAATCTGCAATGAAAGCTTGACTGTGTCTAGGTGTTTTTACATCAGATCAGTATGATCCTTTCCACAACCCTAAACCATCTGGCAATGCAGATTAGGCTGTGCTTGGATACTTACGCTCCAGATGAATGTGATCCTTTGATCAACCCTGAACCATTTTGCATGTGAACCTGGAGCAATGGAGAGTTGGGTACGGACAGTGTGGATCTCAGACTGGTCGTATCAGGCTCTACGTCAGACAGGGAACCATTCTTGTTCTTCTTTTTACCAGAGAATGCCTTAGTGAAGGAACTTCTTAGCTGCAGTGGAAATGAAAATTTAATGATTATTTTGTTCTTGCTTTATCTTTATTTATTTGCCTCATTTTTCTCCTTCTGATAGCTTCAATGAAGGAAATTAAAATGAAGCTACACAAACTCCAAAGTTTCATGCCACCTATGGGGACATGAAGATGCAAAACAATGAAGATTTCTCAAGATTTTTTAAATAAAGGTAAAAATGTATTACTAGTTCCTTTAATTAAAATTTTTTTCTAATAATCGGGGGAAATTAAACACCTACCCATCCTTTCTTTTTCTTCTTCTTGCAGAGATCTCCATCTGTAGCAGCAGACTGCTGACTGGTCATGCTACATGCACTGGACATGCTATTTATACTGGACATGCTGTCTGAGGATATCTGACGTGTTATTCTTGCCTCTACAATGACAAAGTCAGGACAAATAATGAGAATTATAACAGATCATATATATATATATATATATATATATATATATATATATATATATATATACACACACATACTTCAAAGCTTTTGTATAAGGAAAATTTAAACATGACAAGAATATGAAACTTGCAAGAAATGTAAATCCAAGCTCTTCAAAAATGTGAACTGCATACACCACTCCCTCGATAACTCGCACACGGATAACTTGCAAAATCGCTTATAATGTGGGCTCAGGTGTGGATCCCATATTTTTAACTAGAAAATACCCCCAAAATTGGCCCCTATTTGTTGAATGTGAAAAAATCACGTTCAAAACTGGTAAATGAAACCTTGATATATCGCTCATTTTATCTTTGAAAAAGGTGGATAGAACCTGGAAAGTTTAATCAACATCAATAAATTCTTAACTTTTAATAGGTTACATATTTTGTAATATTTTCTTTCCAAATAACATTCTCAGTACACTGTAATTAACAATATTCAACAAAATTTTGATCAATGAAAATGCCACTAATGCCTACTGGTGGCAACACTTTAATATATAAATACAAATTAAATAAGTTTTGTAAAGTGAAATTCCTGTTTTAGTTCTATCTTTTAATTCGGTTTCAGTGCAATCATCATAAATGCAACATGCCCTCTTGTATTCAAACATGAAAAATGTAAATCTACCGTCACAGCTATGTCCGCAAGTGTTTCGATCTCTGACTTGCATTAGTACTTGTTGTATTGTTACACACAATTAAAAGCAGACGTGCTTTGTATTATCATGTTAATTACGCCTTTTGTATCAAATCAAATAAAGGGGGTGGAATAAAAGAAAAGTTAAAAGGCATGCAAATCCTACCTGTGTAAGACCTAGCAGTTACAGTAGTGTGTCAGGTCAGCTCATTTTAATTGATCAATTGAACACTGTTATAAATATTATTATGTAAGAAGTATAATTAATCGACCTTAAATTAGCCTACTCATTCACAAATGTGATCAAAGATAGTAAGGCAACCAAGTGAAATGAGTACTGGTGAATAAAGCTTTGTTTCACAGATATGGTTCATTATGGAGATGCGAGTTCCAGAGTTTGTAGTGAACTTAAAATTCCTGAATTGGCACTAGGCGATTTCCTCAAGGATGAGAAGAAGTTTCACTATTACTTGCAATGAAATCATGGCATCAATATTTTACTAATAGAACAATATAAAATCGCGTTTCGATGTTGATGGTTGTTTCACGATATAAATGTCCCTAGTTTTTAAAAAAAAGAAATCTTGTTTTGTTGTGAATCAACAAAAAAAATCAGGGACTTAATACACAATGTTTTCGCGTACACATGATGGTTGTTGAAACCAGTTGGACTAATATTGTTAACAATCATTCAGAGGTTGGGTATCTTGAAAATAAAAGTAATTTATACAAAAAAGTGAACAACTTCATTAGAAAAAGCACTTTATTGACAATTATTCCCAACACGATTATAAAACGAGTATTCAGCCATTAAACAGCCCTGTTACCCCCCTCCTTTTTTTCTCTGTCCAGTGAGGATGGCATCCCCTTCTTAATTTTGTTTTGGTCCATCTGTAACTCGTGGCATCGCTTATAGTGCACAGTCAATATTTTTGGACCTTATTGTATGTGAGTTATTGAGGGAGAGGTGTATTGGCACAATATTTGTTTTACTGATGTTTTTATATATTTTCAATACTGCAGTGTAGTGTAGCATAACTTCCAACACTGTACATTCTTGCATTTCTCAAGGGGTTCAGTGCCTTAACCTCTGATGTTCCAGAATGTTAATGTAGGACGAACTATATAATTAGTTTTTTTCCAGTGTAAATTCAGTGTAGTAAAAAGTAAGTGCACATGGAAAAAGGACCTGGAAAAGAAATTCCACATCTGTTTGTGGAGAATTTCATTGAAAGTTTAAAACTGTAAACCATAGGGACCAATGCTTAACTGAAAAGGAGAAAGGACTTTCCCAGCTCCACAAATTCTGAGGATGGAGGAGATGGATTACATTATATATTGTTTAATACATATATTGACAAATATGGTATCATTTTTTTTTAATTGTGAAAGATTCATGGACCATAAAGTATCCTGCAATAATTGTAATGGCTAAGTCACAGTCAAAGTATACAAACCACAGTGAACTAGAGCTTTTAGTGATGGAAGCATCACAAAGGACTCCAGCCATTATAATTGGTTCGGTAGGACCTCGACAAAGGAAATTGTGCTGGGAAACCAAATGGGACTTCAGGGGTCATGACTTCTCAAAATGATAGCTTCTCAAAATGATAGTGTCATAACTCTGTCCAAAATGGAGTAGATAAGACAAATCCCATAAAAGACACATCCAGGTCTATGAAATAATGTTCACATCAAACTGCATCAGAATATATGGAATGGTTTTTGAGCTATGCTGATTACAAGCAGCATCGAATGTTAAAATATGAAGTTAACAGCCAAGGGCTGTAACTATATCCAAAATGGATTGATGACACAATCCATAAATGGTACATCTAGGTCTATGGGACAATGTGCACAACAAATTGCATCAGAATATGTTGAAAGGTTTCTGAGCTATGCTGGTTGCAAGGATCTGATGTAGTGGAGATTTAAAAGTGATTGAAAAAGGTCAACAACTCCATCAAAATTGGACATAAAAAGACACAATCTTTAAAAGGCACATCTACTTGTAAAAGGCAGTTCACCTACCCATACCTGTGATTCTACCGGCGGTAGGCCAAAAATACCATTTTAAAGACCGTCTACTGCACATACCGTTTAGTAGTCGAAATCTACCGGTTTTGAAAATTTCAAGAAAATTTTTTTATATAAAAAAAAACTTTTTTTTTATGCATTCTATCAACACATTAGATAAACCAGCCAGAACCAGTCTACTGGGAACCGGAAATGTTCGACCTATGATATGACCGGCGCGACGATGCGTGGTTGAGTAGTCGGATTACAATTGTTAGCATGTGTACACAAGAAGCGGCTAATTGATTACCTTATTGTTGTAATTTGGAGAGTTTAAGGCCAAATGCGGGATGTTGTTTGAGGTGTAATAAGTAATAAAAGGATCAAAGGTAATCCACGAGTCTTTGATTAAAACTTGGCCGATCTGTCATGGAAGGAAGATAAAACGGAGAGACCGACCAAAAATGATCTTGGCAGAAACACTTGAGTAAGTATTTTGATTTGATGTCTTTTAATTGTACTTGTATTGTTCACGATGGTTTAAGATGAATATTTAAGGGCAGCTTGTATATTTTTTTTTCAATTCATGTCAAAATGCTGAAACGTCCGCTTTCTCCCAATGCTAAGAAGCCACCAGCTAAGAAATACTACAACAAGTTTAACAATGCTTGGATACCAGAATTTAAGTGTGTGCAGGCGAGTAGCAAATGTCCTGTTTTTGCATTGTGTCTTTCATGCAAATTGGATTTTAAGATAGCATATGGAGGAAGAAATGATATCACCAGGCATATGCAGACACCTTCACATAGGAGCAACGATTCTTCTGTAACAAACACACCCACATTGAAGGCATTATTTGAGACTGGATCAAAAGTGGATAAAGTGACACTTGCAGAGACTTTGTTTGCAAATTTTGTGGCAGAGCACAATTTACCATTCCTCATAGCAGATCATTTTACTAAACTGGTTAAAGTCATGTTTCGTGACTCTGAAATTGCACAAAAATTTTCATGCCAGCGTACAAAGACAACACAAATTGTCACTCAGGCCCTAGCCCCCCACAGGGACAGAAGAGTTGAAAATATGTGTAGGAATCAGAAGTTCAGTATCATGATTGATGAATCAAATGATCAAGGGGATGATAAATATAATCTGAATCATGTTCAAAATTTGTGTTTTATTATAATATGAAGAGAATACATATTATGTGATAAAATGAACTTGTTTTGTTTTCAATCCCCTTAAAACACATACAATTTATGCTGATAAAAAATCAACCTTTTTAGAAGCCAATCTACTGATCAAAATTTGTAAATCTACTGGTTTGAAATCCTGGTTCTGTCACAGGTATGCCTACCAAATAGCATCCAACTGTGTGTATGGGTTGCATTGCTTTAGTGGCTACAAGAAGTGTGAACTGATAGAAAGATGGATGGATAGAAAATATGATACTACTGTATATAGCTCCATTATCTCAATGTGGGGCCATAAGTGTGTTTGTAATTAGATCCATCATTT
Source organism: Margaritifera margaritifera (assembly GCA_029931535.1). Lineage (NCBI taxonomy): Eukaryota > Metazoa > Mollusca > Bivalvia > Unionida > Margaritiferidae > Margaritifera > Margaritifera margaritifera. The sequence goes on from JAQPZY010001580.1 coordinate 2,597,743, forward strand.
GCATTTCAAACAGGAGACTTCCAATTTTTTTTTAAGGCTTATTTTACTTTTGCTCTAGGTCATACAGGTCTTACCATTTGGCATGGGCAGAGTATGGAACTGAGGCCTTCCTCCCTGCACCACATCCTTGCCCACCATCCCAGGGGTTGTGTGTCGCCGGCCCACATTGGCATTAATCATGGGATCAGGGATGCTCAAGCCACTCTGTCGCTTTAATGCCTCTATAGTAGCCCTCAAGTCATTTAACTCCGTGTCCTGGAAAGAGATACGGAAAATTTAAAACACAGCACTGCTTTGAATTAGATGTACAGTGACACTCCTTTTATCTGTACACCTGTCCCCAAAACTTTTACAATGATTAAAGAAGAATCCCAACTAATGAATGGTTTAAAAAACAATTGAGGAAATCTACTGCCAGAAATTGTTGTTCGCATAACAAGACAATCTGATATACTGAGTTCATATTAACAAGACATTCTGAAATACAGAGTCAATATAAACAACATGTTCAGATAGAGTCAATATTATCAAGACATTCTGAAATACTGAGTCCATATTAATAAGACATACTGATATAAAGAGTCCATATTAACAAGATATTCTGATAGAGTGCATATTAAGAAGACATTCTGATATACAGAGTCAATATTAACAATATTTCACTCTATAAAGTATTATAAAATTATATAGTGTTATTTCACTAATTTTCATTGGGTACAAAATTGTGTGACTTTCATGGCTGCTTCAAAATCATGAATGTTGAGACCTAAATAAAAACTATTTATCTATGAAGATAACAAGTCCCTATTCCCAAATCAACAAATCTAAGATAACAAGTCCCTATTCCCAAATCAACAAATGTAAGTACCTATAAATTGGTCATTTTTAGCAAAATAATGAAAATTGATATCCACATAAATCAATGAACTTACAGAATAAGGCCAAAAAACTTGTAAATATTTTCCCTTCAATAATAAGACAGGCACCCTGTGTTCTGCTGCTGTACCAGCCTTATAACAGTATTCAATGTAGTATCATTCCTTGTGTCAACGCCTAACTAAATGTGCTGCCTATATCTCAGGCATCTTTGTAAAATAAGTCTGTGAACTATGACCCCAACTGCAATACTAGGACTAATTTGCTACATTCAGTATGAGTCTGACACAAATTAGTAAAATGGTTCAATTTACATTTTTGGCAATGTTTGTATCTGCCGCTTCGAAAGGCTGTATGCCTAAATAATACAGATCAGGATCTGTTATTGTCTATTATTGTGTTACGTATATGTCAGCCAAAATCTAGCTCCTGTTTAAAATCATTAGAAACACACAGCATGAACTCTGACCTGTTGGCGCATTATTAAGGCAGATTGGGGTCTCCATAATATTACAAATTGGCTTTGACTTTCACCTGACCAATTATCAGACATACTGACGTGCATGCCTACTCTTTAGCACACAATTATCTACATAATTTAATTTTCTTATTAAATAAACTATTCACATACGATGCAACATACATTTTGGTGATAAAGTCAAATCTTCATAAAAATAGAATGAATGATACTGAAGTGAAAAATTTGATTGTGTAGTGAAAACAGCCCAAAAGTTTGAACATGCTAGACCAAGGTTATACCCAATGACATGCTGGACCAAGGTTATACACACTGACCTGTCCAGGTGCAAATTTGTAATGAATCATATATGATCCAAAACCATTGGAATTTTAATTATGCAATTATTGACTGACAGCTGTATCTAATGGGTGGAACTTTGAAATCTGCTGATTGAGTGTATATATTACTAATGGAAAATTTGCACCTGTTTGTAATGTGGATACTGCTGCAACTGCTGCACCTGTTCCTTTCTGCAGATGTATATGCATTTTCCTGCCTCTGGTTTATCAATGCAAATTATTACTATTATTATTATTGTTGCTGTTGTTTTTCTAATGAAGGTATGCTTGACACTTACCTTAAAATTCTATCATTATGATGGCAATGTCTAATTAAAATTAAACCATCCGGGAACAAAATTGTTGCTATTTGGCAATCATCATGCTAAAAAAAAAATGTCACCATGACCTTATCAATGAATCACAGTAAAGATGAACAAATATTAAAAATGTCTTAAGAATTTGTTTTGACTCGAGCAGAAATGTTTTCAACATAAAGGTTTACTAAAGTTGGCACCTAATAATAGAAAATAAACACTGTACAAGAGTTGTAAGCAAATTAAGTTCTATATGCTTTAGGCATCCCATATTGTCTTAACTATGTGCACATAATAGAAGGCATCCCATATTGTCTTAACTCATTAACCCCTAGCATCACATTTATGTGTCATGAGGTTGTACCCTACATGTACTTCCGAACTCTGCAACGTCAACATCATTTAAGATCTAAAGTGGATGGTATTGCAGGAAAGTAGACAGATGTAGCTCTACAGTGATACCAAATAATGTCAACTTTCTACTAGCATTAAAAAATACAGCACAAAAAAAAGCAATTTTGAGACCTATTTTTTTTCAGTCAAAAATTGCCAGTTTTGGAACCAGAGTTTGTGTCCAGATTTTAGACTTTCTGGACTTAGATCTAAAGCAGACCAGTCCGGACTGCACACAGACAGATGAACCTTTGCAAAAAGTAGGATAAGTTTGAGATTTGGAGTAAAAAGGGTCCAGGACACAAAAATCAGGGGTCCAATATGAAGAAAAAAAAAAAAAAAAAAAAAAAAAGCTAACTTTTACCCTTCTGCACATGTGCGAGCATAATAGCCAATCAAAAACAATGTTTCTGATACACCTAAGCATCAGGCTAAATGAAAAACTTTCTTAAGCAGATGTGTTTTGCTGCATTCAGAAGTAACCCCAAAAATATATTTCCTACCCCCATTTCTGGCGAAAATGAAAAGAATCTCCCATGTTTAATGAGTTAACTGTGTGCACATAATGGAAGTTATCCCATATTGTCTTAACTGTGTGCACATAATGGAAGTTATCCCATATTGTCTTAACTGTGTGCACATAATGGAAGGCATCCCATATTGTCTTAACTGTGTGCACATAATGGAAGTTAAGATTATCATATGGTTGTGCACAGCTCAGCCTGTTTGCTTAGTAAGCATTTTATTAGCTTGACATGTTTTGAATGCAACTGATATATGAAGTGCAAAGATTTTGAAATAATACCTCTGTATTGGCTCTCTTACTTTCAGTCTAAAGCAAAAATGTATTATCAAAGTAGTCATCTGACTACAGTGGTCCCTCATTATAAAGCCACTCAGTATACTGCCACCCCTCTTATAATGAGGGTATTGTCATGGATCCTACTGAATTAGTTCGATTTAGTTTTATCATTGCTACCTAATTTATTTCATTTAGTGCTTGCTCTTGGCGCATGCAAACCAATTATGTAATTCACATCCTTTAATACTGTTTTTATTTTAATGCACTATTAAGACATTTGGAACATTCTTGAGTGTAAGGCTCCCTCATTTATAATGTAGGTCACGTGTATGGTTCCCATGGGCATCATTATAAGCAGGAAACATTGTACCTAAAGAATTGTTTCCTATTTGTACAACAACACGATGAAATACCCATATACAGAGTGTTTGAAAAAATGATGTTTGCAGTCTACTGACTAATAACTGATTGTATATTTTAGTAGAACCAAGGTTTATGATAAGAAGTGTCATACACATTGAAAGCCTAGTTTCACAGCATGTTGGGTAAGATCAAGGGCTATAAGTAAATATTTTGTAACCAGTCTACTTCATGGTATGAAAATCTTGGTGTGTTTTGTAAATCATTCCATTATATGTCAACACATACTGCAGCAGCAGTGATCAGAAGAAGTATGAAGAAATAAGCAAAATATCTGACACTAAATATATTTGTGTCTATCAAATGTGAAACAACTGGTCAGAACATAATCGCGCACGACAGGACTTTGAGTCTACCGTATTATCTTGCACCCTCACTTATGCTGCAATCTGTTTTTGGACACTGTTGCTCAGGGGTATTCAAGGGAATGGTGCATGTAGAACTCCTATTCTGTGTCCCTTCCTTTTTTACAGAGAAAATTAGGAAAGAAAAGACCAGAAACAGGAAATTTAATACAAGTATATTCTTAGTGTTAGTAGGTTTTTTTAGTAGTGCTGCTGATGTCCTTTTTTTCAGTTTCAATTTTGGACCCAAGTAAACACCTTATCATACTAATCTAGCAACAGATTTGTATACATACAAATAGACTGATATGTTGTTGTATACATTCAAATAGACTGATATGTTGTTGTATACATTCAAATAGACTGATATGTTGTTGTATACACAGACTGATATATTGTTGTATACATACAAACTTATATGTTGTTGTATACATACAAACTTATATGTTGTTGTATACATACAAAGAGACTGATATGATGTTGTATACATACAAATAGACTGATATGTTGTTGTATACATACAAAGAGACTGATATGTTGTTGTATACATACAAACTTATATGTTGTTGTATACATACAAAGAGACTGATATGTTGTTGCATACATACAAACAGACTGATATATTGTTGTACACATACAAACTTATATGTTGTTGTATACATTCAAATAGACTGATATGTTTTTGTATAGATACAAACTTATATGTTGTTGTATACATACAAAGAGACTGATATGTTGTTGTATACATACAAACTTATATGTTGTTGTATACATACAAAGAGACTGATATGTTGTTGTATACATACAAATAGACTGATATGTTGTTGTATACATACAAAGAGACTGATATGATGTTGAATACATTCAAATAGACTGATTTGTTGTTGTATACATACAAAGAGACTGATATGTTGTTGTATACAAACAAACTTATATTTTGTTGTATACAAAGAGATTGATATGTTGTTGTATACATACAAAGAGACTGATATGTTGTTGTATACATACAAATAGACTGATATGTTGTTGTATACATACAAAGAGACTGATATGTTGTTGTATACACAGATTGATATGTTGTTGTATACATACATAGAGACTGATATGTTGTTGTATACACAGACTGATATGTTGTTGTATACATACAAATAGACTGATATGTTGTTGTATACATACAAACAGACTGATATGTTGTTGTATACATACCAATAGACTGATATGTTGTTGTATACATACAAACAGACTGATATGTTGTTGTATACATACAAATAGACTGATATGTTGTTGTATACATACAAATAGACTGATATATTCTTGTATACATACACACAGACTGATACGTTGGGAAGAACTTTTTTCACAATTCATACAGCAGCAATTCATATTTTTTTCTTTTTCATTATTCCCAACTAAAACCAGATTTTAACCTAGCAGGTTTTGTCAAGATAAAATTAAATACAGATGAATCATGGATTCACATGATGTATTTTTTTTATTACACCTCATATCAGAATTCCACTGTAAAATATCTATATTATGTGTAAAATCAGCCTTTCCATCAAGGTTATTTGTGGCAATATTACTTTTATCACATTCTAAATAGAATCTGGCAACCTGATCTCCTTTACATCAAAGGTTTAATAACTGAACACTGATAAGCCCTGTGCTGTTGAAAACTACAAAGAATTGTGTTACAGACCCATTCACTGATACTTGTATTTTGTGGAAAGTGTGCTGCACACAAAATTAATCTTACAAAACTAGTAAACAAACACTCTTAAATGGTAAACACTTTTTTATGGAAAGACGTCTGAACGATATTGATAGAACTTAATACTCTATTACCAATTATCTAGTAGAGTTTTCAATTTATAGATGAGCTTGTGCACTGTACATTCTCCATAACACTTCTGTTGTTACTGTACAGTCTATAATTTTCTGTTGTCCCTAATGTTTTGTGCACTCTCTCCGAAAATATTTCTTCCATCTTTCCACTGTTCCCTCGACTTTTGTCCATAGTGAAATTGTTTCATTTTGCTGTTTTGTGCTTTAGTAATGAGTTTTATCCAACATGACCAATATAATCCAAAATTTCGTGTTGAAATAAGTCCATTTTTGACATTTTATGATGCAAACTAAATATATGTAACATATATATGTCTTCGTGGAAAGTGGGTCAATGGTAGCTTGAAAGACTGACACAATATGAGAAAAGCAGCCCATATTTTGCACCAAAATCTTAGCTGATTGGTAAAGTGGATTGCATTATGACATTTGTTGACGTTTAGAAATGGAAATGGGCAGAGCTTTAAAATTTCAATGACTTGTAATACAAGCCATATATAGAACAGGCACACATGTTATCCAATTTAACCTGTCTCACATGTAGGGTTTGATTCGATAATGCTTGTACCTCATTCTCTGTATATAACTTAAACTTTGTCTTTTGGACTCTAATGTTCTGCAAAGAGGAAGTTAGAGTTGCTATGAAACTCCTTTCCTTATTATTCCAAGGCTTTAAAAGATACAAGTTTTGAGAAGAAACAGCTATAGAACATACATAGGGCTGCATATGTATGTCAGTAAAACTTCCTATGGTTTTTAAACTCTGCAATTACTTTGACAGATAAGATAACTGGTAATTTTCCAGCATGCAAGATTCAATAAAGAGCAAAAAAAAGTTTACTGGTTACTTCAACTCATCTTTCCCTGTTATCCAAATACTTTCACAAATGCGAAGAACTGATTAAAGTCCCCAATGCTATTCAATGACCAAAGTCCCCAGTGCTATGGACTGATTAAGTCCAAGTTCAAACATCAAAAAAAAAAAAAAAGAACAAAAAGTCTCTCGAAGAGACTGATGCTCAACTGGGCAAAAGAATTTCCAGGAATTCAAGATAAGTCCATTTCTCCCTTTTAACTGTTGAGTGTTGAAAAAACCTCTGATATTCTTCAGTGATAACAAGATCTTCAAATTAGCTGCTGTGGTACACATACTGGATGCCAGCTAGGCACCATTTTCATTTAGGACAAAGTATATATCATTAGAAGTGTTTTGGTAAAACCCCATGTCAAAATGATCATCCATTCAGGGGGAGTAGTGACAACAGCATTTCTTAAGACAGTTGTTGGGCAGCCATACTGGATATATGACTGGTACCATTTTCATTTAGGACTTGGAAACCCCATGTCATAATGATCATCCATTCAGGGGGAGTAGTCACAACAAGACTTTTTAAGAAGCCATGGCAGCCATAAAGGATGTATGACTTGTACCATTTTTATTTAGGACCAACTAGGTATCATATGAAGTCTATGGCTGAAAACACCATGTTGATATAGCCATCCATTTGGAGAGGAGTAGACATAACAATATTTTCAAGATCTGACTTTCCATTCAGGAGGAGTAACAATAACAAGATTTTAAAGATGGCTGCTCTGGCAGCCATATTGGATCTCAGATTGGCACCATTTTCATTTAAGACCAACTGGACATCACAAGACATCTTCTGGTGAAAATCCCATGTCAATATGACTTTCTGTTCAAGTAGAGTTGTGATAACAAGATTTTTAAGATGGCTGCCATGGTGGTCATATTGTATGTCGGATCGGCACCATTTTTATTTAGGACCAGCTAGACATCATAAAAAGTCTATCAGTGCAAACCCATTGTTGATATGACCATCCATTCTGAAGTAGCAATAACAAGATTTTAAAGATGGATGCCATGGTGGCCATATTGGATGTCAGATCAGCACCATTTTCATTTAGGATCAACATCATAAGAAGTGTTTCAGTGAAAATCCCAGGCTGATATGACAATCAACGTAGGAGAAGTAGCAATAACAAGATTTTCAAAGATGACTGCTGTGGTGGCCATATTGGATGTCAGATCAGCACTATTTTCATTTAGGACCAACTAGGCATCATAAGTCTTTTAGTGAAAAGCCCATGTTGATATGACCATCCATGTAGGAGGAGTAGTGATAACAAGATTTTAAAGATGGCTGCCATGGTGGCCATATTGGACCTTACATCTGCACCATTTTCATTTAGGACCAACTAGACATCATAAGAAGTCTTTCAGTGAAAACCCCATGTTGATGTGACCATCCATTGAGGAAGAGTAGCAATAACAAGAATTTGAAAATTGTTGCTGTGGTGGTCATATTGGATGTTCGAGCATCACCATTTTCATTTAGGACCAACTAGACCATGGTATAAATATGTAAAGTTTCAAGGCAATCCTCCAAGTAGTTTAGGAGGAGTAATTATAACAAACTTGTGCTAATGGACAGCCAGACAAGAGACGACAAAAGACGGACAACAGACCATCCCATAAGCTCTTCTGGTCTATCACCAGTAGAGCTAAAAACTGCAACAATGGTATGGAATTCTAGTAAGGTCATCTACATATCCATACACATACCTACCAAATCTGATTTGTCTACCTCAAGAGGTTTTTGTTTTATAGTGCTAACAAGGTTTTCAAACAAACAAAACAAAGCCAGTACAGCTGGTTCAAAAATGCATTATAAATACTGAAAAATTATGCTGTAATTATCTGAAAATCTAACCAAGTCATCTACACATGCATATACACATATGCCTGCCAAATTTCATTCTTCTACCTTGAGTGGTTTTTGTGCAAGTTTGCTATCAAGCTTCTTGGGATGGATGGACAGACAGAATATGGGCAGACAGGACCAAATCAAGATCTTGCAACAAGCAGCAGGAGCATACAAATATTGCAGACACATTTTTGCCATTTGTATGATTAGTTGAAATTTTTCCTGTAATATTGGGAAACTGGCAAAATGAAAATGCTCTTACTTTCCAGCACAGTGCCTCAGACATGACCAGCTTACTAATGATGGTAGAGTTCGGTGGACTCTGCACAGTGCCTCAGACATGGATATCTTACTAATGATGGTAAAGTTCAGTGGACTCAGCACAGTGCCTCAGACATGGCTGCCTTAGGAATGATGGTAAAGTTTAATGGACTCAGCACAGTGCCTCAGACATGGTTGGTTTACTAATGATGGTAAAGTTCAGTGTACTCAGCACAGTGCCTCAAACATGGTTGCTTTAGTAATGATGGTAAAGTTCAGTGGACTTTGCACAGTGCCCCAAACATGACTGGCTTACTGATGATGATAAAGTTTAGTGGACTCACCTTCTGTTCTGCAGTGGCTGTCAGATGCTGCAGTCGGGAGGTCATGTTGGACAGACTCTGCTCAAAGGCTGCCACCACATGGGCCTGGAAAGAGACAGGAACAAAATATCAGTCAAGAAAGCAAGTGTTATTGTTCATGAAACACAGTGTCTCATGTCTTAAGATCATTATAATTCTGCCTATATAGGCAAGACAGGAACCCATTGCACATCAGGGTACAAAATTTAGTTTTTGTTTGGTGTTTTATGGCACAGCAACACAAGGTCGTTATTTAGTCCCAATGCAATTGGAGTAAAGTTCCTTGTCCAAGAACACACCACAGTAGTTGACCTGGGCTGATCCAATGGTAAGATTCGAACCTGCACTCTTGTTACAAGCTTGGCATGCTAACCATTGCACCTCCTCATCTCCTGTCTCTATTAGAAACCTCTTATAACAAATGTGAGGGCATGTCAGGCCTATTCTACATCCCTCAACCCACCAGGGGAGTATACACTCTAATACCTATGCAGGCAAGACAGGAACTCCAAGCACATCAGAGTACAAATTGTATAAATATGCAGGCAAGACAGGAACTCCAAGCACATCAGAGTACAAATTGTATAAATATGCAGGCAAGACAGGAACTCCAAGCACATCAGAGTACAAATTGTATAAATATGTAGGCAAGACAGGAACTCTGAGCACATCACAGTACAAATTGTATAAATATGCAGGCAAGACAGTAACTTCAAGCACATCAGAGTACAAATTGTATAAATATGCAGGCAAGACAGGAAATTCGAGCAAATCAGAGTACAAATTGTATAAATATGTAGACAAGACAGGAACTCCTAGCACATTAGGAAACATCGCTGTTTAACTATGCAGGCAAGACAGGAACTCCAAGCGCATCAGAGTACAAATTGTATAAATATGCAGGCAAGACAGGAACTCCAAGCACATCAGAGTACAAATTGTATAAATATGCAGGCAAGACAGGAACTCTGAGCACATCAGAGCACAAATTGTATAAATATGCAGGCAAGACAGGAACTTCAAGCACATTAGAGTACAAATTGTATAAATATGCAGGCAAGACAGGAACTTTGAGTACATCAGAGTACAAATTGTATAAATATGCTGGCAAGACAGGAACTTCGAGCACATCTGAGTACAAATTGTATAAATATGCAGGCAAGACAGGAACTTCGAGCACATCTGAGTACAAATTGTATAAATATGTAGGCAAACCAGGAACTCCTAGCACATCAGGGAACAAAATTGTGTAACTATGCAGGCAATACAGGAACTCATACACAGGGTGCAAAATTGTGTAACTATGCAGGCTAGATAGGAACTCATCATATCAGAGTACAAAATTTAATACCTATACTGGCAAGACAGGAACTCATCATATCAGAGTACAAAATTTAATACCTATATTGGCAAGACAGGAACTCGTCATATTTGAGTACAAAATTTAATACCTATATTGGCAAGACAGGAACTCGTCATATCAGAGTACAAAATTTAATACCTATATTGGCAAGACAGGAACTTGTCATATCAGACTACAAAATTTAATACCTATACTGGCAAGACAGGAACTCATCATATCAGAGTACAAAATGTAATACTTATATTGGCAAGACAGGAACTTGTCATATCAGAGCACAAAATTTAATACCTATATTGGCAAGACAGGAACTTGTCATATCAGAGTACAAAATGTAATACCTATAGTGGCAAGACAGGAACTTGTCATATCAGAGTACAAAATTTAATACCTTTATTGGCAAGACAGGAACTCATCATATCAGAGTACAAAATGCAATACCTATATTGGCAAGACAGGAACTTGTCATATCAGAGTACAAAATTTAATACCTATACTGGCAAGACAGGAACTTGTCAAATCAGAGTACAAAATTTAATACCTATATTGGGAAGACAGGAACTTGTCATATCAGAGTACAAAATTTAATACCTATATTAGCAAGACAGGAACTTGTCATATCAGAGTACAAAATTTAATACATATGCTGGCAAGACAGGAACTCCTTGCACATCAGGGGGTAAACTTCAGACATACAGTAATACTGTACCAAACTTTCAGTTGAATACAGAAACTCATGAAGAAGATAGGTGACTTTAAAAAATGTCAACATAGTACTGTAACATTATTGCTGCTGCTGCTACCTCTATTGTCACGACTGGAAAAGTGACACCTATGTCTTGCCATTCACAGGCAAGACAACAATTCTCACACAGGAATCATATTGGGTTGTTGTGTGTGCAACATTTGCCGGAGAACAGGAGTCAGAGTATGATAAACATTCAGTTTTTCTCCAATTACTCCAGTAAATGTTTGAACATGGCAAACCTTCAATTGATCTTTATTTCTCCATGATGAATTATGAAATACATAAATTATACATTAATAACCTGCAAATTTATGTTTTTCTAACATGAAAGTATGTCCTTGAGTAGCATGCATCAAACAAGCAATCGAGATCAGGTAAGAATATGAATAGTAACTGAGGTAGTAAAGTTTATCAAGAATTTTTGACACAACGAGTGGTTACAAAATTCTTTAATAATATTTTGATATGATAATCCACCCTCCTTATGGACACTAAGCTTTAAAGTTTGTACTTGGCAGTAGGGTATTAATATCAAATACTTTTTAAAGATGAAGTTAACTATTATTATTCCAAAATAGTATCAAAAAAGCTATGTCTTTGAATATAGATTAACATCAAGAAATTCATGATATTTCAAGATGAAGCACACTGGGGTTCATTTTTAAAAATTACTTTTGCAAATCCCCTGTAGATAACTATAATTACAGTGTATCAAAGTAGAAGTTTTTATTAAATAATATTTCATCAAGATTTTACACATCTGAAGAGAAGTATAAGCCTGTCTGTAAAGTTAGGGAATGGGCATTATATAAATCATTAGGTATCAGAGTAAATCTACTTTTTCCAGTCTGCAGTATGATAAAACCAGGTGATGTAGGTGTGGATAAGATTCAGAATGCCAGGTAATCAAAAAAATATCTACCTTGAAAGCCTGGGAACATACAAAGTGAATAAAGGATGCCGGGATGTAACTTTCTGGGTGTCAATCGTAACAGATAATACGATGAATTTACCGATAATTTTACAGAATGTGGAGGCTGCATGTAATTCTATGACTCACTGTACACAGCTGTCAAGGGAAAGCTACCTACTGCAAATCAACTTCATTCTTATGGAGTGTAAGTAACACTTAACATCTGAGTACAAAAATTACTGTCCTGATTTTTTTTGGTAGAAATCAAACCAGTGAGGAAACACAACTTTATTGTGCATCACCAAAAATTTGCAAAATTACATGAAGCCTTGGTGCATGTTACTCCATGTTCATATGTAACTTTAATTATGAAGTGTCCCTCATTTGCTGTTTTGCAATAAGTCTAATCCAACTTCTGTGGAATGGCATGTTTTGTCTGATTCACCATGGCATGATCCATAAACCTTACAAAGTCTCTATGGCAAGAAAAATGTCACTGTAACCTACTTTTTGCCAGTGACAAGAATTCTCCCCAAGATAAATGCACCCATCATGCTTCCTGACAGTACATGCAATAGTGTAAAAAAAAATAAAAATGAGCTAAATGCAAAACTTAATGTAATGAATGAAGTGTGAAAAGTAGTTCACCATGATTATCTTTTGCCTGTGATGAGCAGTACTTTTAATGATGAATACAATCATCAAGATTCAATACTGTACATACATGATGAATACAATCATCAAAATTCAATACTGTATATACAACAGTGTTAGCGAAACTGAGCTAAATGTAAATGCCAAACTTAACTTGACCCTTATGAAAAACAAAGAACGACTCAATCAGAAAAATTAAAGCTGCATCTCATCTATACTTCACAGGCAAGACAATGATATGGATACAAGTTTAAAGAATAACACAAAGTACCTGCATATACCAGCATAATACAGTCAGATTATTGCATCTGGCTGGAAGTTTAGTGGTGTAACTAGAGTCTGCACAGACAGATCAAGTTCAATCACAACCTAAGATAATACAAACATTTATTATATACTGTGTATAATGCAGAACATTATAGTTCCAAAGATAATTTGCATGAGTAGGCTCACACCATGATGTCCAGTCTGGGCTAAGTCTACAAATCATCCCAATCTATGTACAAGACAGATAACTGTTAGCCTGCTCTATCTTACCACTAAATACCACATACCAAATTAATGAGCAAGGCTGTTTTTGCTGGCCCTCTAATGTACTGTAACATGTGTAATGTGTGTAAATCACTTAAGTACAAGGTCAGGTGTCAGCCCCACTGCTAAAGTTCTTGATAAAATTATAGCTGGCTCCCTACATAGGGTCCCATTTCATCATTCCAACTATTAAAGCTGCATTCCCTCACCAAAATAAAAATGAAAATCGAGACAAATGGCAGATCTTGTCGCTCTCCCAATGAAAAGTGGTGAAGACATTTTGAACAGAGGTACACCAGAATCCAAAAAAAACAAGTGGTCCATGTGGGCCCGAGATTGCTCACCTGGCTCACATCTACCTAATAGCCAATGCAAGAATAGTTGTCCAAAAAATCTGGGTCAGTAAGATGCTTTCTGTTATAATTTCTTCCAAGGCTGTTGGGGTTTTACTATTTTTAGTAAAAGTAGCCACATTTTAATGGCAGATTGTCATTATTTGCACAAAATTGAAAGGTCTTCATGCCAGGATACTTTCTATCAAGTTTTATCAAATTCTATTCTACAGTTTCAGAGAAGAACTCATTTAAAGGTTTTTCTAGTTTTAGTAATGGTGGACATGTTTGATGGCAGATCAGCATAATTTTTACCAGTTTGAAAGGTCTTCATGGCGGTTTGCTTTCTGTAAAAAATGATCAAATTCTATTTAGCAAATTTTGAGAAGTTGTTTAAAGGTTTTTCTAATATCTGATGGTGGATAAGCATCATGTGTACAAACCTGAGAGATCTTCATTCCAGAATGCTTTCTTTCAAGTTTCTGCAAATTCTATTCAGCAGTTTTTGCAAAGAAATTATTTAAGGGTTTTTCTATATTTAGCAACAGTGTTTTTGTGCATTTAGTAACAGTGGCCATATTTGAAAATGGATCAGCATCATATGTATAAACTTGAAAAGTCTTCCTGCCAGGATGTTTTCTGTCAAATTTGATCTAATACTGTCGAGCTGTTTTCATAAATCTGAGAAGCTGTTTGAAGGGTTTTACTATTTTTTTGTTATAGAGCCATATCTGATTCTGCATCAGCATCATTTGTACATACTTGCCATAACACGACATGTCCCGCGAAAAACATGATTTTGGACTCCCAAACCCCCCGACAAGATTGTGTTTCGAAAAAAACGATTTGCAGCAATCTTAGCAACAAAAAAAAAAAAAAATCCACCCCAAAAAAGAAAAAAAACAACCTATATTTCTTGATCACTATTATATATGCCCTTAATCTGTGGTATATATAAACAGTAAACAGTACTGCTCATAGCTCATGCAAAACTATCCTCGGGGCAGGTTTATACACCTGTTTTAGAGGCAATTAAAAGGTAAGGCGGTCAGAGATAAACAGACACATTTCAGAGATTTACTTAATTGGCTCACAATAACTAGGGTGATGTGTTATGTCAAATCCTTTTGAGCTCTGCTGCGGGAGAGACCATTAGGCTAATTTGCATAGGTAAAGTACATTAAGTGGAACAACCCAATCTAAAATTAAGTACATCAAAGAGAGGCGTGTGGAAGAACAAACTGATTGCATTGAATGAGAATGTTGAAGCTATCTTTATTAAAGTTTGTGATCAGCGGCACCGTTTCTTTGAGAATGTTGACGCCATCTTTTTTAAAGTTTGTGATCAGCGGCAATGTTTCTTTGAAGTCAGATTTTTACTCCATATATAAAATGGAAAAGTGTACAAGTGTGATTCATTTTCGAAGGAAAATGTCGAAACGTAGTAGCGATTCAAGAATATGGAGCCATCTCCTAAGCGGGCAAAGCCCAGCAAAACAAAATTCCAGAACTCCTGGTTGACGGAGTTTGACTTTGTGAAGCGCAGCATCAAGGGGGAACATTTTATTCTGTGCACATATTGCAACCACCATATTGACATTAGTCATTCTGGAGTGTATGACATTCGTCGATATAGCAACACCACCCAGCATCCTGACACGGCAAAAATGCAGAGCGATACCCAAATTAAATAGTTTGTTTAAACAGTCGTCGACAGACAATGTAACTAGAGCTGAAGTACTTTTCTGCAATTTCATTGCTGAGCACAATCTGCCATTTTCAGTAGCAGATCATTTTACAGACCTATGCAGGTGATATTATTTGACAATGCTAGGTCTGCCATTTTTTGTTGTTGTAAGTATATTAAATGCTTCAGAGAAAACAGATGGTATTTTCTTTTATTCAGATTTGAATTTCCAGTCATTTGCTATAGGTTGATTTGAAATGATACCTTATTCTCATTTGGATGACATTTTTGGGGGGTCACGTGCACTGACCCCCCTTGGGACCCCAAAACACACTTTTTGAGTCTCCAAAACCCCCCATCACTGTCTGGGAATATGGCATGGATGTTTGTATGAATTTGAAAGCTCTTCATGCAGGGATGCTCTGTGCCAAATTTGGTCAGAGTTGGTCCAGTGGTTTCTGAGAACAAGTTTTAATATGCAATTGTCGATGAATGGACGCATGATGGATGCAAGGCCTTACGATAAGCTTACTTGGCCTTATGGCCAGGTGAGCTAATATGGGGGAATACTAGTGGGAACTTAAAAAGTTGGGCTGATGATTTAGTATTTAAATAAATTGGGGTGTTTCACAGAATACTGTTCGTCATGCACTCCTACCATGATGTCAACAAACCAGTGATGAGATCGCTGTGGCACATGCAACTGTACACAGCCAACACATAACTGACTTGATCAGTGGCAGAACAATGTGTAGAGAAAACGTGCTTTAACTATCCATGTGTCACTGTAGTATGATTTGTGCATGCATGTACTTTTTAAAAAATTAAAGAATCCCTTAATTACTTAACATGAGAGCAATTGCAAACAGTTCGATTTCAAAATTTTACGTTTCATTTTTCCTTAAGCCAAAACAGAGTTGAACTTTGGAAGTAAAATGTGTTAGAAGCACCTGGACAGCCAAGAGTTTGGCAAGTACAGTAGTCAAAAGAATACCTGCTTTGTGCGCTTAAATTTTTTTTATTGTTTAGGATAATTATGTCAGGCTGAACCTCATCATAATAAGTGTACACAGATAATATAAAAAACTATGTTCCCATCATGTACATACTAAAAGAGTTAGCTCCTTCTGGCTATGTTGTGAGCTCTTCACTTTGAAGATGTATTCTTCCCTCAACATGGTAGTGCTGAACAAAACACATGCAAAATCTGTTTTGAGACTCATTTAACCCTCAAAACTAAGGTGTAAGAAGCCACCAGGAATACATGGTACATGCAGCACCCATTTTACAACCACACATCATAGAGAATCAGGATGTGCACTAATAATGGATATTTTAATGGGAGTTTTGACCAAAGAAGTGTTTATGTATGTGTGCTTATTAAAAACTGAGTGAATATTACACTGAATATGGTATATTCTTTTCTATGTAATGGCATGTTTACATCTCCACAATGTCCTATTAATACTGAGTGTGTACATGGTAACAATAGTACCAAAGGCATAAATATAATATACTGACTGTATAACTCGAACTGTGTAAATTGTAAGGTCAACGTTGTTTTTGATGCACACATCTTAATCAAGTTCAGAACCATTTAACCTTTCAGTGTAAATGATTTCTCTCGAACATCATAACTGAGAAGCTTGCAGAGAAAGAGTAAACTATTTTTCCCAGTTGAACAGCTCATAATCATAACAGAAATTAAAAAAAGGAATTTAATTGTCAAGAGAGTTGAATCCAGTATGTTCTGCACTACACTGCATATAAACACCATGTAGGCCACTGGTGTGAATACAAAGTAGGCCACAGGTGTTCTTCACTACACTGGGTATAAATACAAAGTAGGCCACTGGTGTTCTTCACTACATTGGGTATAAATACCATGCAGGCCACTGGTGTTCTTCACTATGTTGGATATAAACACCACATAGGTCACTGGTGTTCTTCACATACCATGCAGGCCACTAGTGTTCTTCACTACACTGGGTATAAATACCATGCAGGCCACCGGTGTTCTTCACTACGTTGGATATAAACACCACATAGGTCACTGGTGTTCTTCACATACCATGCAGGCCACTTGTGTTCTTCACTACACTGGGTGTAAATACCATGCAGACCAATGGTATTCTTCAGTACACTGGGTATAAACACCATGCAGGCCACTGGTGTTCTTCACTACACTGGGTATAAACATTATGCAGGCCACTGGTGTTCTTTACTACACTGGGTATAAACACCATGCAGGCCACTTGTGTTCTTCACTACACTGGGTATAAACACCATGCAGGCCACTTGTGTTCTTCACTACACTGGGTATAAACACCATGCAGGCCACTTGTGTTCTTCACTACACTGGGTATAAATACCATGCAGGCCACTTGTGTTCTTCATTACACTGGGAATAAATACCATGCAGGCCACTTGTCATCTTCACTACACTGGGTATAAATACCATGCAGGCCACTTGTGTTCTTCACTACACTGGGTATAAATACCATGCAGGTCACTTGTGTTCTTCACTACACTGGGTATAAATACCATGCAGGCCACTTGTGTTCTTCACTACACTGGGTATAAATACCATGCTGGCCACTTGTGTTCTTCACTACACTGGGTATAAATACCATGCAGGCCAATGGTATTCTTTAGGTAGTCTGAACACAAGTCATGCTTTCGTTTTGTTTCATTTATAATGTGGAGCCTGTGCTTAAGAAATCGCTTGTTTTGTTTGTTGTTTAATGAGACTTCAACACATGAAAGGCTATATAGTGCTGTGGAAGTGGAGTAAAGTACCTTGTCCAGAGAGAAGCTGCTGTGGTCAACCTGATCTGGGCAGGATTAGAACCTGTGACCTTTGGCATGCGAGTCAGACATGCTAACCAAGGAGCCACTGCGGCTCTCTCCAAAAGAAATACATGTACTGTTATTACATCCACCTGATAGTGTGTTTGTGTGTGTGTGTGTGTGTGGGGGGGGAGTCAGATAAACTCTCTTTAAATTGTGAATAATGTTATTAAATATATCTGTTTTGGAGTTTTTTTGGTCAAGTGAAATCCATAGATACTTTGACTTGGACAGCTCGTCTCAGCATAATGTACAGATCTGAGGAGACAAGACGCCTGCATGTGCTGGAATTTTGAACTTTGTAAATCAATTTTCTGACAATTTTTATGAGTCTCTTTTCTTAATTTCATCATCATTTTCAACCTGGCAATCAAAAAGCAATTGCTATGGTCTCATAAGATTCTTAACAGTCAAGTTTCACTATAAATACAAGCTAAAGTATGCATAATCGGTGGTAAAATGTACTGCATGTTAGGCAACATTATGGTGTTGAGTGGTGTCTAATGGATTGTAGCCTATATCATAATATGGTAAAACCTGATGGGAGGAACTTTCTTTGACCTTGTACATTAAATATCATATACAGACAGAAATACATATACAATAACATTACCAATACAAAATCAATACCATTTCCTTGAGGTTGGATCCTAAGTGGAGCTATTTACATTCCATTACCCTGAAGTGACCACATGGTATCTAGGTCCAATTAGGACTGATCCATTCTACTAATCCCCACAGACCACTCAAGAATTATTTTACTTGCTTACAAGTCAATCTTAACTGGGAGCTAATACAGAGCCTGATCTATTCCAACTTTAAACAGTCTGATAAATCAGAGTCTATGTGACTTATTCTCCATAAAAATTATTTAAAAAAAAACGAAATTTGCAAATAGAGTAGAGTGTATACATGAGTGCCTATTCCATTTTAAAATTTATCAAAAGTTAAAATGATTTCCTAATTTGTAAACCTGAATCAAACACAAATTTCCACACAACACAAAATTGTTTTTTTATTTACTTGTCAAACATTGCATTAGTTCATGTCGCAAATTCTATGGGACACTTCTAACATTACACATGTTATCTATTGTGATGTCATAATGTAAGGACACTGCCAGCATTACACATGTACATATTGTGATATCACAATGTGAGAACACTTCTAATATTACACATGCATTGTGATGTCATGATATGAGGACACTTCTAACATTACACATGCATTGTGTCATAAGGTGAGGACACTTCCAACATTACACATGTATTGTGATGTCATAATGTGAGAACACTTCTAACATTACACATTTATTGTAATGTCATAACGTGATGCACTCTGATGATTTTGTATGACATCTTCACATATTTCACTAGCATAATATAAAAAATATGGAATAGGTTCATTCAACATCACTCTGAGATATAAAAGTGACTTTGCATTAATGACATTCTGTGATAAAATGATTCCTAATGCAATTGACCAATAATATTTGTGGTATGGCATGTGTGTGTAGTATTTAATGGTACATTAGTCCAATCCTGGTTATACATTGCAGGCATGTGTGTGTAGTATTTAATGGTACATTAGTCCAATCCTGGCAATACAGTGCTGGCATGTGTGTGTAGTATTTAATGGTACATTAGTCCAATCCTGGTTATACAGTGCAGGCATGTGTGTGTAGTATTTAATGGTACATTAGTCCAATCTTGGCTATACAGTGCTGGCATGTGTGTGTAGTATTTAATGGTACATTAGTCCAATCCTGGTTATACAGTGCAGGCATGTGTGTGTAGTATTTAATGGTACATTAGTCCAATCCTGGCTATACAGTGCAGGCATGTATGTGTAGTATTTAATGGTACATTAGTCCAATCCTGGTTATACAGTGCAGAGTAATATTAAGTAGTTAAAATGGTAATGGAAAAGGGTTTTAGAGGTAACTAAAGCTGCTGTTCCCCATGATGGTCTGACATATTGAAATTATAATATTCACATTGTGCCCAATATTATTCACATTTTTCCCAATATTATTCATATCAGTGAATTGTTTGTTCAAATTCTGGAGATTCTCCAGATCATATAGTTTATCACTTGTACATCATGTCCAAGGTCATTCTGGGAGGAGGAATAGATCAAATATGGACCTTGCTGTGTTTCCTCTCATTGCAGCTTACTTTATTTTGCAGTTTTATGATGTATACTTGGGCAGAACAGTGTAGACCCAGAGCACAGTTTGACATTTATACAAGTCCAGTCACCCATGACTAGTGGAATTTTACTGGTAGCTAGTACATCGGATCAGTGACAATAAGAAAATATTTGACAGAAATGGATACAACCCAGTCTATCCAGCTATGGCAAGAAACTGTAAAAATAACGTAATTCATAATAGAAGTCTGACTAATGTTGTACAATATTACTATCTTTGTGGTCATCAAGACAGTTAATTATTGTGCACAAATGTGATGGTCAAGCATCTTAATGATCAGAACTAGATTATACAAGATCTGACTGGTTACTGAGTAATGCTAATGGATGCCGTCACAAGATACCCCATTTTGCATGTTGAGACTGTGATCACAGGAATCTGGCATATCTTTAAAATATGCATAGAATTAAACTTTACCCTGATAAATGCCCAAACCCTGCCTTTCAAGATATTGGTTATATGACTTTGTTTAAACACATTTAAATTTGTTTCTGATCTAAGGGTTTTGGGGAGTTCATTCTATAGAATAGCACCAGAGTAAGCAAATGATATTTGTTTTTGAAAATGGTGTTCTACAATGATCATTTGTAATTGATCTCAATTTAGGTCCTTTTTCTTCTGATGTAAAATGAAACACACCATTCAAATATTGTGGACAAAGTTCAATCTTTACTTTGAACATTAATACAGACTTGTGGTAGGCTAATCTATATTCAAATTTCAGCCATTTCAATTCAAAGAATACAATTCTGGATGGCGCATCAAATGGTAAATTTAGTGATGCTAAGTATTAGTGATGTTAATGTTTGACTCATCAAAGTTTTACTGTAGTTAAAAAAAAATGTGTGAAACAGTCCTGAAATAGATTGCTAAGCAAGTATAATCCCCTTTTCTAGGAAATTTGATGAGTATCTTGGCAGTTCATAAAAATGATGCCCATAAAAGAATAACACAGTCTATGATGAATGGTCAAAAAAAAACGTAAAGTAAAACTAAATGGCCTCTTCTCAGATCATCGTTTTATTTACCTCATGAGAATTGTAAAGTCACATCAATAATGTACTATGGAAATCTGATAATTTATTTATGAAGACCAAATGATAATACTGGTTCTTCCACACAAAAACTCCCTTCAAATGAAGTTTCCAGACCATGATAATAAACTAAAAACATGATACAAATTGAATAAGCAAGGATGTGCCCAGTCCTTAATTCTACTAGACAAATATCCATTACCCTTATACATTCATCTGGGGAGACTAACAGGAAGACAAAGTTAACCAGATCCCATTGGCAAAAATAGGTATCATTCTGGGTCAGATAAATTGATTACTCATTACTATTTATAGTTTTTCACCTGGGTCCATATAGACTGGTAGAGCCGAGAACCTGGCACAAGCACCTGACAAGTTGCATTATAATTGCTGAGAAAGCAACCTATGATTTTGATATCTACTTGAGTTGGTAGGGTGGCTCACATAAAGGTGCTGTGAACTTTTTGTTAATTTACTAAACTCGACATTCGATGTACAGTATTCATTTGTTCTGCCATATTTTGAGTGCTTTAAAGATAAGGAAAAGTATTCTGTACTGTTGGTTGCCTAGTCATATTGGTATAAAGGGTAATGAAAGGGCAGAGAAAGCAGCCAAAGCTGCTCTGCAGTCATATTGGTATGAAGGGCAATGAAAGGGCAGAGAAAGCTGCCAAAAGGTGCCCTGCAATCACTCATTTTTGAATGGAAGATTCCATAAACTGACTTCAAATATTGTATAAATCAGCATGTTTGTCATATCTGACAAATTATGTGGAATGAAAACTCTATACACAAACTTCAGAACATCAAACCCGCTAGTAAAGTATAGCATCCCCCATATAGAACAAATCACAGAGATGAGGTAGTATTGTGCCGATAGTGTACTGACACATATACCTGACTCATGCATACCTCCTGGAGTGACCAGTGTGCATACCATGCCAGTGTCCACTGACTGTGAAACAAATTCATATCAAGTGTGTCAATTTCCACCCGGCGAGACAGAATTATTTTGACGTGAACTGCATGAAGAAACTGTATGATGACGTACTGCTGGAGAAAATCTTGCACTCTTTGAGGGAATGCAGATTATATAACAAATTCTGACCAAATATTTTAATAATTTTACATGTTTTACCTCTATCTCTTATATTATATACCTTTTACAGAATTTTCACATCTTTACCTTTTATATTTTATATTGCTGTCTGTCATGTTTACAATCTTTGGAACTTTACCTTAAGTTGGCACCATACAGCCACTAGTGTGCTGAGGCGCCGTAAAACTCTACATACATACATACATGCATACATACATACATACATATATAAAGATAAGGAGAACTGTCAGACAGATGGA
The DNA here is from genome assembly GCA_029931535.1 of Margaritifera margaritifera. Lineage (NCBI taxonomy): Eukaryota > Metazoa > Mollusca > Bivalvia > Unionida > Margaritiferidae > Margaritifera > Margaritifera margaritifera. Next base: position 2,620,567 of record JAQPZY010001580.1, read on the forward strand.
TGCCAGTAAAAGAGAAACAGAAAAAAAGCTGTAGGCATAAATGTATTTGTTGTGCAGACCATTATCTATTTAAGTAATTGTGTTACATACCAACATTGATGTTAATAATTGCCATACCAGAGTTCTCCTATGATGAGCACAAAATCTGCATACTTTCTTTTAACTAGAGACCCAAGTGGGCCTGAGATCACTCAACTGTTTGACATCTATCTAAAACCCAAATGCAAGGGCAGTTGGCAAAGAAATTTGGGTTATTAAGACGCTTGCTGACATTTGCTTTTTTTAAAACTTTTGCAACAGCAGCTACTTTAATGACAGATCAGCATTGTCTGTAAAAACTTGAAAGGCCTTTAGGATAGAATACTTTCTAGCAAAGTTGGTCAAATTCTGTTGAGCAATTCATGAAAAGTTGTTTAAAAGTTTTCAATTTTTTTTAATAATAGTGACAATATTTGAAGGCTGACTGGCATCATTGTTACATACATAAAAAGCATTCATGTCAGGATGCTTTCTGTAAAATTTTGTCAAATTCTGTTCAGCAGTGAAGTAGTCCTTTTAAGTTTTTTTTCAATGTTAGTAATGGCAGCCATATTTGATGACAGATTGGCATCATTTGTACATCATTTGTAAAAAAAAAATCCAAGGCCTTTTTGCCAGGATGCTCTCTGTCTAAATCGGTCAAATTCTGTTCAGTGACTGAAAGCTTTTCTATTTTCAGTATTAGTGGTCATATTTTATACCAGATCTGTATCATCTGCAAAATAATTTAAAAGCCTAAATGCCAGGATGCCTTCCATCAAATTTGGCAAAATTTTGTTACCATATATTCACTCTTATAAGTTCATGTTTTTTAAAACTGAAAATTAGATTTATGCAGAGTAGGGGTCATCTTATAAGCGTGATAAACAAAAGATTTGATAAATATGACCTTGATCCCTTAGCTTGTAAAGGAAGCACCCGCTTTTTTTCCCCCAGTAGACAATCTTTTAATCGAGCAATGAACTCGATACTTGTTCAGTGCCAAGTAGAATCCCATATTCAGTTAACTGTGGGATCTTATTTTATCTTCCTTTGATCATGCTACACACCTGACACCTGCTCAGCTGCGGCAATCCTTTAACGAGATTTCATAGACTGCATGGTCAAAGTATCATTTACAGAGTCCAAGCTAAGTCTCTGCAAAAATAACGGCTCAAGTTTCTGAATTGTCAGTGTTCTATCAGTTACTGGGTACCTTGTCTCTTGGGTATCACACATTGTGAATTGTTAACTTCAGTAGTTTCACCAATATGGGGAAAAGACAACACAATGCTTATCATGGATCATTCAAGTTAAAAGTTATAGACTATACAGAAAAACATAACAATTGTCACAGAACATGAATTTGGTGTGTCAGAGAAACAGGCGCATGACTGGCGCAATACTAAGTCAGCTATTGGTGATAGTGCCAGGCATTTGAAAAAAAACTGAGTAATGGAAAGTCCTTATGTAGTTTGACCGAGTGGATTCTGAAGCAGGCATGCAGTCATTAGAAACTCCATTAGACTGAAGGCCCTTTTTACTGCCAAGGCTAACAGTGATGAATCATTTAAAGCTTCAGCTGGATGGTGTATGCAATTTATGCGATGTCACGAACTCAGCACTTAGATAACGCACTCACATAGCCCAGAAACTGCCTATCGATGTTGATGAAAAAGTGGATAACTTCTTTAAATTGTTACGAATGACAGGAAACAGAATGATTTTGATCTGGCACACATTAAAAATATGGAAAAAACTCCCATGTTTTTTTATATACTGGTAAATTCTACTGTACACCCAGTTGGAGACAAAACTGTGACAATAAAGACTTCAGAAAATGAGAAACGACATTTTGCAGATGACAGTAAAGACAAGGAATTGGAGTCAGATGATTAATTGGATGAGGAATCAGAGTCTGATGATGTTTATGATGACTGGACGGTGGTGAAGGAATTCAGAACTTTATTTGGTGACTCAGATGATGAGGATGAATTCTTGGACTTTGAACCAGATGACATTAGACAGTGACATTCCAGGATACTGTGAATCACAAATGTGTGGACTTTACTTTCTTTGTTTATTTGTATATCATTTGGAAATAATATATTATAAAATATTGTCAATTGGATCATTCTGGAACACCATTTTTTATACTTATATGTGACATATACTAGAATTTATGGATTTATCATATAAATTTGATTTAAAAATGTTAACCATTATGGAATGCATTACACACAGATGGCTGAAATGTAGTTGTCAATTTATTTGTGATATATTTCACTTAATAACATAATTGCATATATTTCTTACACTGGTTTTCTCTTTATTTTTCCTATCTAGATATCTATCCAATTTGGCTTCTTTAAAGTGCAACTCTGACACACTGATGACAAGTCACCCCTTACATTCCTATATTTAATTATGGCAGCCATATTTGATAATGGATCTACATTATTTGTATAAAACTGAAAATTCAGTAAAATTCTATTCAGTGGTTTTTGTGAAGTTTTTTGAAAGCTTTTTCTATTTTTAGTAATGGCAGCCATATTTGATGGCAGATTAGCATCATTTGAAAACATCTGAAAGGCCCTCATGCCAGGTAGTGATGGGATAAGAATGGGAGTCTAGGAATTGATTATTAGAAGTTTAAAATTGATATTAATCTGATGATCGTTTCTTTCCTCAGTAACTTATTTTTTGTTCCCCTTTACCCCTCCCACTACTCCTTATGCCTACACGTTACTATCTGGTTTTATAAGCTATGGATCTAAGATGGAATTGGGGTAATAGTAAAGTTTATATACCCTGCATTTGTAAGTTTCAAACTGACATCTTGGTTAAAAAAAGATTATCGCAAAGTAATCTCTTTGGAATGACAGGCAATATCACAAAGCCTGCTATGACCATGGGAGTATATCACTTGCTGAGTGGTGTTAAAACTAAAAATTACTACCACTAAGACTGGCTCAAGAGATACAGAGGTTACGAGCAAACAAGTTACATGTAGACAGTACACTGAATGATATGTACCTACCTTTCAAAGGATTTTATTAATTTCAAACAATTGTGACAATTTTCTGCATTGATCCAGAACTTAGATTTTGCATTCATGGTTGTATGTTATACTGACCAACAGATCATTGATCCAGAACTTAGATTTTGTATTCATGGTTGTATGCTATACTGACCAACAGATCATATAATTATTTAAAGGATTAAAGACTAACTAAATTTACATCTGTTTGTTGGATGGCAGAGCAATATTAAGGATGCAAAAGATCATTGTATGGCACAAAGAAACACCATTTTCATGCTTTTAGAAGACGTTTGGAATATAATTTGGAGAATGCTCATGATTAGGAATTCAGCGGGGGAGGGGAAGGGAATCAGTGGGGGAGGGGAAGGGAACTGTTACTTCCAATAATTGGTTTATAGACTTCAGAATTGATCCAGCACCTTTCCATTTTACCACTGTTATAACCATTTTATCGTTCTACCCGCTAATGTCAGAATGCCTTCAGTCAAATGTGGTCAAATATTGTTCAGCAGTTTCTGAGAAAAAGTAGTTTAAGTCTTTCTATTTTTAGTAACAGCAGCCATATTTAATGGCGGATTGGCATCATTTGTATAAATCTGAAAGGCCTTCTAGCCATGATGCTTCGATCCAAATCTGGTCCAATTTTGTTCAAGGGTTTTTGAGAAATCACTTTAAGATTTTTCAATTTGTAGTAACTGCAGCCATATTTGATGGCGGTTGGGCATGATCCATACAAACTTGAAAGACCTTCATGCCAGAATGCTTTCTGCCATGTTTGACTGAAATTTTTTAAAAGTTTAAAAAAGAAAACTTTGACGGATGATGTATGACACAAAATGGATTCATGATATATGCCCGATGCAAGGCCATACCATAAGTTAATTTGGTTTTACAGGTAGGTAAGGTAATAAAAAATTATTTAAAAAAAACTTTTTCCAGGGTAAGCCTACCCTCCAAGGGACTGACGCTCTACTGGCCTAAAAGAATTTCCAAGAATTCAAGATAAGACCATTTCTTTCTTTTAACTGTTGAGTGTTGCAACTTTGATATTTTTCAGCAATAACATGATTTTCAAATTGGCTGCTGTGGTGGACATCTTGATTTCAGATTGGCACCAATTTTATTTCGGACCAACAAGAAGTCTTCTGGTTGAAACCCCATGTTAATATGACTTTCTGTTTTGGAGTAGCAATAACAAGATTTTCAAAATGCCTGCCATGGTGATCATATTGGATATCAGATTGGCACCATTTCCATTTAGGAGCAACTAGACATCATAAGAAGTCTTTTGGTGAAAGCACAATGTTGATATAACCACCCATGGAGGAGAAGTAGCCACAACAAGATTTTCAAGATGGCTATTGTGGTGGCCATATTGGAAGTCAGATTGGCACCATTTTCATTTACAACTAACTAGACATCATAAGAAGTCTTTCAGTGAAAACCCCATGCTGATATGACCATTGATTCCGGAGAAGTAGTGCTAAACAAAATTTCAAGATGGCCACTGTGTTTACCATATTTTGGACATCAATACCAGCACCATTTTCACTTAGTACCAACCAGACACCATAAGCAGTCTATAAGCATCATTTTCATTTGGGACCAACCAGACCACATTAGAAATCTTCTGGTGGAAATATTATTTTTCATTCAGGAGAGTAGCGATAAAAAAATTTCAAGATGGCCACTGTGTTGACCATATTTTGGACATCAATACCAGCACCATTTTCACTTAGGACCAACAGACACCATAAGCAGTCTTTTACTAAAAATTCCATGTTGATATAAGCATCCATTCAGGTGCACCGATAACAAGATTTTCAAAAAGACTGATGTGGCAGCCATACTGGACATCAGATCAGCACCATTTCATTTAGGACTAACTAGACATAATAAGAAGTTTTCTAGTGAAAACACCATGTCAATATGACTTTCCATTTAGGGAACAGTAGTGATAACAAGATTTTCAAGATGGCTGCTGTGGCAGCCATATTGGATGTCTGAGCTGCACCGTTTTCATTTAGGTCCAACTAGAATATGGTATGAATGTGTGTGTAAAGTTTTATGGCAATCCTCCAAGTAGTTTAGGAGGAGTAGCGATAAGAAAGTTGTGCTAATGGACCAACGAAACAACAGACAACAGACCATCCCATAAGCTCTCCTGGTCTATGACCAGTAGAGGTAAATAAACAAAAATTTACAAAGCACCTGCCCCTGGGCTTATCATTGGTGACATACGGTGACTTTTTTAAACAGCATAATGTGTCAGCATAGTTTACCAGTGACTCTCAATTAGATTATGACCACACAAAATAAATTATATTTGTTGCTAAAAAAAATTATGTATAATCATCGATGTTGCTGTGTGATGCAGTCTACAGCTGTAATTGTGGCTACATGCCAACAATAATGTTGATTATTTACATAATTTTGTCTGCAGTCATCTTGATGTCTGACACATTCTTTACTTTTGCCTGTTGATCAGATATTGTACATTCTGGCAGATAATGCAAAGATTACATGTTTTTAATGGGGAAAAAGAGTATTTTCTTGCCTAGCTGAACTGATAGAAATGGATTGTTACCTCTGTATGTGCCAAGGATGATGATAAAATAAAACTTGGTCATAAACTTAGGATTTTTAACCAGTCAAAATATAAGTTTCTAAATTTGTCTAAAGCAGTATATTAAAGGGGGTAATTATTGAATTTATGAATTCAGTATTACATCGATAATTCAGACCCATATAAAGACACTGATTTTTTTCCATATAATTATTCTGATTGGTACATTTATACAGAGTGATACAGTATATCTGGAGTAGATATTATACAGAGTGATACAGTATATCTGGAGTAGATATTATACAGAGTGATACAGTATATCTGGAGTAGATTGCACTAGTCCATATGTTCAGAAAGTTCAGAGAAGTGACACCTCTATAATCAGCACCTGTGTAATCATAATTCTGAGTATTGTAATCTTCTTATGCTCTTCTGATTAATGAAGGGCCTGGTACTTTACCTCAATCCAAACACAGGGACTGGTACTTTACCTCACTCCAAAAACAGGGCCTGGTACTTTACCTCACTCCAAACATAGAGCCTGGTACTTTACATCACTCCAAACATAGGGCCTGGTTCTTTAATTCAATCCAAACACAGGACCTGGTACTTTACCTCACTCCAAACATAGGGCCTGGTACTTTAATTCAATCCAAACACAGGGCCTGGTACTTTAATTCAATCCAATTTAACTCACTCCAAACACAGGGCCTGGTACTTTAACTCACTCCAAACACAGGGCCTGGTACTTTAATTCAATCCAAACACAGGGCCTGGTACTTTACCTCACTCCAAACACAGGGCCTGGTACTTTAACTCACTCCAAACACAGGGCCTGGTACTTTAACTCACTCCAAACACAGGGCCTGGTATTTTAATTCAATCCAATTTAACTCACTCCAAACACAGGGCCTGGTACTTTAACTCACTCCAAACACAGGGCCTGGTACTTTACCTCCCTCCAAACACAGGGACTGGCACTTTAATTCAATCCAAACACAGGGCCTGGTACTTTACCTCACTCCAAACACAGGCCCTGGTACTTTAATTCAATCCAAACACAGGGCCTGGTACTTTAACTCACTCCAAACACAGGGACTGGTATTTTAATTCAAACCAATTTAACTCACTCCAAACACAGGGCCTGGTACTTTATTTAACTCACTCCAAACACAGGGCCTGGTACTTTAACTCACTCCAAACACAGGGCCTGGTACTTTAACTCACTCCAAACACAGGGACTGGTATTTTAATTGAATCCAAACAAAGGGCCTGGTACTTTACCACACTCCAAACACAGGGCCTGGTACTTTACCTAACTCCTAACACAGGACCTGGTACTTTACCTCACTCCTAACACAGGACCTGGTACTTTACCTCACTCCAAACACAGGGCCTGGTACTTTACCTCACTCCTAACACATGGCCTGGTACTTTAACTCACTCCAAACAAAGGGTCTGGTACTTTAACTCACTCAAAACACAGGGCAGTGTAATATATTTGTAGCAAGTCTGCCATGATCCAACAGGTGTGTTTTTTAAGAAATTATTTTCAGATTACATTACATGTACCACAATAGCTGTTCAAAATGTAAAGATGTGCTGCCAAAATCTGACATAGGAAGTAATAAATCGGGATTTAGTGTGTGATATTCTGTTATTACACAGATATTGTTATTACACATATACAAGTTCACAAAAGTATGCATTTTATGCATGGTATATGACTTTTTCTAAGTGGGACTAAAATACCTGAACTCGGCCATTTACTACCAACTTTTGTATAATGTTGCCAACGAAACAAGGGATAAATGTGCATAGTTAATTATTTTAAAATAAAGTGATGCATTTGAGGTTAAAATTATTAAATGCATGTACCCCCCAAAAAAAACATTAGTTTCTGAAAAAATGTTGTAATGTGAACTAGAATATGATTAAGTGGTCAAAGTAGATGGAAGTGGTTATAGTGGTACGTAGAGGTGTACACCAATAGGAAAACAAGGTGTATACATGTACTAACATCTAAGCAAGAGCTCTTTTGAGACAGAATTGGAAAATATGCAATTAAAGATGCAATTAGTAAGAAGCAGCAAGAGAAATATTCCATGTTAAGTACTATAGGCTTCTGGCAGCCATGCCTGAAGTTAACTGTAAAGCAGGGAGAAGATGTGTAGATATAAAACTGTATCTAACCTCCATCTGGAGCTCTCAGTTATGTGTAGACCTCAATCTTGGGGGCTCCATTACAGTATCTGACCATTTTAACATCCTCGTCTCTTCCACATGCGAGTCAAATAACTTCAACTCTCTGAAAGAGACTTGGAGGTACCGGTAATCATAGCGATACTTCCCAAACTGTTAAGTTTTTGGCAGATGAACATCCAGCTGGATGTGGGAAAAATGGATCCTCATAAAAAAGGTAGGTTTTGAAAATAACACTCAACGACGTTTCAAGCATTAATGAAATACCTGCACTTTTAATTTGTAATGTTCTTCCCGCAACTTTTAATATAAAAATTGGAAAGAAATCATCAATTTATATAGACTTTAGCTGTTGCTTACATTGCTATTAGTGATGATACATCACCGAGTCATCAATGAAGTTATTATGACATAATAACGACCTCAAACAAATGAATGCAGTTCAAAATGACCACTATTTATATCCAAGGTCTTTATCTAGCATGTGACATAATAGGCTGAGGACATTGTGATTGCAGTATCTGGTTATCTATCAGATGTACACAACAATGAACAGCCTAGACCTAAAGCTGTTGTCACATAATGTATTGGCAGATCTGGGTAAAAGCTCTTTGATCTACTTGTATTGGCATTGGTTTGTCATTATACTTACTTACAAGTCTAGTCCAACTGCAAACAACGTAGACCCTGATCTGCCATGTTTGTTCTACTGATTACTCCTAACAAAGTGCAGAGACCCAGATCTGCCAGCACATTATGCAATGGTAGATCTGGGACTGTGCAGTTTGCAGTTGGACTTGACTTGTAAGTGAGTATACATGGCAGATAAGAATTTATTTATTAGTAGATAAGAATTTATTTATTAGAAGAAAACTACATGTAGATTATAAGTTGAACAGGATCATCTGCTGTAGGTAGCAGGTGCCTCTTGGCTGAAGTAAACCATCAACACCAACACAACCTCCACTCACAGCCACACATACCAACATCTTGTACTGTACACATCAAAACATGGGAAGCCCACTTCAATTCTCACCTTCAATTCCACTCCTTTCTCCCATTCTGAAGCTACACATAGTCATGATACCAAACTGTTAATAATGACTGTACATGGGACAATCTTTTTCTTAGTATGTCAACAGTACTCAATAGTGGAGTAATGCATAAACACAAACAAGCTATATAACTACACATTCCAAATCCAAGGCCACATATATCAAAATGTAGCTAGTCCCTTTTGATCCCTTTCAGTACCTTATATTGTTTCTACCTCCCTGGCTAAGAGCCAGATATGCCATTTCAAGCCGATAGCGAAGCACGACAATGCATAAAATAACCAGTCTTGACTTGAGCGAACTAGGATTTAAGGTATCACTATACTACCTGAGCCAATCAGCTGTTGCTACATTCTATTGTAGTCCCTAAGAAAATAATAAATATTTGTATACTTGTTTTTCCTGGAGATCTGCTGACCAGTGAAGAATGATATGTATAATCAATAGAAAGCTGCATTAAGACCATATATATATATATATATATATATATATATATATATATATATATATATATATATATATATATATATATATATAAATAAATAAAGGTATGCTGAGTTCAGCCTCATGGCTCTGTGTAGGATGACAAAGTGAACAAGTGTGATCTGCAGGTTCTGCAGAGGTCACTGGCACTAAATATCCAGGTCATTTCATTTATATGCAACTAGATGTATTTCCAGAAAATGCAAGATATCCTATGTTGCTTTTTTTATCTGTTGTATCCAAGTTAGTGCTTACCAAAAGTATGATAGTCTTGGTGTATCTACACTTATAACTAATGCACTGGATTTCATTAAAAGTGTAGACAAATGAAGGAAATATATACGGAACATAATTAGTGTAGTGATACCTTAAGGATTCATGTGTTCAGTTCCTGGATTGTAATGCATGTATTTCTTGTTATTCCAATGGCAGATTACTTGCATTAAGACAAATTCTAGGTGTAAGTATCTTAAAATGCCTGTCATTGATGGTGCCAAAATTAAATGCAAAAGGATATATACACTACAGTTTAAGAACATGTTTGGAGTTTGTTCTCAGCTAGTTCCACAGATGGGATAAAAGTTGGCGATTGTGGCAAAAATGAACCACCATCTTCACATAAATGAACCCCCACTGAAAAAAACCTCAAACTTGGACTCCGATCCTGATACTGTTTTTTGTATAGAACCTCACAAACACAGCTAACACAAATATACAGCCACATTCTGTAATTGCAGAATTAGGTGAATAATGTACTTGGATGGGCCAGACAGTATAGTGTATTGAATACACACAAAATACTGTGTGTGGTTTTTGAGTTAAAAACATTTAGTGGGTGGCCCAACTGTTTTCAGTACTCAAACACCTACCAAATCAAAACAGCTGCAAGTATGCCAGCTTTGCACAGCTCCAGCCCTTATGTTTGTTTTGCACTAAAATAATAAAGGACTGTTGGTCAATTTATGTTGCAAAGCTTCTGAGAGCCATTTCTCTACTTAAACAATCTGTGGGTAAATATGTGTGTATAGTCCATGGGTAAATATGTGTGTATAGTTGGTATGGACAGATAAAGGGGGGTGGGTGGTGGTGGGGAGAGAGAGAGAGAGAGAGAGAGAGAGAGAGAGAGAGAGAGAGAGAGAGAGAGAGAGAGAGAGAGAGAGAGATGGATTCATCAGTTTAAACAATCTGTGGGTGAATAAGAGTATATGGTTGGTAGAGAGAGTGGGGATGGATTAATCAAGAACTGTTGATACAAACAAAATTTACTTTTCTTACAAATGTAATAGACCCATATGAAAAGAAAAGAGTATAATTCTTTTAACAAAACCTGTAGCAATGTAAAAGCAGCAAAATTCTCCCCATGCTCTAGTATTCTCCCAACTCCACTGTATCTTTCACTATTATTGAGAAGTAAATTCCATGATTCAACACTAATTAAGATATGATTTAAACTTATTCATTGCACTCAATCCACAGTTGAGTCTGATTTACCCAAGTGCCAGTGTTATGTAATTAAAGTAATATGTCAGACAGTGCTAGCTCCAGTTCTAAGTTTTCTACCAGACCTCTCTCTTAGTTTAGTTTTTCTTTACATGTACTTTTAACAAAACTGTCCAAAAATTACATCCAATCAGAAATTTCCCTGTACTGGGTGTATACCAAGTGTAAAGTTTATGTCAGGTCTGTTGATATTTCCCTGTACTGGGTGTATACCAAGTGTAAGGTTTATGTCAGGTCTGTTTATATTTTTATGTCCATAAAACTATGCTTACATTTATTAAAAATATTTCTCACAACTGACCTATTGATGACCATGGTTTATTAGTCATTCACAATCAGACTGCCAGCCAAGCATTGTTGCCTGTTTACCTGTTATTTGTCCAGGTGCTAGAATGTCAGGGAGAACTCTGACACCTTGATAGATTGTACATGCATAGGTGGAGAAGCTCCAATGACAAGGCCATGAACAAGGACAATGCATGCCTTGAAATTTTTGCCACTGCTTCCAACAAACGATGAAGAGCCATTGGTGACACAGATTCCTCTTTCAGCAGGCTGAACGAGGCTGCTGAAAAGAGGTCAGCATGCGAGGCTATGGTTACTAGTGATCTAGCCTTTTGCTCTAAGGATTCCAGAGTTTTCACTGGAAGGCAAGCCCAGGTCCTCGTAGAAATGCTTCAGCATCCAAAGTGGGCAGTTTAGTGGGCAAGGAAGGAGTATGAACTTTATAGCTAGAAGCAGCTACCAAGGGTTGCAACATAGAGGATGAGGGGAGGGGGGACAGACCACCCCTATATTGTCAAGCAAAGTCTTAGTTCTTGCTAAACCTTTGAGAGAGCTCCTTAATGGTAACCGAGTGAGGAAGAAACAAGAGAGTTTGCCCCAGAAAGTTTATTTGAACTGGAAAGAAGGTTTGGGTCACAGGTCACTGGTATCAAGACCTCCTCTGACACATTAACTATTGGGTAAGAGTGGGCAGGGGATCCAAAGGGAGACAGTACCACACTAGCCTGTTCTGTATCAAACTCGTGTGCATCAATGAGGAGAGAAAGGACGTCTTTGATTTCTCTCTCTCCTGGGAGGCAGGACTAAGTGACCCAATGTCTCTCTGTTGTGGAGGAGAATTGGCGGGAAGAGAAACTTGAACCGATAACTCCTCCCGTGGAGCTAACAGACTGTTCTTAGCAGTTGACTCAGCAGGTGGGTGAGGGTGAATCCCCATCCGCCTAGAGCATTTGGGGGAAGTAGGTCCATCTCCCTCCCTCTTTTTTGAGCCAACTTTGTCACAAGATGTAGGTCCACGGCTCACAGCCACAACCTCACTACCATGCGGCCAAGGTCCAGAAGTCCGTGGCTGCATGTAAAGAAAGGGCCAATCGCTTCTCTGCTGCGGAAGGACCCACATCCTGTAGGGATTTAGAGGAATAATAGGGAAGGGGGGATGCCGATCCGATCCCCTTCCCTAATCTGGCATGTGTAAGCCGATTATAAGTCCCCCCTGGGATGAAAGACCGGTCAGGCAACTCAGATTTGTAAAGACTGGTCAGGCAACTCAGATTTGTAGTAAGACCCTTCCCCAGATCGGACAGACTTAGATCTGAGCTCTCCCCTCACCGGTGGGTGGGCCTCGGTCCCATTGTCGACAATAGACTCCAGGGACTGAAAGGGTGCTGCTCCCCTATTACTGGGGGAGGGGCAAAACTTGCACCAAGCTGTGGACTGAAAGGGTGCTGCTCCCCCCTCACAGGGGAAGGGGGGAGATTCGACTCACTCTCTGCCCTTCTGGATGAAAGAGGATGCTGCTTAAGGGCATGACTGGCTCTCTGTCCTACTGAAAAAGAGAGGGTGCTGCTCTTTGCTCACGGGAGGGCACAACTTGCTCTCTGCCCTCATGGAATGGGGAGGGTGCTGCTCCTCCCTAAAGGGAGGGGGCCAACTAACCCTAAGAGTCTCCAGAGAGACTTGGGTAATCCTTCTCTGACACCCGAGAGACTCAGAGAACGAGAACCCCGAAAATTCTGAAGACGAGGAAGGAACCTTCTTCTTTGCTTTATAGGTACGTCTATGCTTGGCCAGATCCCAGACCTTGTCTGACCATAGGCTGCAGAAGGGACAATCATCTGTCCTCTCACAGCCTGTACAAGATAGGCAAATGGGGGGTGTGTCCCAGGGGGATTTCCTGTGACCACACCTACTCACATCCTGCTTAGACATAATTCCTGTAAAAGAAAGCTAAAAGAACATTTTTTTATAGAAAAAAACTTCTATGCAACTAAAAGTAAACACAAGGTAATAAGTGGACTAAGTATACACTAATATGATAATTTCAGCAAGAAGTCACCTTACTTGGGTGTTTTCACAATATTTATATGCCAAAAAAGGAAGCAATGCTAAGCTCAGTACAGAAATATACAAGATAATCAAGTCAACCAGACTTAAACAAAAGCTAGGGACTACTAAATTAGCAACAAACTTGTAGGTATGATTGCTAATAAAAATGGTAAAAATCAAGGAAAGCTATCTGAAATTAATATTGAAAAAGAACCTGTTTCTGATAACCGAGCATGTGATATGAAGGTAAAAAGTAGTGTGTGACATACTTACCAAGTATAAAAATAGCTCTATTCACAATATAAGTATTGTGAATTACAATGATTCGTAATAATAACTCTCCAGAGAGCTTAAATTAAATGAGAAAAAACCTGATCAGGGATCGTCATTGATGTAAACAATGCAGACATTACAGCCATAAGACCAGGAAAAGAATGGAGGGCAGTACGTATAGGCAGCGTGTGTGGGATGTCCCAGGGGCGATCCAGTGTTCTGGTATCTTCTGGTTCACCCTAATGGGAGGACAAATTCTTGTCATACGCTCAGGGTATTTTCCACCCAGAAAAGTACCAGCTATGCAATAGCAACAGGAATTGGTATTACTGATATTAAAAGATCAATTGTATATCAATGACAGTGTTCAGATCTGTATCAGTCATGGTACAGGTATAGTATTACATGTACTGATATTAAAAGATCAACTGTATATTATTGAGTGTTCAGATGACATATCAGTCATGGTACAAGTATGGTATTACTGATATTAAAAGATCCATTGTATATCAATGACAGTGTTCAGATTTGTATCAGTCACGGTTTTTCCATGCTATCCATGATAAATAGGCACATTATAAACTTCAAAGGGACCCATGGTAGCTAAGTTGGTAGAGCGTTGGACTCGCAATCCAATGGTTGTCGGTTCAATACCTGCCTATGCCAGCCCGGGTCAAATTCCTTTGTGTATCCTTGGGAAAGGAACTTAGCTCCCATTACCTCGGCATGATATAGCCAATAACGTGTTAGAAGTGCCATTAAATCAAACAAAAACAAAAATAAAAAAACCCCATAAACTTTAATATTAACTGTTGGTAGTTTTGGTTAAAGAATTTGTAACTAATATGGAGGTATAGTTTATAACTGATACTGTCAGACCAATTAACAGTACACCTAGAAATTTGTTTGTGACACATGAATGCGCAACACAGTGCCAGAATAATGATCTAAAAAGAAGAGGCCCTAATGGGCCTGATATAATTTACCTCGTTTACATAACTGATAATATGCAATATAACATTATTAATATGCATGGATCTTGCTCATATTTCCATTCCTAGGAGATCCTGGTGATATAAACCTATATTCCAAATCTGTTCAAATTTAGATCGGAAATACAGCCTTCTGAAAGGTAACAAGCAATGCAATGGCCACAGGGCCATACCATAAGCTCATCTGACATTACAGTCAGGTGAGCTAATAAAACTTGACCAGATGGAATGAGGGACGGACATATAGATAGACATGAGTAAAACTATGTGTCCTTACCCTATTCATTATGGAATATAAAAATTTCTCAAAAATGTTGACTTTTTAAAAAATCTCTCAAAAATGTTGACTTTTTAAAATCAAGACTGTCAAGTTTTAAGTCATTCAAGAGACAGCATTTGTAAATTAAAGTGAGATTCTCCATAATTAGTCACCTTATTCCAAATGCATGTCCTGATACTTTTTATAGACCTATGGCAGGCCATTTTATGTTTACAGATATCTATATAAACATAGAGTCAATCAAAAACCCGAGGTACTGGGGTCTGATAACACCTGTTTATGCATGCAGATGTTCAGCATCATTCCATGTAATACAATGATTTTCATTACCATATGGACTTTTCTAAATGTCTGGGTCATATTCCTGAACAGTACCAAAAGTGTGCTGGTGAATCTAGATCTACCTGTACTTTTTACTTACATTTTATTCATACAAGAGTAAGACCCTGACCCACCACTGCTGTATATCATGAGAGATCATAATCTAGGGTTGTTAAACCACATATAACAGGGGGGGGGGGGTGTATATATAGGCAGGAGGGAGCAAGGGGAATTGAAAACTGTCTTATCTGAAGAGAATGTTGTGCAATTTGAGATAGTGTTGGAATGGAATCTCTCTGAAATGGTGAGATTAGCTAAGGTCAGTTTGCATTATTTAACAACAGTCATAACATGAAGAAAAATAGAGCATGCTGTCAAACCAATGAATCTTTTGGCATGAAGACTGGAAGGTTAACTTAGTCAGTATGAGAATAGTCACTTAACAATGTTGTCTCAACACTCCCACCCTTTGGTTTTTACTAGGCATTTCTTTTACAAGGATATCATTTCACCCAAGCTATGAAAATCAGCAATCTAGAATAAATATTACAAGGAAAGACACAAGTTATTTTTTTCAAATATAATGATTTCATGCTTATTACCCAGCTTGAAAAAGACGACTATGTCAGGAAAATTGAAAATCTAGAAAATTGGTAAGGAT
This sequence comes from Margaritifera margaritifera, assembly GCA_029931535.1. Lineage (NCBI taxonomy): Eukaryota > Metazoa > Mollusca > Bivalvia > Unionida > Margaritiferidae > Margaritifera > Margaritifera margaritifera. The sequence goes on from JAQPZY010001580.1 coordinate 2,636,292, forward strand.
CTTATTTTCCAGAAAATATTGCATTTTAAATAAAACTTTATTAGAAGAAATAAAATGGACACACTGAACTAAAATCTACATTAATGCTGTCTTCAGTCCTGTCTAATTCAAATGATGTTCCAAATCTGACCATATATGACAGGGGTGTCAAACTCATTTGCTATGGCAGGCCAGATTTGATATAAATAATAATAAATAATAATAAATAATGAGTCTGGTGGGCCTTATGTTTGACATCCATGATATATGACCTGTAGTTGTAAAATCCTTCACAGTCAATACAAGGGAATCATTGTGATCTGGAACAGTTATATTGCCGAGACTAATCCCTGCATAGTGTGTTCCTTTTTTCTTAGTATTTGCTGAGAATATATGGTATGAAAGATTCAATGCATATTTTCAAGTATTTGAAACTTTAACAAACTGACTGATTTCTCATCACTGACAATATTATACAAGATAACTAAAACACAATGCATGTAACTCATTCAATTTGGTGATGCAACAGAAGATTAAAATTCATTAGGGAATATAAACAATTAGCTCTCAGAAATAACAATGGTTAGTGACAGATGTCAAGTCTGACCTATCAGGCCTCAGAACAGTATTAAACATGGTCCCTTGCTTTAATGAACAACAATAATGGGCCCCTTGCTTTAATGAACAGCAAAATGGGCCCCTTGCTGTAATGAACAACAATAATGGGGCCCATTCCATATGCTCATTATGACTGATTGTTCAATGTAGTAAGGTTTCTTTCTTATACCTCTGAATTTGTTATCTGAGGTTTATCTGAGGTTTAAATTGGATATTGATTGTATCTGTAAATTTACAACTTCATGCTTCTTTATAATGATAGTGACAATCATATTACAGTACAGTATTACATTTCACAGTTCTTTATAATGATAGTGACAATCATATTACAGTACAGTATTACATTTCACAGTTCTTTATAATAATAGTGACAATCATATTACAGTACAGTATTACATTTCACAGTTCTTTATAATGATAGTGACAATCATATTACAGTACAGTATTACATTTCACAGTTCTTTATAATGATAGTGACAATCATATTACCGTACAGTATCACATTTCACAGTTCTTTATAATGGTAGTGATGATCATATTACTGTATCACATTTTGAAGTCAAACAGAGGCAAAAAAAACTTAAAATATGATGCATTTTTTGTACCCTATTTTATAGTAATATAAAGATAATATAGCAAGTAAAGTTTTTACAGTCCGTGTCCATCCATCCCCTCACATCCTGTCCTGTCATGTTACAGTCCATCAATCCCCGCACATCCTGTCCTGTCATGTCTATCACAAATTTTGTTTCTGCTGAATAACTTTTGAAGGAATTCATGGGATGAAATTTTATTTGGTACAAGATTTTACATTAAAAAACTTGGGTCAAGTTCAATTTTCACCATTTTCTGGCAGAACTGTATGGGGTTATTTGCCTGCTTGAACTTTGCTCTTCCATTTAATTTCTGTTCAAATAACTTTTGAAGGACTGTATGGACTGAAAAAAATTTGGTATGAGGCTGCTTTAGATTATGAAGACCTAGATCAAGTTAAATTTGCACAGTTTTCTGGCAGACATTTATGGAATTATGGCCCCTGTTTGACTCAGAATGCTGCCTTTCCATTCCGTTTTGCTAAAAAAAAAAAAAACACATTTAAAGGACTTCATGGATTGAAAAACAAATTTGAAGGACTTCATGGATTGAAATCAAATTTGAAGGACTTCATGGATTGAAATCAAATTAGATCTGAAGTTTTATATTAATAATATCTAGGTCAAGTTGGAGCTTTGACTATTTTCTGGCAAAACTTATGGAGCTGTGGCCCTTGTTTAACTTGGAACTTTGCCCTTTTATTTCATTTCCACTCAATTTCTTTTGAAGGACTTCATTGATTGGAATCAAATTTGGTCTGAAACTTAACCTTAAAAAAACCCAGACCTACGTCATGTTTGATTCTCACCATTTTTCACCATTTTACGGAGTTTTGGCCCCCCAGTTTCACTTAGAAATTTGCCCTTCCATTTCCACTAAATAACTTCTGAAGAACTTCATGAACTGAAACCAAATTTGGCATGAGACTTTACATTTAAAAAACCTAACTAAAGTTTGATTTGTGCTGTTTTCTGGCAAAATTTTATGGAGTTATAGCCACTGTTTTGATTAGAACTTTGCCATTTTATTGCATCATATTGGTGGGGGAATTTGTGTCATATGGACACATTTCTAAGTCATGCAACAGTTGATCTTCAATGAAATTTTTTAGAGGGGTGGGGGTGGCAGGGTTCTCATAGTTGTTTCCATCTGCAATGAAGTGATTGATATTAAAAAAGATTCAGAGCTATATCTATCAAAACCAGTTAAGGTATGATGGAATAACATAAATATCACAAAGATATACAAACCATATGGTTTTCTGACAGGCTGAAGTCACAAAGGAATTCATAATCTGCCTTTTCCTCCATGTTTGACTGTTAATGTTCTGTATACTTGAAGCTTTTGTTTTCAAACAACCTTGGTTCTGGAATTCCTGTATACAATTTTCTTCAGATTTTAAATTCCTTCAGAATATTAAAAAAATTTCTCTGAAGCTGTAACTTAACAGTTATCTAGGATTAATCAGTGAGAGAAGGCAAACACTAAGTGAAGAAAAAAAACTTGAAAAATCACAAGGTATGTAGATGGTTTAGTTGTCACTTTCTAGCCTATGTGGTTTCATTAGGAATAAGTCGAATCAAAGCAGAGCAGGTGCCCTTTCCATGAAGAAGCAGGTACAAATCCATCAGTATGAGCTATTATGCACTAAGTATGCTGAATGAAGTCAATGTCATTTGGTAAATCTAAGGAAAAATTCATTTATCATTACAACCCTTCTATCCAAGGTGAAATTCTTTGGCATCAATATGTACATCCCTGTTACAACTTCCAGAACGAATACATACACTCCTATGTCAAAACATCAGGACTCCTGAAACTAGATGTCTGACAATTCTCCCAGACAGAAAACAGGCCTTTGAAATTCCCATTGCCTTTTGCCCATGGCAAGTTAATTTTGACACTGGCAAGCAACTATCCAGATGCAGTGAATTGGGGAGAGAAGAAATCTGATATTACCTGTAACATGCTAAGGATCTGGAAGTAAAAATTAAAATGGGCCAGTATAAATTGAATTTCACTTGCCCTTGGGGAAGTAAACTTTGAAAAACAATTGAATATTGCACTAATCCAACAAGTTGGAAAAAAATCCAACCATTGTTATGGCTGGCTTTTGTTTATGGGCACAAGCTTCTAATTTGTGCAAGAACTCTCACTGACAACTTTAGAAATGTCCCAGTGAATGGTGATTATTACTTTTTTTAAAAGTTTTGTTATAAAATGTTCAACAAATAAGTTCAGATTTACAGCTACTGACACCTGATTAGAATTATACAAACGTACATTATGAAACCATGCCAGATATTTGAAAATATTGTTAAAAATTTATTTATATGACTTGTATTACAACTGTGCAGGTACAGAATATTTCATAAGAATTCCACGTCAGAAGAATATGATGAATATACAGAGCACAGGAATGATAACAGCTATTGCCACAGTTATATACATAGCACAGGAATGATAACTGCTATTGCCACTTCTATATACGTAGCACAGGAATAACAGATATTGCCACAACTTCTCATCTGTGTATTACTATATGAAGTAAGAAGAATAGGCAAAACTCTTTGCTATAGATTTCCTCATGAGCAGACCACTAGATGAAGTTCAATCAATATATGCCACATCCGATGTACATCTACTCTAGAACAGTTAACACTGGACTTCAAAGCTTTGTCATTTTTATTATAACCCTTCTGCACAATATTCATGAGACTGCCTTCATTAAAGATTCCAAAATGAGCTGGAAAAAAAAGGAATAAACCAAGTCTTTAAATAAATATCCACAAAACTTAAAGCCAATTGATTTTGCAGCACTCAAAATAGCTAAGTAGGTAAATGAAAGTCATTCCACCAAAATGTCCTGTCAGTTTAAATTCTTCCTTGATATATCACAAGGTATGGATATTTTTGTCACTCTATTGCTGACAATTCCTTAAAGCAATGATGTCCTCTGGCATGCCTGTCAAAAATTCTGGATCACTGACTGAATGACAACCAGTCTGGTTTCATCCTCTGATCAGCAGACAAAAATTGATCTCCACTTAACAGAAGTGAGTGAGTTGTGAAACTCTTTATGAATTAGGGAAACTCCAACAATAAACACCCAACTCTTCAGAATAAGCCAAACAGCAGTATAGATATACCCTGCAAATCTGTGAAATCATTAACTGATCATACACCAAAGTGTCATACTACGGACATACAAAATAACAGGTTATTTTAAACTGCTATGAAACACAGAGTCTGGTACAGCAGCTGATCTGAGAGGTATAGAGCAATGCAGTACATTACATTGGAGGGGCTTCACCTTAGCTGGCTTATCAGACATACCATATATACCCAAATCTAAAACCTGGTCATATGTACCATTCAAAATGAATTACTTTTGCAGGCTCATGTAAAGTACCTATATATCCACATATAAATTAAATCTACTTGGCCTTACTAACAATATCCCAAAACATCCTCAGACTTTACTGTCATGTGCTAGAGAAAAGACCTTGACTTTAAATAGTGGTTATTTAATTGACTGCACTCAAGCCTGTTGTTATTACATCATAATAACCTTACTGATGTCACAATAGTCTGACAGTCTGACAACATGTCTTCATTAATAGGAATGTAAGTAGTTTGAGATGAGGCAAATTGAATGATTTGTCCTTTTTGTTTTTCACTTACTGCTGAAACATCATAGAATGTTATTTTCAACTCTTACCTTAATTAAGGATCTACTGTATATACTTGTGTATAATCCCAGTCCTTCTGCAAACAACACAGACCCTGATCTGCTGTCACATAATGTGCCAGTAGATCAGGGTCTATGCTGTTTGTTCTGATTACTCCTAACAAACTGCATAGATCCAGATCTGCTGGCGCATTATCTGATGGCAGATCTGGGTCTGTGAATTTGCAGTTGGACTTGACTTATAAGTGAGTATATACAGTATTCATTTATTAGGATCTGTTCTTTGCATATCTAGCTGGATATTTATCCACCAAAAACTTACCAATCTGAGAAGTATCACTACGATTACCTTCAAGTCTCTTTCCGAGTCAAAATATTCGCATTGGAATGAGACAAAGATGCTCCGATTGACCTTAACCCCAAATGCCAGCATGCAGACCCTAACTTGGTACTTCATTCTAGTGGACCTTTTAGAAATTTCATACCTAAGAAATTGACACTTGCAAAAAAAGGCAACATTTTTCTTAATTGTTCATTACAGAAAGCTTAACAGGAATACCTCAAGTCAGGAGTCCCAGTTTAAATTGTTCATTATAGAAAGCTTACCAGGAATACCTCAAGCCAAGAGTCCCAGTTTAAATTGTGCATTACAGAAAGATTAACAGGAATACCTCAAGTCAAGAGTCCCAATTTAAATTGTTCATTACAGAAAGCTTAACAGGAATACCTCAGGTCAAGAGTCCCAGTTTCAATTGTTCATTACAGAAAGCTTAACAGGAATACCTCAAACCAAGAGTCCCAGTCTAAACTGTTCATTATAGACAGCTGAACAAGAAATGTAAAACTAAGGGTCCCAGTCTAAACTGGTGCTCAAAGAAAGTTGGGCACATAGTATGACACATTTGCTTACTATCAAATATCCCTACTAGGAACAGATCTTGACACTGAAATATGCTGATTACAGGTATACACAATTCTGTTTCTTGGTATATTTGTAGAAAGCAAAAAAATTCAAAAGTACGGCATTTCCTTACTATAAGGCCTTTCTTTATGGCAAAATTCCTGTTGTAAGGTAAGTATAGTTATGGATTCCATTTCATTAAGTGGTGGTAAAATTATATGTATCATGTACTTCATTATAAGGTGGTCTCACTATAAGGCAGTATACTACATGACTCCCATGGACAGCATTATAATGATGGTGTACTGTACTTCATTATAAGGTGTTCTCACTATAAGGCAGTATACTACATGGCTGCCATGGACAGTGTTATAATGAGGGAGTACTGTACTGCAAACAAGAGCTATTTAAGTACTTTACTAGGTTTGCACTGCAAGTTAATTTTAATATTTTATTTAACTATAATGTGTCTTAGTCATAACATGTTTTGAATTATCAAAACTTTTAATGCAATAGCTTAAATGTTGCAATACTCTAAATTTAAAAATAAAAATTGGTTGTTTAATTGGAAGACCCTTGCCGGATCATCATGGATACTGTTAGTATCAGCATTGATTTACTACAGGCCCGAGTGATTGGTTAATGTCTGGGAGAAAAGTTGTGATAGATTATAGCCAAGTCTTTGTAACTGTTTGTAAAGTTACTCTCCAATAGGAACAGCAATCCCCTACAAATTCTCTGACATTACAGGTGAAATTGGCCGAAACCTTTATGGTCATCTGGCTCCTTCATTTCTCCCAGATAAAAAACATCAATTCTATCTCTATCAAAAATAGTTGCAATAAATAAATTTAAAAAAACGTGAGAAACACAAATGCAAAATCTACCATGACAGAATATTACTCCCAAAGATTATGTGATGATATTAAGTTAATTTCATACATCAAAACATGTAATCTTTTGACTACTTCCCTTTACTAACAAAGTAACCAATTTAATTTTATACATCAAAACATGTAATCTTTTGACTACTTCCCTTTACTAACAAAGTAACCAATTTAATTGTATACATCAAAACATGTAATCTTTTGACTATTTCCCTTTACTAACAGAGTAAACAATTTAATTTCATAATTCAAAACATGTAATCTTTTGACTATTTCCTTTTACTAACAAAGTAACCAATTTAATTTCATAATTCAAAACATGTAATCTTTTGACTATTTCCCTTTACTAACAAAGTAACCAATTTAATTGGCATGCAAAAAAATTGATTGTTTCTATCCAGATATGTTCTGCTTCTTGGTGATGCATCAAGTGGTATGTTTCAGTGATACAATAAATTAATCAATTTCTTTGGCAGTTGTTAGAACAGTTATAACTTGTAGATTTTTTACTGATTATTTATTTACCTATTTATACTTAATCTAGGTTCAACAGAAAATGATGCAAACATACTGATATCAAAATAACGTTTGAAAATTACTAGGAAACAAAATCTCAAACAGTGACAAGACTTTCAGAAGGAATTTATTATTATTTCAAGAACAGTCTGAATCATTTTCAGGACTGTATAAACTTGGCACTTATCCAAAACTGATTGCACCTTTAGTCAATAAAGCAAACCTATTTGTTGCTTTCATAATTCATTAAGTATTGTGAGTTATGCATGATACTGGTTCTGGATAGGTGCCTTAGTGCCCATTATAGAACTGTAGTAAAGTAAACTTGTTTTATCACCTGGACGACATTTGTTTGCTTTTTAGAATAAGCTGTCTTCAATATGGATAGTTGTTAAGTGGTTGATAAATTTGATATTAAGTGAGCCTTTTGAATATTCAACCAAATTTAAATAAGCCCCCTGGGCTTAAAATGAACTTTTTCAGTACTAGCAGCACTTTAATAGTTGCAATATTTGCAACCAGCAAAAAATCAGGCTATTTTCAATGTCCAGTAGCATATTTTCAATGTCCACTAGCATAATGAACAGAATTTAAATCTGAATATAAAATATCACTAGCAAGAAACTTCTACTTCATTTTTTCAACTGGCGTTAATTTCGAGCCCTGCATATATGGAGCAGAAAGATTTTAAATAATCCCATCCTTTATAACTAAATTAATGGTCAAAAAACATTAATTTTGGGCTTTGAGCAGAAAAATGTGCACATTTCTAATTCTTTTTTAACAATGAGCAGCAGCTGAGGTCTGAATAATTTCAAAATCAGATGGTAGCCTTGAGGGCTATCAGAAAAAGAACGAGTCCACCTTATACGCAGCAGCCCAAAAAGGCATTTTTTATCGGAAAGTTTTAGCTTTATGACTCTGTTAACTTTGTTGTAAGTCACTGATATTATTTCTTGTCTGTACAAAATTTTGAAAGTTATGTTTTGAAAACTAAAATAATACTGAAATCTTGTGGAAGCCTACTGCATTACCGGAATTCAATATATTGCGCCCAAATCCAGCATTTCAGTGCCCCTTAGACTCCTCACACAAGATCTGTGAGACCATACTTGACTTTCTAATTCTGCCATATGTTGCTGTCACAATTAACAGTGAAAGAAAAAAGAAAAAAAAGTAGGAAACATTTTCTTCTTAAAAGAAACTAAGTTAAATATTCCTGACTTTTAAAACTTTGTCTTTTTTCATAGATTTAACTTTAAAAATATTCTACCATATTTATGTGATAAACTGATGTACCCCCCTCTTCTTATAATTATTTTGGATCTTGATGCAGGCAGAAATGACACTGACTTTCTGACTTCCTATGTTGTTATTTTCTTGTACAGACAAAAACAATAATGTCAAATATGTGTATCAATTGACAAGTTTTAAAACTTATAGATTTTTACAGCATAAATTTAAAGTCTTTTTTGATAACTGATTTATCAAATGCTAGATTTACAATGATAGGTGTGTTGTAATAAATCCAATTCATGTCTCACGTAAATCAAATATGTTATAACAAATCAAATGTGTTCTCTGTACGCTAAAATAAATCGGACACTAAAGCGAGTTCATTGCACAAAATACATATAATTTCAAATTTAGTTTTTATTCAGCCTATTTGCTGAATTAAGCTCTAATCAATCAAATACAAATCAATCTGGTTAAAATTGAGATCTCTGACATGATGGAGATCTGATGGACACCTATACGAGGTCATGTTCTGTTGACCTTTCGATGCACCAATTGGATTACAACTTTCACATTGTTGGAAGTGAAAAACATCATTCAGAACATAAAATTTCTCAAGATAACTCTCCCTAACACAAAATGTATGACTTTATCTGATAGGTTACTAATTACAAGTGGACCAGGAATTCCAAAAGTCATCACTTTATCTGATAGGTTACTAATAACAAGGTGACCAGGAATTCCAAAAGTCACCAGAACAAGAACCTTTATTGGTGCGCATCAGATCTATTTATTATAAGTAGATTTTGATTTTAATAAGGATGAAATACAAATATACCGACAGTAAATGAAAAATAATATATAGTTCATTTTTTCAATCACACACTATACAAAAATTAAGAACAGGTTAGCATGTTTCCTGCCTGTAGGCATTAAAAAACAAACAAAAGAAACAAGTAAGCAATTCAACAATTCCAAAATGCATTTTATCTGATTCCAAGCCCATGTTTAGTAATAAGCCCATCCCCATTTTTTTGACAAATTTATTTGGCCCCAGGTCTTATCATTGGAGTTAGGCCCCAGGTCTTATCATTGGAGTTAGGCCCCAGGTCTTATCATTGGAGTTAGGCCTCAGGTCTTATCATTGGAGTTAGACCCCAGGTCTTATCATTGGAGTTAGGCCCCAGGTCTTATCATTGGAGTTACTGTAATTTCACTCACCTGTTTTTTTGCTGTTTGTTTTGTTGCTATGTTAAGGTTTCACCAGAGACCATAAGTTAGCACATTTATCTTATGATAAACCAAAACTTAAAGAAAAAGTTAGCAACATTTTAATAATAGGATGCTATCTCCAACTTTTGAAAAAATTGATTAGGAAGACCGCTGCTTTTATCATAGAAGAAATTGTACGAGATATTGTACAGGTAGATAATCTTTTTAATTTTTTCACAGCACTTGTTTGTTATTTTCTGGATAGCATTTTAATTATTGTAGCTGTCTAAAAAAAAAAAAAAACAATATAAAATAAAAAAATGAACTATTTGTCACTTCTGTAGGCATCAGAAAATGAATAAGAATTCTATACAAATGTCAAATTAAAAATCAAAGAACTGATTGGTTCTAAAATTTCTGCTGAGAAAAGCAAAGAGTATCCACAAAAGTGCTGACCAGTGTTGGATACTTTACACTTGACAAGCGAATTAATTCTCTAGATGTACATAATTCAATATCTTGGTTAAGTGTTCAAGAGAACTTCTATAATTGAACACCTTGGGACTGCAATAAATCTCTTTAAACACATCACCACACCATGCATAGTTCTCAAACAAAACTGATGAATTAATGAAATTGTATGTAAATGTAATTAAAGGTCTTTGTGGCCTGATCCATCATTGTCAGCGAGTATGTGTAATCATCATCATCATCAATACTCTGTGTCAAATGTACAGTGGACTCATCATTACCCCTCCTATGGGGATACCCACATCAGAAAGAAAATCAAACTGCTTGTTGTACTGTCATGTGAATTCAATATCTAATTTTTGTATCAGAGAAACTATCATTATGCATGCTAAGAAACAGAAAGGGGAGTCACAAAGAAAAAAACATATCGCATATACTCACTTATAAGTCCAGTCCAACTGCAAACAAAATAGACCCTGATCTGATGTTGCATAATGCGCTGTTAGATTAGGGTCTATGTTGTTTGTTCTACAGATTACTCCTAACAAACTGCACAGACCCAGATCTGCCACTGATTTATGCACTGGCAGATCTGGGTCTCTGCAGTTTGCAGTGGACTCGACTTGTAAGGGAGATTATATGGAACCAGTGCCCATGAACAAAGACCACTTTGGAGCATTGCTCAAATTTGCCCAAAAATATACCGGATATGAGAAATAATGAAATAATGATTTTGGTGCTGAATTCTTTCTGAACAAGGGTTCTGTGAAACACAGTGTCTCACCCACACACCCCTCATGTCTGACTCTTACAACTTTAACACTAACTTGATTTTTGGTTTGGTTTGGTGCTTTATGGCACAGCAATACAAATAGGTTATTTAGTGCTGAGGATATTGGAGTAAAGTGCCTTGCCCAGGACACACCACAATGTAGCTGACCCAGGCTGGTCCGGTGGTAGGATTCGAACCTGCACCTTTTCGGTTGCAAGTCCAGCAGGCTAACCACTGAGCCACTGCAGCTCAACACAAAACTTGAACACAGAATCTTAATGTTAATGCCTCTAATGCCACCATTTCTGTTGGAGAAGTAAGAAGTGAGAGGTACCTATGATAATGTGGGAAAGAGAAAAATTAAATCTCATAATGTGAACATTTACACTAAAAACATTAAAACTGGAATATGCATGGGTTTCGCTGAAGTTGTTATAATATTGCAACTATTAAGTGTGTTCCAATTGTGTTACTAAGCCTTTCATTGATCTTATCTAGAAACCATTTGTTTTAAAACAATACATGGCACCTTTGTTTTTTTACTCACCTATGCGAACTAGATGGGTGCATCACAAAGGGTCCTGGTTACAACAATTTTCAAAGCGGGACCTTAAAAACAGGAACTTGAATTATTATGGAGATGGCCATTCAGGGACCATAATTCCTCCAAATGATGATGTGGAATGCTGGAAGTCCAAGTCATTCAAGGTCTTATTAATAAAATGTGCATACCAAATTTGGTTGAAATCCAACAATCCTCTTTAATTTACTGCTGCAGAAACCAAAGTCAGCAAGGGAGATAATTAGGACCATAACTCCTGTCAATGATTTTGTGGTATGCTGGAAATTAAATTCATTCAATATAAATAAAGCTCCATGGCAAATTGAAATCCAGCAATCCTTGGTAAAGCTATGCTGTGGAAACCACAGTCACGAGGATTGGCAATGAGAGGCCATACAAATTCTTTCATGGTTTCATCACTATTAAGCAGCATACCAAATGTGGTAAAAATCCAACATTTCTTAGTAAAGCTATCTTGTGGAAACCAAACTGCGATGGACAGATAGACAGATGGACATATGGGTGAATGGATAGACAACATGATTACTACTTATCTCCACAGAATTCATGGAACGGAGGCCCTAATAAATTACACTTTGCTGTTGGACAAAAGGTAAAGTAATTAATTTCATTTCCATATTTCTAATACTAAATATGCATTTTTAGATGGGAGATAATGTAACAAATGTTACACACCTTCAAATCTGATTCCAACTTAGGAAGCTTTCTTTTTTTTTTTTTTTACATACATGAAACATCAAAGTCCAAAAAATTACTGATTAAACTCCTTGTACTACATAACAAAATTTCATCTGAATCACTTATCTGCCATTTTCATACGCAAAATGAGAAGGTTTGAGATATGCCTGTTCACCATTAATTTCAACATCAATTTGACAAAATAATATGATGTGAGCTGTTAAATACCAAAATTCCCAATCTGAAATCTTGATTCACACTGATAACATCATGAACGCCAGCTTTTTAGAGACAGCAATTTCAGACCTTACTTTATGTTGAGATTCAAACATTTCTGCTTCTGAAATTTCATTCATGCTCCCTTGTGTTTTCAGTTAAACTTTGAATTCCTCTAAAAACTAACACTGGAATTCTGTCTCCAGCACATCTGCAGAAACAGCAACTACCAAATGCATGATGTCATATGTCTATGATTTAAAATAACAAAAATAATTAAAAAGCGTATCAGGCATATAAAGAAGGAAGAAATCACCCCAAAAGGTTTAAACTTGACATAGTCCATAATGCTGTTCTTGCTTGTTTTGCCATCATGCTTTCAGAGATTATACCAAATTTTTTCAATCCAAGTACAACTGATTAGTTTGGTTTGGTTTGGTGTTTGTGGCACAGGAACACAAGTAGGTTAAGTGGTGTTTAGGCAACTGGAGTTAAGTACCTTGTCCAAAGACACACCATGGTAGATAACCCAATCTGATCCAATGGTAGGATTCAAACCCGCACCCTTTCGGTTGCAAGTCCGGCATGCTAACCACTGACTCACCATGGCCTGCCTCCATCAGGCGTATTCTACATCCCTGAGCCTGCATAGTGTTTTCAGATGGGTGCATAAGGTCTATTCTACGTCCTTGAGCCCACAGGGGACTCCAAGTGGGTGCATCAGACCTATTCTATGCCTCCGAGCCTGCAGGGGGTTCCAAGATAATGCATCAGGCCTATTCTACATCCTTGAACCAACAGGGGACTCCAAGTGGATGCATCAGACCTATTCTATATCCCCGAGCCCACAGGGGATTCCAAGAGGGTGCATCAGGCCTGTTTTACATCCTTGAGCCTGCAGGAGGCTCCAAGTACAATTGATGATGTTATTTGAATTATCTGAAAATGTTTGTTTTCTGAAGTTCAATAGTTCTCTATTCTCAGTAAAAAAGTAAGCAAAAAGAACAGTTCCATAATGTATCATTTGCATGTACACATGGGGAGAAAACAATTCCATGAAGAATACAATTCTCTTGGGGTTACAAAACTATTTACCAGTTTACAAATAATACACAAGGGTGATCAATATCATTCTTTACATATTTTATCACAATGCTGGAAATAATAATTGCAATTCATTTCACAATCTCATCTAGCTATTCAGACAGAATTTGGAAATTATGGTCAAGTCACAGAAAGGTGACAAGTCATGTTAATCTCATCTGGTATTCAGATGTAATGTGGAAATTAGGGTCAAATCAAAGCAAGACAAGTCATGTCCCAATCTCATCTGGTACTTAGAAATAAAGTGGAAATTATGGTTAAGTCACAGCAAGATGACAAGTCATGTCCCAACCTCATTTGGTATTCAGACATGACGTGGAAATTATGGCCAAGTCACAGCAAAGTGACTGTAATAATCTATTAAAGGAGTTAATCATTGCTAAAGAAAATCCTTTATTCAGAAAAACAAAGAACAGGCATATTTTCTTACACAAATGGCTGCTAATGTCATACCTCAAGGCCCATCAAATATGTCATACCTCAAGGCCCATCAAATGTCATACCTCAAGACTCATCAAATATGTCATACCTCAAGGCCCATCAAATATGTCATACCTCAAGGCCCATCAAATATGTCATACCTCAAGGCCCATCAAATATGTCATACCTAAAGGCCCATCAAATATGTCATACCTCAAGGCCCATCAAATATGTCTCACAACTGTTAATCTGAGGATAAGGCATCACATAATTAATTACACATAATAATAAATAAAAGAACACACTGACAAGTTAATTTCCACAGATTTCAAAACACAGTGCTAGTAAACTGAAATCAGCTGTCAAAATTTAATAGAACTCTTGAGTAATAAAATAATGTCAGTGGTTTAGGAAACTCAACAAAGAGCTTGACACATCCAAATATTTTCTTTTTTAAAGCAGTTTGTAGTTCATTAAATTTTGCACAAATGATAAATTTCATGGCTTAAAATTTGTGCAATTTTTTTGCCTCAAAAGATGCATTTTGTTGCATGCAATTCCAATTTCTGCTTTTGGGATAGTTTAAATTTTAATTTTTGCAGTCAGAAACAAACCTTAAAAACAAGATTTGATACAACATAAAACTTCAGTTGTCATTTTAAAATGATATGCTACTGTCATTTAAAACATTTAGAAGAGTTGCCGTTTTAAAACAGTTACAATCACTGCTCAAGTCACTAAACACTGCAACTCGGGCTAAAACAACAAAAGCAGTTTTTGCAAACCCCCTCAGATATACAAGTAAAGGATCTGCCTGAAGAAAGGAATATTTAGTGTGATTTTATTTTTTGTGGTTGCATTCATGAAGATCTAAAAAATTAGCAAAAGTTAGACTGCTGCAAAAACCACAAGTTTACATGGTAAGAAATTTCTCACTCTCCATGAAAAGGGGATCATGTAACTGGCAGATTAGTCACAGGGATTACCAGTTTTCTGCAGTGTGGTTTCATGACTTCAACATCGCACAAGTGTCAAAAACAGTGTCTCCTTTCACTTGAAGTTGCCAGTTTACTTGAATTCTTTCCTCTACTTTAAAAGATAATGTAATCCTTAAAAAAAAATCTGCTTACCTCATTACTACAACACGCCTGAATTTCACCAACAGAACTTAAGAATGGACTTAAATTTAATCAATCAAATGTTTCAAGACTAGACTTAACTAAGAATTATTCTGGCGAAACTGAGGCTGATTCTGTTAATGCAGTGTGAGTCCGAGAAATCATAATGTATATCCGTAATACACAAAAAATAATGAGTTGTTTTGAGCATGCATTTCTGAAAATTAAGGTAATATCAGAAATATGCCAGAAGGCAAAATGTGTAGAAATCCCGAGATAAAAATGATTTAAAATGAAAGAACATGGATGCAAAAGAAATTGATGATTATCCAACTTGAGAAAAACAAGAACTTGTTTCTATGGAGAAATGTCTATCTGTACATAAGCTAATTTTATACAACAATGAACAATAATGTTTTCCATAGCACATCCTTTACTGGAACTATGCTGATAACATGCATGAATTCACTATCCGAATAACTTTGTCAATTGCAGGAAATGAAGACCAGACCAATTTGACTATAATGATTTGCCAGAAACTGGCAATATTTTCAAATCAACCAGCTTTTAAATGCCCTGAAGGGTATATTATAATTTCTCATTAACACCAACCATACTGGCATGCCATCTTTTTATTACTGTAAATGAGTGAAAATTTTACCAATATCCATAGATATTTAGAGTAAACCTTACAAAAGTATGACAACTGATAAAACTGCAAGAAAAAAAATACAAGTCAAAACTCTAACTCATTGGAGTTGGGAAGTACCCTGATTTCAGAGGATAAATATGCCATTTCACAAAATATATTGAAACCTGCCTTACTGGACATCTCCATGTAAATAGCACCTGTTAATAAAAGACAAACTTGCAAATCCTTTTTTTTTCAAAATGACTATCGAATTCAACTTTCATGTAAAGAACACATGCCAACAAAGGGCAAATCTGATGGTCCCTTATGTTTCCTTCATTGTTTTCTCCAGGATGATGATTGTGTGAATTTCTGCTCAGTTTAATTAATTTCCCATATAAATTAGCAAGCACATCAAAGTCGCACACAATTTGCCGTGAGCCTCATGAAACGTGTAACCTTTCTGAATATTAAATAACTCGTACTGATCATGTAAGCACCTGATTTCTAGATCTGTTGCTAAAATTGACCAATACTAAGTGACCATTTGAGCAATATGACACTTTTATTGATTATCTAGTTATTAAAAGCATTTTACCAACTGTACTTGGTTAGGTTGTAAAATAGCGGACACATATTTGGTGGTAATGTCTCTTCATATGACAATGTGACATTGTCGTAACACAATCACTGCCACTGTGCCCATAATGAAAATAAACAGTAATGTGTAGATACTGTTCTCATATAAAAATTACCCCCTCCACCCTTCTTGAAAATCCTGGGAAAACCATTGGTCCTTTATGAACAGTTTTCAAATACAAATGAAAATGACAAAGCATGGTTGCTATTTGGAAGTGATCTGAAGGTAGCTCCAAGATTTTACTGTTCAGTTCATTTTATGGTGTTCTGAGCTACATGCAAATAACTTTCTCAACAGTTATATTCAGGATGCTGTTTAGGTAAGTATAATCAGCTCACTCCCCACTGTGACTGAACTCCAGTTGTAGGTACTAGGGAGTTATTTCTGAACTCTAAAGGCTTAAGTGTATTTAATGAGAATAATCTTAGAAATATTGTCTTTTTTTTCTCAAGATGCTACCTCAAGCCTTATGTTTGTATTGCTGCTTCAGTTTATACTTCCAATACTAGTATACTAGTCACCACCCCACTATTGTTCTAGATTTAACTTCTATACTTCAATATTGGTAAATATGTTTTGTTCTTTTGGTCAACATAGATTCTGATTAGCTAGTTGTAGATTCTGACTGGCTGGTTGTAGATTCTGACTGGCTGCTTGTAGATTCTGACTACCTGCTTGTAGATTCTGACTACCTGCTTGCAGATTCTGACTTGGCTGATGGTAGATTCTGACTGGCTGGTTGTAGATTCTGACTTGGATGATGGTAGATTCTGACTGGCTGGCTGTAGATTCTGACTTGGATGCTGGTAGATTCTGACTATTTAGTTGCAGATTCTGACTGGCTGGTTGAAGATTCTGACTACCTGCTTGCAGATTCTGACTTGGCTGATGGTAGATTCTGACTAGTTAGTTGCAGATTCTGACTGGCTGGTTGTAGATTCTGGCTAGCTGCAAGCAGATTTTGACTGGATGCTTGCAGATTCTGATTACCATATCTGGTTGCAGATTCTGACTAGTTGGTTGCAGATTCTGATTTAGCTGGCTGTAGATTCTGACTAGTTGGTTGTAGATTCTGACTAGTTGGTTGTAGATTCTGACTATTTGGTTATAGATTCTGACTTAGCTGGCTGTAGATTCTGACTAGTTGGTTGTAGATTCTGACTATTTGGTTATAGATTCTGATTTAGCTGGCTGTAGATTCTGACTAGTTGGTTGTAGATTCTGACTAGTTGGTTGTAGATTCTGACTATTTGGTTATAGATTCTGATTTAGTTGGTTGTAGATTCTGACTAGTTGGTTGTAGATTCTGATTATTTGGTTATAGATTCTGATTTAGTTGGTTGTAGTTTCTGACTAGTTGGTTGTAGATTCTGACTATTTGGTTATAGATTCTGATTTAGTTGCTTGTAGATTCTGACTAGTTGGTTGTAGATTCTGACTAGTTGGTTGTAGATTCTGACTAGTTGGTTGTAGATTCTGACTATTTGGTTATAGATTCTGATTTAGCTGGCTGTAGATTCTGACTAGTTGGTTGTAGATTCTGACTATTTAGTTATAGATTCTGACTTAGCTGGCTGTAGATTCTGACTAGTTGGTTGTAGATTCTGACTTAGCTGGTTGTCGATTCTGACTATCTGGTTGTAGATTCTGACTTAGCTGGTTGTAGATTCTGTCTTGGTGGTTGCAGATTCTGACTAGCTAGTGGTAGATTCTGGCTTAAATGGTTGCAGACTCTGACTAGCTAGTTGTAGATTCTGACTAGCTGCCTGTAGAATCTGTCTGGCTGACTAGCTAGTTGTAGATTCTAACTAGCTAGTTGTAGATTCTGTCTGGCTGACTAGCCACTTTTAGATTCTAACTGGCTGCATGCATATTCTAACTAGCTAGTTGTAGATTCTGTCTGACTAACTAGCTAGTTGTAGATTCTGACTAGCTGCTTGCAGATTCTAACTGGCTGCATGCATATTTTGACTAGCTGGTTGTAGATTCTGATTAACTGCTTGCTGATTCTGACTAGCTGTTTGTAGATTTTGACTAGCTCCTTATTGACTCTGACTATAGCTGATTGTAGACTGACTAGATGGTTTGTATACCATGATTAGCTGGTTGCTTGCAGCTGTCAAGACTGGATGTGTAGACACTTAAACAACATTACAAACATGTGACAATATATATCTCACTAGCTGGTTGTAGATCATAACTAGCTGGTTGCTTGTAGCTGTCAAAACTGGATTATGTACACACTTTAACTACATTAAAAATGTGTGACAATATATACTTCTGGATGATAGGAGTGAAACTAAAGAAATGATGTGCAATCTGCTCACATAAATGCACCTCCACCTCCCACCCCTACAGAACCTACAACCAACTAGTCAGAATCTGCACCCCTACACCTCCACCTCCCACCCCAACAGAATCTACAACCAGCTAAGTCAGAATATACAACCAAGTCAGAATCTGCAACCAGATATGGTAATCAGAATCTGCAAGCAGCCAGTCAGAATCTACAAGGGCAATGGTAATGATTCTATAGTCCACAAATGTGTATAACACTTCTGAAAATAGTTTGAGTAAAATTATTTTTCAGCACACATCTTCTGATGATGAACATAATATATTCTAAGTTTCACGGAAATCTTTTAAAAACTCCAATAATTGCATTCACAAAATTCTATCACACACTGCATCCTGTACACAGGGATATAACTCCTACAAAAATCATGAGAGCACACAAATTTGTCAATATGTGCATCTTTTAGATGTTTCACAGCAATCCATAAAATACTGCCTGAAAAACTGCAGAACTAGTTGTGATAACGAGATTGTGTCATACACTACATTAAGCTACAATACAAAAAGGCCAATAACTCTGACAAAAATTGTGGAACAAAGGATTTGTGGATATGCATATCTTTCAGTGATGACCATAATATTTATGAAGTTTCATGGCAATCCATCGAAAACTGCAGGATGAGTTGCACTAACAAGATTGTGTCATAAACTGCATTAAGCTACACAACAAAAAGGGCAATAACTGTAACAGAAATTGCAGAAGCAAATAAATTTTTATCAATATGCACATTATATTTACCATATTTTACAGCAGTTCATAATAAACTGCAAAAAAAAAAACCCAGTGGAACTAATTGTGCTAACAAGATTGTGTCATACACTGCATTAAACTACAAAAGAAACGCTACACATCTTCAAGTGATGACCATAATATTTACCAAGTTTCATGGCAACCCATCAAAATCTGTGGGACTAATTGTGCTAATGAAATTGTGTCATACTTTGCACTAAACTACAAGACAAAAAGTGCAATAACTCTAACAAAACTGCAAGAGCAAGGTAATTTGCTGATAACCATATCTTCTGGTGATGACCATAATATTTACCAAGTTTCATGGCATTCCATCAAAAACTTCAGGACTAGTGCACTAATGAGTGACAGATGGAATGATGGATGGACACAAGATTCCTATATACCCCTAGCTCTATAGAGCAGTGGTTCCCAAACTTTTTTGATCGCAACACTAAATACCATTGTCTGCGACCCAAAATGCAGTACTGGAACCACTGCTATAGAGACGGGGGTATAATTTACTGACAAGTCCATTGAGCTGTATCTCTCTATTCATATAAAATTCAACACCATATAAATCCTGATCTGTGGTGTTATTGTTCAAATGTCATTTTAAGAAACTTTACTTGTAAATTTATTCATTTTCATTAAATGAGATATGACATTTTATACACCCATCTTGTGTTTGAGTTAATGCATGCAATGTCACTATGTCACACAATATGTAACACATGTAATATCACTGTCACACAATGTATGAGCATAATACATGTAATATCACCGCCACACAATCTATAAGCATAATTCCCGTAATATCACTGGAATACAATGCATGAGCATAATACATTTAATATCACTATGTCACACAATGCATGAGCATAATACATGCATATTTTTTGTTTTTGTTGGTTTTAACAGCACTTTTAACACATTATTGGTTATATCATGCCAAGGAAGTGGGAGTTAAGTGCGTTTCCCAAGGACATACTGAAGCTGCCAACCCAGGCTGGCCTGGGCAGGTATCGAACCCACGAATGCATTCCATTCAACCTCAAAAGTTGAATGCTTCGCAATGTAAATTTTCAGCACCTGAGTGGCCAGAAGTTTGTATAACCCTGTAGAGGTGACCTTGAATAATCATGCACTAATGTAGCCTGTGTTGTAATTTGCAATCATAATTTTTTCTGAAAATAATACATAAATGATGCTCCATGAGAAATGGAAACTTTTTATAAACTAAAGAAAATGTTGAAGACAAATTACTTAAATAGTTACTGAGTGGAGGAGGTTGTATGGCAACAGATTTAACATTACATGTACTTTGATCTTTTGAGAGTGAGTTGAATGCATACTGTCCATTTTAACAGGAAAAAAGAACATTATGAAATTATTACAGTTCATATAAAGGAAATTGCTTTGTCAATTACTGAAGCCATTTGCATTTATACATTTATACATGCAACACCAGGTACCATTCATGATACTGTCTGGAACAAACAATAGTTAATTTATTTTAATGGTGTTTGTACATTTCTTATTTTGATGTGATATTCATCACATTTTGTGCTGTTTCATAATAAATAAATTAATATTCCTAAATACTAATAATTTCAATGTATCATTCATCAGGACTTGCATCTATAAGACTTTTCCATCTAAAGCAGTCAAGAGTGCAAGTAACAGTGTCAAGCTTCTCTAGGGTTGAGATGTCTGAAGCACCAAAGAAACCCCTGACCATAGCGAGGCAAACATTAACCATTATATATGATGGTATTTTTGGGAATCTAATCTAAAATCCAAAAGCTGTAAAACTGAGTGCTCCTCAAAGATGACATCCTGACTGACTCTGAACAGTGTAATCTGTCATGGGTTTACCTTTTCCTTTGCAAATCTAATCTATCTACTAATGATCATATATTAGTACTGTATATACTCGCATATAATCCGCGTCTAAATGCAAAAAAACATAGACCCTGATCTGCTATCGCATAATGCGCCAGCAGATCAGGGTCTATGTTGTTTGTTCTACCAATTAGTCCTTACAAACTGCTTAGACCCAGATCTGCCAGCGCATTATATGTCAGATCTAGGTCTATGCAGTTTGCAGTTGGTATCAGTTTATAAGCGAGTATATATGGTAGTACTTGTATAATGACCTATATAGCATTGGTTGGGGTTGGCCTCTATAATTCTCAAGTTAATGAAATTTACCATTTTTATTTGGGAGGTCAGAGTGTTGTAGATATAACACAGTTCTGACACCAGTTGGGAAGCTGGCATTTCATTCTTTCTGTCATCAAGCAGTATCATTTTAATGGCTCTATATTACATACCTGTGCAACATACATAGTGAATGTCTAGGGCATTTATGAGATTCCAAGATGGTATTACATTGCAACATACATAGTGAATGTATAGGGCATTTATGAGATTCCAAGATGGTATTACATTGCAACATACATAGTGAATGTATAGGGCATTTATGAGATTCCAAGATGGTATTACATTGCAACATACATAGTGAATGTTCTAGGGCATTTATGAGATTCCAGATGGTATTACATTGCAACATACATAGTGAATGTATAGGGCATTTATGAGATTCCAAGATGGTATTACATTGCAACATACATAGTGAATGTATAGGACATTTATGAGATTCCAAGATGGTATTACATTGCAACATACATAGTGAATGTATAGGGCATTTATGAGATTCCAAGATGGTATTACATTGCAACATACATAGTGAATGTATAGGGCATTTATGAGATTCCAAGATGGTATTACATTGCAACATACATAGTGAATGTATAGGGCATTTATGAGATTCCAAGATGGTATTACATTGCAACATACATAGTGAATGTATAGGGCATTTATGAGATTCCAAGATGGTATTACATTGCAACAACGTCAAACAGACTTATAATTTATGACATTTAAATATGAGTTTTTAAAGCTGAAGTGTTGTTCTTGCTGATGCAACTGGCATAAAATGCAATATTTGCAACTTCTGATTCATCTGAATATAGAAAAGAGAAATACGGTATACATTTTATTGTATTTAAAAATATTAATAAATACCATAACTTTCATTGAAAAGTTAATTTGTGACGATATATTCTATCACTTTTTTCTGTGCAAATGAAAACATCAGCGACAGAATAAAAGCTTAATTGGAGCATTTTTCTTGGATTGGGTGTTATGCTATCTATCAGCATGTATATACTCTTGACACATACATTAATGCTAACAATCCTTGACACATACATTAATGCTAACAATCCTTGACACATACATTAATGCTAACAATCCTTGACACATACATTAATGCTAACAATCCTTGCAAATGTATTCAAATAAATTTAATACTTATAACTATACATGTATATATAAAAAAAATGATTTTTTGCTACATATTATATAAGTTATGGACAGAAATCCATACATCAAAACGTTTCTGAATTAGAATTTAATTACATGTATACACTTTAACTCGATTTTTTTGGCAAAACTTTTTATACCTTCATTTTTTGCTCAGTATTTTTTTTAGCACAAGTTGATACTAAATCTTCCCCCTTTGTATTCTTAAAGAATCTGAATGATTGCACTTCTAAAGTTTAGAATGATTGCACTTCTAAAATTCAGAAACTGTTAACTATTTTTGCATAATATGGTTTTACTTGTATCAGGGTTTTTCTTTCACTTTATAAAAGAATGCAGCATACTCTCAGATTTGTGTGGCTAGCAGGTTGGGACTCTTTATTTTCACAGTTTTTTTCAAAGTGCTTTCTATATAGTATGGGTTACTTTTAACGGGACTCTCAGTGTTAAAATCCTGGAAAAAGTCCTGTTTACCCTTGCAAAACAAATGGACACTTTACTTAATTCTCAACAGAAGAATTTAATTTTGACAGTACAACAAAGGTAGAATTAACTCATGGTCAACAATAAAATTGTTATGATGATTCTACAGCCTTGGCCTTAAATCCTGTGGACCTTACATAACACTACAGTCTCAGACTTAAATACCATGGCACTTCCATAACACTACAGTCTCAGCCTTAAATCTCACAGACCTTACATAACACTACAGTCTCAGCCTTAAATCCCACAGACCTTCCATAACACTACAGTCTCAGCCTTAAATCTCACAGACCTTACATAACACTACAGTCTCAGCCTTAAATCTCATAGACCTTCCATAACACTACAGTCTCAGCCTTAAATCTCATAGACCTTCCATAACACTACAGTCTCAGCCTTAAATCTCATAGACCTTCCATAACACTACAGTCTCAGCCTTAAATCTCACAGACCTTCCATAACACTACAGTCTCAGCCTTAAATCTCATAGACCTTCCATAACACTACAGTCTCAGCCTTAAATCCCACAGACCTTCCATAACACTACAGTCTCAGCCTTAAATCTCATAGACCTTCCATAACACTAGTCTCAGCCTTAAATCTCACAGACCTTCCATAACACTAGTCTCAGTCTTAAATCCCACAGACCTTCCATAACACTACAGTCTCAGCCTTAAATCTCATAGACCTTCCATAACACTACAGTCTCAGCCTTAAATCCCACAGACCTTCCATAACACTACAGTCTCAGACTTAAATCTCATAGACCTTCCATAACACTATAGTCTCAGCCTTAAATCCCACAGACCTTCCATAACACTACAGTCTCAGCCTTAAATCTCATAGACCTTCCATAACACTAGTCTCAGCCTTAAATCTCACAGACCTTCTATAACACTAGTCTCAGCCTTAAATCCCACAGACCTTACATAACACTACAGTCTCAGCCTTAAATCTCACAGACCTTCCATAACACTAGTCTCAGCCTTAAATCCCACAGACCTTCCATAACACTAGTCTCAGACTTAAATCCCACAGACCTTCCATAACACTACAATCTCAGCCTTAAATCCCACAGACCTTCCATAACACTACAGTCTCAGCCTTAAATCTCACAGACCTTCCATAACACTAGTCTCAGCCTTAAATCTCACAGACCTTCCATAACACTACAGTCTCAGACTTAAATCCCACAGACCTTCCATAACACTACAATCTCAGCCTTAAATCCCACAGACCTTCCATAACACTACAGTCTCAGCCTTAAATCTCACAGACCTTCCATAACAGTAGTCTCAGACTTAAATCCCACAGACCTTCCATAACACTACAATCTCAGCCTTAAATCCCACAGACCTTCCATAACACTACAGTCTCAGCCTTAAATCTCACAGACCTTCCATAACACTAGTCTCAGCCTTAAATCTCACAGACCTTCCATAACACTACAGTCTCAGCCTTAAATCCCACAGACCTTCCATAACACTAGTCTCAGCCTTAAATCTCACAGACCTTACATAACACTACAGTCTCAGACTTAAATCTCATAGACCTTCCATAACACTACAGTCTCAGCCTTAAATCCCACAGACCTTCCATAACACTAGTCTCAGCCTTAAATCTCACAGACCTTCCATAACACTACAGTCTCAGCCTTAAATGTCATAGACCTTACATAACACTACAGTCTCAGACTTAAATCTCACAGATCTTCGATAACACTAGTCTCAGACTTAAATCTCATAGACCTTCCATAACACTACAGTCTCAGCCTTAAATCTCACAGACCTTCCATAACACTAGTCTCAGACTTAAATCTCATAGACCTTCCATAACACTACAGTCTCAGACTTAAATCTCACAGACCTTCCATAACACTACAGTCTCAGACTTAAATCTCACAGACCTTCCATAACACTACAGTCTCAGACTTAAATCCCAGACCTTCCATAACACTACAGTCTCAGCCTTAAATCCCACAGACCTTCCATAACACTAGTCTCAGCCTTAAATCTCACAGACCTTACATAACACTACAGTCTCAGACTTAAATCTCATAGACCTTCCATAACACTACAGTCTCAGCCTTAAATCCCACAGACCTTCCATAACACTAGTCTCAGCCTTAAATCTCACAGACCTTCCATAACACTACAGTCTCAGCCTTAAATCTCATAGACCTTACATAACACTACAGTCTCAGACTTAAATCTCACAGATCTTCGATAACACTAGTCTCAGACTTAAATCTCATAGACCTTCCATAACACTACAGTCTCAGCCTTAAATCTCACAGACCTTCGATAACACTAGTCTCAGACTTAAATCTCATAGACCTTCCATAACACTACAGTCTCAGCCTTAAATCTCACAGACCTTCCATAACACTACAGTCTCAGACTTAAATCCCATAGACCTTCCATAACACTACAGTCTCAGCCTTAAATCCCACAGACCTTCCATAACACTACAGTCTCAGACTTAAATCTCATAGACCTTCCATAACACTACAGTCTCAGACTTAAATCTCACAGACCTTCCATAACACTACAGTCTCAGACTTAAATCCCATAGACCTTCCAGACTTAAATCTCACAGACCTTCCATAACACTATAGTCTCAGCCTTAAATCTCACAGACCTTCCATAACACTACAGTCTCAGCCTTAAATCCCATAGACCTTCCATAACACTATAGTCTCAGCCTTAAATCTCATAGACCTTCCATAACACTACAGTCTCAGCCTTAAATCTCATAGACCTTCCATAACACTACAGTCTCAGCCTTAAATCCCATAGACCTTCCATAACACTACAGTCTCAGCCTTAAATCTCACAGACCTTCCATAACACTACAGTCTCAGCCTTAAATCTCATAAACCTTCCATAACACAACAGCCTCAGCCTTAAATCCCATGGCACTTCCATAATATTCTTTCTGTTCTGAGGATTGCCACTTTTTGTATATCTGGTATGGCTTAAGTTTAATTCCTAACTTCTTTGGGCTGTACCCAAGTTTTACTATTTATGATTATTATTAATTATTATTATTACTACTGCCATGTTCTATATGTATGATAAACTTTACTTGAAATGCAGGATGATGGTGAGTGAGTCAATTACATTATCAGAATAAAGACTCTGAGATGCACCTGTTTACAGTATTGGCATCTATGAACAAATGAGCCATATTCTGATGTTAAAGTGAGTTTTAAACATATATATCAAAACATGTTATGATAAAGTATAATTTTGTTAAAGATTTAGCTTATGTCAAGGGGTTTGAGATAGAAAACTGGAGATATACTTTAAATTATTGTGAATTAATTATTTCTTGTGGGGTTCCAAATTTTGTGGATTCTGTAGTTGCTACAAACTACAAATGTAAGGATCATTCTGTACAGATAACAGGACCACTTCGCCATTCCATTAATTTTTTTTAAAGTATCAACGAAAATGTCATTTTTCACTAAACCATGGAAACTGATACCCACGAAAATAAATGAATTCACAATACAGCACTTGCTCACTATAATGCTGCATTCCTGCACTAATAAGGCCCTTCATTGTCATGGATCCCTTTTCATTATTCTGTGGCAGAATTATTACAAGGTGGTCTCACAATAAGATGATATACTCTATGGCTCCCATGGACAGCATTATAACGAGTACTGTACTACCCCAGTATAAGGTGGTTTCACTATAAGGCAGTATACTACATGGCTTTCATGGATAGTATTATAATGAAGGAGTACTGCACTATTATCCGAGAATAAGGTGTTTTCAATTTAAGGTGGTATACTACATGGCTCCTATTGACAGTTTTATAATAAGGGATGACTGTCCTATTATGCCAGTACTATGTGATATAATATATGGATCCCATGTACATTGTTATAATGAGGAAGTACTGTACTATTACCCCAGTATAAAGTGGTTTCAGTATACTATATGGCTTCTATGGATGTGTTCAGGTAGTCTCACTATAAGGTGGTATACTACATGACTCCCATGCACAGTGTTATAATGAGGGAATACTGTAATATTACCCCCACTATAAGGTGGTATACTATATGGCTCTAATAAATGTGTTACAATGAGGAAATACTGTACTAATACCCCACTGAAAGGTGGTATACTACATGGCTCCCATGACAGTGTTATAATGAGGGAATATTGTACTATTACCCCTGTAAAAGGTGGTATACTACATAGCTCTGATTGATGTGTTATAATGAGGGAATACTGTATTATTACCCCCACTATAAGGTGGTATACTACATGGCTCTGATGGATGTGTTATAATGAGGGAATACTGTACTATTACCCCAGTGAAAGGTGGTATACTACATGGCTCCCATGACAGTGTTATAATGAGGGAATACTGTATTATTACCCAAGTAAAAGGTGTTATACTACATGACTCCCATGACAGTGTTAGAATGAGGGAATACTGTACTATTAGCCCAGTGAAAGGTGGTACACTGCATGACTCCCATGATAATGTTAGAATGAGGGAATATTGTATTAAAACCCCAGTATAAGGGGGTATATTACATGACTCCGATGACAATGTTAGAATGAGGGAATACTGTATTATTACCCCAGTATAAGGTGGTATACTACATGACTCCCATGGACAGTGTTAGAATGAGGGAATACTGTATTATTACCCCAGTAAAAGGTGGTATACTACATGACTCCTATGGACAGTGTTAGAATGAGGGAATACTGTACTATTACCCCAGTAAAAGGTGGTATACTACATGACTCCCATGGACAGTGTTAGAATGAGGGAATACTGTATTATTACCCCAGTAAAAAGTGGTATACTACATGACTCCCATGGACAGTGTTAGAATGAGGGAATACTGTATTATTACCCCAGTATAAGGTGGTATACTACATGACTCCCATGGACATCGTTAAAATGAGGAAATACTGTATTATTACCCCAGTAAAAGGTGGTATACTACATGACTCCCATGGACAGTGTTAAAATGAGGGAATACTGTATTATTACCCCAGTAAAAGGTGGTATACTACATGACTCCTATGGACAGTGTTAGAATGAGGGAATACTGTACTATTACCCCAGTAAAAGGTGGTATACAACATGACTCCCATGGACAGTGTTATACTGTACTATGAGGATATGTAGGGTAACTACACCTTCATTCCAATTTTTTTTTTTTTTCAGTTTGGCTACAAATTAGTCCCTAAATCTGACTAATAAAAAAAAAAATGATACTGCTGTACCATTATGGACAGACAAATTAAAGTTTCTTCCGTTAAAAAAAGGCATTGCTGTTTGTACTATCAAATATACATAAGAAAACTAAAAGAAAATATTGTTACCTAGTTAATACTTATCTATGCAAACTGTTTGCTAAGGACATATATTAATATGAAGAAAAAAAATGAAAAGATTCAAAAGTTGGAAGTATGTAATTTTCCATCGTTTCCTGGAGGTATGGCAGTTTTTTTTTTAAAGCTGCCTTTTATGTTCCACTTGTTTTATGAAAATATGATAATTTCCCGACTTCTCAGAAAAATCACAATTCCCTGTGCAATATGTACAAGATAAATTTTAGACACAGAAGGTTAGTGCTAATTAATCCAGTGTGTAACTAATCTGGATCATTAGTGCCATGTAGTGGTGTTTGAGAGATCAAGAAATCAAGAAAGAAAGAAAGATGGGTACTGCTCATCCAGTGTAAGACTGGTTCCTGGAAATTCTGACATTAACATTTCAGATAAACTGAAAAGAATGATAATGTAAGTGCCAATCAAGTGTGAGATAAGCTGTAAGGTTAGTACTAATCCATATAGCAGCATGTGCAACAAACTGAGAGGGACAGATAATCTCATGATGATAAAAATATACTTTGGTTCTCCTCTCAAGAGTGATATATAGATGAGGAGCTCTTTTATTGCCCTCCCGTCAACTTTCTGTCCCTAATTCCTGTAAAACACACCCTATTGCATGTGATTTATTGTTCCCAATATGTTCATTTTTTTCAGGAAGGTCTGTTCAGTCTGTTAGCTTTACCGACATATTGAGAAAGTTATTGACACACAGCTGATCGTTTTCATACATCTAGTATTATGTCTTGTATTTCTGGCATCTAACACATCACAACAGAGAGAACTCAAGTAACTGCAATGGTCCACCATCACAAATCCACGTGCATTCTTTTGCATATTTCAACCAACCCCAATCCAATCTCCAACTGCATCCCACTCCCACCCCCATATTCACCTCCACCCCCAAACTGGTACCCAGGGGTCATCATGCAAAATCGGTCACACATATATGAAGCTTCTCCCTACCATAATTGCATATATAAAGATTTGTCAGAAAATATTTGAAAATATCATTGTAACTGAAATTTTTGTAAATTTGATCTCTGACTCCCTGCCAGGGAACCCAGGGGTGGTAGCCGAGGATGCCCCCCCCCCCCTTTGTAGATAGAAACCAAAAGCAATATACTACTAAGTTT
The DNA here is from genome assembly GCA_029931535.1 of Margaritifera margaritifera. Taxonomy (NCBI): domain Eukaryota; kingdom Metazoa; phylum Mollusca; class Bivalvia; order Unionida; family Margaritiferidae; genus Margaritifera; species Margaritifera margaritifera. Next base: position 2,666,019 of record JAQPZY010001580.1, read on the forward strand.
CATGCATTTTAGGATTAGACATGGTTATGGACAGGCAGATTGACAGATGGAAAGAGAGAGGATCACACAATATCTCCATGCTTTTATACAAGCATGGGATAATAAAATAAAAATATAAAAAAACTTACATTGAAAATATTGGTGATGCATAGAACTGTGTTTCAATTCTTCTAATTTTATGTCTTGTATTTTTTTAGAATCTAGAACATACACAAATAGAAAGAATAAGAAAAGTCAATTGTTGTATGGCTGGATTGCATACCATCAGTCCTATACATTCATTTGTATTCATGGGGTTCCAATCTTTGTCAATGTTTTGATTCCTTTGAACCATGAATTGATATATCTAAATACCAATGTATTTATGAGGAATAATGTCAGAGAAAATGACCTAACACAAACCCTAACCTGGAGAAACTGAGCTCAACACAAATGTTAACCAAAAAAACGGACCCATAAAAATAGGTTCCAGTGACCTAGTTTTCACTGATGGCTGTAGTACTCCTCATGATGCAATTACATACCAAGTTATCTGACCCCATAGTCAACAAAGCCTGGAAAAACGAGCTAAACATGGAGGGGGGAGAGAAAGGGGAGCTGCAAAATCGTGTTACAAGATACAACTTTTATCATAAAACTGTATTTTACCATTAACTTATTGCATAGATAATTTCTTTTCTGCCTTGTGGAATCAGCACACAAGCTTTTTTTTAAGCAGTGGTGAAAATTAATTTTCAATATACGTGCCAATAAGTTTGAATAAACAGAAAAGAAACTATGCAAATAACTGATATGATAGCATGAAGAGATTTGTAACTATGCAAATAACATATACATGTATATGATAACATGACGAGATTTGTAACTATGCAAATAACCAATATGATAGCATGAAGAGGTTTTTAACTATGCAAATAACCAATATGATAGCATGAAGAGGTTTGTAACAATACAAATAACCAATATGATAGCATGAAGAGGTTTGTAACTATGCAAATAACCAATATGATAGCATGAAGAGGTTTGTAACTATGCAAACGAATATGATAGTATGGCGAGATTTGTAACTATGCAAATAACCAATATGATAGCATGAAGAGGTTTATAACTATACAAATAACCAATATGATAGCATGAAGAGGTTTGTAACTAAACAAATAACCAATATGATAGCATTAAGAGGTTTGTAACTATGCAAAAAACCAATATGATAGCATGAAGAGGTTTGTAATTATACAAATAACCAATATGATAGCATGAAGAGGTTTGTAACTATGCAAATAACCAATATGATAGCATGAAGAGGTTTGTAACTATGCAAATAACCAATATGATAGCATGAAGAGGTTTGTAACTATGCAAACAAATATGATAGCATGACAAGATTTGTAACTATGCAAATAACCAATATGATAGCATGAAGAGATTTGTAACTATGCAAATAACCAATATGATAGCATGAAGAGGTTTGTAACTATACAAACAACCAATATGATAGCAAGAAGAGGTTTGTAACTATACAAATAACCAATATGATAGCATGAAGAGGTTTGTAACTATGCAAATAACCAATATGATAGCATGAAGAGGTTTGTAACTATGCAAATAACCAATATGATAGCATGAAGAGGTTTGTAACTATGCAAACAAATATGATAGCATGACAAGATTTGTAACTATGCAAATAACCAATATGATAGCATGAAGAGATTTGTAACTATGCAAATAACCAATATGATAGCATGAAGAGGTTTGTAACTATACAAACAACCAATATGATAGCAAGAAGAGGTTTGTAACTATACAAATAACCAATATGATAGCATGAAGAGGTTTGTAACTATGCAAATAACCAATATGATAGCATGAAGAGGTTTGTAATTATACAAATAACCAATATGATAGCATTAAGAGGTTTGTAACTATAAAAATAACCAATATGATAGCATGAAGAGGTTTGTAACTATACAAATAACCAATATGATAGCATTAAGAGGTTTGTAACTATGCAAATAACCAATATGATAGCATGATGAGATTTGTAACTATGCAAATAACCAATATGATAGCATGAAGAGATTTGTAACTATGCAAATAACCAATATGATATCATGAAGAGGTTTGTAACTATACAAATAACCAATATGATAGCATGAAGAGGATTGTAACTATACAAATAACCAATATGATAGCATGAAGAGGTTTGTAACTATGGAAATAACCAATATGATAGCATGAAGAGGTTTGTAACTATGGAAAAAACCAATATGATAGCATGAAGAAGTTTGTAACTATGGAAATAACCAATATGATAGCATGAAGAGATTTGTAACTATGGAAATAACCAATATGATAGCATGAAGAGGTTTGTAACTATGGAAATAACCAATATGATAGCATGAAGAGGTTTGTAACTATACAAACAACCAATATGATAGCAAGAAGAGGTTTGTAACTATACAAACAACCAATATGATAGCAAAAAGAGGTTTGTAACTATACAAAGAACCAATATGATAGCATGAAGAGGTTTGTAACTATACAAACAACCAATATGATAGCATGAAGAGGTATGTAACTATACAAAGAACCAATATGATAGCATGAAGAGATTTGTAACTATACAAAGAACCAATATGATAGCATGAAGAGATTTGTAACTATACAAAGAACCAATATGATAGCAAGAAGAGGTTTGTAACTATACAAACAACCAATATGATAGCAAAAAGAGGTTTGTAACTATACAAAGAACCAATATGATAGCATGAAGAGGTTTGTAACTATACAAAGAACCAATATGATAGCATGAAGAGGTTTGTAACTATACAAAGAACCAATATGATAGCAAAAAGAGGTTTGTAACTATACAAAGAACCAATATGATAGCATGAAGAGGTATGTAACTATACAAAGAACCAATATGATAGCATGAAGAGGTTTGTAACTATACAAACAACCAATATGATAGCATGAAGAGGTATGTAACTATACAAAGAACCAATATGATAGCATGAAGAGGTATGTAACTATACAAAGAACCAATATGATAGCATGAAGAGGTTTGTAACTATACAAACAACCAATATGATAGCAAAAAGAGGTTTGTAACTATACAAAGAACCAATATGATAGCAAAAAGAGGTATGTAACTATACAAAGAACCAATATGATAGCATGAAGAGGTTTGTAACTATACAAAGAACCAATATGATAGCATGAAGAGGTTTGTAACTATACAAAGAACCAATATGATAGCAAAAAGAGGTATGTAACTATACAAACAACCAATATGATAGCATGAAGAGGTTTGTAACTATACAAAGAACCAATATGATAGCATGAAGAGGTTTGTAACTATACAAACAACCAATATGATAGCAAAAAGAGGTATGTAACTATACAAAGAACCAATATGATAGCATGAAGAGATTTGTAACTATACAAAGAACCAATATGATAGCAAAAAGAGGTATGTAACTATACAAAGAACCAATATGATAGCAAAAAGAGGTATGTAACTATACAAAGAACCAATATGATAGCATGAAGAGGTTTGTAACTATACAAAGAACCAATATGATAGCAAAAAGAGGTTTGTAACTATACAAAGAACCAATATGATAGCATGAAGAGGTTTGTAACTATACAAAGAACCAATATGATAGCATGAAGAGGTATGTAACTATACAAAGAACCAATATGATAGCATGAAGAGGTTTGTAACTATACAAAGAACCAATATGATAGCATGAAGAGGTATGTAACTATACAAACAACCAATATGATAGCATGAAGAGGTATGTAACTATACAAACAACCAATATGATAGCATGAAGAGGTTTGTAACTATACAAAGAACCAATATGATAGCAAAAAGAGGTTTGTAACTATACAAAGAACCAATATGATAGCATGAAGAGATTTGTTTGGCTTCTAGTTAACTTGTCAATTTAATTTGAGTTACTAATATATATAAAATCTACTGACAAACTTTGCAAAAGTACAGCATGTACATCCATTCCATTTTTTTTTCATTTATTCATCACTAATTTCATCATTGAAATTATAATTTACATGTCAAAGTTGGATCAAATTTGAAATGTGATTGCAGAATAATGTACCAGAAAGTGATGGCAGGTTTCTTTCTTCATTTCTTGAATTAAAAAAAAACTATATCATGTCTGTTCAGACTTCGTATAATATATGTAGTATGGTATGCATGCATGTATACATTAGAGTTAGTGACACATCAGCACAATAATGGCTATATGGTGGTAATTAAAAGTAGAGTTCTAAAAATTTAAAACCAAAGTACTGAACAAAAAAACTTAGGAAGATAAACCCTTCCAAAAATATGTAAACATGAAGTAAAAAAAAAATTTAAAAAAAAAATTTAAACACGCCAAAATTCTGTAAAATGCATATAAAATAGAAGATAAAGGTAACTAATATAAAATCCTTATAATATAGGGTCCATACTTGTTGTATAAACCATCTTCCCTCAAAAAGTTCAATATATTTTGGGTGGAATATCAATATAAAGTTCTGTAACTGAGCTCACATAAAAAACTTTTATCTTGGAGAGTGGAAGTTGACATACACTCAAGAAGAATGTTTTCTGCAGTGGACACCGGCAAGGTACGCACTCTGGCTCTGTATATATATATATATATATATATATATATATATATATATATATATATATATATATATATATATACATACATACATACATACACGCCACACACTGATTTATAAAATATTTGAAGTCAGTACAGTGTATATGGAATATTCCATTTTGGACCTCAGAACATTCCAAATGTGTAAATATAAAACAAGTCACCAAAAATATATAAATACCAGTATAAAAGCAACATCAACAAATCTGAGCAGCTTCAATGACTTGCCATCGTATATCCCCATGCATTTTATCACATATTCTATTCCTTCACCCATACCCCTCCCCACCCCAAACTCACCTCTATCCCCAGACAATAATCCATTGGTGATAATGGAAACTGAATCATATACATGATGCATTTTCCTCTTATGACTGCATTCAAAAAGCTTACTCAGAAAATATTTGAAAATGTCAGAAAATGTCATTATAATCTACATTTTTGTACATATGACCTTTGACCACTCCCATGGACCCTTGGGGTGGGAGCCAAGGATGAACCCATCTTGCAGATACTTACAACAGTGGTGCCCCTCTTGAACAGCCCCCCTGACCAGTGGCCACCCGCTTTATATGGCCAGAATCCTTTGGCACTGATGAGTTTGTGTTAAAAAAAACCCCTCAAGGATGGCCACTCCTCTAATGAAACAAGTGGACGGCATTTTAGTGCAAAAACTGTCAAATTTACCCCTTGTGAGCCGCCACATAATGGTTCTTTACAGATTGAAATCTTGCTAATATTTGTTAATTTCTCAATGCAACACATTGATATTTGTTCTAACATGTTGATAAAGTAACTTGAATCCATACCAAGAGGCAAGGAGTCAGATTATCCTTACTGCTGTGTGTTCCTTAGATGCTAGCTTTTGTCACTTTGATAATTACTGGCTATTTTTACCACTGATAATTATCAAGATGACAAAAGCTAACCGCTGAGAGGCACAGTATTGTTCAGCTGAAGTCAGCTTGACATCCAGTCGCCAGATAGTAAAATGGTATGTTAACCTTTCTGGCTTCTCACATAGATTATGAAATGTACTTAACTAGGTACCAGACTCCAGATGAAAAAAAAAAAGTCGATCACAAGACAAGATCACTTCCTTTGTAAACACTGAGCATCTTGTATGACAACTACAAATTGCCCACGAAGGAATAAGTTGTCACAAAATGTAGTCAGACATTCTCAGTTTAGAATGAAAAGTGAAAGCAATTAGATTAAACAAAAAGAGGGTGAGTCCTTTGATCATTATTGAGAAATTTTATGTCAGAAAGATTCAAATAAACATCATCAATATACATTAAACTGAAGTGAGTGGGTAGATGGAATTGACAGGGATAGTTACAATCAAATGTTTGTGCCCAGATTTTACTGACAAGGAGGTTTTGCACAATGATTGATGATTATTCATATTTTTAAAACAAATAACACTGATATTAGTTTTATCACATCAAGTCCATAACCAGATAATATTCCTGTGATTTTTAAATGAAAATATTAAATACATAATAAATAGTTACGTCTTCCATACTTTATATGTAGTTATTGTTCACATCTGTGTGACCCCCCTCTAGAAACACCACCCCTCTAATAAGGCCACTTTCCTGCTGCAGAAGGGTGACCTTATAAGAGGGGGATCACTGTAGTTACTTCAGAGAATGGCAACATAACTACAAAGGTTCATGCCCCTCCCCCCCCCCTCCACCACCACTTGGTTTAGGAGATGTAATGGACAGGCAGATAAGATAGAAGGTATTATGCCTAAATCTTTCATTGAAATATGTCTATTTTAACTTTATAACAAGTTATGGAAAAATGTTTCTCTGTTAGTACTTCCACTGCAACATGGGCCTCTGAATGCTAGCCTTTGGGCCCTGAGTGTTCCAAGATTGTGCATCCTGTGTACCCGCAATAACTCTTTAAAGAAGCTGAATGCTTGCCTTTGGGCCTTGAGTGTTCTAAGACTGTGCATCCTGTGTACCCGCAATAACTCTTTTAAAAAGCTGAATGCTGTTCATGCATGTTTTCCCTAACAGGTTGTAAGGAAAAAAAAGTCCTAATTGACAAAAAAGATAATTACATGAACAGAAATAAAGAATTCTTATATTTAAAAAGTGAAAAAGATAAATAGAGAAAATACAAATGAAATAAAAAGATGGTAATAAACAGACAGTAAGCTTTACTACAATAAGGTTTTACTGAATTTCCTTGGATGTAATGATTTTACGCCCACTAATGGGCTCCCTTTTTCTTGCTTAGACCCATATTTTTCCTATCAGGATCACTAACTTCTGCAAAATAAGGACCCTGGGCTCTCACTGTCAAAGGCCTACATAAAGCTCCTATTTGGATCCTAAAAAATCTTTTTAACAACAGATGAGACTTGTGTAAAATTTGTTAAGGCTCCTTTTATCACTAATTTATTTGCATTAACATAGGTAAGCAAAAAACATGGCATCATCTTGAAGATCAATTGATAATGCAGACTGATACCATTCCAAACTGGCAATATTCCAAAATCTGTAAGACCCATGTCTTGTAGTTGTACTCGATGACTTCAACAACAACAAAAAAAAAGAAAAAGGAAAAGAGGAATGTTCTTGAAATGTGGATAAAATTTAATAATTTACATATAAACAATAATAGACAATTACCTGCACTTAGGCTAGGAATGTTGGTATACAACAGTTTAAAGTGGTTTACCAACTTAATTGGTGTCAGGGCTGGGATTGTATACAATCAGGTTAGAACAATGTACAGAAATATTGGTGGCAGGGGTGGGATGGACTGTCTGTGGTTTAGAAATCAACATAAATAATTGGTTAGATTCCAGACAAGAGCTTCTGTAAACTGATCTTAATTTAATCATCAATGAGGAAGAAGCTCCCTAAACAACACTGATAAATAAATGTGCTATAATTGGACAACTCCATGGCCTTTACCTTTTCCCCAATCTATACAAGCCAGTAAGATTCAAGGTCTAAATTCGGGGGGGGGGGGGGGGGGGGGGAAGGGATGAATTTCAGCCTCAGTAAATATAATATTTTAATGGCACAAAATGTTCACAGTGGTACTAATGCTAAAAAATACTGTCAAATCACAGCATACAAGTGATATAAAATTTGCTATAGGTAACTATGCTCAATACTTTATCATATCATTCATTTTCCATAAAACTTTGCCTCATTTGCAAAAATTTTATGATTTCAAATATACACTTTGAACTTTATAATGTTGGTAATATTGGTTATTTTTAAAAAAATGAGAAATACAGAAGAACAGAACAGACGCCAGAAGATAGTGACTAACACTAAACCAACAATCATTTCATCTTGAAAGGTAATTAATGATTTCCCTGGCAGACATTTTTACATACAGAAACTCCCTCTGTAGGTAGATAAACAGGTGTAGTGATACTAACAGGTTCACATCAGACATATCATCAAAAGAGATTGAAGACCCATGCAGAGATATTCTTCAATGTTAGAAATACTTCTGCAATAGTTCTCCTTAAATTTCTTTATTAAATGGTCTTAACTGTTTTTAAATGGAATTCTCAAATTATGAAGCAGCTTCACAGAAAGCAGTTTTAAACTGATTAACTACTGTCTTTGCTCAGTGTTCGCCTATGATGTTAATTCAGCTTGGAAAAGTGTAGATATTGGCCTGCTGACACATAATGTACAGATACGAGTCTAAGCTATTTGTTTTATCTGGATTTCTGGATCCTAATCTAATGACACATTTTGTGACAAAAGATTATGGTCTAGGCTATTCAAGGCAGGGTGCAGTTGCATACAAATAATGTACTATTGAGCACTGCATATGAAAAAGCTTGATTATCAGTAATAGTTTTTGGAACTGAAATGTGAAGAAGCTAAAAACAGAAAATTAGCTGTAGTCCAGACTCATTATACAGCTTTGTACTTTTAAAAGTATAAGATTGTATAACTATGACCTTCAAGTCACTGGGCTGGACAATTACCACTTTGTAAATCACATACAGTACTCCCTCATTGTAAGGTATCACAGTATAATCCAGTATGTTTTATATTGTGGGTATTTTTATATTTAATAGTAATTTTATTAGCATCTTTGGATACCATCCAAACTCATTTGTTTGTTTTTTGATGAATTTTCTTAATTCTTGGGGTGGGAAAAAAAACCAAGAGTCCCTTGAAGGGATTAATGCTCTACTGTGCAAAAAGAAATTTCCAGGAATTCTAGATAAGACAATTTATTACTTTTAACTGTGAAGTGTTGAAACCATCTCTGATATTCTTCAGCAATAACAAGATTTTCAAATTAGCTGCTGTGGTACACATATTGGATGTCAGCTTGGCACCATTTTCATTTAGGACAAAGTAGACATCATTAGAAGTCTTTTGGTGAAAACTCCACATCATAATCATTATCCATTCAGACTTTCAAACAGTTTTGGCAGCCATATTGGATGTACAACTGGCAACATTTTCAACAAGATTTTTAAGACAGTTGTCATGGCAGCCATATTGGATGTACGACTGGCACCATTTTCATTAAGGACATGGTTAAAACACCCTGTCGTCCATTCAGGGGAAGTAGAGACAACAAGAATTTTTAAGACAGTCATCATGGCAGTCATATTGGATGCTTGACTGGCACCATTTATCATAAGAAGTCTATTGGTGAAAACCACATGTTGATATAGCCATCCATTTGGATAGGAGTAGAGATAACAATATTTTATACATGACTTTCCATTCAGGATGAGTAGCAATAACAATATTTTCAAGATGGCTGCTGTGGTGGCCATATTGGCATCAGACCGGCACCATTTTCATCTAAGACCAACTGGATATCATAAGACGTCTTCTGGTTAAAACCCTATGTCAATATGACTTTCTGTTCAAGATGAGATGTGATAATTAGATTTTAATTTAAAGATGGTTGCCATGGCAGCCATATTAGAAGTCAGATCTGCACCATTTTCATTTAGGGCTAGCTAGACATCATAAGAAGTCATTTGGTGAAAACCCCATGTTGATATGACCATCCATTCAGGAGGAGTAGCAATAAGATGTTCAATATGGCTGCCATGGTAGCCATATTGGACATCAGATCAGCACCATTTTCATTCAGGATCAACTAGATAGCAAAAGAATGATTAGTCCTAACAAACTGCATATCACCAGATCTGCTGATGCATTATGTGATGGCAGATCTGGGTTGATGCAGTTTGCAGATGGATCTAACTTGTAAGCGAATATACATGGTACTTATATTGACATTTACAGTCAGCTCTCTTTTGCTATTACTACTTTGACAAGTCTATCACACAATTTCTTTTTACTTGGATACTGTGAATTCGTTTATTTTTGTGACAACATCAATTTTCTTGGTTTTGCCAAAATATTACACATTTAGTGGTACTTATATTTAAGAATATAAATTGTCTTGGTTTTGCAAAAGATTACATGCTTGATGGTACTTAAATCTGAGAATTCAAGAATGTGGTTGTAAAGCATAGTTGTCTGGCAATCACCATTTTGAAGATATTTCTTTCAAATTGGAAGTCTGTTGTAATTATAAATTGATAAAATTTTCCACATCTGAATGAAAATTTTCCCCTCAAAATGCAGGATATATGCAAAAAAGAAGTATTCTTTGTTCCAATACTATATATCCTAAACTAAATAAATTATTACACACATTACAATGGAGGTAATGTGTAATCATTACATAGGTCCCTAGTTGAAATAAAAAAATTTGTTTTGGCCTTTTCAAGAAATTACCCCCCATCATCAAATGTGCTTACCTAGAATCAGTAGTATTTGGCTTTCTTCCCTTAGTGGGGCACATCTGGCAAATGTTTATATGAAAGGAAATATAATGACTAACACAGAAAAGGAAGATAAATATTGGATCTAATTTTTCTTCTTCACAGATTAAAATTGTTACCACCACTGAGTTTGAGAAACCAACCAGTCAATGTCTGCATTAATGAAATTTCATGTTTAAAATGTTGTCAGTTAATAGAGGAAGAATTATTTTTTGTATGCAGAGTAGAAACAGATATATTGTCACCTGATATACCAGTAGATCAAGGGATATACTGCTGGCTTCACTTGTTATGTCAAACAGAGTAGTACATACCAAACTGCCTCCCGATTATGTGATGGCATATATCTGGGTTGTTTATGGGGAGTATTATATTCTGGTAAATACATTACCTATCAAGTCAAAATTTGTCCCATAGTAAAATCATACCAAAAACTCTGAACAGGGGATTGCACATTTCCATGGTAACCAATGATATCTGCATTAATGGATATGCTGAATAAATACAAAATTGTTCTGGGTGTCAAAAGCTAATAATTTATGATATTCTCATGTCAAAGCTTTAATCTTTCACAGCAGATAGATGCAAATGAAGCAGTACATTCTCGTATGTATTGATGCATCTGTCAGTCTTTATGACACTCAGTTGTACAATTGTAAACTCTGAAAGCCCCTAAACAGCAATGTATCATCAGAAACCTGTTGTGATGTACTTTTCCTACCTCTCTTTGAAAGAGCTTTCATATGACCCAAATAAAGCTTACTCCTTGACCTGGAACCATTTTACTGATAGCAGCCAGAATTAGAACCAAAATCAAATATGTCTTAAAAAGTTTATCTGAGAGACTATCACTACAGGAAGGGGATGAAAGCTATAAAGAGGTGTAAGATCTAATAAATCAACATAAGACAATTACTGTGACACAGGATAGTAAATTTCTATTTATCATTCTACAAGAGGCCCAAGTGGGTTTTACAGTTTATAACTAGCTCACCAAATTGTCCTTGGCAGCTTAATATTCATTACTGTTGCTCTAGTCAATCTATAGAAAAAACTTTGAAAATAGGTACCCTTTTCCACAGGAAATGAAATAAATCTGATAGTACAACAGCACTGCTGTGTTGACTTAGTGAAAGATTTTATCTGTGAACAGTGTGCACTTAATATACATGTGGTGTCTCCCACTTTGATGTTGCCACAAGAAAGGCCAGTTCTTATCATTTGGATTACATCTTATCCTGTAATTATTTCCGAAATCGCAAAAGCACTTTTATTTATATAAATGTGCAAAGAATTTAAAATAAGATTTTGTAATTAACATTTGGTTAACAGTTCATTTATTTGCTGTCATTAATGATAGATTTTGGATATTAATTTTGTCTTTCTTTTATTTTATTTTAATTAGGCTAAATGAAAACTTCAACCTGCCACTTAATGATTTTTATGTAGGATTCTTCTCATATTCAAAATAAAATCTAAGAATTTTAGAAGTATGGATTGGCATTTTTTCATGCCAAGACTTGTTTTATTTTATATAAAACTGTCAATTCCTGTGCTTACAAATGTGTTAATATGAAAATTATTTCTGAGCATTCAAAACTTTAATACAGCAAGAAGCCAACTATCTGACATACTTTATATAATGAAAAAAGAGTAAAAATACAAGTCTCAAGATCTGCATCTACTGACGAACAATTTTGACATAAAAATCGCGGCAAATGTGAACAGAGTACAGTGAATGGCATATTATATGTCTACCCAGTGTTTAATAGTCCTCTATGTAGATAATTGAAAGATTTGTGCAGAAACTGCTTTCCTTCTTTCAGTCAGTTACCTTGACCTTGGACCTTCTGTCCCCAAAATCAAAAGGTTTTATGTTACCCTAAGTGTAAGCCATCCACAAAGTTTGATCCAGGTTTGTGATGTAAAACTAATGTTGTTGTGTGCAAACCATTTTTCTTCTTTCAGCTACAGTGAACTTGGCCTTTGACCATTAGGTCCAGGTATGTGATGTTGGTTTGGTCTTTTACAGCACAATGATACACGAAGGTTATTTATGCTGAGACAATTGGAGTAAAAAGTCTTCCCCAAGGACACACTATGGTAGCCAGCCTGGGCTGATTTGATGGCAGGATTTGAACTTGCAACCTTTTTGCAGAACTGAGGTCATTGTGCGGAAAGTTTATATTTTTGTGACTTTGACCTTAATCTTTGACCGCTTGACCCCAAAATTTATAAGCTTCTTCCTTATACCAAGTGTAAGACATCCACAAAGTTTGGAAACCACAGATGATGGCAAACTCAAGTTATGGTGCAGAATCTGTTTTCTCCTTTCAGTCACAGTGAGCTTGATCTTTTGAGATTTGTACTCTAAAGTCTATGTTTCTTCCTTAACCCAAGTGCAAGCTATCTGCAAAGTTTGGTAACTATGGATGGTGGAGAACTCCAGTTATTGTGCAGAAACCATTTTCCTTCTTTCAGTCACAGTGACTTGGTAACAATAGATGGTGGAGAACTAGAATTATTGTGCAGAAACCTTTTTTCCTCTTTAGGTAAGTGATTTTGACATTTGACCCTAAATCAAAAGGGTTCTTCCTTTCAAAACTATTATATGATAAAGTTTCCTACTTTCAGATTGAGTATCAAAGTACAAAAGAGGAACTACGTGAAATGAAAATAAATTTTGTTTATGGAGAGAATGAAAGAATCAAAGTAGTAATGTACATTAATTATATATGTATTCGAGAGTTTTGTCATTAAGGACACCATTAAAATGTTGTTTTGTACTCTGAAGTCAAGAGAAACTGAAATAAAAAAAAAAAAAAATGCTCCACTAAAACCTGTCTTTTTTGTAATTTATGAAGTTTTAATTAAACATGTTTTGGCAACAGACAATGTTACTATAGCAGCAAATACATTGTGCAAAGAGGGAAAGAATTTTCTTTATTGGACTGAGTTTTCTGGTGGTGTTGCCCATCAGATTCATTGGAACTGAGCACAGTCCCCCATTACATGAATGTGTACAGTTCCAGCATATATTGTCAAAGATAAATTGAAAGATCCCCAAAACATGAGGTCCAAGCAGGCCTGAAATCACTCACCTCGCTCAGATCTCCTAATAACCAAATGAAAGAGAAATTGGCCAAGAAATCTGGGTCAGTAGGATACTTTTTGCAGAAATGTTTTCCAATGCTTTTGATTGCATATGTTTTAAAAACAAATGCTTCATGATTTCTATATTTTTTGTATCTTCATCTATATCTTATGGCATATCAAAACATTTGTCCAACAAAGAAAGATCTTCATGCCAGGAAGCTTTCTGACAAAGTTGGTCAAATTCTGTTGAGCAGCTTTTGAGATTAAGTTGTTTGAATATATTCCTATTTTTATTAACACAGCCATATTTAAGGGCAGATCAACATCATTTGTACAAATGTTAAAACACTTCATGCCATAATGCCTTCTGACAACTTTAGGTAAAATCCTGTTCAGTGCTGTTTGAGAAGAGACTGGCATCTTTTGTGCAAAAACAAATGCCACAGGCTACTTTCGTTCAAATTTGGTTGAATTCTGTTAAGCAGGTTTTGTGACTAACTTGTTTAAAGGTTTTTCCAGTTTTAGTAATGGCAGCCAGTTCTAATGGTGAATCAGCAATATTGATATCAACTTGAAAGCTCCTCAGGCCATGATGCTCTCTGTGAAGTTTGGTTGAAATTGGCTTAGTGGTTTTCAATGGGCAGTTTAAAATAGCAAATGTTGATGGATGACAACACACTGGCCACTGAATGTAGGACTATACCATAATCTCACTTCGCCTTATGTCCGGGTGAACTACAAATTTAAAATTTGTGAAGGTATCTAAAAAGGTCAATGTTATGTTTTTGCAGCATTTGTAGACACTAACCTGATGCCATAGTTCCATCAAGAATTAAAGTAACCTTTTATGAATTAGATTTGAGTGCTTGACAATATTTTTCAAGTGGTGAAAATTATTGACAAAATGTGGTTGTACTTTAACTACAAAGACTGTAAGCAACTAACTGCAACATAAAATTACTTTTGTTATCCCTCCTAAACATTATTAGTACTAATGAAATATATGTAATGGGTAATGCTTGTTGATAACTATATTGCCTTTTGAATGGTAACAGGCAATGTAATGGGTAATACTTTTTAAAAACTATATTGCCTTTTGAATGGTAACAGGCAATGTAATGGGTAATACTTTTTAAAAACTATATTGCCTTTTGAATGGTAACAGGCAATGTAATGGGTAACACTTTTTAAAAACTATATTGCCTTTTGAATGGTAACAGGCAATGTAATGGGTAACACTTTTTAAAAACTATATTGCCTTTTGAATGGCAACAGACATATCTTGCTTACTACTGTATTGCAATCTTCATGAACAGAACTATATTGAACAAAACTTCAAAAATGGTATCTATGGATTTAGAATTGAAAAATAAAACAAATTCAGTATACAGCACAAATGATTTGCTTATTTTGTAAACTTGTCCAAGTTATTTACCAGCCTTATTTGTCCAATCTGCAGATATAAACACTTGATAATGCTTCCTAATGTAACATCCACTTAAATTGTATGGTTCTTCATAGCTTCAATGTGGTCCATTTACAATCCACACTGAAGACAGTTCCACACATATATTTGTCTAATGATTTTCAATAATAATCATGGATTCATTTCAAATATGAAGTAATTGAGAGAAAGCTTTGATCAAAGAATATGATACTGGAAATGGGAATAGTGATTTTTGCATTGTTGGTGTGTTTGACCATTTGATTGCCAATAGTGATTTTTGCATTGTTGGTGTGTTTGACCATTTGACTGCCAAGAATCTACACTCACTATTATCATTTGTGGCCATAACATGTTATCTTATGCCCATACATAACATGTTATCTTATGCCCATACTTGTTTAATAGATTTTATGTTTGCTTAATTTAGTTTTTGAACTTATGTAGAATAAAATCACATTTCCTACTGTTTCTAATCTAGACATCAAGGACCTTACAAAACTTGCTTTAAATGCTAAATACAGTTTCCTAACTTATTCAACACCAAAATTTTGACCAACCCCTCCCAACCCCCAACTTTTAGATGCAACTTCCTGGTATCACAACAGAATTACAGTATTGGGATACAAAATATAATTAGCTCTGAATCAGGTAAATCTACTATTTCTCTGGCAATCTAGGGATCAGTGATCTATAAACTGATTCCTCATTAGCACTTAGGCTGAAGGAGAGTGCTGGCGGGGTAAAATAGAGGCCTTAACAGTCTCAATAGTCAATAAAAGTTGTTAACTGTTTGTAAACAATTAGAACAAAATAGGCAACATAAGCACATTAAAACATATTTCCAATGAATTTGAAAGAGCCACCATTTTAATGACAAATGTCATTTGTGTTTAAATTAATGGCAATAAGAATATATTCAAAAGTAATTTAACATTAGAATCTAACAACAATGGATATATACATATTTGTTTATGGATAAAATAGCCTATCATTGACAGATGAAGTAGGACAGAAAGTCTATATTAAATGTCAGAGTAAGAGATGTTGTCAACAGTGTGACAGTGTTAGAGGAATGAGTTTGAATGGCAAATACATGTACATTTCATGCGGTCAGACAAGTTCATATTCATAATAAAATTATTATTATTGCTACTCATAACATCTCTACTATACATGCATGCTGTTAAACCATAGTAGATGAACAACAACAAAAAATCAGTTTTCTCCCCTACAATTTCTACTATCACAACTATGAATAGTTTCTGTCCAAGTCTGATAAAAAAATGTCCCCTGCAATTTGTTCTATCATAACTAAAATTCAGTGATATTCTGTGCAAATTTAATGATGAATTTCTCCACTGACAAGGAAAGTATGAAATCCCAATAGCTGTAATATAGTTGTACTGATCTAATGTATGCAAAAAGTTTTTGTCACATGTTAATAGAAGGTATTTTCTTGTCACTTTTTAACTGGTATCTTGCTCAATGTTAATAGAAGGTATTTTCTTGTCACTTTTTAACTGGTATCTTGCTCCATGTTAATAGAAGGTATTTTCTTGTCACTTTTTAACTGGTATCTGACTCCATGTTAATAGAAGGTATTTTCTTGTCACTTTTTAACTGGTATCTTGCTCCATGTTAATAGCAGGTATTTTCTTGTCACTTTTTAACTGGTATCTGGCTCCATGTTAATAGCGGGTATTTTCTTGTTACTTTTTCACTGGTATTGGGTCAAATGCTAACAGTGGGTAATTTCTTGCTTGATGTCATGTCGGGCTATGCTTGCTACCCTAAGTAACAGTAGACGGTACTACCTGTGACTATTGACCAGGGTGGACAGCTACACCTGGCTCAATCTGGAAAGTGCTCTCTGGAAGATCAGGCGGTCGAGCAGATATGCTCATCCTCCTGGTTGTGAAGGCAGATGGCAAGAGTTGTGTGGACAGAACTGGGCATCAGCTCAAGTACAGTAAGACCTGATGGCCATCCACTGCGTCCGGACTTGTCTCCAGACGTCTTGACACTGTCATGCCACTGGATTCTGACAGGTCTGGATGAGAGAGTTGGGGTGACTCTGCGTAACTTTCCCTCACTTAAATCCAACTCGCACACAAGTAATGACATCATTCCCCTCCCCCCACCAGATACCTTCAAGTCCTGTGATAATGGGCGAGTGGCAAAACAGCATGTGTGGATATATTGGGAGCTGTAGCTGCAGACCTGCACATAGGTGGCTCAGGGCATAGGGTCGCTTTTCAGTGGACTGAAGCAACAGTGGAACTCAGCAGCTCCCTGGGTGACTGAGTAACTCTTTTAAGATCACACTGCTCACCTCCGTAGCATGAGGAAGGGGCTAGAAAAGGTGCCCTAAACATTGCCTGCTTCACCTTAACCCTGGTCAGCATACTGCAGCTGATGGGGATCCCAACTTAGCAGTTGAAACTCTAACAAGAAGACAAAGGTGATGAAACTCACCATTGGTGCATGGAACATACTCACACCAATGGACAGTACATTAGCAGATAGACCAGAAAGGACAGCTCCAGTTGGTAGAGAACTGGCCATATTCAACATCCAGACAGCCGCTCCGAGTGAAACTCGCCTAGCTGAGGAAGGACAACTCACCGAAGTAGGAGCTGGCTACACCTTCTTTTGGAGTAGCCGAAGTAAAGAAGAGTGATGTGAAGCTGGTGTTGTGTTTGCCATCAAATCACAGCTAGTCAGCAAGCTCACAAGCCTCCCAAAGGGTGTGAATGACAGACTAATGCATATGAGACTCCCACTGTTTTGAAAAAGACATGCAACTATCATTAGCACCTATGTACCCACAATGACCAACCCAGAAGAGATCAAGAACAAATTCTATGAAGACCTGGAGTCTCTTATTGCAGAAGTACTGAAGGCATACAAGCTCGTCATCCTTGGTGACTTCAATGCTAGAGTTGGCACAGATCACCAGACATGGCCAGGTGTCATTGGCAAATATGGCTTTGGCATATGCAACAACAACGGACTCCTCCTACTGAGGAAATGTCTTGAACAGGACCTCCTAATCACTAACACAGTCTTCTACCTGCCAAACTGCAACAAGATGTCTTGGATGCACCCACGCTCCAAGCATTGGCATCTCACTGACTATGTCATCGCCAGGAGAGGAGAGAGGCAGGATGTCCAAGTCACAATGGCCATGAGAAGTGCAGAATGCTGGACTGACCACAGGCTCATAGTTTCGAAGCTCCATATCCAGATTCAGCCTAGCAGATGACCACATGGCAAAAAAGTGCCCCCAAGGCTCAATATCTCCAAACTGAAACAGGAGGATGTGAAAAAAGGCATTTGTTGAAGAACTGTGCAGTCAACTAGAAACAACTGATGTGAACTTCAATAATGTCAAGGAAAACTGGGCATCTTTCAGAGACTGTGTACTCAGCTGCAACCAAAACCCTCGGTCCCACCACATGTACACATTATGAATGGTTTGATGAGAACGATGCTGCCATATAGAGACTACTGAATTAGAAATATCAGCTACAAAAGGCCTGTTTAGAAGACAGCACTTCATCATCTAAGAAGGCAGCCTTCAACAACATCAAAAGGACTGTCCACTGCAAACTTGGAGAGTTGCAAGAATCATGGCTGAGCAACAAGGCAGATAAGATTCAGTCCCATGCAGACAGGAATGACATGAAGAATTTCTATGATACTTTGAAGACAATCTACAGGCCACAGTCATCAGGAACATACTCCAATACTGAGTGTTGACAACACCACACTGCCCACTGACAAAGAAAAGATAATACAAAGATGGAGAGAACATTTCAACAACATCCCCAATCAACAATCATCTATCAGTGAGGAGGCAATGATCGACTGCCCCAAGTGGAAATCAACACATCACTTGCTGATCTTCCAGAGCTGACTGAAACTGAGAAACCATCTGACCTGCTGTCAAATGGCAAAGCACCTGGAGCGGATGCTATATCAGCAGAAGTCTACAAAGCCAGAGGCTTGCACATGGCACAGAAACTGACTGAACTCTTCCAGTCAATGTGGACTCAAGGAACTATACCCCAGGAGTACAAGGATGCATCCATTGTCCACTTGTACGAGTGGAACGGCAACAGACAGTCCTGCAACAACCATTGGGATATCTCCTTGCTCCCAATAGCTGGCAGAATCCTCCCCAGAATTCTGCTGAATCGCCTTGTGTATCACACTGATCACGGGCTCCTGCCTGAGAGTCAGTGTGGCTTCAGGAAAGGATGAGTGACCATAGACATAGTGTTTGCAGCTAGTCAACTCTAGGAGAAATGCCAGAAGCAGAACCTATACACAACATTCATTGACCTGACAAAAGCCTTCGACACAGTCAGTCATGGGGGCCTCTGGAAGATAATAGCAAAATCTGATTGCCCAGAGAAATTCATTGTAATGTTCAGCAATTCGATGAAGGCATGATTGCTTGTGTCATGGATGATGGTGAGTCATCTGAACCATTCCCAGTCACCAATGGAGTGAAGCAAGGCTGTGTGTTGGCCCCAACCCTCTTGAGTATGTTATCATCTGCCATGCTTACTGATGCCTTCTGTGACTATGACACTGGGATTGATATCAGATACTGGACTGATGGCAAGCTCTTCAATCTGAGGAGACTACAGGCAAAGACTAAGTTACAGGAAGTGACTGTTCGTGATCTCCTGTTTGCTGATGACTGTTCCCAGGATGCCATATCTGAGTCTGACATGCAACAGAATATGGACATTTCCCTAATGCTTGCAACAATTTCGGTCTCACAATCAGTATCAAGAAGACAGAGGAGATGCACCAACCTGCACCAGGATGTCTCATGTAGAGCCTACCATAACAGCAAATGGTCAAACCCTCCTTGCAGTGGACAAGTTCACCTATCTCGGCAGTACACTGTCACGTGCAGTCCACATTGATAAAGAAACTAACACCAGAATTGCT
This sequence comes from Margaritifera margaritifera, assembly GCA_029931535.1. Taxonomy (NCBI): domain Eukaryota; kingdom Metazoa; phylum Mollusca; class Bivalvia; order Unionida; family Margaritiferidae; genus Margaritifera; species Margaritifera margaritifera. Next base: position 2,686,030 of record JAQPZY010001580.1, read on the forward strand.
AAAGCAAGTGTGACCTTTGGCAGACTATGCGCAGATGTGTGGGAGCACAGATGCATAGGTCTGCAAACAAAACTGGATGTCTACAAAGCCGGAGTGTTGCTGACCCTGCTGTATGAATGTGAAACCTGGACAGTGTACAGATGCCATGCCAAGAAGCAAAAAAATTTTCACATGGGCTGCCTGAGGAAACTGTTGAGGAAAAGATGGCAGGACAGGGTTCCAGACACTGAGGTTTTCACATGGGCAGGCATTCCAAGCATGCTCACTCTGCTGATGAAATCACAGATGGGATGGGCAGACCATGTTACTAGGATGTCAAAAGAACGATTACCAAAGAAGATCTTCTATGGTGAGCTGAAGGATGGAAAGCGATCTCAGGGTGGTCAGAAGAAATGCTTCAAAGATTCCCTGAAGTCATCCTTGAAACATTTCAACACTGACCCGGAGTCTTGGGAAGACCTTGCACAGAATCGCTACACCTGGCGCAGTCTCATTCGTACTGGAGCTACAGACTTTGAGTCAAGGAGAATTGCAGAGGCAGTGCAGAAGCGCAAACCATTCTCAGAACTGCAGCACATCTTCTATTGATCAAGCAACCCCGAGCAGCATCTCCTGTCCAGTGTGCCAGACTGTTCAGAGCACAAATTGGCTTGATCAGCCACTCATGTACTCACAGAAACCAAACCAGTTAGTGGTGTCATGGTCATCTTCGAACTCGAAGGACGAACAACATTTTCTTGTTACTTTTTAACTGTTGTTTTGTCACATGTTCTTAGTGGGTATTTTATTTTTATTTTTTAACTGGTATTTGGTCACATGTTAATAGTGGGTATTTTCTTGTAACTTTTTAACTGTTATTTCATTAATAACATACACAATGCTAAAGGCCAATGATATAATTTATCTACATGTTGGGAGTTTGTTTCAAACACTGTTCTGCATGTCTGCATGGCTATGGTTCATTCCTCCTGTTTTGAATTATAGGTGCAAGTATATATAGTAAATAATTTAAATGGTACTTCAATGAACCCTTTTGGCTAATACACTATAAAGAAAACCATGTGATATAGGTATAATGATTACATAAAAAAGAATTTTTTTTAGAAAAAATGAGTGGTGAAAGAAGCAAAAAATTCTAAGAAATATTCCAACTGAGCAGTCAGGATACAAGACAAAATTCTGATGACTACATATAGGTGAAAATTAAAGGCCTGTCGGACTTGAAGCCCAGTTCCAGGAAGACCTACTGCTAGGTTAACATTAGATGAAACACAATGAATGAAATTCTGATAAAGTTGGAACAAATGACTGCACTTTTGAAAAAGCATTCCCCTGAACATCACTGGCTGAAAGATGGTGTGAATACAATGATTAATGGTGGTGTGAAGATTGCTTGGGAAGCTACGAGATTACATGGTGTACAAGATCTGCAGGCATGCTACAAAGGTATATGTACATCTTCCATAAATGCAGAAATAAATAATTGGAAACATCTAAGAACCAACAACCAAGGTGAATAATGGATGCACAAGAACTGACTGAGTTATAAACCCAAGATAAAGTATGTAATGAATTGAAATAAACATAAGTATGTATATAGCTAAAGCAGACAACATATTAGGGTAAAATGATTAGACTTTACTTTGTTTGCATGCATTGGTCCTATGGGCCTTTGACACCGTGTGTAGATGCTTGGACTGGTAGGCTGAAAATGACAAGGAGATGTCAGTGAAGAATGTCAGTAGATGTCCAACATCAGAGCTGGAAAAATCATTTGTCTCCTAGTCAGGCAGCATGGACAAATTTAACATTTTGCTCGATAAAGTAACATTTTATGTTATTTGCCAAGAATTTAATATAAAAGTTAACAGAGTAGAGCTTTAGAAATACCTTAAAGTGTTGCAGGCCAGAAAGAGCATTCAAGTTTTTGGTTAAGTTTTTGAGACTGCAGGTAACATAAGGCGTTACAGAATGACTAAGCATTTAATTTTTAGACCACATATTCTTGAAATGTCTTGAGCACATAACTCTAGCTCAAGCTCAACATCTCCAAATAAGATATAATACTTGGAGTACATCTGGTTCCATGAAATTTGCAGTTTATCAGAAGAAAATCATTTAAGCTATATATTACTCTACCTTCATCATAATTCAGGATACAGACTGTTGAAGTTGGTGGACTTTGAGATTGAGCTGGAATTTAGTGTTTAACAAGTTTGTGGACTTTGACTTAAGACAGAGCTTGGTGCTTAACAAGTTTGTGGACTTTGAGTTAAGATTGAGCTTGGTGCTTAACAAGTTTGTGGACTTTGAGTTAAGATTGAGCTTGGTGCTTAACAAGTTTGTGGACTTTGAGTTAAGATTGAGCTTGGAGCTTAACAAGTTTGTGGACTTTGAGTTAAGATTGAGCTTGGTGAACAACAAGTTTGTGGACTTTGATTTAAGCTTGAGCTTGGTGCATAACAAGTTGTTGACTTTGAGTTAAGACTGAGCTTGATGCTTAACAAGTTTGTGGACTTTGATTTAAGATTGAGATTGGTGCTTAACAAGTTTGTGGACTTTGATATAAGCTTGAGCTTGGTGCTTAACAAGTTTGTGGACTTTGATAAGAGCTTGAGCTTGGTGCATAACAAGTTGTTGACTTTGAGTTAAGACTGAGCTTGATGCTTAACAAGCTTGTGGACTTTGAGTTAAGACTGAGCTTGATGCTTAACAAGTTTGTGGACTCTGAGTTAAGACTGAGCTTGATGCTTAACAAGTTTGTGGACTTTGAGTTAAGACTGAGCTTGATGCTTAACAAGTTTGTGGACTTTGAGCTTGAGCTTGGTGCTTAACAAGTTTGTGGTACTTTTGAGTTAAGATTGAGCTTAGTACTAACAAGTTTGTGGACTTTGAGCTTGAGCCTGAGTTTAGTGCTTAACAAGTTTTGAATATACCAGGTCATGGTATGCAAATAGATGGTGTTTGGATTTTCAATTTCATTTCATGAAAATCCCAATTCCCTGCACATGGAAATTTTAAAATATTTTTCCAGTCCTGAATATGGTTCATGATGTAATGCAGACAAGAAATCAGTAGAAAACAACAATCAGAAAAAAAAGTTATGGGTGTTTTACTTCTTTTCGATGTTTATGAACTGACAATCTGAATTCAATTGTTCTAAATGATTAAAAGATGTATCTGAAATTTGATGTTATTTAATGTGATAGATAATTCTGTACCATAAAAATGTTATCAGCTTTATACCAAATATAAAACTGATTGTACAGTATATGCTCTTCTTCTATACAATTTAAGTCTTCATTTTGCACCATTTTGCTTTCATGATTGCAGGAAGAAATGCCAGCAATACTGAGAATACTAGAAGAGGAGAAATAAAACATTACCAAGAATTATGCATAATGGAGTATAGGTTAAGATTATCAACGAATAATGGATGACCAAAGGAAAATGATGGAGTCATTAAAAACAGCAATATATCATATCTGATGATATGAATGCACATCTTCAAAGCAGCCTCTGTATTAACTGTATCAATTACAGTCTCTGTATCAACTGTACCAATTACAGCCACTGTATCAACTGTACCAATTACAAAGTACTGAAAGTAACTACAAAAAGAGATTGGTCCAAGACCTGATCCCTGGGATTATAAAGAACTAATTTTTTGTCGTTATGGTTATCCTGTATGGTGAAACTTCACTTGGTGGACACCTTCATATAAAGGACACCTGATCACAAAGGACAACTATAAAGACAATTCTAGTTCTCTTAGATAATTACAGTATATATTCGCGTAAAATCCGGGTCCAAATGCAAACAACATAGACCCTGATCTGCCATCGCATAACACGCCAGCAGATGAGGGTCTATGTTTTTTTTTTTTTACTGATTAGTCCTTAGAAACTGCATAGACCCAGATCTGCCGGCGCATTATATGACGGCAGATCTGAATCTATGCAGTTTGCAGTTGGTATCGGCTTATACGCAAGTATACATGGTACTCTCTACATAGAGGAAAAAAATCCACAAAGGACATCATTTGCAGTCCCTTAGGTGTCCTCTATACATGTAGATATTTTCTCGTGTTCTGTATTTTTTGGTAAGGTTAAATATTCTCTTGGCATCAGAATCCAGTCCTTTAAAAACAAAAGGCTCTTTATTAGTACAGGTCTTTGAACAAATTGTGGACTCTACAAAGTCAACCAAAATAGCTCTATGGAAGTGTAAGCTTTATACTAATATATGGTTCCTCAGGCTGTAAGGGCTCTATGGCCTTGAAAACCTTTGGGCACCAATATAAGGACCCTTATACATTTAGAACATTAGGGCTAATAGAATATTTGGCTTTCATCTACTGAAACCTTGAGGCAATTTAAAAGTACTGTATTATTGGAGGGTTTGAATTTGCAGTTCATATGTCAAATAAAAAATCAGAAACCCCGGAGATCGATATACTTTGCAAACATTGGCAAAACTTTAAAACATCCTGTATATATGTTTAATATTGATCAATATCAAACATTGGCAATACTTTCAAAAGTTCTGTATATCTGTTTAATATTGATCAATATCAAACATTGGCAAAACTTTCAAAAGCTCTGTATATATGTTTCATCATGATAAATATGAAACATATTCATCTCCTAAATTAAGGCAGACAGAACAATATATAAATTCATCCATGAGAAGAGTCAATTTATCAGTGTGAAAATTTCTGATGCTATAATTTGCAAGCAACTTGGGTGTCTATGCTTTGATGATGCTTGTAATCTCAATCTATCATGGAGGCAATGGCAGCTTCAGGACTTTGTTGGTAGCAAAAATGCCCCTTTTAAATTAAATGTGGCATCATCAGTGAGTGACCTTAATGGAAGGTTTAACTTCCAAGATCGGGTGTCAGATACTAAAAGGAGATCGATGCAGTGACAGCTGTATCAAAGATGCAGGTAGTTTATCAGATCTTCATCAAACATCCCCCTCTTCCTTTTTAGCATGTTGTTTCTTTATTTACTCAACAGTGAGATTCCTTCCAACATCTGCTTTACCCTTTCTAGTTACAGACTGCCATGTGGTTAAAACCTATTGGTGTCAGAATAACTATGCTTCTTTATCAAGAGCACAGCAAGTCAATGAAATTATTCTCCCAGTAACCAGTGACCCACAAATATATATTCTTATAACTCTGGCAATTTTCTTTTACCACTGAAGTCCATGATACTGTTAAAATACCTTGTTCTTACCAGTTCAAACTAAAATGCTATTGTCTTGGCACTGAAGGATGTTATTTGGTCACAGCTTACATTTTCTTTATCATATAGACTGAAACCTAATTCCTGCAGATGCTATCATAGGTTTCAGCTGCAGCCAGCTTCCTCTGTATCAATGATCTGCATGGAAAGGCACAATCATCACTGAATTAATCTCAACAAAAAAAGTCAAATGACAAGCAAAAGTTCTTGCAAGATGATGTGATGTTCTTGATAGAAATTGTGATAACCAGCTTAAGGCACCACCAGTGATGCAGTAATATTGTGTGATAACATAATCTGTGATGAGACTACCCATATGGTAAAGTAATCCACAACTTATCTCCCCTTTCATTTTTTTTCCATAAATAATCAAGTTACACTGGGTTTTTCCCCAATTTAACTAATCTGTTTGATGTCCTCTGAAAAATAAAATTTATAAAAAAAATATCCTAAACTAGAATCTGGATAAATCTCCAAATTATTCCTGTGGCTTGTTAACACTTCTTTAAAACAAATTAAGATGATCTTTTGATGTACAACATTTGAGATTACCAAGGTCAGGGTCTGTACGTCGAGCCCATGAATGAAGCATTGTTATAAAATGTGACCTTGACCCCAAGGTTAAAAGGTTAATCAAGAATGTGGTAGAATTAAGTGTCTTAACTTCATAATGATTCATCCCAAGTATGAACAAATCTATGGTGGGGTTTCGGAAGTATAAATAAATTAAAAATCTGTACCCAAAACCTTAATGCAAATTTTCTATGAATGTGACCTTGGCATCGAGGTCAAGGGGGTAAGTGAGTGTGAATTAATTGTATTAGCTTCATAATGATTTATCTCATGTATGAACAAAATCCATGAAGGTGTTCAGAAATTATAAGTAGATGAAAAAACTTTAACCAAAACCTATATGCATATTTTCTAAAACTGTGACCTTGACCCCAAAGTCAAAAGGGTGAGCAAGTGTGTTGTAGAATGAATAGTCTTAGCTTCACAATGATTCATGCCAAATATGATGAGAATCTATCAAGGGGTTTAGGAAATATATGGAAATTAAAAACATTAACCAAAACCTTAAAAAAATTCTTGATGAGAAAACCTTCACCAGCAGAAAAGTGACTATGTCTTGCTTTCCCATGAAGGTGGATTCGACAGAAAGGGGTTTTGTAACATCTCTTAGAGTAAAACTTCTAACAGATCTGAAATGCTAATCTGGATTACCTTTTCTATGTCCCTGTTCAACATTTCAAGACATAAATCAGATCATGCTATGCATATAATCTATGAAATCAGTTTACAAAAACTATTTAGCATGGCATGGTCATTTATCGAGTTGGCTAAAGGACTGAGTAGCAGATACCACTGCAATTAAAATTATTATTATTGTATCTAATATTTTACAAAACCTTTTAAGAAGGCATCTGATAACACCTCTATGGTCAAATACTGGCAAATTAGAACATGTGTGCATGTGTCTGGACCTCAGACTGGACAGGGGAAACCGCATATTGTTCTTCTTCAATGTCCAACACAAAATGACCACATGTCAACATCTGTATCATTAGATTATTACATATCAAGAAGGAAGCTGACCAGACAATGTCAATGCTATTATAAATAAGTAACAGTCACTCCCTCTCTTCCCAATTTTAATTTGTGTCAGTTGTCAGAGGGAATGTCAGGGAGATGCTTTACATTCCAGTACATATCTCTGACCAAATTATCAGATATTTGTAACCCTCCAGGATGTGTCACTAGCTATGTCAGGGTTGGTTGGTTTTCAATGGCCCTTTATTTGCTGTATCATGCTAAATTAAGTACCTTTCCCAAGGACACACCGAGACAGCTGACCTACACTGGCGTGGGCAGGTATCAAACCCATGACCCTTGGATTATGAGTCTGATGCTCTACCAACCAAGTTACCGATATAAAAAGATAATGTTCTTATTAGATTCACAATGTACAGTTGTCCCTCATCATAAAGCACCTCAGCATAGTGTTATCCCTCATAAAACATGGTTATGATCATGTATCACATTTTTATGATTAGTGTACAATGCAACCTCCTCTAACAGTGACCTCTCTTGGACAACTACCTGCCATTTCCAGCCAAGTACTAATTTTCCATTTTCTTCATTTCATCTACATATTTATTTACCTTAAGAACCCACCTCTCTTACACAGTCAAATCTGTTCCTTCCTGTATGTGGCTGGTAAAGAGAGGTTGCATGGTAATTATAATATTGAATGTACCACAGATTAAGGCGACTTTGCTGGTATCCTTTTATGGCTCCTCCAAACAGCATTATAGTGAGGGACCATGGTATTCATATTACAATATTTGTATGTGTATAACACATGCCAAAATACTATGAGCATAGAACCAGACCAGGGCTATGATTGCATACTGTGAAAAGACATCTGAAAGTACATTATGTGACAACAGATCAGGATCTATGATGTCAACTGGAAATCATTAGTAGAACAGATCAGGATCTATGCTGTCAACTGGAAATCATCAGTAGAACAGATCAGGATCTATGATGTCAACTGGAAATCTTTAGTAGAACAGATCAGTATCTATGATGTCAACTGGAAATCTTTAGTAGAACAGATCAGTATCTATGATGTCAACTGGAAATCATTAGTAGAACAGATCAGGATCTGTGATATCAACTGGAAATCATTAGTAGAACAGATCAGGATCTATGCTGTCAACTTGAAATCGTTAGTAGATCAGATCTGCTGGCACATTATATGGCAAGAGATCAGAATTTATGATGTTAACTTGAGATCATTAGTAGAACAAATACCAAAGATCTGGATCTGCCAGCATATTATGTCATATACCTGTATAGTCCATTTGCTGTCGCTTGATTGGCCATACGCATGTATAGTCCATTTGCTGTTCCTTGACTGGCCATATACCTGTTCAGTCCATTTGCTGTCCCTCCACTGGCCAAAAAATTCAATTTTCTCCAGATATTATCTTTTAGAAAATTATGTCCCCATTCAAATTTAAAGCTATTCTTGGTCAAATTCCTGTATAATATTTTCTTTTTTTTAAAAGTTGGTGTTAACATTTTTGCACTATACTTCAGTAGTTCACAAACAAAAGCTTAGGAAGAATTACAACACAGGTGTTACTCAATTGACTTAACAGCACACTGACAAGATTGGCTGCAACTCAAGGTCAAGCTGTCACAACTTGGGTGGGACTGTTTCACATACAGAAAAAAAAAAAGTTAAGCTCAAAAATGTAAATATAAAGAAGGAAGAACCTCTAGCTATATCTAAGAACATCTGACCATGCTATACACTATATTTTCTAAAACAGTATACAAATTTATATCCATGACTCATTTGTTAAAATAACAAGGGGCAATACAATTTCTGATTTACATAACTCTACAAAACTGACTGGCTCTCAGTCTCCAACATTTCTTATAAACCAAAACAATCTCTTTAGATACTTCCAACAACTGCCTGTACCAACTGACTCTATTGGACAAGAATACAAATTGAGTATAAAATCTGTAAATACACCATCATCTTGTAAAGATCAAACAAAAAGGACTCAATAAGAAGAGAACACTATGTGTATTAGTAGAAAAAATGTGTGAATTGGTCTAAAGATTACAAGACTGGAACTTTTACATTTGGCATATTCAACAGCTTTCCAAATTACCAACTACAGTAAAACTGCTTGATGCCAATAATAATTTGCATATGTTTTGTTTGAAATCAACTTCACCTGATCTTATTAGACTTTATTAACTTTTTCATATTTCTTTAAATAAAAAATTAATGGTTGCTGCAACTGTTTTTTCATTCCATTTTAAAAGCCATTTCTGGTGGTGTGATAGCATGAAATACAAGATACCTCAGTTTGTCAAGTCATTTATGTGATGCTCCCTTTACTATCAAAAACCGGACTTTGTATTTTAACCATTTTACCCTTTTTTTTTATTTATCTTAGTTTTGTGTGACTATCTTGGGATATCAACATGTACATGTAAGCTTACTCGGCACTGTATAGCCAAGATTGTGCTGATGTACTGTTAAACCCATTACATACATATCCCTATTCTTGGCCTTTTGTAAAAGAAAAAACAAAAAAGGGGGATCCACATCTGCCTCTACATTATAAGCAGGTTTGTGAACTATCTGCGCATGCTAAAACAAGGAAATGGTGTACAGTAGAAATGGATCTGAATGCCAATAATCCCAACAGTTTCTTTGCCTGGTTTCCCACCGGGTCCCCCAAAAATAAAATCCCCGATTATTTAAAAATAAATTATCCAGATGAACTAAATGTGTAGACTAAATCATTGTTTATCAATGGGTCAGAATAATCTGCATTTTAATGTAACATTTTATTGAGACAATCTATCAAACCAATCAACCAACCGAACAGGAGTCTCACAAAGGGAACAAGGTTCTCTGGCCAAGGGATATTTAGTTTTTTTTGCAAGTTATATTTTAGTGTAACCTATAAATTAAGACAAATATATCTAATTCTTAAACAAGGATTCGTGTCAAATTTATACATTGATGTAACATGGTGTATAGCCATACAAATATTTCCAAGATGGTCACCATGGCAACCATATTGGAAGTCCAATTAGTACAATTTTCACTATGTATTATCAACAACAACACATCAGATATGTAACTGAGAAAACACCATGTCAATAAGGCTGACTGTTGAAGAGAATTGGTTGGGTGGTCTGATCTCTATGTGTATTCTGTATTAGCATATTTTAATATACTATTTGTTAGTGTGCCTTGTTTACTCTAAATAATAACCCCTAGCTGTAGGTTCCTTTTGACAGACCCATTGAAATAAATTCATTTGAATGCTGACATGGGAGGTGGGGGAAGAGTCTATTCAGTAATAGAGGCTCCTGACAGCTAGATATATCTATGGTAGTCTGATAAGTCAGCCGACAAACATGTACTGATGGTATTTTTTGTTGCTCTTGTGTTACTGTTGGTTGAAGGGTCCTTTTGGTGATATGTACAGAATATTTCCAGATCAAATCCGATGTTTGGCAACTCATAAATCCATCTGGAATAACACAACCCTATCTCCTGTCACCATTTTGAATTTCATGGCTACATCCGGCTATTCCATCATATCCAGAAACCAATCAAATGCAACTTTTGCTCTTTCGCTTATTGGAAAATTTTGGTTGCTTTGGTCATGTAAATTGACTCAACAAATATTATCTGCCATTTTTTTGTTTTTGTTTTTGTCTGTGTTAAATGAACTGAACAAGAAATCCACTACAATGGGTAATATGAAATACTGTTAAGTGTTATATATACATGCTTGTTTCCTAAGTGCTTGTGACAGTCACATGACAAATCTATGGACAACTTAGTCGAGTCACATAAAATATCGGTAAGTGTCTAAAATGTACATTGACGTGTTGCAGACAGAGTTATCTTCACCAATTGCATGATTTAATAAATAGGTGGGATCAGACCCAAAGCGTCCATCACTATCAGGTCAAGTTTGGGGGCTGATTTATCTGACTATGTCTATGGTAGCTGCGGTAATAAAACCAAACTTTACATATCACATGAAACATAGATGAATATAATAATTACTTAATAACTAGATAAGCTGTCATTGCACCAATATTTTAAAGAGCTGGAATATCAGGAGAATGTCAAAAACTCTGCATGTAATTTTTATGCCTCCATGAAAATCAGAAGTCGTAAACTCAGCCTGTAATGTTTATGCCTCCTTGAAAATCAGGAGTCCAAAACTCTGCATGTAATGTTTATGCCTCTTGAAAATCAGAAGTCAATAACTTGGCATGTAATGTTTATATTGCCTTGAAAATCAGGAGTAAAAAAAACTGAGCATGTAATGTTTATACTGCCTTTGAAAATCAGGAATTAGCTGCCAAAACAACTGACTTGTCTTCTTAATGGTGCAAAATTAGATATGAGCCACATTCTATGAGACTAGACAGTGACTATTTATGCAACATAAGAATATATATCTGCTTAACTGTAAGTGATTGGACCAATTACAGTGGTTCCCTTCTTATAAGGAAGACAAATTGGTTAAATGCACTACCTGCTAGGTGCAGGATATGGTACCATCTCATCTGGGATGGGCTCTCTTGAGATGGATGGTACCCTCTCATCTGGGATGGCCTCTCTTAAGATGGATGGTACCCTCTCATCTGGGATGGCCTCTCTTGAGATGGATGGTACCCTCTCATCTGGGATGGCCTCTCTTGAGATGGACCTCACAACAAGGGGATTGCTGTATGAACTATATAAATCCTGCTCAACTCTTGCATTAATGATCAATTGGTGAGAATCTATGCAGTTGATGTTAATGATGACTTCACTCAACAATTATAGATATATAGTTCTCCCTCATTATAACGCTTTAGTTGGGATCCATAACCGTCTACTGCGTTATGTACCAAAACCATGCTATAACTGCACTATGTATGGACCCATGATATATCCAGAATAGCATAATATACCGGTTCGTGGCATAGTGGGAACTATCAATCTTTTTTAAATAATGGTGTTTTGAAAACAAAAAAATAAAGATAACACCAAACACCACCTTGTTTTCATTTAACCAATATTGTTATACATTCGTATGATTTTGGTCATGGGGAGAGCTTATGAATCGCTTACATTTGGCTTATTATTTACAGTATGCTCATTACATATGCTTTCTATCTTATGGACAATTCAACCAATAGTGTTTGCTTATTATATGTGCCTTCTATTTTTGGATGATTCTACCAACAGATTTCTATGATATGGATGATTCTACCAATAGAGTTTCTATGATATGGATGATTCTACCAATAGTGTTTCTATGATATGGATGATTCTACCAATAGTGTTTCTATGATATGGATGATTCTACCAATAGTGTTTCTATGATATGGATGATTCTACCAATAGTGTTTCTATGATATGGATGATTCTACCAATAGTTTTTCTATGATATGGATGATTCTACCAATAAAGTTTCTATGATATGGATGATTCTACCAATAGTGTTTCAATCTTATGGATAATTCTACCAATAGTGTTCCTATCTTATGGATAATTCTACCAATAGTGTTCCTATCTTATGGACAAGTCTACCAATAGCGTTCCTTCCTTATGGACAATTCTACCAATAGTGTTCCTTCCTTATGGACAAGTCTACCAATAGTGTTCCTTCCTTATGGACAAGTCTACCAATAGTGTTCCTTCCTTATGGACAAGTCTACCAATAGTGTTCCTTTCTTATGGATGATTCTACCAATAGTGTTCCTTCCTTATGGATGATTCTACCAATAATGTTCCTTCCTTATAGACAATTCTACCAATAGTGTTCCTTCCTTATGGACAATTCTACCAATAGTGTTCCTTCCTTATGGATGATTCTACCAATAGTGTTCCTTCCTTATGGACAATTCTACCAATAGTGTTCCTTCCTTATGGATGATTCTACCAATAGTGTTCCTTCCTTATGGACAATTCTACAAATAGTGTTCCTTCCTTATGGACAATTCTACCAATAGTGTTCCTTCCTTATGGACAATTCTACCAATAGTGTTCTTTCCTTATGGATTATTCTACCAATAGTGTTCCTTCCTTATGGACAATTCAACCAATAGTGTTCCTTCCTTATGGACAATTCTACCAATAGTGTTCCTTCCTTATGGACAATTCTACCAATAGTGTTCCTTCCGTATGGATAATTCTACCAATAGTGTTTCTTCCTTATGGACAATTCTACCAATAGTGTTCGTTCCTTATGGACAAGTCTACCAACAGTGTTTCTATCTTACAGATGATTCTAACAATAGTGTTGCAGTGATATTATAAGTTTCAGGAAGAGAAAAAAAATATTTGGAACAAAGCAAAAATTCTGTAAGAGACTCAAATTCACAAAACTTCTGAGTCTGAAAACAGACTTGAAATTTTGGTATTATGTAGATCAGAAGCTATTCCTGGAAACTGTGCTAAAATTGAAGAACCAACTACTATGCTACCATAAAGTATTCTAACATCATGTAAAAGCATACATTTCAATAGCCGACAAACAAAATCCTGGAGATAATGGTTTCAAAAATACTGGAGATTACAGCCAGTGCTGGGGATATGCCATATATACTCGCTTACAAGTCCAGTCTAACTGCAAACAACATAGATGCAGATCTGCTGTCGCTGGCAGATCAGGGTCTATGTTGTTTGTTTTAGTGATTAGTCCTAACAAATTGCATAGACCCATATCTGTCAGTGCATTATGTGATGGCAGATCTGGGTCTGTGCAGTTAGCAGTTGGATCCAACTTATAAGCAAGTATGGTAGTATTTATATAAAAGGCCATAGTTTCCTTAGAAGTGAGTGTTTTCATTTTCAGTATTAGCCTTGACAAGATTTATGAAATCCAGGTCAGGTGATCATAACTGGTTCCAAAAATATTTAAAGAATGTCCTAAACAACAGTCCTTATCCATATCAAGTAACTTATAAATACTAAATGAAAGTTTATGTTCTGCCATGAAAAATGGATATTTCCCAGAATAGCCGAAGCACCTGAGAAAAAAATCAATCACAGAGTTATGATTTTAATATGAAGCAAGGTAATGAACAACACTGATATTTAATAAATATTTTGCCTAGACTTAACTACAGAAGAGGACAGGCAAGTACATCAATGTGAAAAGTGAAAACTAGTTTGGGAACCAGTCAATTACAGTTGGGTTTATAATTCTGTCTCTTTGATAACTAGCTGAAGAGCGATTTGAAAAGAGGCCACAAAATAGATTGTAAATTGATCAATAAAAATGAGAAGGGATAATTAAAGAACGCTTGTAAATAAATTCTGAATACAGCTTCTGGCATATTTAAACATTTACTAAAGATTCTAAAAATTGAATAAAGTCTGCAAAGAAATGAGATTATATTAAAGGAGTTGACTTGTAATAGATGTAAATCAAGCTGTTTATCCATTGTTTTTAACTTATTCATATTTCTAGGGCTAGTGCAATAAAAGGAATAATCAGTTAAATGATCAATGTATGTGTTAAAAACGACTGTTGTTACAGAAGTTATCTAATCAGCGTGTTAAGAGGATGCCTAACTACGTGAAAATTACCATCTGACATTGAATTTCGAACTACAGTTTGCTTATCTCAAGCATGACAAGCTGACATAACAAAAATGGTATCATCTAGCAATTTTAAGCATTTTTAGGGTTAAATGAAAGATGAAATTATTAAAGTTTTTCTTTTATTATGTTTGGAAAAAGTATTTTCAATCAAATGGTGTGTAATAAAGAACTGAATCTGTGCAGAATACTTTGAGTGTGCCTCATATTAACAACCTTCCTAAGGAACTGTCTGATTGGCCATCTATGAAGAAAAAAAAACACAATCAGAACTTTACTTTGAATCGGGTTTGTTGGCAGAGCAAGTTGTGAGTCTGTAATCAAATTACTTTTCTTGTTCAGTCATAAATATAAATCAATGATTTACAAAATTAAAATATTATACTTGGCGTTATGTAGCTGGGCACTTGAGCACAGGTACATGCACTTGAAATGTGCCATTTTTCATCAAAGTGTACAAAAAGTATATGCTGCAAGGCCCAATGCAGCACACTGTGCACTGTACAATTATTTTCCTACGATGTCATGCATTTATGTACTGCATCTAATGGAACACTGATTTTCTGAGCTTGGGATAACTGTAAGTAAAAATTCATTTTCATGACATTTTAATGACTTATTCATTTATTTCAGTTTTTAATTTTATGCTCTTTGTATCATGACACTACACTCATGATACAATATGCGTATCTTCACAGCATGTATCGATAGAATCTATTGATGAATTGTGACACCTTTAATTATGGCACAGATCGCTACCCTATTTAAAGGCATGTCCATTGATCAATTACTGATGCCTGAATGATGAGATCTGCCAATGTTGTTCTGATAAGATCAATCAAATCTTATTTTCCAAACTCCCTGATAACAATTCAACCTTGTAATTAATTCCCAGTCTTATTTCCTTTCCAAAGCTAAGTTCAGTGAATCTCAATGAATACACAGATTAAATAAAAAAGTTGAACACAAATAAAATATTGAGCACAAGCTGAGAAGTATAAGGATGCTTGCTTCAAGATATACTTTCAAAAAAGACAGATGCAGCAGAAATGCCGATGGTATCGATATCAGGGGCAGATTCAGGGACATGCTGAGGACTTCATCCTCCCCAAACTGCTATTTTAATTTCTCAGGTTATGATGTTGTTATGTTGTTCTTGCACCTCAAGTCTCATTGTTGCCGCCCCCACCCCCCGATGGACCTTTGACCTCTGGTTCCCTCATGAATATAATAATGGTGGCTTTCCCATGAATATAACAATGTTCTCAAAAGAAGATCCAATGTTGTCTCTCTAGTAACCAACTTAAGTGCTTTATTGCACTATTTGGGATATGCTGCTGACAATTCTGGCTAAGATTTGGGTTTGGAATATCATTGACTTTTCTGTAATTAGTTACTGGTCTGACTTGTTCATATTGGAATTTGCAGTACCCTGAAATAATGCTGAATATATTCTCCACTTTGATTAAGGCTGGCTGACAATCTGAAGCCTTTCTGTATGACAGTTTCTTGATTGGTATAGGATTTTGTGATAAGATGGACAAAATGGTGCCTTTATGCTATAGCTTCTGGAATTAAGTGTCCGGCTTGTTGATATGCTTACAAAATCAATAAATAGATCGCTATATACATTCCTGTATCAAAGGCCTGTACAATCTGTACTTGCCATGAATCCAGTTTCACTTTTTTCAATTTTGACCAAACTTGATATGCTCAGGATTTTTCTCAGTCACCTCTGATGATTTCAATACTCAGCAGTTAAAAAAGAGAAGGAAAGAAACAGACTTATCATGGATTCCTCCAAATTCTTTTAGGCCATGTAGAACATGTGTCTTTGATGCTCCTACGAATTTTGATAAATTTGGAATGAATGACATGAATTGAGTTTGATCAAATTTGGCCATTATCAGCAGCAGTATTAACAAGTGGGGGCATGACCTTATTATCAGGGAATGCCATCATGTTTGTAATGGAAATTTAGTAAGGGAGACAATCCTCTTTCTCCTTGATCTGGTGTATAACTATTTTCCCAATCTCACATTAAAAAATTATACAAGTTAGAACAGATGGAAATATGCATAATACTTTAATGTTTAAAGAGAAGTACAGCTGATAATTTTTCAAATTCTGAAAATATGCATTGTACTTTAATGTTTAATGAGAAGTACAGCTGATTATTTTTCAAGTCTGAAAATATGCATTATACTTTAATGTTTAATGAGAAGTACAGCTGATTATTTTTCAAGTCTGAAAATATGCATTATACTTTAATGTTTAATGAGAAGTACAGCTGAAAATATGCATTATACTTCAATGTTTAAAGAGAAGTACAGCTGCAGAGTTGTGCAAAAACTTATTCTGATGACATTGTTTAAAGACACAGATTTTTTCTTGTAAGCTCCCACCATTGTTCTATTTGTACATGGTGTTTAAAACGAATCAATACACAGACACACAGACAGACAGACTGTCCAATATAAACATTTCTGCTATTAGTGTAATTCAATCATGTATGAAAAATTATGCACAACTGTTTTATTTGAAAGACAAGAGTCCCTCAAAAGGGACTGATGCTCTAATGGCCAAAAAGAGTGTTGAAACCATTCTCTAATAGTCTTCAGCAATAACAAGATTTTCAAATTAGCTGCTGTGGATGTCAGATTGGCACCATTTTCATAAGAAGTCTTTTGGTGGAAACCTCATGTTGATATGACTTTCCATTTTGGAGAAGTAACAAAAACAATAATTTCAAGATGGCTGCCATGGTGGCCATATTGGATGTCAGATTGGCACCATTTTCATTTAGAACCAACTAGACCTTATAAAAAGCCTTTTGGTGGAAGCACAATATTGATATGACCAGCCATCTAGGAGATGTAGCTATAACAAGTCAGATTGGTACCATTTTCATTTATGATCAACTAGACATCGTAAGAAGTCTTTTAGTAAAAACCCCATGCCGATATGACAATTCATTCAGAGTAATGAAAACAAAATTTTCAAGATGGCTACTGTGGCAGCCATATTGGATATCTGCACAGTACCATTTTCATTCAGGACAAACTAGACATCATAAGGAGTCATTTAGTAAAAAACCCATGTTGATATGACTGGAGTACCAATAACAAGATTTTCAGGATGGCCACTGTGACGGCCATACCGGATGAGCAAGTGGCACCCTTTTGAACTAGGACCAACTTGACATCATAAGAAGTCTTCTGGTGAAAACCCTATAACAATATTACTTTTCGTTCTTGAGGAGTAGCAATAACAAGAATGGCAACATTTTCAATTATGACCAACTAGACATCATATGAAGTCTTCTGTTGAAAACCCCATGAAAATATTACTTTTCGTTCTAGAGGAGTAGCAATAACAAGATTTTCAAGATGGCAGCTGTGATGGCTATATTGAATGTCCATGTGGCACCATTTTCATTGACGACCAACTAGACCAAGGGATAAATGTGTGTGTAAAGTTTCATGGCAATCCTCCAAGTAGTTTAGGAGGAGTAGTGATAAACAACTTGTGCTAGTGGACAGACGGATGACAGACCATCCCATAAGATCTTCTGGTCTATGACTTGTAGAGCTAAAAACCTGAAAATATGCACTATATGTTGATACTTATAGAGGAATACTACTGCAGAGTTGTAAAAAATTTTGTTTTGATAAAAATGTGCCAAAGTTTATTTCCTCTTCTAGACTTTATACAAATGTAGAATTCTAATGGGACATATCTAGAGAAGTCCATGGCTCTGTGGTAAATCTTTTTAAACTTTCAACTTGTAGACTAGGTAGGTATTTTAGAGAAAGTTTTTAAGTGCAACTTTAAGTCTTCAATTCATAATAATGTTGATAAAGACAAATAAAAAGTCCTATTAATGAGAAGGTCTGATGTCAGATATAAAACTACACAAGATCAAAGAGGAAAAACATTGCCCCATCAGCATGTACTGAAATGCACTTCATTTTACTTTAATCTAACTTCATTGCCTTCTAACTTAAGAACAGCTGATGATGGCAGGGTTAAGCAAACAATTTAAACTTGGTAAAATAATAAAACTAAGAATTCAAGATGTAGTTTTGTAATTACATTAGATTTTTTTTCAGCATAAAGATCAAAGACAATGTACATGTATCTTACAATATAATTTATGAAGTACATTTAGATACACAAGAATTCTCTCACACAGGAATTATAGCATATTTTAGACAAAAAATGTATACATATTTAAATTGAACTGTATGTATAATTTAAGATTCTATCTGCAGAATTTTTCAAGAATTCTGAAAAGCACTGTGACCTATTGCTATAACGTGGCTGTGTCTTGCCTACACAAAGTATTATGGTGATAAAGTTTCTACTAATGCAAGCAAGACTGGAATCTAAGCATATCAGTTTTCTGCTAATAAAATCAAGACACTAGACTAAGCATATCAGCTTTCTGCCCATGGAAGCAAGACTGGAGTCTAAGCATATCAGCTTTCTGCCCATGCAAGCAAGACTGGAGTCTAAGTATATGAGTTTTCTGCCCATGCAAGCAAGACAGAAGTCTAAGCATATCAGTTTTCTGCCCAGGCAAGTAAGACAGGAGTCTAAGCATATCAGTTTTCTGCCCATGCAAGCAAGACAGGAGTCTAAGTATATCAGTTTTCTGCCCATGCAAGCAAGACAGGAGTCTAAGTATATGAGTTTTCTGCCCATGCAAGCAAGACAGGAGTCTAAGTATATCCGTTTTCTGCCCATGCAAGCAAGACTGGAGTCTAAGTATATCAGTTTTCTGCCCATGCAAGCAAGACAGGAGTTTAAGCATATCACTTTTCTTCTAATGCAAGCAAAACAGGAGTCTAAGTGTACCAGGATAGTAACAGTAGACACAGAGTGGTAAAACACAGGTGGGTCTGAAATTACTCACCTGGCAGACATCTGCCTAATATCCAAATGCAAGAGTCAAGGAAAAGAAATCTGGGTTTGTGGGATCCTTTCTGTAGAAATTTCTTCCAGCTGTTTATTTCATATGTTGTGAAAACAATTGTTTCAAGGTTCTCTATTTTTTGTGCCTTAATCCTTATTTGATGACACATCAGCATCATTTGTCCAATATTAAAAAGCCTTTATACCCTAGTCAAAATCGCTCATATTCTTTTGAACAGGTTTTTTTTATATGAAGTTGTTTAAATGTTTTTCTATTTTTAGTAACATGGCCATATTTTAAGGCAGACTGGCATAATTTGTATAAATTTTAAATGCATTGAAGCAGCATGTCTGATGTCATATTTGGTAAAGTTCTGTTTAGCAGTTTTTTATAAGAAGCTGTTAAAAGGTTTTTCTATTTTTAGTCATGGCAGCCATATTTGATAGAAGATTGGCAACACCTTTCTGTTAAATTTGGTCAATTCTGTTGAGTGGTTTTTCAGAAGTTACTTTAAGGTTTTTCTATTTCCTGTAGTTGTGGCCATATGTGAAAGTGGATTAGCATCATTTTAATAAATTGGAAAGCCCTTTAAGTCAAAATGCTATCTGTCATATTTGGTCAAATTCCGTCAAGTGGTTTTTGGGAAGAAGTCATTTAAAGGTTTTGTATTTTTAGTAATCGTGGCCATATTTGATAATTTGGATTTGCATGATTTGTATAAATTTGAAAGCCCTTCATGCCAGGATTTTTCAAATTTGGTCAAATTCTACTGAGTGGTATTTTGAGAAGTTGTTTAAATGGTTTTTAAAAAAATATTTTTTAGTAACAGTGGTCATATTTGTTGGTGGATCAATTGGCATAATTTATATAAACTTGGAATTTTTTTATGTCATAGTGTTTTTTTATAAAAAGTTGTCAAATTCTGTTCAGTGGTTTTTGAGAAGAAGTCATTTAAAAGTTTTTCCATTTTTAGTAGATTTGGCATTTTTGATTGCTTTCTTTATAATTTGTACAATTCAGAAAGCTCTTCATGACAAGATGCTCTCCTCAAAGTTTGGTTGAAACTGGTCCATTGGCTTTTGAGAAGAAACTGAAAGCAGCAAATGTTGACAGATTACAAGGTGACTCACTTGGCCCTATGGTCAGGTAAGGTATAAAGTCCAACAGAGAATCTTTACATTCTTGATTTTGCCATAATCACCAAAACAGGTAATAACTATGTCTCACCATGAACAGGTGAAATATATATGTCTCTCCAAGAGCAGGTGAAATCTCTGTCTCATCATGAACAAGTGATATATCTGAGTCATCATCTACAGTTGAGGCATATAGCTTATTTAGTCACTGAAACACGAAAAGTAATCATGATGAACAACGTTTTGACACAGCGAGTAGTGCTTCTGGAAAGAAATATAACAAGCATCTAAAAAATCAAGCCAAATACAAAAGATTAATCACTCCAATATGAAAGTAGGTCACTGTGACCTACATTTGGTGTTAGCAAGTTTCTATCCTCAAGATGAATGCACCATATAAATTTCATAATAACCAATGGAACTGTGTCATAAAAAAGAAACTGCAAAAATCATATATTGACATCCACATGTACACTGCTGCCCTCTGTATTACCACAAAACTAAACCATGGTCTAATAAAGTGCAGAAAATCACTGTAAAACATTTAAGACCCCCCCCCCATTACAAAACATTTTACAAAAATAAATCCATCTATGCAATATCCATTTCTAACATTATACCGTCAATTACTAATATCCTGAGTAGCTGGTGCAAACAAATCCTATAAGTAGTTTACACCCAAGTTTGTTAAGACAATAATGTAACCACTTCTCATTCAAAATAATATTAATATCTGCTTCTTGAGTTTATCTAACTCCACTGCTGAAGATCCAGTTATGTCTCTTTGATAGTAGTAATTAGCCTTGATTTGTTGGCCTTGAAAGTAAGGGTCAATCAGATTAAGCTTAGGGTAAGATAGGTTTGCTGGCATAAACTGACAAGCATGGGACATAATGGTAATTGTAATGACTGCTTGTCTTAAATTGTTCAAAACATGCATACTTCTTAACCCGAATGGATTAACTGATATGTGTATATGTATACATGCTATATCAATGAACTACTTTATCATATATCAGGAAAAATTTGATATGAAATTTATGAAACTCACTGAATAATACAAAATGACACTCACTGCAGGCAGCTGGTGGTATATAATGTTATTTGTTGCTGTTGGTTGGTTTTTAACAACACTTTATTTGGCTATATCATGCCAAGGAAATGGGAGTTAAGTGCCTTTCCCAAGGACACACCAAGGCAGTTAACCCGGGCTGACCGTGACAGGTATCAAATTCGCAGCCCTTCGATCACGAGTCCAACGCAGCACCAACTGAGCTACCACTGCTCCCTATAATATCATTTATTTTGTTTATAAATTTCATATCAAATGAATAGTCATATAAGATCCTATATGTCTTATTCAACAAGACTTGTTTTCTACCTGAATACAAACTAGTATTTTTTAATTGGCAATATTATATAACCTTGACTGTGTAGAACTCCTATATTTACCCAAGATCCAAAAGTTAGTCTCTAATTCTGCATTTATATTTACAAGAATACCATAGATGGCACAATATATGCCTGCCACATGTTTAATAGTCCTCCAAGTTCATAAGTAAAATTTCTGCACTTTAACCATTTTCTTATTTTAGTCAGAGTGACCTTGACATTTGACTCTAAAATTGATGGGCTCCTTCCTTACCCCAAGTGCAAGCCATCCACAAAGTTTGGGTGAGATCAGTCATGTAGAACTAATATTAATGTACAGAAACCATTTTTCTTCTTTCAGTCACAGTGACCTTGACTTTTGACCTTTTGACCCCCCAAATAATGCTCTTCCTTAAACTAAGTGCAAACCATCAACAAAGGTTGGGAACTGCAGATGACAGAGAACAAGTTATTGTGCAGAAACAATGTTTCTTCTTTCAACCAGAGTGACCTTGACCTTTTTAAGCCTGCAATTAAAAGGTTTTTCCTTATCCCAAGTACAAGTCATCCACAAAGTTTGGTAACTGTAGATGGTGGGGAACTCGAGTTATTGTGTGGAAACCATTTTTCTTCTGTCAGTCAGTGACCCTCACCTTTGACCTTTTGACCCTGAAATCAATAGGATTCTTTCTTACACCAAATACAAATTATCCACGCAGTTTGGTAACTGTATGATGGTGGAAAACTGGAGTTATTGTGCAGAAACCATTTTCATGATTTCAAAGTGACGACCTTTGAGCCCAAAATTGATAGGGTTCTTCCTAACCTCAGGTGCAAGCCATCTACAAAGTTTGGTGACTGTGGACGGTGGACAACTAAAGTTATTCTGCAGAAACAAAATTAATAACAGACAAAAAAATAGACATCATCATAACAAAATGTGCTCAGCCTTATGGTGAGCATAGTCAAATCTGAAAAACCACGGATTTATTGAGTGAGAAACTTAAGATGGAGGAGGACTTTATAATTCTGCATGGCTGATAATATGAAATTCATTCTTGGATTTCATCCTGATATAAATAAGCCTCATTACTGGTGTCTGTAGATTTTTAAGACAAGATCAAACAAAAGTGTACACAAAATTACAGAGCACATCTCTGACTTCATTCAGAAGCTATCCTTATATATATATATATAAAATTAATTACTGGGTTGACATGCGGGTGTGTCTGCTACGCACGGATGCCTATACCCACTGACATCAGTTTTTGGTGATATGTGCATGGTCGATATGGTATAGGGGTTGGTGCTTACAGATAAGGTGATGGGTGCTGTAACCTGCGTACCTGGGTTCAAATCTCCATAGAGTACGAATTAAAATTCTCTAACCTGTATGATAATATTATATATATATATGTGTATATAAGAAATGAATATTCCATATACTTAAAGTATCACAAAATGTTTTAAATAAAGTTTAAACCTTTGTACATAATACCATAAATAATGGGGTAATAATCTAGTCTCCTAGCCTATTGGTTCCAATGTTTGAAGTCTAACAGCATGATGCTATCTGCTAGAACACCTGCTTGTGGTTATAAACTGCTGACACAGTGTGTTTCTGACATTGCTTCAATACACAATGGATGTGTTCCTCCAAAATTCCTGCCTGTACCCCAAGAGCAGCATATCTTGTACAGTATAATTAGATTAGATTAAACTTGGGAAATCTTTAAATCTGTTTTAGCTCAAGTGTTTTCTGGTGAAATCCAACCATATGGAGGCACAGAAAGAAGCAAAGATGTCCATGGTTCCTTCAACAGTTAAAACTATCTTTTCTTTTATCTGAGTCTGGTAATTAACAGAAGATAAAATCTGGGAAAGACTGTTATTTGTCAGGACACTCTTGCAAATATGATATGACAGGGCTTAAAGTAAATGCCCAAGCTGTGTTTACAACCTTGATGGAATGTAAAGTGATATAAATGTAAAGAACAGATTCTGTTGTGACAGATTAAGTCATAAGCTGATGAAAACAGCGTTAATTTACCTAACAGCAGATGGGGAGATTGTTACTAATACAAAATATGCTTGGGATATTATTAGTGACATCATTTTCACAAAAAGATTCCTTTTTGTATAAAGTTTTTCTTGACATAATAAGTTCACCAAATAGCTGACAATATTTTTTCATCCAAAGAGACATGATGTGTATTCAAAAATTTTAAAAAAAAAAAAAAATGCCTTCCCTCAAATTTACATTTATTGTTTTCTCAGAAATATGAAGCTGCAAGTATTGATACCCCCACCCCCAAAATAAGAGTATGTGATTATACTAGTATTGCTTTCACTATATCCAACAAAGTTTTCTTTAGCAAAAGGATGTTGGCTATCAGGTAGAACTATATATGGTAGTGTGCAAGAACTATTATTCAAGCTCTTAGAGATTTACCATACATACTCGCATATATGCCAGGTCCAAATGCAAACAACATAAACCTTGATCTGCCCTCGCATAATGCGCTGGCAGATCATGGCCTATGTTGTTTGTTCTACTGATTAGTCCTTACAAACTGCATAGACCCAGATCTGAGAGCGCATTATGTGATGGCAGATCTGGGTCTATGTAGTTTGCATTTGGTATCGGTATATATGCGAGTATATACGGTAATTAATATCAAAGTATCCAATCTAGGAGGTAAATTTTGGTAAAACTTGTAATTTCCCTTTCATACATGTTTAAGTGCTGCTAAAAAATAAAACGTGTTTCAGTCTATATTGATTGAAAATTGAATTTACATGGATTCATATAAAACAACATTTTGGAAAAATGTAAGAATGTTTCGATTTAAGCCATAAACTACATTAAAACAAGACAAACTCAAGCCAAAGGTCTCATCTTTTTTCACACATTATAAACTGCGTCTTAGAAACTTCTCATAAGAGGCAGATATTGGTGATACAAAGGCAACAACCATCAGATGAAAGTCTGCCTCAGAGATGACAGAAGTCCATAAGTCATGAAGATGTGATAACATATTCCATGCAAGAGCACAAGCAAACTTCCTCTTATCATCCTCCAGCACTTTCTTAATCTGAGTTATCGGGGTTGCTAAATATAGATCTTTCTTCCTCATACATTATGGTGCAAAAACTAGCAAAAAGGGAAGCAACTGTTCATGGGATATTAAATGATAACTACAGAGTTACTGGTATCATTCAGTTTGAATAAACTGGAAACAAAGTATTCCTTTATTTATCATGTGATTGAGTGCATATGCATATATGTTGTAAATGTTCTGCTGGCCATCTTTTTAAAAGGACTACCAATGATGCATTTTCTAATTTTTTATTGTAATTACTTTGTCTAGCCAGAAAAAGATACCATGAAAGTCTACAGTGAGGTCTCCTTATACTGGGGTACATAGGAAAGTGGCCTCTCACTAAAACATTGCCTATTAGAGCCATAAAAGTCAATAGTGGTATTAAGTGAAGTCTCCTTATACTGGGGTACAGGATACACAGTACAGTAGCCCCTCACTATAACACTGTTCAAAGAAGCCACACAAGTCCACAGTGTTATAAATGAGATTATCTTGTACTGAGGTGGATTATACACAAGGCAGTGGCTCCTTGCTATAATCCTGTTCAAAGGAGCCATAAAAGTCTACAGTGTTATAAGTGAGGTGACCTTGTTCTGAAGCATGTTCAATATCAAAACTACATGCATCCCCAAAAATGGTATCCATGACAATGCCCATGTTATATCAGGGACTGCACTATACTGAGGTGCTTTATGATGAGGGTCCACTGTAACTACTTTAGCTCTAAATGCTTGTCCACACAATGCAATGCATAATGCATGAATATAACCTCTTACATTTCAGGTGTTTTTCATTGAAATTAGCAAAAAGGATTGATTGATATGGGTTTGACAGTTTTTTTTAACAGATATATTAATCAGAACATCCATATGCTTGTTCTTCGTTTTGTTCCCACTCTTATGGAAAAGGCCAAATGATGTTCTATCACAGTCCTATTTCAAACATACACATAAATTAGTCTCACCAGCATAAGCACAGTGAAACAAAGTATAAATTAGTCTCACCTGTGTAAGCATGGTGACATAGACATAAATTACTGTCTCACCTGCATAAACATGGCAAGACAAAGGCATCAATTACTGTCTCACCTGCATAAGCATGGCAAGACAAAGGCATCAATTACTGTCTCACCTGCATAAGCATGGCAAGACAAAGGCATCAATTACTGTCTCACCTGCATAAGCATGGCAAGACAAAGACATCAATTACTCTCTCACCTGCATAAGCATGGTGAGACAGAGATATAAATTTTCCAGCAGCAACATTGTCATCAATGTTCAAGTTTTGTGTTAAATTTTTTAAAGTCAGATAAGGGCGTGTGTGTGTGTGTATATATATATATATATATATATATATATATATATATATATATATATATATATATATATATATATATATATATATATATATATATATTGATGCACAGATGGAGACAAGACACATGGTTATGCAGAACACTTGTTGAAAAAAATCACCTTGCTGTACTTTTCCCCCTGCGAGAATTGTGGCTCCCCTTCCTAGAATGTCAAAATGCTTGGCATTTTCAAATTTTCATAAAAAGTATATTTTTCTGATCGAACAATAGTCATTACATACTGGTTTCTTGCTGGATTCTCATAATGTATATACATAAACTCCATTACAAAAAGAAGGACTATCAGACTATGTAAACATGACATTGCAGAAATAGAAACGGCAATTTAGTGCATCTTTTGGATTTCAAATACTTTGAACATAATATTTCCGCTATTTTCCAGAAAAATATTAAATTGCTGAATATCTTAGTTTTAAACAAAAAGGAGTAAACAGTTTTCCATTACTCAGTCTTTTAAATTGGAAAGTAGATGGGGTTAATCAGGAAGGAAGTAGTTCCTGTCTCCTCTATCTCTGGCAATCTGATATGGGCAATAATTACTGTAATGAGTAAGGCATTTCAGGCTCTATCTGTGAAACTCAGAGATAACAGTGATAAGGAAACCAATCATCTTCCAAAAATATAGTGTACCTTTCTACTTCACACACTCTCCATCATAAGCTAAGAACAAAATACAGAGTAGACCAAGATATGAGAGAATCCATGTTAAAAACAAGTCCAGCCAGTCATTGGTATACTTGGTATTTTTGAATCATTATCAGATAAAATAGCATCAGAAAAGTTATCCTCTCAAAATATTTAATGATTTTATACCATATGCATCCACTTGCAGGCTTGTCCAACACAGGAAATAGTTTTGTAACTTTCAAAAAATGTAGTGATGATTTTTAATTTACAATGTTCTATCCACAGGTAAGTGAAAATGAATTCACTGTTTTCATAGGGTGCCAATATTTGTGGAAAGGCATTGATGATTTTTTTATTTACAATGTTCTATCCAGTGAATTCACTACTTTTTATGGAGTACCATTTTTCATGCAGTTTGTGATTGATTAAAAACAACAAATTTAAATAGCTAATGAATAATGTTCATTTGTGATAACAAAAGGATCACTACCCATATCCACAAAGTACTGATAACAAAAGGATCACTCTCCCAAATCCACACAGTACTGAAAACAAAAGGATCACTTGAAAAATCCACAAAGTATTGAATACAAAAGGATCACTCCCTCAAATCCAAAGTACTGATAACAAAAAGATCACTTCCCAAATTTAGAAAGTACTGGTAACAAAAGGATCACTCACCAAATTCACAAAGTACTGATAAGAAAATGATCACTCTCCAAATCCACAAAGTACTTATAACAAAAGGATCACTTCCCAAATCCACAGAATACTGATAACAAAAGGATCACTTCCCAAATCCACAAAGTACTGATAACAAAAGGATCACTCCCCAAATCCACAAAGTACTGATGGAACCAAAAATGTTCAAAAAATCTGAAGAAAAAAAAATTGATAGCCACTAAAATAAAAGCAGTATTAGATCTAAAAAATATTAGAAACAGCAAATTAGGGTCTATGTAATTTTATTAGTGATGTTGTCTTCTTCTGGGTAAAAAATACCGTATTACTGGAGTATAAGCCGATACCAATTGCAAACTGCATAGATCTAGATCTGCCTTCGCATAATGCGCCAGCAGATCTGGGTCTATGCAGTTTGTAAGGACTAATCAGTAGAACAAACAAACACAGACCCTGATCTGCTTGTGCATTATGCGACGGCAGATCGGGGTTTATGTTGTTTGCATTGGGACCTGGATTATATGTGAGTATATACTGTTCATACAGCATATACCTGACATCCAATGGTTCATTTATTTACATATTCAATATCATCCCAACAATTGCTGATGTGTATGTGGCTGTTGACATCCAATGGTTCATTTATTTACATATTCTATATCATCCCAACAATTGCTGATGTGTATGTGGCTGTTGACATCCAATGGTTCATTTATTTACATATTCAATATCATCCCAACAATTGCTGATGTGTATGTGGCTGACAATTGTTTGAACAGCTGTTCAAATTGTTTGATCAGCAAATATGTTAAATTTGTTTGATCAACACACATGTTCAAATTGGTTGATCACCACCTGTTCAAACTGGTTGATCAACACCTGTTCAAGATTTGCTGATGAACTGATGTTTACTGTCAAAAAGTATGTTCTTTAATAAAATGATGTGGTTTTCATGCAACTTCAAGTGTCCTTGACATTTTGAAAGAATTTTACACTCAAAACAAGAAATAAAACCATAAATTGCATCCATTTTTTTTTACTGTTTACTTTCTGACATACAAGACTAATAGCTCATGTGTAACTATTGTAAATTTCTGAGAAGAAAAGTTTAACATTTTCAACAAAAGTACTGTGAATGGCACATTATATGCCTTCCCAGTGTTTAATAGTCCTCTACATAGGCATTAGTAGGGCATGGTTGACATTGGAAATTATTGACTGTGTCTCATTTGGAATAGTCCTCTACATAGGCATTAGTAGGGCATGGTTTACATTGGAAATTATTGACTGTGTCTCATTTGCAATAGTCCTCTACATAGGCACTAGTAGGGCATGGTTTACATTGGAAATTATTGACTGTGTCTCATTTGGAATAGTCCTCTACATAGGCACTAGTAGGGCATGGTTTACATTGGAAATTATTGACTGTGTCTCATTTGGAATAGTCCTCTACATAGGCACTAGTAGGGCATGGTTTACATTGGAAATTATTGACTGTGTCTCATTTGGAATAGTCCTCTACATAGGCACTAGTAGGGCATGGTTTACATTGGAAATTATTGACTGTGTCTCATTTGGAATAGTCCTCTACATAGGCACTAGTAGGGCATGGTTTACATAGTAAATTATTGACTGTCTCATTTGGAATAGTCCTCTACATAGGCTCTAGTAGGGCATGGTTTACATTGGAAATTATTGACTGTGTCTTAAAGATCTGGACATTTGGAATAGTCGTCTATATAGGCACTAGTAGAGCATGGTTTACACATTTGTCTCAGTGATCTGGACGTTTAGAATAGTCCTCAATATAGGATATAGTAGGGCATGGTTTACATTGGAAATTATTTAATGTGTCTCATGACCTGGACATTTGGTCAAGGTATGGGATCTTGAATAAACTTACTGAGTATAAACCATTCATTTCTTATTAGACTTACCATGACAGTGACCTCTGATCTTTAGACCCCAGAATCTAAAGATTTCTTTATTACCCTAAATGTAACCCATCCGCAATGTTTGATCAAGCAACTAATACTTAGATAAAAGTCATTCAATCACAAACTCTGGTCAAAGTGCATGGTCTACAACTAAAGCTATTATGCAAAAATCATTTTTCATCTTTCAGTCATAGTGACTTGACCTTTGACCTATTTAACCTAAAATCAATAGGCTTCTTTCTTACCCAACATGGAAGTTATCCAAAACTTTGGTCAAGGAACATGGTTAAGAACAAACTTTGCATGCAGAAACCATTGTTTTTCTTTCAGTAATAGTGACCTTGACCCCGAATCAACAGACTTCTTCCTTGTCTCCCAAGTGCAAGCCATCCATAATGTTTGGTCCAGGCCTGTGATGCAGAATTAATGTTATTGTGTGGAAACCATTCTTCTTCTTTCAGTCATAGTGACCTTAACATCTGACCTTTTGACATCAAGTTCAATAGGGCTCTTCCAATTCTCAAGTGAAAGCCCTCCACAAACTTTGGTCAAGGTGCATGGTCTAGAACTGAAGTTATTATGCAAAACATTTTTCTTCTATCAGTCACAGTGACCTAGACTTCTTTCTTACACATGTGCAAGTCATCCACAAACTTTGGTGAAGGTACGAGTTAAGAACTGAAATTTTTGTGAAATTTTTTTCTTTTCTTCTTTAAATCACAGTGAGCTTGACTTTTGGGCCCCCAAAATAATAGTCTTTTCCATCTTCCCAAGTGCAAGCCATCCACAAAGTTTGGTCTGGGTCTGTGGTGTAGAACAATTCTTTTTGTGCAGAAAACATTTTTCTTTTTTGTCAGTTACCTGGACCTTTGACCTTTTGACCGCAAAATCGATAGGCTTCTTCCTTTCCCCAAGTTCAAGCCATTCACAAAGTCTGGTCCATGTCTGCAATGTAGATGGAAACCATTTTTTTTCTTTCTTTTAGTCACATTACCCTTGCACTTTGATATTTTGAGCCCAAAATCTAAAGGCATTTTTCATCCCCAAGCGCAAGCAATCCACAAGGTTTGGTAAGTGTAGATGGAGAACTCAAGTGAAATTGGAAACAGACAGACGGTGTGTGATGGCAATTTAATATTGTGAAGAAGAGAAATGGTTCATACTAGAAATGTGTTCATGTAACATAGATGATCCTGCCATATGAGGATAGTTTCATAATATGCTCTGCTTTATGGCCAGCATGTACAAATTTAATGATACAACGTAAGAGTGTAGTGTCCATATGACATGGATGCCACAGACATATGATTTAATTTTAGGGGTAAAGTTAAGTCAAAAGGGGCCACAACTCCATACAATTCTGTTGGAGAAAGGTGAAAATTGAAACTGACCAAGGTCACTTTAATGTAATTTTGGTTTGAATCCATGAAGTCCTTCAAAGGTTATTGAAGTGGAAACAAAATTTCTGATAAATAGGATGAGATGGGATAGACAGACATTGGTAGCACTATATGCCTCTTCCACTGATATGGCAGGTAGATGGGTTTGATTCCCACCATTGGATCAGCTTGGATCAGCTACCATGGTGTGTACTTGGTCAAGCCACTTTACTTGTCTTGGGATGATATAACCAACAAAGTGCTGCTATAATGTAAAATGCACACGCACACACCCCGCAAAAACAACAACAAACTTGATCAGATTTTGTTACGTGATTGCAATTCTTAAAATATTAGTGATTCTTTCATAACAATATCAGGAATTCTAACATGTATTGTTTCTGCACATTGTAAACTTTCTACATTATGCAAGACCTTCACAAGCAATGTGAGAAAACTGTAATTTATACAAGCAATGTGAGAAAACCGTAATTTATAGTGTTTTACTTTTTTTTAACCTATCAGATCATCCCTTTTCATTCCTTATTTGTCACAAAGTAATGAAGCTCTTGGTTATCAGCTATTCGTCTCTTTTCATTTGCCAAAAAAGATAAAACATAATGACCAAATCCAATTTCCTTCTGACCTTAAAGCACCTAGCATGTCTGGTTGTGTATGAAAGGCAAAAAATTCAGTGACCTGAATTTAGGGATCATTAAAATCAACTAGAAACACACCCATTTGTTAAATTATCTGGAGAAAAAAAAGTGGTGAAAATTTTAGACAAAACATTAACTGTGAAGACTACTATTATTGCAAGATGATTTAGCATCTGACAGATGTCATTAAATCATGTTCATCATGGTTAAAAGCATGGCCATAACAACAGAGGCAATGCCCCAAGGGAATAATCTATAGAGAAATGCTTTTTTTTTGGTGAGGGGAATAGAAAGACCTGATGTTGACCTTGAACTATATTAAGAATTTTTGGCACAGAATATATCAGCTCAGAGAGTCAAGATGGAGGCAATATTAGATGATATCTGCCCTACCGAAAGTGAGATACAGTCAATCAAACTTCAATTCTGACAGTGCTGTAAATGTTGCATGTATCTTGGTAAAGGGAGGAAATAAAACTGTAAAACCCGTGGACACCATTGCGATCTCATGACATTTTCAATTTGTCAAACTCAAATTATGTACAAAACTCGCCACCACAAAGAAAGACTCTGACCAACTGGATTGGGTCAAATACTTTTTCAAGTATTTAAGACTCCTGAACTTCTATTTTCTATCTGATGCCAGAGTCCAAATCGTGACCTAATGTTATTCATTTTGGACACTGCAAATATTCCTATGTATCACACAAGGAATTTCTTCCACAAGATTTGTGAAACAATAACAACCACAAAGGTACCGATAAATGTGTTTCTTTTGTGGGGTATATGCTGGCATGGGGATTAACATTTGCATTGAAGAATTCTGGTTGGTTCAGTAATATTCACTTTAATATCATGGAATCTACTTATAAACAAGTGCCAACAGAAGATCACGAGTCCCTATAAAATGTCTACTAGGGGTGGAGGCAAAGGGTACCTAGTGGCTACTGAAAAAAAAGATTACTGCCTAATCAAGGTTTCTACAACCTAGAGAGGGGAAAAATAACTTGCTGAACTCTGGTAACTCCATAAAAAAAGGCTTTCTCATGGAGCTTTGGTCAAAATTCCTTCCAGAAAAAACAAGAGGCTCAAATGGGCCTGATATTGCTCAACTGCTTATATAATTTAACAGTTGACCATTTTATTATGCAGGCTTATGTAGTATTGTAACTTATGTAAACTATTTCCCAAATTTTATATGATGTTGATTTTACTTATTTTACTATATCCTGATAAAAATTATTTCAAAAGATAAATGCATAAATATTATGCAAAGTCTCTTGCTTATAACCAAAATCATTCAAGATCAGATGAAAATTCACCTCATTAATATGCATGGATATTGCTTATTATCAAACTCATGCATCCAAGAGTTTGATGATATTAGGATATATTCCAGATTTGATCAAAACTGAATCAGAGAATATGGCTTTCAGAATGGTAACAAGCTCCTATCAGATTCAACATAACCTCATTAATATGCGTGGATGTTGCTCATTTTCGAACCCATCCAAAATATTGATGATATAAGCCTAAACTTTAAAAATTCATCAAAAATCAGATCAGAAATGTGGCTTCCAGATTGGTAACAAGGTCAACCAATCAGAAACAAGATTACCTTATTAATATGCATGGATCTCACTAATTTTCAAACTTTTCCAAGATCTAGATAATATATGCTCATACATGTATTTCAAGTTTTAAAAAAATCTGAAGATAATATGGATTCCAGAGTGGTAACAAACTTAGCCAATCAGATGCAAGATCACCTCATTACTATGTGGATATTGCGCTCATTATTGAAACTGTCCAAGATCATGATGATATGAACATATTTTCCAAGTCTGATCAATATTGGATCAGAAATATGGCCTCCAGAGTGGTAACAAGCTCAGTCAATCAGATGCAAGATCACCTGATGGATATGTGTGGATCTTGTTCTTTACTGAACTTGTCTGAGATCTTCATGATACAAACTTGTATTTCAAGTTTGATAAAAATCTGATAAAAAATATGGCTTCCTGAGTAGTAACTGGCTCTGCCAGTCAGATGCAAGATCACCTCATTAATATGCAGTATCTTGCTCATTATCAAACTTGTCAAAGATTTTAATGATATAAGCCCATAATGCAAGTTTGATAAAAGTCTGATCTGAGATAAGGCCTCCAAGGTGGCAATAAACTCAGCCAATCAGATGCATGATCACCTAAATAATATGCATGGATCTCATTTAATATCAAACTCATCCAAGATCTTAATGATAAAAGCATATATTCCAAGTCCGATTTTATGGCCAGAAGGAAATAAAAACGAGAGCTATTAGCGGTGGATGAAAAGCAAAGGGTAACACAAATTTGCATGGTAGGGCTTTAAACAGTGGAACCTGTTTGGGAAACTAAAGTTAGGAGAACTGGCAATCAAGGGATATATCTCCTCTAATTGATGACATGAAATGCTGGAACTCAAATTCATTCAAGGTCTCCTCAGTATAACACTGCATGCCAAATTGGGTTAAAATCCAACAATCCTTGGTAAAGAAATCCTGCAGAAACCAAACTGAGGAGGATGGGCAACCAGGGGCCATAACTCTTCTAAATGACAATGTGGAACCCTGGAAATCAAAATAATTCATGGTCTAATCAACATAAAGCCGCATGCCAACTTTAACTGCAATCCAAAAATCCTTGGTAAAGTAATGCTGTGGAAACCAAAGTCAGGATGACAGACAATCACAAAAATTATGGAATACTATAATTCAAGGTATTATCAATATAAAGGTGCATGCTAAATTTGGTTGAAATCCAAGAATCCTTGGTAAAGTTAGGTGGATGGACAATGAGAGGGATGGCCAACCAGGGGACATAACTCCTGTAAATGGTAGTCTACAACTCTGGAAACTGAATACATGCATAACAAATTTGATTGAAATACAAGAATCCTTGGCAAACTTATGCTGCAGAAACCAGAGCCAGGAAGACAAGCAATCGAGGGTGGGGTCATAACTCTTGTAAATAATTTTGTGGAATGCACGATATTGACCTCACTCAAGGTCTCATCAATACAGACCTACATGCCAAATTTGGTTGAGATCCAACAATCCTTAGCAGTATTGCACCTAGGAACTAATGGGCAAGGGACACAGTGTCCCTCTCCCTCCAAATCTGGGGGACACAACATTGGAAAGGGACAAAGGAAAGTTGTAGTACAAAAAATCACTAGAAGTGCTAACAAAATGAGATAATCTTGTTTGCTTTAACAGTTTTGCCACCTTAAATTTGACATATTTTCCTTGGAAACTAACATTTTTGCAATGTTTTATCACGTGATCAAGTAACTTGTGAAAACATTAACATGTTTTGAATATCTGCTTAACATGAAATGGGCTGCACTATGGATTTTTCAAATTAGCTGCTATGGTGGACATATTGGATGTCAGCTTGGCACCATTTTCATATAGGACAAAGCAGATATTATAAGTCTTTTGGTGAAAACCTCATGTCATAATGATCATCCATTCTGGGGGAGTAGTGGCCATCCATTTGGGAGTCGAGATAAAAATATTTTCAAGATAGCCACTATGGTGGCCATATTAAGGATTAGTCATTTTCATTAAGGATCAAGTAAACACCATATGAACTCTTCTGATGAAAACCCGATGTCAAAATGACTTTCCATTTTAGAGTAGTGAAAAGAAGATTTTCCAGATAGCCACATATTGGACATCCGATCAGCACCATTTTAATTTAGGATCAACAAAACATTATAAGAAGTTATTTTAGTGAAAACCCCATGCTGATATGAGCATTCATTCCGGAGAAGTAGTGATAACAAGATTTTCAATCTGGCCGCTGTGGCAGCCATATTAGACATCAGATCGGCACCATTTTCATTTAAGACTAACTATGCATCTTAACAAGTCTTCTGGTGAAAACACCATGTCAATATGACTCTCCTTTCAGGAGGAGTAGTAATAACAATATTTTCAAGATAGCTGCTGTGGTGGCCATACTGAACCTCACATTGGCACCATTTTCATTTCGGACTAGTTAGACATCATAAGAAGTCTTTTTGGTGAAAACCCTATGTCAATATGGCTTTCCGTTCAGTAGGAATAGCAATAACTAGATTTTCAACATAGCTGCTTTGTTGTGGCCATACTGGATGTACGATTGGCACCATGCTCATTTAAGACCAACTGGACATTATAAAAAGTCTTTTGGTGAAATCCCACTTTCTGTTCAGGTGGAGTTGTGATACGATTTTCAAGGTGGCTGCTGTGGCAGCCGTATAGGATGTCAAATCGGCACCATTTTCATTTAGGACCAACTAGACATATAAGAAGTCTTTTAGTTAAAACCCATGTTGATATGACCATTGATGTAGGAGAAACAGCAGGAATAGCAATAACAATATGTTCAAGATGGCTTCTGTGGTGGCCATATTGGATGTCAGATTGGCACAATTTTCATTTAGCCCCACCTAGATATCATAAAAAGTCTTTTAGTGAAAACCCCATGTTGATATGACCATCTATTCAGGAGGAGTAGCGATAACAAGATTTTCAAGATGGCTGCTGTGTCAGCCATATAGGATGTCAAATCGGCACCATTTTCAATTAGAACCAACTAGACATATAAGAAGTCTTTTAGTTAAAACCCATGTTGATATGACCATCCATTCAGGAGGAGCAGCGATAAGAAGATATTCAAGATGGATGCTGTGGTGGTCATACTGGATACCTGATCAGCACCATTTTCATTTATGACCCCCTAGATATCTTAAGAAGTCTTTTAGTGAAAACCCCATGTTGATATGATCATCTATTTAGGAAGAGTAGCAATAACAAGATTTTGAAGATGGCCACTGTGGTGGCCATATTGGATGTCCGAGCATCACCATTTTCATTTAAGACCAATTAGAGAATGGGATCTATGTGTGTGTTAAGCTTCATGGCAATCCTTAAAGTACATGTAGTTTAGGAGGAGCGATAATAACAAACTTTTGCTGATGGGCGGACGGACGATGGATGACAGACGATGGATGATGGATGAAAGACCATCCTATAACTATGACCAGTAGAGCTAATAATAATTGGTATGGGTTATTCACCTTCAACCATTAGCCAACTCCACCACCACCTATGCTATCAATGAGGTCCACTCAATTTAACCCTTAGAGTGCTTGTCACAACATAAGTTGCACTGCCGGTAGAGATCTTGTCCTGCTTGTTGTGACTTGTGTTGTTGTTCAAGTAAGCAACTGTTTATACATCTTAGTACTTCAGTTTGACATGAATGGTTGTGAAACTAAATCTGATTGGTACATTTGGCCCTGGAACAAGCATTGTCATCATTATAACCTTGTATTCATCAAATTTGTACAAATGCATGTTCATAATAGGCACTACCTAGAAAACTCAAAATGGCTGACTCCGAACATGGTTCATCTCCAGATGATGATTTCATTCGGCAAATACTGGCTGATGATATCAATGACGACGGTGATTTTGAAAGTTTTGAAGTATATGAGATTATTAGAGCTGGGAAAGTGTTACTGGAAATGCCAGTGAGTGATTTTGAGCCCAAAAATGATGTTGAATATGAGCGCGATGTACATGCTAGATGGACCAAAACTGATGGCATGCCAGTCAACCCCCTGTTCAGGGGTATTTCAAAACTGAATGTAGAATGGAGAATATCATGCCTAAAGACCATTTAAAGCTATTTTATATGAGGATTTCTTGCATCTGATCATAGATCAAATAAATCTGTATACACAGCAGAGAATAAATGGGGCAGACTTGATTGACAACAGCTGCATGAGAAAATGGAAGCCTGTCACACCTGATAAATTGAAACTTTTTTCTTTCTCTGCATTGGTTATGGCCATGGGTTTCGTGAATAAATCTGATTTCAATTTTTACTGGGCAGCTGAATATGTGATATCAACCCCATATTTCAGTAAAAAAACATAAAAATGAGTTGAGATATATTTATTAATATTCTAATCAAGTAACACCTGAACAGGTAACAAACTTGACAGATGACTGTCTTTGCAAGCTCATAAGTGAACATTAGGTGACAGACATATACTAGAATAAATAACAAGAAAACTGCAAAGCTTTGTGAACATTTATTACAGACTTTAGGGGGTGTACAATTACTTGTGGTGTTCCTTGATTGGATACCCATTAACTGTTGCCTATTCTACACCTGTGATTTTCACAACTTTTTTTTTTTGGGGGGGGGGATATAAAGTTGTAACAGACATACATATATATTGTTGAGCCATGAAAGAATGGAGTATTTTGTTTAGATATATTTGAACTTTTTCATTAACAAAGATACAAAAATCCAGATGAAATACAAAATTCATTTGTATATTTACCTGTATTTGCACCTGTAAGTGCAAATATGATCAAGTTACAAATGTGACTTGATGCCTGTAATAAAGTTCAGACATCAATAATTATTTTTCATATAGGGTTTTTGTATCTATTATGTACAGTAATTAAAATGCAGACAATTTAAAGGCAGAGTGCTAGTTTCATTTCTTTCCTCAAACAATTCAGCACTGAGGAATCTAGTGCTACAAAACTATAGCACTTTAAGGGTTAAAAATCACATTGTATCCAGTGAGCTACCTGGAGAAGAATCTGGTAGCCATAGCTCAGAGAGGGTGCTTTATTATGAAACTTGTAGTTTTCATTGCGAGCCAATAGCAACTATTTTCCTTGTACAATATCTTTATAGTTATTTTGCAGAAAAATATAGAAAAAGAGTCATGATGACATCATGCAGTAGCCTAGATGATCATTCTGGTAGCCACTGGGCTACCTGATTTCAATATATGGTAGCCCAGACCCAGAATTCTGGTAGCCACTGGGCTACCCAACTTCAATACATGGTAGCCCAGATCCAGCATTCTGGTAGCTTGGCTACCTAACATCAGTATACGGAAGTCTAGACCCAGCATTCTGGTAGCCTCTGGGCTACCTAACTGGTAGCCCAGAACCAGCATTCTGGTATACACTGAGCTACCTAACTTTAGTACATGGTAGCCCAGAACCAGCATTCTGGTAGCCAATGGGCCACCTAACTTCAGTATCTGGTAGCCCAACCCAACTGTTGTAACCCCTGGGCTACCTGACTTCAATATATGATAAACAGATCCAGCATTCTGGTAGCTCTTGGGCTTTGGGTACACCATTTCTTGGATCTGGCCCATCAAGATCATTAGATGCAAGCTTTTAGAACTTGTGAAACACAACTGATAGAAAAAGTGATTGCATGGCAACTTTTACACCACAAGAAAGACAAAATACAAATGAAATATTGAGACAAGGAAACATGTAAAAGACATGGTAATCTATGCATATAGAACAATTACTTTTTTGCTGTCGAAACTACATTTCTGACTTCCCTCCCTCTCCCCCCCACCCAACCAAAAGTCTTCTAAAAATGAGTCAGAAGAAGAAAAACTTGACATCTTATTGAGTTGTATCAGTCCACTTGACAATTCTTTCTGGACAGCACAAAGCTGTATCAGTACACCAGACAGCAAAAATCTGTATCAGTACAACAGACTGCACAAAGCTTATTGTCTACTAATGTCAGAAGCATAAAAGTAATTATCATGGTATATTTTTCCAAGGGTTCCACCAGGTGGAAAGAAAATTGCCAGTTTCACTTTGTTTTCCTATGACTATTGCCATGAAATGAATTGTGTTGAATGAAAGAGGCCTGCAAGTTCGATACTAATTAAACAAATTGTGTTGTTGGTATAAACATCACTGCACTCTTGGCAATGATTAGAAGAGTCCAAAGGGACTGATGTTTGACCGGCTGAAAAGAACTTTACAAATCCACGATATATCTGTTTCTTCTGTTCTTTTATTACTTTTTAACTGCCGAGTATTGAAACATATCTGATATTCTTGAGAAACACCAACATACCTAATTCGTTAACAAAATTATTATTTTATAAATGTCTAAATTAACATGTTCACAAGATACTTGTCTGTGCAATACACAATGCTTTGTCATAGCCTTTGATCTTGAACCTGATATTATGGATAGAAGGTCACTGTACTTGTCTCAGACAATGTCAAGATACAATAGCATGCCAATTTTGGTTTTACATTTTTTTGGTTGTTGAAAAATCCCAACTTATTTAACTGGCATCATTCAAGGTATTATTTTGACATATCCACAATAGCAATAACAAGATTTTTCTGAGATTGCATCATAATAAGTATTTTATTGAAAACCCCATGTTGATATGACCCTCTGTATAGGAGGAGCAGTGATAACAAGATTTTCAAGATGTCCATCATTATGTCAGAATGTCGACATGACCAACTGTTCAGAAGGAGCGCAATAATAAAATGTTCAAAATGGCCACCACTGCAACCATATTAAATGTCAGATCAGCACCATTTTGGACTATCTAAGATATAAGAAGTCTTTAATTGAAAAGCCCATGTCAAGATGACCATCTGTTCAGGAGCAACAGTGATAACAATACTGTCAAGGTGGCCACAGTGAATGTCAGCTTGGCACTCTTTTCATTCAGATCAACCAGACATCATAAGAAGTCTTTTAGCAAAAATCCAATGTGGACACCACCAGCCATTCAGGAGTAGCTATAACAAGGGTTTCAAGATAGCCACCTAGGCAGCCATTTTGGATGTCTGAGGGGCATTTAGGATCAACCAGACTTTGGGATGAGCGTGTGTGTAAAGTTTCATGACAGTCCTTCAAGTAGTTAAGGATGAGTATTGATATGAAACTTGTGCTAATGGATGGATGGATGATGGCTGACGAGCCATTACATAGGCTCTTCTGGTCTTTAACCAGTTGAGCTGAAAAGATGTCACAAGTACTTTAAAATACTAGAAATTACCCCTCATTTTATGCTTACTTTATTCTATTCTCTAGCAACTTTTTAATCAGAGTTCAAACCAATTAGGCATGACATCAATCATTTTAAAACAAACCTTCCATTTGATATAGTCATGTAGAGTTTTGTAAATTCAAAGATATATATATATATATATATGTATATATATATATATATATATATATATTATATATATATATATATATATAATATATATATATATATATATATGTATATATGAGCCTAACATTATTAGCTTTAAAGATCTGTGGCCATTGGATGGAATGCCTACAACATAATTCATAAATGCCACAAACTTAACAATTATACAGAAAATGACTTACACAGAAAGTGATGTGGTGATAGCATACTAGCATGCAGAAGATATCAGTACTACACAGTCAGAGACAGACAGACAAACTTGCCTTGTTGTTGTAGAGATAGGGGTAATATGCAGGACACTGCCACTTGTCATACAGGGATTTACACCGAAGTTGCATTCTGGGACTGCTGGGGTCGCTGCTCTTCTCAAAAGACGTACGAGAAGGCTCCTTTGCCATGGTAACCAAAAACTATGATGCAGGGTAAGAATTCCAACTTTTATCTTCTCTGGTATTTGTTTACAAATATGCAGATCCGATCTTAATGTAGCACAGTAATTTTACTCAAGTATAAAGTTGTATAATTCTTTGTTTCAAGCATAAGAAAGTTTCCAATTCCCAAATTTGATTTATCAGCTATTTAAAGATGCTTGATGTGATTGCCTTTTCCCCGAATAATTATAAACATTAGCAAGTGGTTAAACTCCAGGCACCATTATTGCACTCAGCAACTTAACAGAATTTCTCTTCCTTGTGCTAAACTAGTATGCATATTTGATGAAACTGTAATAAAATTGACAATAGTTTTAGAAAATGGTTTTCTTGTATGAAACAATCTACATGTATAAATGATCCCCATAAAGGAATAACAAACAGTCAACACTGACCAAATTGGAAAAATCTCAAAACTTTCTCAAGTATTTTTCAAGTATTCCTCTGGTCCACTTCCAGCTCCAAATTGAAGGTAATTACGTAATTTTGGATTACTTCATTCGCAACTGCAAACCTGTTATCAAAGATGCAAAGGATTTCCAGGAAAAGAGCAAAGATCCGTCGTGGCACATTGGGTTTCATGATCTGTGGGAAGATAGCATGAGCAAGTAGAACACCAAATCTCTTCCCAACTGTATGCTAGTAGATAAAAACTGCCACCAATACTAGACTTCAGCACAAATTAGCCCATACTTTCTGCAGTGTCTGAATTAAAATGACACAATTTCCTACACACTTTTGGAGATAACAATCCATATTTTGATACTGCTTGCAAGAAAAAGTGTCGAAATCACAGATGATTGCTCAAATTAAATTCCTAATTCCAAAGCAGTCACTTTTTTCCCCTCTGTAACCAGGTTACATTCCATGCAATACAGAAACTTGATCACACTGAACAGAATTTAGAATCCTTCATTCTGATAAATCATAGAATGAATCCAAAGATAAAAAAATAATTCTTTCACAGTTTGTCAAGTATAGAAAGTCTAGAAATTCATTGAATTAAAATGGTATTCCATTCATAATTATGTTTATTTATGAAACACCTTATTATCTCCTGTGCAATGTGTGCAGAAATAACCAACGTCCAGTGGAGAAAAATGTTTGACTTGGCATGTTAATTGTTTACTGGTTGGGGGATTCTGAACGGGCCTGAGAAACAGATTATTATTATACACAGTGACTCCTGAAAAAAAACTAAAGATAAGCCCAGCTTCTTCTTCTCCTTATCTGATACGATTCTCACAGATAAGATTTTCTCTATAAAATCCAACATCCCTCTGCATTTCCATGAACATAAAAAAAAAGTGATTTCTGTTATACCTGAGGTGAAACTGGGGGGGGGGGGGGGGTAAAGCATCGTCAAGGTTATCTCTTCCTAAATCTGTTGCCAACTGTATTTGTTTTATTCCTTCCCTTGTCAGATTCTATCCCAAAGATGAAAAGTTGCACACAACATTGGTTTTTGTACATTACATATCCCTCAACACAGGACTAAAAATTTGCCCATTTAATACACATCTCTCAACACAGGACTAAAAATTTGCCCATTTGTACATTATATATCCCTCAACACTAGACTAAAAAATATATCCCTCAACACTGGACTAAAACTTTGCCTATTTGTACATTACATATCCCTCAACACTGGACTAAAAATCTGCCCATTTTTGTACGTTACCTATCCCTCAACACTGGACTAAAAATCTGCCCATTTGTACATTACATATCCTTCAACACTGGACTAAAAATTTGCCCATTTGTACATTACCTATCCCTCAACACTGGACTAAAAATTTGCCCATTTTTACATTACGTATCCCTCAACACTGGACTAAAAAACTGCCCATTTGTACATTACATATCCCTCGATACAAGACTAAACATTTGCCCATTTGTTCATTGCATATCCCTCAACACTGGACTAAATATTTGCCCATGTGATGCTAGATACAACATGTACAGTAGAATCTGTCATAAGACACTCAACCCACCCCCCTTCTGCTAATAAACAGTTGTTCTTATTACAGGCCAGAACACTATATACTGCAGTAATTGATTAATCAGTGCAATGAAAATGTGGTCTCTCAAGACAGGTAGCCCTTCATAGCAGTGGACTTGCAAGACAGGTTTTAGTGTATTTAGCTCAATTATCTATTGTTTTAACCCAAACAAATGGAAGAAAAAATGTTGTTTTTTTAAAAAACTTTAATTAGGCTACTAATAAACCCGGAACAGGGAATTATGAAAATATTCAATATCAGAGGTTCAAAATGCACTCATTTAATTGAATTATCAATTATTTCTTCCTGATACAACATTATAAAGCATAGAGTAAGATAGGGCTGATAGTCATAATGCACGGATGGGCCAAAGTAAGAGGGGACTGATAGTCATAATGCAGAGAAGGACCAAAGTAAGATGGGGATGATAGTCATAATGCTGGCAAGGGTCAAAGTAAGACGTGGCTGATAGTCATAATGCTGGGAAGGGCCACAGTAAGATGGGGCCGATAGTCCTAATGCCTGGAAGGGCCACAGTAAGAGTTGGCTGATAGTCATAATGCAGGAAAGAGCCAAAGAAAGACTGGGTTGATAGTCATCATGCTGGCAAGGGCCAAATTAAGACGAAGCTGATAGTCATCATGCTGGGAAGGGCCAAAGTAAGACGGGGCTGATAGTCATCATGCTAGGAAGGGCCAAAGTAAGACGGGGCTGATAGTCATAATGCTGGGAAGGACCAAAGTAAGATGGGCTGATAGTCATCATGCAGGAAAGAGCCAAAGAAAGACAGGGCTGATAGTCATCATGCTGGGAAGGGCCAAAGTAAGACGGGGCTGATAGTCATAATGCAGGGAAGGGCCAAAGTAAGACGGGGCTGATAGTCATAATGCAGGGAAGGGCCAAAGTAAGAGGGGGATGATAGTCATAATGCAGGGAAGGGCCAAAATAAGAAGGGGCTGATAGTCATAATGCAGGGAAGGGCCAAAATAAGAAGGGGCCGATAGTCATAATGCAGGGAAGGGCCAAAGTAAGACGAGGCTGATAGTCATAATGCAAAGAAGGGCAAAAGTAAGAGGGGTCTGATAGTCATAATGCAGGGATGGGCAAAAGTAAGAGGGGGATGATAGTCATAATGCTGGGAAGGGCCAAAGTAAGACGGGGCTGATAGTCATCATGCTAGGAAGGGCCAAAGTAAGACGGGGCTGATAGTCATAATGCTGGGAAGGACCAAAGTAAGATGGGCTGATAGTCATCATGCTAGGAAGGGCCAAAGTAAGACGGGGCTGATAGTCATCATGCTGGGAAGGGCCAAAGTAAGACGGGGCTGATAGTCATCATGCTAGGAAGGGCCAAAGTAAGACGGGGCTGATAGTCATCATGCTGGGAAGGGCCAAAGTAAGACGGGGCTGATAGTCATAATGCAGGGAAGGGCCAAAATAAGAAGGGGCCGATAGTCATAATGCAGGGAAGGGCAAAAGTAAGAGGGGGATGATAGTCATAATGCAGGGAAGGTACAAAGTAAGACGGGACTGATAGTCATAATGCAGGGAAGGGCCAAAGTAAGAGGGGGATGATAGTCATAATGCAGGGAAGGGCCTAAGTAAGAGGCGGATGATAGTCATAATGCTGGGAAGGGTCAAAGTAAGACAGGGCTGATACTCATAATGCAGTGAAGGGACAAAATAAGAAGGGGCTGATAGTCATAATGCAGGGAAGGGCCAAAGTAAGATGGGGCTGATAGTCATAATGCAGTGAACGGCCAAAGTAAGACGGGGCTGATAGTCATAATGCAGTGAAGGGCCAAAGTAAGAAGGGGCTGATAGTCATAATGCAGTGAAGGGCCAAAG
This sequence comes from Margaritifera margaritifera, assembly GCA_029931535.1. Lineage (NCBI taxonomy): Eukaryota > Metazoa > Mollusca > Bivalvia > Unionida > Margaritiferidae > Margaritifera > Margaritifera margaritifera. Next base: position 2,730,970 of record JAQPZY010001580.1, read on the forward strand.
TAAGACGGGGCCGATAGTCATAATGCTGGGAAGGGCCAAAGTAAGACGGGGCTGATAGTCATCATGCTGGGATGGGACAAAGTAAGACGGGGCCGATAGTCATAATGCTGGGAAGGGCCACAGTAAGAGGGGGCTGATAGTCATAATGCTGGGAAGGGCCAAAGTAAGATGGGGTTGATAGTCATAATGCTGGGAAGGGCCAAAGTAAGACTCTCATTCAGTTGCTGTAGATTATCTGCAGAATTTATTGAATACTGCCTCTGGTCTATGGATGTTGTTTATATTCCGAAATAAAATCAAATACAGATTATGTTTTTTTTTAAAAATCCATAACCACAAATACAACATCACAGATGCAGTCAAATCTGTCTTAAGCATCTACCTGTGAGAATGGAGACAAGTGGCCTCTTGAGATACGTTGTTTCTTAATGGAAACATTAATGAGGTTGTATTTAAGGACCTGAAAAAAGTAGCTTTTCTTGGCAGGTGTTTGCTTCATATAGGTGATTTATGACAGGATGAACTGTGAAAAAAGGACAGTTTGATCATCAGCTATCATCTTTATTTTGATCAATACAGAACCTTATGACTATTGACTGATGGTCTGTCTGGGTTTTGTGTCAAACTATAAGGATTCCACTGACTGACCTGTACATGATAATATGGAAGGTTACTGCCATCTGTTGTAACCAATACAATTTCATGAAGAGATTCAATTTCAAGAGGTGAGCTTGATTAACTTGCTGCTTTGACAAGAATGTATCATCAACAGATCAACAGTGTTTCAAAAAATGAACGAAAATGTATGTTTGATGTTAGTCATGGGATATTTCATGACAGATCACAAATAAGTGTTCACATTGTTGGAGAATGCACATGACCCATGCTGTACTTTCAATCAGGTGGCAAGTAAGTAGGTGTATTCGTGCAGCCTTGGGTGTAAAACAAAATGTAACCACAGAGTACCAGTGATTTCCCATACTGCTTGTACCCTAGTTTTTGACCCAAAATAAATTAACTGAATTCACATCATCTCTATCTGATGCAAATTAATTTGATCCTAAGAGATATTTTTCAATAAAGTGGTGGTTAACAGAATATTTATGACTCTGGAAAGTACTGGTAGTTTCGCTAAATGTACAAGCTACACCTCTGGATGCAGAAAATAAAAATATATTGGCTGCATCGGAAGCATATGCTGTATGTATCTTGCAAAACATTATGGGTATATTTGTCAAAAATTATGGTAATGTGGCCATATTTAATGGTAAATTGTCAATTGTATAAATTTAAAAGCTCTTGAAGCTAGGATGCTTTTTCGTCAAATCCTGTTAAGTGATTTTTAACAAGTTTCTATTTTTAGTAACAATGGCCACATTTGAGTGCATATTCACATTATTTGTACAAAGAAAGGTTTGCCAAATTCTTTTTAACAGTTTCGGAGAAGAAGTAATGTAAAGGTTTTTCTTTTTTTTTATTCAATAAAGGTTGGTCATATTTTATGGTGGATTGGCAACATTAGTATACAATTGAAAGTCCTCTATGTCAGGATGCTTTCTATCAAATTTGGTCAAATTCTCTAGACAGGTATTTGTGAAGAAGTAATTTAAAGCATTTTTTTATTTTGAGTAATGGTGGTCATATTTGATGATGGATTGGCATTATTTGTAAAAAAAAATATGAAAAGCCCTCTATGCTTTCTGTCAAATATGGTCAAATTCTGTTGAGCTGTCTTTTAAGAAGTAATTTAAAGGTTGTTCTATTTTTAGTAATGGTGGTCATCCAAATGAGAATAAGTTACCTTTTCAAATCAGCCTATAGCAAATGACTGGAAATTCAAATCTGAAGAAAAGAAAATACCATCTGTTTTCTCTGAAGCATTTAATATACTTACCAAAAAAATATTTTTTTTAAAATGGTAAACTTAGAATTGTCAAATAACATCACCACAAACATGGTCACAACCTCACAGACATTAAATACAAAAAAAAAAAAATACACCAAGTTACTGTCTTTAAAATCCATTGAACAGTGGAATATAGTTTTAATTACATGTCATCTTTGCTGCTTTCAGTAGTTGGTCTGACGGTAATGCAAGTGTCATTTGTGTTCACAAATATGCTTACACTTTTCCTTTGCGAATGTACATCCACATCTATGTTGGCGCAAGCAATGGCCAAAGTCGTAAAAAGTGATAAAACCTGTAAAATGACAATGAATATCCATTTCAAAACAATGAATCTGGCAATTAAAACATTTAAGGTTTGTGGTAGTCGTCCGAATTGCTAAAGTCTTTGACTGCCGCTATTGTAACGTATTTTTGAGGTTAAATTCACGCCTATGGCATTGAAGATTTATTTTCAGGCTGAATTAATGAAAAAAGGTACCAATTTATGCAAATACACAATTTGTCATTTGATTAATGATTTAATAGTTTTATATTATTAAAATTCCATGGTTCAGTTCATTTCAGGTTAACCAGATATCCAAAAAAGTTGATGTTTTCACAAGTTACTTTATCACATGATAAAACGTTTATTGCAATCTTGTAAATGTCCAAGGAAAATACGAGAAAGTAAAGGTGCCAAAACTGTCGAAGCAAATAACATTATCTCATATTTTTTAGCACTTCTAGTGGATTATGTACGACAATATTCCTTTGTCCCTCAAAAATTTGACTTCAAAGAAACATTGCCACTGATCACAAACTTTAATAAAGATTGTTTCAACATTCTCACTCATGCAGTCGGTGATGTGCATATAATAACATTTGTTTTTCAACGCGCATCTGTTTGATGTACTTAACTTCAGACAAATTGGGTTGTTCCACTTAGTGTACTTTACCTATGCAAATTAGACTAATGGGGTCTCCCTCAGCAGTGCTCAAAGGATTTGACACGACACATCACCCTAGCTATTGTGAGCCAATTTAGTAAATCTCTGAAAGGTGTCTGTTTATCGCTGACCGCCTTACCTTTTAATTGTCTCAAAAACATCTGTATAAACTGCCCAGAGGATAGTTTTATATGAGCTCTGAGCAAGACTGTTTATTGTTTATACATAACACAGATTATGGGCATATATCATTGTGAGCAAGAAAGTTACTTTTTTGGTGGGAAAATTTTTGTTGTTGCTAATATTGCTGAAAATCGTGTTTTTTGAATGTGTCAGGGGGTTTAGGAGTCCAAAATCGTGTTTTTCGCCTGACACGTTGTGTTATGGCATGTATGGATATTTGTGAAGAAGTCGTTTAAAGGTTTTTCAATTTTAGTAATGGTTGCCATATCTGATGGATTGGCATCATTTGTATGCACTTCACAGTACTCACTGCCAGGATGCTTTCTATCAAATTCTATTGACCAGTTTTTGAGAAGTCATTGAAAAGTTTTTCTATTTTAGTAATGGCAGCCATATTTGATGGCAGATCAGCATTGTTTGTACACATTTGAAAGCCCTCTATGACAGGATGCATTTTGTCAAATTTAGTCAAATGTTGTTGAGCAGGGTATGAACAAATATGAAAGGCCTTGATGCCACGATGTTTTCTACCAAATTTGGTCAAATTCTCTTTTAGCAGTTGGTTAATCATTATTTAAAAATTATTAATGGTAGCCATGTTGGAGGACAGCTCAGCTTCCACTGAACAAATCTGAAAGGTCTTTATGCCAGAATGCTCCTTTTTTAAAATCATGTGCAAATTGGTCAAACCGTATTTTAAGTTGTAAATAACAATTATGAACAGATGCTCGATGATGAAGAAAGCTTAACTGTACTTAACATCAAGGTTGACAAAGAGCTTCTTAAAAATATTTTTATTCTTCTGAATAAAGTGGAAGACCTAAATATATCTGGAATGAACTGTCACGATAAAAAGCAATACTGCTATTGATCTGAGACTCAAAATAACATTCAAATTTCGAAACTCAGAATTATTAAGAAGTTTTCAGTAGTTGGGTTCCATATTCGGGAATTCTTTACCATTAATTGGCAAGGCTGCTCAGTATCTGCAAATTGAAATATAACTACACAAGGTTTAATCTAGGAAGTGTGGTTGCAGGATCTGAACTAATTTCTAAACAAGAGTCCCTAAAGGGACTGATGTTCTTCTGACCAAAAAGAATTTTCAGGAATTAAAAGTTTGACCATTTCTTCATCTTAACTGCTGAGTGTTGAAATCATCTCTCATTGTTTGGAGCAATAACAAGATTTTCAATTAGCCGCTCTGGTGGCCATATTGGATGTAAGATCAGCACCCATTTCATTTAGGACCAACTAGACATCATTAGAAGACATTTGGTGACAACTCCATGTGAATAAGACCATACATTCAAGAGAATTAATGACAACATGATTTTCAAAATGTTCATTCTGGAGGAGTAGCAATAACAAGAGCTGGATGTCAGCTCTGCATCATTTTCATTTACTGCTAAATAGACACCATAAGTCTTTTGGTGAAAACCCGATGTCGATAAGACTTTCCATTTAGGTTGAGTAGCAATAATGAAAATTTCACAATGGCTGTCGTGATGGCCATATTGGCTGTCAGATCAGCACCATTTTCATTTAGGACCAACTAGGTATCACAGGAAGTCTTTTAGTGAAACCCCATGTTGATATGACCATCCATTGATATGACCATCCTTTTTTAGTGCAAACCTCTTGTTGATATGACCATCCATTCAAGAGGACTAGCAAAAACAAGATTTTCAAGATGGATGTTGTGATGGACATGCTGGATGTTTGAGCAGCACCATTTTCATATAGGATCAACTAGACATCAGAAGAAGTCTTCTGGTGAAAATCCCATGTCGATATGACTTTCCATTCAGAAGGAGAATCAAAAACAAGATTTTCAAGATGCCTGTTGTGGTGGCCATATTGGATGTCAGATTGGCAACATTTTCATTTAGGACCAACTAAACATCACAAGAAGTCTTTCCCGATGTTGATACAACCATCCATTCAGAATGAGTTGAGAAACCAAGATTTTCATGATGTTCATTGTGGTGGCCATATTGAATGTATGAGGGGCACTATTTTCTTTAAGATAAAGAAACTAGACTTTGTGATGAATGTGTGTGTAAAGTTTATAGCAATTCTCCAAGTAGTTTAGGAGGAGTAGCAATAACAAACATGCACTAACAGATGGACGGATGACAGAGGATGGAAAACAGGCCATCTCATAAGCTCATTTGGTCTATGACCTGTAGAGCTAAAAGGCATGCAAAAAGTCAATAGAGTGTGAGAATGAAAATCGTGCATTATATTTTCAAGCCCTGACTTTATTTAAATTTATCAGAGGGCCTCATGGGAGAATGGCTTGTAGCTAATTTGTGTTATGTTAGTTTATCAAAGGGCCTCATAGGAGAATGGCTTGTAGCTAATTCGTGTTATGTTAGTTTATCAAAGGGCATCATGGGAGAATGGCTTGTAGCTAATTTGTATTATGCTCTTTAAAGTAAAGTGTTATTAAAATCTGTAGAGCTGAATTTATCATCCATTGCTACCTCTACTCCTTTACAAATTCTCTTTATCAGAAAATTTTTAAGCTGCCATTAGATTTCAAACTAGCTGATAAGCCAACATTCCAAGTTTTAAATTACGGGTCATTTTGAAGTAGAATATGGTGCATGTAAATATTATAATCCAAGAAAGAAAGATATGAGACATGCAAATTCTGTGATGAGTCGATTTTTTAACAAAATGAATAACTTCAGAACTTCCCCCAGAAAAGTTTTACAGAACAATGATCTAGGGGAAACTCAAATTTTATGGATGAGATACTGACAATACCATCTTTCCTAGTGTCCGGATAACTTAAGTCAGTTTAAAGACCTTGTTCTTGTGGCATTTCTTGGCAACATTTTCAATTCTGAAAGAAAACTCCTGCTAAGGGGAAAATGGACCTGATAAAACTTTATACAGCTAAAGCCCTGAGAATTGGCTGATGTATAGAACCCTGGGTAGCAAGAGGCAGATAGAGAGACTACCAGGGCACAATCTTTATGATTGATACTCTATTTGACCTATTTTGTACTTCTATATCCTTCTGAAACTGCATGCAATCTTGTTGGTAAGCACAAAATCTCTTTCATAAATAATGATTTTTATATGATTATAAATAATGAATATAATGTAAATATATAAGCCCTTCACCTTTCTTTTATAAAGATGAAAATATTCAACCCCTGGATGTGTTGTTGGAAAAACTGACAAAATCAGCATATTAGTTAAGTAGTAACGACATTTAAATAGTAATGAAATGCATCTTATTACATCAATTTCCTTATTTTTGATAAGTAAAGATTCCAATGGGCAGAAAGGAATTTGTTTTTGTCTCCCCCTGCTCTGAGTTACCTCCACATGTCAAAATAATGAGATTTGTCCCTAACTGATAGGTAAGTTTATACAGAAGCAGCATCTGGTAAGACTTATGCTACCTGGTGGCTTCCCTCTCCCAATCAATTGCATAGTGCTCAGTAATGATCACACTGCACCCTCTCTCAGTAATTACCTCCTCACAATATAATGCTTATAGCAGATCACCACACTTGAAAGAAATAGAGAGGAATTATTTTGAGTGGCTATTTCAGAGAGAATGTATCAAAAAAGTTTACACACTCTATATCCTCAAAAAATAATTGTAACAACAGAAAGAATTGCTGATATCCTAGAGCCCAGACCAAAAAAACCCATATCCCCTTTTACAATAATGTATATTGTGGACAAGTAGATTGTACATAAGTTCTCATAGGAGATTAGTTTTGTACTAACTGAGATAGCTTCTATAAAAAAAGCATTATCTTTATTATAACAACTTGCACATTCATTCTGAAAATTTAGAAAACATTCTTGTAAAACTGACATTTTTTTACAAAAAAGAAATTGACCTAACTTTAGCTTGAAGATAACAAGGAATTTCTTACAACACTGAACACCACATTTTGGCTCCTATATCTTGCTTTTGTTTACTCCTATTCTTTTGTACTGAATATCCTGACTCCTATATCTTGCTTTTTTTACTCCTATTCTTTTGTACTGAATATCATGATTCCTATATTTTGCTTTTTTTACTCCTATACTTTGTACTGAATATTGTGATTCCTATATCTTGCTTTTTTTACTCCTATACTTTGTACTGAATATCGTGCTTCCTATATCTTGGTTTTTTTTACTCCTTTTCTTTTGTACTGAATATCCTGACTCCTATATCTTGCTTTTTTTACTCCTATACTTTGTACTGAATATCCTGACTCCTATATCTTGCTTTTTTTCACTCCTATACTTTGAAATGAATATCCTGACTCCTATATCTTGCTTTTTATACTCCTATTCTTTTGTACTGAATATCGTGATTCCTATATCTTGCTTTTTTTACTCCTATACTTTGTACTGAATATTGTGATTCCTATATCTTGCTTTTTTTACTCCTATACTTTGTACTGAATATCGTGCTTCCTATATCTTGCTTTTTTTTTACTCCTTTTCTTTTGTACTGAATATCCTGACTCCTATATCTTGCTTTTTTTACTCCTATACTTTGTACTGAATATCCGGACTCCAATATCTTGCTTTTTTTACTCCTATACTTTGTACTGAATATCCTGACTTCTATATCTTGCTTTTTTTACTCCTATACTTTGAACTGAATATCCTGACTCCTATATCTTGCTTTTTTTACTCCTATACTTTGTACTGAATATCCTGATTCCTATATCTTGCTTTTTTTACTCATATACTTTGTACTGAATATCATGAACTTAGTGTTCTGAATGTTCAAAACTGGATGCTCCCAAGATATTAGAATTAAAATATAAAAAAGAAACAAAAAAACCCCCCCATACTACACAAAAAACTGATAACAGTATGCACTAGTGTAACTCTTGCAGCTAACTAAAACTATCATTATCAAACAGGTGCTATCTTGAAATATTCCAGATTGCAGTAAACACAGTCCACCTGCTTTTGTAACTGAGCCAACCAGAAATTGATATTATCTGAACTCCACTCTACTTTATAAACCAAATATTGGCATTTAATTGAGACATATGTCTAACAGTAAATCATCATGCAAGTGATGATGCAGTCTAAAAGAGTTACCTCCCATGAGTATGTAATAATAATAATAATAATAATAATAATAATAATAATAATAATAACAATAATTATTTATTTAATGAGGGTAACACATTTAGCATACAGTAAATTATAGTCTCCATTGTGACTCTCTAACAGTGAATTTGCAGTGTTTACAAGAATTACAATATGTATACCAATTGCACACACACAATGTGGAGTTTTATAAATACATGAACTTCACTATGCTAAATTAATTTACCGATGTATAACCTCCCTCCCCCTTCCAAAATCACAAGTATCAAAGTACTGAGAATACTAATGGCACAGAGAATTTAAGCGATACTTATTTACATAAAATCAGATGGAAGAACATAACTCCAGAGATATTGCTATTCATGGTCCTTGTAATTAACAGAGATACTACTATAAATAATCTTTATAATATTTTTACAAATTTTCTTTTCTTTATATGTTACTATATTATTTATATTACCCTTTAAGCATTATTTGAACAAATTATTGGAATTTCTTTACAAATGCATATTCTAAATTCTCTGAAGCATTACTGTTACGGGAACAATATACAAAGGAGATAACTATCAGGTTTAATAATTTACCCAAATTTGAGTTACCTCCCTTAACACACCTTGACATGAAAGGCCAGTGGTTGTATATTTTGTTACTAATTTTAGTAAGATCAGAAGGTTTGTTACTATTGTTGGCAACATAAACTATATTTGGTAAAAGAGAATAGACTGCCATAATCATGGTGGGACTGAAACCAATACACATGCATATGTAACATAATTTCTGATTGGTTGAACATCAAATCTGCAGCAGTAAAAGCGATGACAAAATATCACAAATTTAGAAACAACTGTAACATCATGACTCACTCCATGATGTTGTGCCATGTAGAATTACATCGCTTGCTGTTTTTTGACAAAATGCTCATTAGTGTATTACAATCAATCTGTGTTTGAGGATGTTAATGGTGGTTTTACTGTTGTAAATATATCTTTTACTGGCTCTGCTGATGTATCACCAGTAAACAAAATTTGTGAGTAACACTTAAACCACAAAACACGTCCTTAAATCCTAAAATTCAAGGCTGTTATTGCATAAGTTTGACCTTGTTATGTTGTTGTCAGATCTGGGTTGATAATGTTCAGTTTAGTGCATGATAGACACAAATATGGTATCAGTAGTTGCAGTCAGTATGATAATCTTGTGAAGTAGTATGACATACAGGGCTTAAAATTAGTGGCTGTCTGATAGCCAGTCTAGTGAAGTTGCATTTGTTGCCAACATTGTTTTGTGCGAAGGACTTGTGAAGTTACAGCCCCATTAGTGAATTTCTCAATCTACTATCCCTTCTGGCTAGAAAGAAATGTAAAATTCTAGGCCTCCATAGATACAATTTGTGAGGTAGTATGACATAGTTTTTGTGAGGTAGCACAACATATTGACACAGTTTTGTGCATTAGTATGACAGTTTTGTGAGGTAGTACAACATAATGATAGTTTTGTAAGGTAGTATGACATGCTGATAAAGTTCTGTGAGGAAGTATGACTTTTGAAAAACTGTATGACACAGATACAGCTTTGCAAGGTAGTATGATGTGCAGATGGTTTTGAGAGTTAGTATGACACAATGATTGAGTTTTGTGAGGTAGTACAACACAGTTTTGTCAGATAATAGAACAGTTTGTCAGGTAGTATTACAGTTTTATCAGGTAGTATGACATACAGATAGAGTTTCACTCTTATCACAGGAGAGTGAAATAATAAAATTAACATCATCTGACACATCATTGCAATCCTTCTATATTTGGATAAAACTACAGAAAATTATACTTAATTCTATTCACTGATTCTATTTATTCTTCATTTTTATCTTCCACAGTTATTGCTTTACAGTCCTATCACTAAATGATTCAGCAATAACTGATAATACATCAGCAACTCACTATCTTGAGTCGGCTGCATAAGAAACAACCCTATATTTAAGTCTGTAGTAGGCACTGTTAATACAGTTTGGTTTGGTTTGGCTTGGTTTGGTGTTTTATGGCACAGCAATACAAGTAGGTTATTTAGTGCCAAGGCAATTGGAGTACCGGTAAAGTGCATTGCCTAAGGACACACCATGTAAGCCAACCGGAGCTGATCTGATGGTAGGATTTGAACCGACACCTTTTTTTGATGAGTTTGGCATGCTAATAACTTAATACAGTAATCTATTATTACAAACCACTTCCGTTTTATTGATTTCATGGCTAAATTTCTATGGTTGAAAGTGTACAATTTTAACTGGAAAATTATGGTTTGACTTGTACACACATTCTTCCCCCACCCCACATGTCACTGAATATGACTTAATTATGATTTGTCAAATCCTAAACCTAAGAAAATACTTGTCACTGGGCAAATAAAAGGCCTGACTAACTTGCAAGTCCATAATTATCAATTACAAATGAATAACTTCTTTGTATGACATCAGCAAAATGATGTTACAAAAATCCATTTGCATATGTTGTTGATATTTCAAGCTGGTGAAATATGATACCATCATTATGATGTTACAGGAAACATCTGCATATTTTTTATATTTTAAGAAGCTGAAATATCACATCACACAAGATAAATGCACAACATACTTATGTCAAACAATGTAATATAGTAGAATCTATCTTGAAAGACCACCCATACTGCCAAAAGAGTATGGTCGCTCAAGGCAGGTGGTTGCTTGTGACAGACCACAACACTATATAATCTATAAATATGTGCTTCGAGAACCTAGTCTGTCAAGACAGGTGGTCTCTCATAGCAGTAGTCTTTCAATACAGGTTTTACTGTATTACAAAGGTTTAAACTGGTGCACTTTTTCAATCAGATTAATTCATAGTCAGTATCAATGGTCATGTCGGAAACAGCCAGTATACATGTACTAATTTCATCTATATTTACTAGTCATATTGAATACTTCATCATCATCTTACAAAATCTTACATCTGATTTCTATTTGATTTCTGAGCCTTGAGAGAAACATGACTGAATTTGAAACAAATTTCAGTACCTGTGAAATGAATACAAAATATTTTTAAAAAAATGTCAATTAAAAATTACCTAAAAACTAACACTTGGTTTTTGAAAACTAGGATGATGGGTAGTAAAACTTACCTTGATGTTTGAGGTAATATGAATCTTCACAAATAATTCTCCCAAGTTACCTAGAACCAAAGTGCTAGAAATATTCCTGCAGATACAGGTGATATAGTATGGAATTTTGCCACTAACAGTTTATTAATTTAGGGTGAAGTTTTACAAAGTTCTCTCTTTTTGGAGCAAGTCCAAACTGTCAAGATGGCAGCCAGTCATCATGGAGATTGTATCAAAATGTAAATATCTGTATCATGGAATTTCAGATCTCTTCAGAAAGCACCCATCAGTACTGAGATATATTTACATGGAATTAGATGCAGTTTGAAGATTGCGAATTTTGCATGTTTATGGTACTGATGCAGTGCACTGCAGACTTAACATTCCAACCAAATTCTGTGCAGCAGACATGCTTGATGTACTGGTACTTCATTAGCAAATAGTTCAGATTAAGGTGCTGTACTTACCTAATTTATTTATCAATGTCATATTCTACTTTGAAGTTAATATGCAACGTATGTGTAACAAATCTCTGCCAAAATATTGAACTAAATGACTTTCTTAATCAGAGATGGAAGGACCCCCCCCCAAAAAAAATGCCTACTATTCCTTACAAAATGTAAATGGCAGATGCTAGATGTTTTACTTCGAAGATGCTGTTGGTATTAATCACAATAATTTTAACCAAATAAAATGTCATGGGTTGTTTGTAGTGTGAACATATGCAAACAGTATTTATTTGAAATAAATAAAAAAAGAATTTAAGCTAAATAATATATTGGTAATAAAATATACAATTCCATCAATGAAGTCACCTTATTTCCCAATAAAAACCTAGTAATGAAGGAAGTAGAAAGACACAGTCAGTACTCGGTGTGTGCATAGATCAGTCTCCATCTGCAGACAGCACTCAGTGTGTGCATAGATTAGTCTCCATCTGCAGATAGTACTCTGTGTGTGTAGACACTTATAAAGGGAACATCATATAGTGATAACTCAAGGTCTACACTGTTACAACTGGAACCTTTGCACATAAACATGTACATATGGTAGACATGTTTTTACCAAATTAAAATTCCAGCAATATCTTGCCCCTTCAAATGAAGATTTAGTGTGTAATAACCACTATTAAACAACTTGAACAGTCATTCCCTCTCTGCTGTCAAAGCTCCTTTTACCTCTGCAATTATCTTTAGAATTTACCCCAAGGTAAAAAAACATAATTCCTAAGACTAGTAGTGACATCTAGTTTCTACAGGACATGTTACTTTTGAGCAACTACTGCCAATACCATGACCCAGTCATGTTGTCTCATGATGTGACAGCAAATCAGATTCTAATATTGCTGTTCCCTTGAAATATTAAGTACATGGTCCATACATATATTTATTAATATCATATTCTATTTTGAATTTACTATGCAAAGTATGCGTGTGACATATTTCTGCCAAAAATATTGAACTAAATGACTTTCCTTACACTTTTTCAAGAACAAAAATGTAATTTTCAAGCACTATAATTAACTAAATCTATTCTTCAACAAGAATGTTGAATATGGTGTGTAGAGTCCACAGAATTTCAGATATAAATATTTAATTCTTAGACACAAATACTGAAATATCTTTTGTTGAACAAATGTGATGATGCTGTAGCCAAGGGGGCTTGGGGGTTTGAGGGTCCTGTCAAATTATCTACATCAATTTTGGAGTTAACACTTTTATTTGCCTGATTTTCTGACTCCTTGATTTTTTCGTGTTTAAGCAAAAAAATATTTGAAATTCGTTCCTACTCTTGATATTTCATTCTTTGTGTGCTTTTCACTCTGGCTTTGGGACTTCATAGCATTTTTGCCGATTGATCCAACTTCAATTTTCTTTTCATAAAACACAACCCCCAGCTCTTCATGTATCACTTGGCCCCCTTACCTATGTAAAGTGTTTATGGCAATCGTGTTTGAAAATACACTTCCCATTGCAGAGTACTTGACTGACATTTTTTTTATCAGTCTTAATAACCCAGTCAATACAACATCCATTCATTTAAACATAAAGTGATTACAATTCCAAACATGACTGAATAGTAACGAACATGTAAGTGACCCAAGCCTAAGTCTCACTGAATGTGTAAAATTTCAAGAAGAACAACTTTCTGACTTATTTTACTTTTTTTCTTCTTAATATTTATATAATAAATTTAATGTTTTATATTCAAATGGGTTTGTTTTGAATTCAGAACTTTTCAAATCAACCTCAAATTCAAGCATATTTTAAGGTAACCGGAGAAGTCCAAGCATTTTCCAAGAACAGCTGTAACTCTTATCTGCCCTCATATTATGTGACAGTAAATTTATATCTGTTGTGTTTACAGCTAGGAATGCATAACACATGCATGAATAAGGTCAACTGTGCAATATCAGGTCAATATTGCACAGTAATGTTTTTCAATTTCAATGCCCTTCTGGAATGTGTTCCTGTGATTCAACTTTATTTATAGTTTAAGTGCAGTTTCAACTGTAACTCATGAAAACACCGTTACCATATATACTTGCGTATAAGTTGGATCGAACTACAAGCAGCCGAGACCCAGATCTGCCATCGCATAATGCACTGGCAGATCTGGGTCTATGCAGTTTATTAGGACTAATCAATAGAACAAACAGCATAGACCCCGATTTGCCAGTGCTTTATGCAAACAGAGATCTGGGTCTATGTTGTTTGCAGTTGGATCCAAAATACATGCAAATGTATACAGTACTTAATCATCATCATTTCTCTGAAATAAATTTTTCTTTCCCCCTTTTCAAGTAATAGCTAAACCTCAAAGGATCCTGACACTGACAGCTTTTACAATCAATTGCTCATTTGGACGTGTGTATGAATGCCACATTCATATATGCAGATGAGATTCATAATTAAACTCATCTGAGATCTGGATGGTTTAAGCTTAAGTGCCAAGTTGAATAAAAACCTGATCTGACCTAAAGCTTCTAGTGCGATAAAAAGCAAATGTTGACAAGACTGATGACACATGATGGCCAGTTGCACACTTGCCAACCTTCGAAAGTGAACAACTGGAATGCAGGCCAGGGGCATGCAGAGCCAAGAGCTTGAAGCACCCCTGGCTGAAATAGAATTTTAGCTTTTGGAACACTGAAAAATGTCATTTTCTCCATGCTCTCCACTGCCTTTCTGTATGATAAGTGTTTCATGGAGTTCAAATGTTTTCTTATATCAGCACCACCTCCAGAGCAAATGGCTATATCCATCCTGCAAACCTTGCAAAAAGCTTAACTCTCCCCAAGTTGAGAACTGCTTAAAACATCAGGAAATGTATTAGCATATTCATCATGGTATTTCTGCTTAACTTTAGCCATGACATATTACTTGGTCTTCGCCTGAAGTGTCCTATTTGCTTCATTATCTGCATGCAACATGATTATCAGAATATGATCCAAGTCAAACACATGGTAAATTATTGTTCGGCTGCTCATGTTCAAGGTAAAACAGAAGTCATATGACATCAAGCACATCTCGTTTCAAGCAAGCAAGAGTGAGATTAGATAGTATATATGGCCGCACCCATGAAAGTCAATGCAACTTTATTGAATGATTGTTTCTTGTTTAAACTGACATGAAATGGTGTAAATTCTAAATTTCTGGTTTCATATTCAGAGTTTGGAATACTGGTTTGATAATCTGAATGATTCCAACCGAATCAGAATGGTTGGCAAGTATGCAGTTGAGCTAAAAACAATCATGATATACACTGCAAATTTAGAAGTTATTTCTGGAGAACTCTAACAAAACTAGGTATAGGGGTACAAACAACTTTGCAGAAAATTTCAACAGTGACCCCATAATCATCTCCCTTGAGGGCAAAACATTTTCAATTTCCAGTAATTAATTTCTCTAGATACCACATGATAACAAAGACTTGTAACATATAAAGGCCTTCTTACTGAAACTTCTGAAAACAATTTAGATGTTATCATTTTGAGAAAGTGCATTGAGATCTGAAATTCTAATGTGGGTATATTTTTAAACAATATATGAATAGTAAATTATTTTTCTGAATAATATTTGAGCAACCAAATTTCAGGAATTAATTTCTCCCACTTTTTGGTGGAAGTGGGGGAGTGCTGTTTTGTACAGGAAAGGGTCAGATGACAATCGTGAGATAATAAATTAGTTAAGGTACATTTGTAAAGGAAGACATTACTGATGACATACAACACTGACAACGGTACCCATGTGAGGTCTTATCAATACAAAACTACATGTGGGTCCAACATTCAGAGGCAATAACTCCAATAAATGATGATACAGAAAGCTGAGAATCAAATTCTGCTTAAGTTATATCAATACAGAGCTGCATATAACATTTTCTTGAAATCCAATAATAAATAAGGTAGTAATTGTGCTAAAATGAAAGTGGGTAGGTCTGACAATCAGGGGCTATAACTCTACTAAATGATAAGACAGCATGCTGACAAGTGAACTCATGAAAATCAAGCTGCATACCAAATTTGGTTGAAATCTAATAATAATTAAGGGAGTTATTGTGTAGAAATGAAAGTGGGTGTGTGACATTTGAAGGGGCAATTACTCTGCTAAATGATGATGTAGGATGATGACAATGGAACTCGGCCAGAGTCTCATCAATATCAAGCTACAAACTTAGCTAAAATCCAATAATACTGATGAGAGTTACTGTACAAAACTGAAAGTGGGATGGATGGAAGGATGGACAGGCCCAATTTATTTTACCAAGGAAAATCCCTTAAGAGCATATTGCCTGGGTTAATAGTCAAACAGGGCAATACAATCAAGTAAGGGTGGGTTAGGATATTTCAACATATTATGAAGAATCTCTGCCATTATAGACAGGGAGCAACATCAAGAGGAAACAGCACTAACCTGATTGCTCTTATTCTTTACAGGCCATGTTTGTATAATGTACTTTTGGTAGCATGAAAGTTCATATAGCTATGACAGACAGGCTTAATGATGGACTTACTGTTTAGGATCTTGTGTACATAAACTACAATCTGGTTGAAATCTGCCACTTAGGATAACTGATATTCAATGAAAATGAAACACAGACTCTCAGAATTAAAGATATGACATTGTTCCCACATGTCCAGGTAGACAGGGTTCTACAAAGACTCTCAGAATTAAAGATATGACATTGTTCCCACATGTTCAGGTAGACAGGGTTCTACAAAGACTCTCAGAATTAAAGATATGACATTGTTCCCACATGTCCAGGTAGACAGGGTTCTACAAAGACTCTCAGAATTATAGATATGAAATTGTACACTTATGTCCAGGCAGACAGGGCTCTACAAAGATTCACAGAATTATAGATATGACACTGTACACATGTCCAGGCCGACAGGGTTCTATAAAGACTCGCAGAATTATAGATATGACATTGTACACATGTCCAGGCAGACAGAGTTCTTACAAAGACTCTCAGAATTATAGATATGACACTGTACACATATGTCCAGGCAGACAGGGTTCTACAAAGACTCTCAGAATTATAGATATGACACTGTACACATATGTCCAGGCAGACAGGGTTCTGTGTTTATACTGTTTCATTGAATGACTGAAAAGGAAAAAATAAAAAATAAAATACCAGCCAAAATCATGAATGGTTCGAGTCTACCCTGATTCAAGGTTGGTCCCAACTTTGTAGGCCAGTACAGGCTAGCCTAGTTAATCAAACATAAATCACTCCCATTAAAATTGTTGGATTAACCAAACTATTTTATAAACAGGTGAGATAGTAATGCACTGACTTATTAGCCACCATGGCCTAGTGTGAACATGATACATTACAGTAAAACCTTAGCAGATATTTCCATATACAGTACACCTGCTGTTAAAGGACAACAATTTGGAACCCCTCATCTTCATTTCCTTTACATACTGAACATCTATATAAAGGACACCTTTAATAACAGGAGACAATCTGGAGATGCCAACCCATTCATAATGGATAACAAGTTTGTTAAAAGTAAGAGAATCATACTGCATCTTCCTATGGGCTTATATATACCTGTAAACAGTAACAATTATGGTCCAGTGAGAATAAATGGTGTATCCATTCCTCCAATTCCAGAATTTTCAATTCCTTCAACATTTTTGTCAAAACAATAACCATAAACATTAATTTTCCTCACGAATTATCTGCATCCTCCTGTTCTCTTCATTTCCGATGCCATTTTTCACCTAATTAATCCCACTGAATGATTTCTTGTAATCTTCCTTGTTTTTTTTACATTAAGAAACTATATTCTATTTACAAGTCTATAATACTGGTGATAAAGAACTTTTCTCCCTACCTGTGTCCACATAACAAATGCCTGTTCAAAATTGTATCCCTCAAAAATAAAATTTTCCAGAATTTTGTTAATTAAATTTGGAATGTGGAATTTTCATTAAGAATTTGAATTACTTCCGCAAAATCCCAAATGGTCGGCATCTCTGCACAATTTGATAGTCCCCAAACTTCCTTTATAGACTGGATTCACTATATTTCTCTCATGACAAGTCCAGGGAGACACAATGTAAATTTGTTTTGTTTTAAAATGAGGAGTTGGCATATTTTTGTAAAAAGCTTTCCTAGATAAAAAGTTGCCAACATTATGTTAAAGTGGGCTCATCATCAAGTGTAAGGGGATGGCTCATCATTAGGTGTAGGCGGATGGGAACATCATCAAGTGTAGGGGGATGGGCTCATCATCAAGTGTAGGGGGATGGGCTCATCATCAAGTGTAGGGGGATGGGCTCATCATCAAGTGTAGGGGGATAGGCTCATCATTAGGTGTGAGCTTTCAAGAAAGAATTATAATACACTGTAGTTGGATAAATGAAGTAAGATTAGGGAGACTAGACAGTTATTTTTTCTTAATAAAATGAAAACCAGAGTCGAGAAGTACTCACGTTTGTACTCAGCTGAGTGGTCAACGTGGACACCTTCTCTTGAGCAGCTTCCAGGTCCCGCTTCAACTTGCGGATCTACAAACAATGGGAGAAGAAAAAAATTGCAATTGCAATGTAGAGTAAAATCAGTGGAGAGCAGATAAACATGTATGAGCACTATACAGGAGTCCATCAGAATACTGGTGATCACGAGGGCCATAAAATTGTACCCTTGCCATAGTGTAGTTCCTCAGTATACCACTGATCATGAGGGCCATAAAATTGTACCCTTGCCATAGTGTAGTTCCTCAGTATGCCACTGATCATGAGGGCCATAAAACTGTACCCTTGCCATAGTGTAGTTCCTCAGTATGCCACTGATCATGAGGACCATAAAACTGTACCCTTGCCATAGTGTAGTTCCTCAGTATGCCACTGATCATGAGGGCAATAAAATTGTACTCATGCCATAGTGTAGTTCCTCAGTATGCCACTGATCATGAGGGCAATAAAATTGTACTCATGCCATAGTGTAGTTCCTCAGTATGCCACTGATCATGAGGGCCATAAAATTGTACCCATGCCATAGTGTAGTTCCTCAGTATGCCACTGATCATGAGGGCCATAAAATTGTACTAATGCCATAGTGTAGTTCCTCAGTATGCCACTGATCATGAGGGCCATAAAATTGTACCCATGCCATAGTGTAGTTCCTCAGTATACCACTGATCATGAGGGCCATAAAACTGTACCCTTGCCATAGTGTAGTTCCTCAGTATAAATCTGTGGGGAGTGGATAAACAAGTCCCTCAGTATAATGCTAATCATGAGGGCCATAAAATTGTACCCTTGCCATAGTGTAGTTCCTCAGTATAAATCTGTTGAGAGTGGATAAACATGTATTAAGACTATACAATAGTCCCTCAGTATAATGCTGATCATGGGAGTTATACAACTGCACCCTTGTTATAGTGTAGTTCTTCATCTGTGGGGAGCCGATAAACATTAAAACTATACAGTAGTCACTCAGTATAACACTGATCATAGGGACATAAAACTGTATCATATTACAGTATAGTCCCTCAGTATAAATCTGTGGAGAGCTGATAAACATTAAAGCTATACAGTAGTCCCTCAGTATAACACTGATCATGGGGGCCATAAAACTACCCTTGTTATAGTGTAGTCCTGCATTATAAATTGTCTTATACTGAGGTACATTATAGCTTTATTCACTCACTTAGATGAGAAGAATGACCATACCCATATTATATCAGGAAGTATTATACCAAGGTGCATTATAATGAGGGACCACTGTATTACATTTTTTTTTACAATTCGTGTCCAAAATAAGACAGGTGGAATAATTATGTATTAGGATTTCTCATACCTATAATATGTGGGAAATCTCATTTAGGACCAAGCAGGTATCATAAGAAGAATATTGATGAAAACCCCATGCTGATAAAGCCATCCATCTGGGAGGAGTAGAGATGACAATATTTTCAAGATGTCCACCAAGGTGGCAATATTGAGAGTCAGTTTGCATCATTTTCATTTCATACCAAACAGACACCATTAGAACTCTTCTGATGAAAACCCCATGTCAAAATGACTTTCCATTTAAGAGATGTAATGGTAACAAGACTTTCAAAATGGCTATCATGGTGGCCATGTTGCATGTTAGATCAGCACCTATCAATTTAGGAACAAGACATTATAAGACGTCTTCTCCTGAAAACCCCATGCTGATATGACTTTCTGTTTTGGAGGAGTAGCTATATGGTGGCCATATTGGATATCAGATTTGCACCCATTTCCATTTAGGACCAACTAGACATCATAAGAAGTCTTCTGTTGAAAGCAGAATGTCGATATGACCAGGCATTTAAGAAAAGTAGCCATAAGAAGATTTCAAAGTGGCCATTGTGGTACTCATATTGGAGGTCAGACTGGCACCATTTTCATTACAACCAACTAGACATCATATGAAGTCTTTCAGTGAAAACCCCATGCTGATATGACCATTCATTCAGGAGAAGTAGTGATAACATTATTTTCAAGATGACCACTGTGGCAGCCATACTGGATGTCTGAGTGGCAGCATTTTCATTTAGGACCAACTTGATATCATAAGAAGTCTTTCTGTAAAAACCTGATGTTGATATGACCATCTATTCAGGAAGCCACTGTGGCAGCCATACTGCATGTGCAAGCAGCATCATTTTTATTTAGGACCAACTAGACATCATAAGAAATCATCTGGTGAACCATGTCAATATGACTTTTTGTTCAGGATATTGGATCTCAAATCAGCACCATTTTCATTTAGAACCAAACAGACATCATAAGAAGTCTTTTAGTGAAAACCCCATGTTGACATGACCATCCATTCAGGTGGAGCAGCGATTACAATATATATCAGATCAACACCTATATCATTTAGGACCAACCAGACATCATAATAAGTCTTCTGGCGAAAACCCTATGTTGATAGGAGTAGCGATAACAAGATTTTCAAGAGGCCTGCCACTGCGGCCATATTGGACATCAGATTAGCACCATTTTCATCTAGGACCAACGAGACATCACAAGTCTTGCAGTGAAAACCACATGTTGATATGATCATCCATTCAGGAGGAGTAGCAATAACAAGATTTTCAATATGGCCACCACAGTGGCCATACTGGATATCTAAGCGGCACCATTTTCATTAAGGATCAACTAAACCATAGGATGAATGTGTGTGTAAAGTTTCATGGCATTCCTCCAAAGTAGTTTAGGAGAATCAGTGATAACAAACTTGTGCTAACAGACGGAAGACATATGACAGACCATCTTTACTAAGAATATCATCATCATACTGAAGCAATCTATAATTTATCTTACCTCATGATTCTGTTTTTCTTCAGCCTGAAAAGAGAAAGAAAACAGTGATTTAAATTATTCTGTAAATGAATTATGCTTCAAATGATACAAAACGAGAACATTAAAGTTATTGTTATCTAAAGGCAAGGGTTGATACATTAAAGTTACCGTATCTAAAGACAAGGGTTGATACATTAAAGTTACTGTATCTAAAGGCAAGGGTTGATACATTAAAGTTATTGTATCTAAAGGCAAGGGTTGATACATTAAAGTTACTGTATCTAAAGGCAAGGGTTGATACATTAAAGTTACTGTATCTAAAGGCAAGGGTTGATACATTAAAGTTATTGTTATCTAAAGACAAGGGCTGATAAGAGTCATTGCAAAACAACAGCTGCAATATTAGACACTGCATGATAATTAAACATTGTAGTAATTTAGATAGGATTATTTGGAGCATATAAAGTTCAAACAATTTGACTATAAATTTACGAGTGTTTGATAGATAATACATATTTTTCTTTTCATAAACAGTTAAATCTCTTTACTCTCACATCTGAATTTCTTCCTTTTGATTATCCATCAGCTGTGTCTTTTCTATATTAAGTTCATCACAGAATTTTCAAATCTTAGTTGTCATATTCAATCATGAATTGTTGCTATTACTCCAGTATTCATTTACTTCCTTCCCATCTCTTCTGCTAATTTCTGATTCTCTGTACACATTTTTATGTTCTCTCCCAGTGAATTGTGGGAAATGTTATTAATGTTTTACCCATTATTGTAAAAAGCTGACGAGTCTAGCAGCCTGATTCTAAGATATTAGACATGCAGAATTTTACATTCCTTCAGTCTGGCTAAATAATTAGAGTTACCTCCCTTGGTCTGATGGGCATTGCAATTTTTGATTTTTATTTTCTACTAGTAATAAATATTTCCTCTGGATCTAATATGTGTTACATTTAGATTACATCTACAAACTAGCAGTGTAGTTACCTTTGCTAAGCAACATAATACATGAAGATGTGATTCCAATATGCAATTAGCATAAGAGCAATGCAGATCATGGTATTTTTTCTTCTTCATGTACATAACTACTTGTGCAGAGAGGATTTAACAATGTACTTATTTTTTATACAAGTTGATATACATCAGGACAAATGAACTTGATGTAAGATAGTGTCTACAATTTTATTTTCAATTTTAAATATTTTTATTATTTAGTCTACATAATAAATTCGTAGTTATATAGAAGGTATAAACCAGAAGAAGAAAAGAACATGAGAATGTAGACACTATATAATGTGAAGTTCCTGTGGAACACGATCAATACTGTTTATTACTTTGTTGTCCATTACTGAATAGCATAAACCTTGATTTCTCATATACATTCATATAGTTACAGTACATGTTTTACTTCGGATACATTTAAACTTTCACAGATCACCTGTATACAGTGACCACCTGCCTATAATGAACTCTAAACTTGCACAGACCACCTGTATACAGTGACCACCTGCCCACAATAACCTATAACTTGCAATTCCAACCACCTTTGTTAGATGATTTGTTTTAATCAACTGCCTGCGTAATACAACCTATGGCTGAAAAGTACTCTGTATAGTGATTAATCTACAATAATCTTAGAACATTTATATACATGTATTTTACATTAAATTTTGAAAGGAATATGATTATTTTTTTAATATCTATTTGATGCCCACTTAGCAACAAAATGGATGTCATTTTTACTAGTCTTCAAGACTACTAAGTTTTTATTTTAATCAATCCTTTTCTTCCAAGCAAGGGAAGTTAAACTTCAACCAGTCCACTCAACAGAACTTTCACAATGTTTCTAACACCTGTTCTTCATCTAGTGAAGTTTTTTCTCATCTTGATCTTTGTTCATTTTGAAATTTTGGGGAAAGTTTTGATTGCTTGTAAATACAAATACTTCAAACTTCAGAGTCTTTATGTACTTACCGTGGAGTAAACTGAGGAAGAACTGGAGACAAGGGAAAGTGATGACCCATGTACTGAAAATAAAAAGGAACCATATAACCCTTAAATGTTCATAATAATAATAATAATAATAATAATAATAATAATAATAATAATAATAATAATACCATTTGTTTATTGATATATTTACAGAAGTACAATTAATTTAGCTAATTACTTGCTAATCTCCCATAACATCAAGCCCTCATTATGCAGACATAAGACAACAGTCTTCCATATAATATAACTGAATCTAATTGAAACAGCCTTTGATAACATGAGGGTATTTCACTTGCTTTTATATGATTGATTTATTGCCCTCAAATTCAAGTACAAAAGAAATAACAAACTGTAACCCAAAGGGAATTTCTCATTTCAGTAAGAAGTTACTTTGCAACATGAGAGAACATTTCCTTGGCGAAAGTGTTTTGCAACTGTTTTAATCCTAACTTAAGCTTGTAAGCTGACAAGTATTATGCAATCAGAAAGAATATTTTTGCTATGTGAATGAGTTTTCCATATTGACAACAAGATCCAGCGCAGTGTACTGGTATGCAATGTTTTTCCTGGAACAAAACATTTGCATGTAAGTTACTTATCAAAAGTCCTTAATAAAATGAATATCAGAATCTCTGGATATTTGATACTTTTTATTACAAAGTAAATACAGGGAACTAAATTACTTTTATTGGTTCATTCCTTTCAGTTCTAAATTTCAGCAAACACTAATGGAATTTCTCATGTTTTGGTTCTCTGCTTACAAACTTTTGTACTAGTTCCATGATGTTCATGTCTATGGCACTGTGATCCCATCCTTCCGGACATTTATTAATGGTGATTTATGTCCGATGTACATTAATGACATTTATAACTTGCAACAAAATTTTACTTCACAGTATCTCCTAAAGTTTATATAATGTATTTTCCATAGCATAGTATCTCCTAAAGTTTATACAATGTATGTTCCATGGCAGTGTATCTCCTAAAGTTTATATAATGTCCCATGGCATCGTATCTCCTAAAGTTTATATAATGTATGTGCCATGGCATAGTATCTCCTAAAGTTTATATAATGTATGTGCCATGGCATAGTATCTCCTAAAGTTTATATAATGTATGTCCCATGGCATAGTATCTCCTAAAGTTTATATAATGTATGTGCCATGGCATAGTATCTCCTAAAGTTTATATAATGTATTTTCCATGGCACAGTATATCCTAAAGTTTATATAATGCATGTTCCATGGCACAGTATCTCCAAAAGTTTATATAATGTATTTTCCATGGCACAGTATCTCCTAAAGTTTATATAATGTATGTTCCATGGCACAGTATCTCCTAAAGTTTATATAATGTATTTTCCATGGCACAGTATCTCCTAAAGTTTATATAATGTATGTTCCATGGCACAGTATCTCCTAAAGTTTATATAATGTATGTTCCATGGCACAGTATCTCCTAAAGTTTATATAATGTATGTTCCATGGCACAGATTATCCTAAAGTTTATATAGTACTTAAGATAATGCATCATGTCCATAATCTGTGTGCATCATCATATTTACCTTGCATTTATTGAATGCAATGTAACTTCTGCAAGTTTTTCATAAGTACTGATAAAGTAACCAACCATATGAGTTTTATTTATATAAATATTTATTTATATACATTGATAACCTATAGGTACTTCCAAAGCTGCATTGTAAATCTACTATGACCTATCAAACAATGGCCTAAATGCAGTACTTGTGCTCTTTCTTAAGTCAAATTACCAGTCAACCTAACTGATATGGGACTTAAACCTTACAGTGAAATATTCATTAGGGCCCAGTCATTTCAAAACAGGTATTGTTGTGCATGTATCTTGTGTTAGTGGTACAGATGCATTATATGATTCATAACTCTGGATATTACAAAGATCTACTGATCCCAAATATCATTATAACCGAATTTTGTTAAAACTGAGGAATAATATATAAAACAGAGAAAGGGAACTTGTGATGTGCTTTATAAAAATATATATGAAATTTAATTGTTTCATTATAATTTGAGTTTATTCCAACTCTTATATATATATATATATATACATATATATATATATATATATATATATATATATATATATATATATATGTGGTGTGTGTGTATGTATGTATGTATGTATGTATATATGTATGTATGTGTGTGTGTGTGTGTGTATATATATATATATATATATATATATATATATATATATATATATATATATATATATATATATATATATATCATAGACAACACATGCCCACAACAGACTATAACTATTTAGGTAGATTAAGTTTTAACAAATATTCAAAACAAAAGTCAAATTGCCCCGTCATTTTGCCAAGATATACACTTACGGCTCTCCTCATCTTCCTTGTTCAACTTGGCTAGCCCCATGTTACCATATGGTAGACTGCTGCTTGTATTGGAGCGGACCATGCTCTGTGACAGGCTCGGGTTTATCGCTGCTGCCGTACTTGAGTTGTACGTTGTCATGGGGAATGTGAAGCGTGATGATGCATGAGAACTGTTGCTAGGTGTTGGGGATGATGGGGGTGGGGGACTGGGTAATTGTGAATATGAATTTGTCCTGGCAAGATCATCTGCATGACAGTGTTGGAAACTTGCATAAACGGAATCCGATTGTGTTGAGCGCATGCTGTTAGATCTCTGAAGTCCACCACTTGGACCATATTCTCCTCGTTGTTGGGCAAGAATACGAGCACTAGCCCCACTAAGGGCCCGAGCTTGTTGTATCTGTGCCTGAATACTTGAGGCATAGGCCGATAAACCATCAATAGTTTCTGAGTCCGACAAATGGCCATATGGGGAATGAACTCCATAATTACTGATATTTCCACCACTGGTCCTGAGCCATGCTGGACCCATGCCTCGGACATACTCCAGGCTGACATAATTTCCTGCTGATGAAGACCCTGAGACAGCAGGAATGTTTACTGAGCTATAGGGGTTGGGTTGTCCCCGAGGGTCTCCTTTACTGAATGTGGCATGGGGGTTTGATATTATTGTGCTCCCACAAATGTTTCCACTTTCACCTGCAGCAGTTTTCATCAAAGGGCCTTTGACTCCTATTCCTTTCCTGCGCCCTAGGGAGTTGGATTTGTACATATCTGCATCTGTTTGGGCTGAACTAGATGATTTACTCACTGGATTACCTCCCTTTTTGTTCCTTTCTAAAGATGCACTTACATAAGCATCTGGTCCTGATTCCTTATTAGCTGCCATGCTTTGTGGAGTACCAGCAGGTGAAGGAACACCATTATGCTCACTGCCTAGCTTTGAGGTAGTATTGCCATACATAGCTAACCTTGTTCCAACTGAACTGGATCCCTTTGAACCACCACTACTCCTGTTGCTGCCCAGTGATGACGTGCTGACATTGCTGAGTGGCCTTCGGTACCCGTATCCTACACCGCCACCACTCTGCAACCGGGGACTTTGCATATTATGTAGTTTCCTGAGACTTGCTTCATACAAATGAGACTGATCTGTGTTTGTTTCACTGTCTCTTTTCATTGAAGTGGAATCACTAACATGTCCCCCTGCATAATCCCCACTAGTGCTGGCTGATCGGTAGTGAATTTCTGGCTGACTGGCATTGGAAAGTTTCCTTAAGGGCCTTGACCCATCCTGGTTCCTCCACTGCATAGAATCATAGCCATTGTACAAATATGCATAGTCTGCAGGGTCACTGCTCAGCAGCCGATTATTCTGCAAAGAATACTTCCGCCACCCTGATGCACTTCCGCCATATCCTCCACCTGAGTCGCTGGCGTAATCAGTTCCCATAAAAGCACTGGTTCCCAGATTGGGCACACGCTTCCCTGGTAGAACTCCATGGAGATTTTCATTTGTCAAGTTGCGGAAGAGATCTCTAGGACCGCGTTTTAGACTGGCATATGGATTTGTATCGCTATGTGATGATCCACCGGTCAGATTTCCCTCATCAGTACTGATCTCATTTATGGTGTCACTGATATCTCCACTGCTTATAGAGCTACTGTCATCAAAACTGAAATAAAAGATGCATTTTCATCAAAATTTATTGCATTATAATAATACACTATAATTAGCTAAATTTCAAATACAAATTATTTGCTGAAGCAGCTCTTTAAATAGGACTGTGAACGTATTTTAAATTTTAAAAATCTTGAAACTAAAAATTGTGAATCGCAAAAGGAATATCTGGACTACTATAGTCTAATATCTGTACCAGGTTTCACAGAGATATCTTAAATGTGAGTTTTGTCCTGAAAAGTAAAGTGTGGATAATGGATGCATGGACAGAAAAATGAACAAAAACATAAAAAAATATTGAAAATAGAGCATTGGGAATAGCAAAAGGTACATATGGACCACTGGTCCAATATGTGTATCAAATATCATAGAGATACCTTGAACAGTTTGAGAGTTGTGCCCCGGAAATGAAAGTGTGGATAATGGATGAATGGACACAAAAATGGACAGACACAAAATATACTGTGAATAAGAAAAGTACATCTGGACCAATAGTCTAATATGTGTACCATATTTCAAAAAGATACCTTAAATGGTTTGAGTTATGCTCTGGAAATGAAAATGTTCACATATTTACGGACAGACAGACATAGCAATAGCTATATCCCACCATATTACATATCTGGAGAAAAATAAAAACTGCACAAGCAAACCTTGGATCACAGATATGATTCTACTACAAAACCTCCTGTGGACCACATAATTGATACACATAATTTTAAATTTGTATCTACTTCTAGACCAATACACAGTAGAGCTTATACCATACAGTGATCACTTGCTATAAGGCACCTCTGAATAACACTGGTCCTTTTATAATTCAGGTAAGGTCATGCATTCCAATATTTATATAACAGTAATAATATGTATAATGTACCCCAATATATGGCGACCTCACATATAACACAGTTTACTTCTATGACTCATCTGAAAAGTGTTTTAGTGGGGAATCACTAGTTATTGTTTTACTATATCCTTATACCTATAAATGATACATAGCTCCAACTAATCATTTTCTGGCAATCTGATATCACCTACTAGTGTTTTCTGATTCCATATCAACACAGTCCAAAAAAGCAGAACTACTTTTTTGACATCACATGAATTATCAAATGAATTATCCCCCCCCTTCCAAATTCTTGACAAGTTAACATTAGTTTTTAATTGAAACAAGTGCATTAGTCAAATAATTATGCATCATTTCAAAATTTATACAGCAAAAAAGGCCCAACAGTCTTTTCAGCAACATTTAAAAGCATACACAACTACTAACCAGTTGTCACATGGAGCTCAAAGACCATCTTTGAGTTTCACTTCATCTGCATCCAGATTGAACTGTGAACTTCAGTATGTGAGACTGATGAGTTGCAACATCACTGTTAACCACATGTATCAACAAAATTCTCCAAAAACAAATGAGGATTCAAATAACTGATGGTGACATAAATCCAATGTAATTACATTGTTGAGAATAAAATGTGTTATATCCAGAAATAGGACATCTTATTGCCACACATTATGTGGCACCTCATCACCTATTAATAACCTTCTTACACTATAAATAGTAGTTCCAGTAATTAATCAAAATAAATGTCTATTCTTTCAAGATATATAATAAAAACATAATCAGTACAGTATATTGCTTGGGACAGATGTATAATTTCTTGTATGTGACATCAGCAGATCACATTTGATGCTTCCCATCTTGTGAGATCCACTTTTATCATATATATATATACACTTGAGATAATACCGTTCTCCTAATCTACATGCCATACTAATAATGTATTTATGTATAACATATGCCAAACTATGAGCTGTGAGGCTGATCAAAGACCAAGATTTACCATTGTATAATATGCCAGCAGATCTAGATTTCAACTGTACATTTTACATGAATAAATTGCAGGACAATAATTCTCCAATACTAAAACCAGGGGCAAGCCTAATAAATGTTTCAAAAAGCAGGGGTGGGCTTGTAATCAAGTATCTCCTAAGTAATTATTTGCCAAAATTCTATAAAAATGGTGGGATCAGCTTATCATCAGGCATGGTCTTATCACTGGATAAATAAAGTACCTTGCCATTACTGGGCTTGCAATAGGATAATGATGGTACCTTCCTATGGCAAATACATATTGGTATCACAGGGCTTACCACTGGATTAATATGGTACCTTGCCATAGCGAATACACATATCTATCACAGGGCTTACCATCACATATCACAAATATAGTACCTTGCCACAGGAAACATTTATTGCTATTACACATTCCCAGACATTACAGTTCATTGTTTATACTTATAACAGGAAGATGAAAGACACATATATAGTGCTATCAGAAAATATAATTCTGTTTCTGTGAAAAAATATATTTTTTTAAATGTATTCTTGCTCCTTTTTTCCCTTGGGAACAGAGAACATTTTGTAGAATAAAAAAGAAATTCTTAAAAGTTTGTAACTGACCAGTACATTGTGGAAACAACATTATAAACACCTGTTCAACAAGCAAACCTGCCCCCCCACCCCTTTAAATAAAGATTCCATGAAGCCCCATGCTAACCAGTGTACCATATTTATCCATGATAACCCCACCTCACTTTGTTATAAAATTTTGGCAAATATTTACTAAGAATATCTACATCTTGTTATAAGCCCACCCATAACTTTTGGACAAGTTTATTAGGCTGGCCCCCATGTCCGATCATGGGAGAAATACTGTATTTTACTTTTTTTTAAAAAACTTTAAATGCCAAATCTGTATGTTGATCTGGTACAAATGGTGTCACCACTGCTGACACAAAAATGAAAAAAGTGCTACCTTTGTCTTGCTGTC
Source organism: Margaritifera margaritifera (assembly GCA_029931535.1). Lineage (NCBI taxonomy): Eukaryota > Metazoa > Mollusca > Bivalvia > Unionida > Margaritiferidae > Margaritifera > Margaritifera margaritifera. The sequence continues at coordinate 2,760,907 of JAQPZY010001580.1, forward strand.
ATCTCAACACATCTGGCTTTTTAAAAATGTTGTCTTTGTCTTACAAAACTTACCTCTTTAAGATTTGTTCTAGAGCTTCTAGTTGTTCTATCATTTTGTGGTGTACCGGGTAATTTGTTTCCACAATACTGAATGACATTAAATTCTCAGAATCTTTAGAAAATAATAGTCTCCAGTAGACTGTGAATAGTTATCAAAGATATATCCTCACAAACTCTGGAGCCACAACAGTTACAAAAATACTCACACAGATACTGGTAGTTTATGCAACAATAAAATACACTGGGTCAGTAAAATGTGTTGTGGTATGGCATACTAGCATGAAGGAATCTATTTAAAACAAATGATGATCAAACATTTGGTAAAAGAACAGTGGGAAACTTAAGATGACATCCAAGATAAGTGGGTAAAGTGATAGTGCTAGTGTTTTTAAGCTAGCAGGTGTTTTTCAGAGTTTTGGCATTACAGTTAAACATTTTTTGGGGGAGTTATTTTACAAGTATTGGGGTGTCCATGAACTCAAAAGGGAAATATTTTACGGAGCTCAAGTATTCCTGTGAGCAATTACTGTTGTAAGAGCCTTTTTTAATTTAATTTATTACAAAAATGTATTTCGGGTGCTAAATCTCTGAAAAAAATTAGATAAGTCAAATAAAGAAATAATGCAAAGAAGAATTTTAGCATTTTAATCTGCTTGGACAATATTAGGAGGAAATGGTGTGCTTTTCAGACTGGTTCCCTTGTGAAAAGACTCCAGACCCAGACAGATGTTATTAAGTCACATACCAAGACAGTGAACCAATCTGCCCAATGAAGGGAGAAAATCAATAGCATGAATTCATTGTGAATGTTAACAGTTACACATTTCAGAATCTGACTCTATGGTTTAAAATTGCAATTCAAATACCTTAATTGCCCGTATACAATGCACTTCCAACTGTAAGCAGTATAGACCAAGATTTGCCATAACATAATGTGCCAGCAGATCTTGGTCTCTGCTATTCACCTCAAATCAAAGGTAGAATTTGACACTACCGTATATACTCGCGTATAAAGTCATACTAACTGCAAACTGCATACACCTAAATCTGCTGTCGCATATGCGCAGGCAGATCTGGGTCTGTGCAGTCTGTAAGGACTAATCAGTAGAATAAACAACATAGACCCTGATCTGCCAGCGCATTATGCGATGGCAGATCAGGGTCTATGTTGTTTGCATTTGGACCCGGTTTATACTTGAGTATCGATGGTAGTCTTGTTCAACCTGATCCCTTGTGTGACTCTACATGATGTTGGCCAAACAAGGGTCTGGTAAAAAAATGGAGTTTTCCTTGTACTGTCTGAGCAAGGCTCTCCCAAAATTTGGAAAAGTGATTTTATTGTCTGCTGAGATAAAATGATATAATATATCATTGTGATGACATAATGAAATCATTTATTGTGCAAACATGGATAGTTTCATTGGTTTATTGAGGCACACTTCCTGCACCTGTGTCTGTTTAAAAAGTGAAGTCTAAGTTTACACTTACAATTGAATTTTGGCTTCAATGATTGCATAAAGGATGTCAAGATAAATTTTGGTTTTGGAAAAAATAACTGTGTACTTTTACTTCTACAAACTTTGATTGAAGTGCCCTCTTTTCAAAAAGTACTGGTAACAGAGATCAATGAAGCATTTTACCATTCCCTTATATGGCTGAGATCTCTCTCATCCACAAAAGATTCTAGATGAGCAAGCCTAAATTTGATAGTGGAGCATTATGTGGCAGAATCAGATCCTTGTGCTTTACATGTGACAACAACAGGAATCAGAAACTGGAACATTATGTACATGTGACAATGACAGGAATCTGATCCTGGTGCATTACATATGATGACAACAGGAATCCAATACAGGAACATTATGTGTATGTGACAATGACAGGAATTTGATTCTGGAACATTGCATGTATGTGACAATGACAGGAATCTGATACTGGTGCATTACATGTATGTGTATGTGACAATAACATGAATCTGATCCTGGTGCATTACATGTGATGATGACAGGAATCTGATACTGGAGCATTGCATGTATGTGACAATGACAGGAATCTGATACTGGAACATTGCATGTATGTGACAATGACTGGAATCTGATACTGGTGCATTACATGTATGTGACAATGACAGGAAACTGATACTGAAACATTACATGTATGTGACAGGAATATGTTACTGGAGCATTACGTGTTTATGAAGATGACACGAATCTGACTCTGAAGCATAAAGTGTATGTGATGACGACAGATCTGGGTGTAAGATGCTTGCAGTTGGGTGCAATTTTAATCGATAAAAAATACAGTACCCTGGGCTCCAGGCCCTTGCATCATAAAGCATTACTAGAATCCAAATCTTACTAAAAAATGTCATACCCTATCAAAAGGCCACATTTGTACATCACAAATAAGATTTCAAGTCTGAAGCAAAATGTATTACTTGAAATGTCAAGTAAAGTTTTATGATGGAGAAGCCAGGTTATTTATTAGGAATAGACTGGTTATTTATTAGGAATAGTCAGGTTATTTATTAGGAATAGACTGGTTATTTATTAGGAATAGACTGGTTATTCATTAGGAATAGACTGGTTATTTATTAGGAATAGTCAGGTTATTTATTAGGAATAGACTGGTTATTTATTAGGAATAGTCAGGTTATTTATTAGGAATAGACTGGTTCAGAGTAGTAAGAGTAATTTTTGTCAATAATTTCATTACTGGAACTGAAATAATTGTTCAGATTGAGAAGAATTTAGAATAAGTGGGGGTTGCATTAGGGAGGTTTCATTGTCTTTTATTTTCATAAAAGTGTGCATAACATAGCAGTAGTTTTTGAACTTGGGATCTCCCCTTTAAATCTGTATATTAGTAATTTGTTGAAAATCTGGAGAGCTTGACCAATTCTGATTGCAGATTTACAGCAATGCGGAAGTTACATTTCCTGAGCTGACAGCTAGGAGTTAAATACCCTCATACTGTCAGACTGTGTACACAGTGGGGCACAATTAATTCAAACAAAAGCAAAATCAATGTTTTCTTCATTCTTGAAACTCTTGGCACAAAAAAAAAAAGAACAATGCTTTTAATCCCTGAAGGACATTAAAGTCTTATGAGTCATAGCAAGAAGTATGAGTTAACATGCAACATGAGCCTTTACCACTCGTTCTGATCATCTTGAATCAATACTAATTTTTCCATCACTAGCCAGAACCAATGCTGGTTTGACATGAGAAATGCATATATAGATATTTTAAGAATAGTACATTTAACTGATACTGAAACCGTCAATAAAATCAGATTTGGTACAGGGGCTGAAAATTTCTCAAGGCTATGATCTGGGACTCAAAGTTTAGAACTTAGGTCCCAGCCATTTTTTCTACACAAAAGTCAGCTGGACTTGGAGGGTGATTATCGAATATTACCTAATGTAAACAAATAGAATATTCCTGGGTTTTGTCTAAAGCATGCAATTTTCAAATGTAGTTTATAAAAGACAAGTCAAGATTTACCCCCGCCAAATGAATCTTGCAAAGCGACTCACTGCTTTACCTATGAGCAGCAATGTGCCATATAGAAACAAGCAAGCTTAAAGGTAAAAACTTGCAGTTGATCAGATGCTTACATCAACACAACATACAAAAGCTCATATCTGCAGTACAGTTAACGTAACACCAGGAATGAGCAATCCATGAAAGGCAATTTGGGTCAACATGTGATTGGGAAATTTTCTTCATCATTTTGAAAAGGCCCACAAATAAAGATAACAAAAGCGCAAGTGCACTCTCAAAAAGGCCCACAAATAAACATAACAAAAGTGCAAGTGCACTGTCAAAAAGCGGGAATCTTAGTGACAAGTCTGATAAACAGTTGAGCAATGATAAAAAATACAAAAAAGAGAAATTAACACGAAAATTTCTCCTCCACTGGAAGAGAAAAAATGGCCCAGGAATGGACTCTGAAGATGCTTGTCAAAAAGTTTCATGTGCATGGTGGAAAAATATTGCTTTCTTAAATTTAACACTTAAATGAAAATGCATGGACTGAAAAGTGTCTGCATTTGAATGGGGAAAAAGAACATAAATAAAAAGTAGAACTTATCAGGATTAGCACTATTTTGAAACAAAAATTTCCAGGTCTTTTCCAGGTTTTTTTCCTGGATGAAATTCAATTTTTCAAGGTTCACTTATGACCCTTAATGAATGGAATTTAAAAACATTTTGGCTTAGAAAATGTGCATTTTTAAAATCAAAAGTTGTTTCCATTTTGAGTCTTTTTCATGACCTCTGAATTAGACATATGACCATACACTAAATCACAGGATGTATCAATTGAAAAATGTGTAACTATTGAAAATCATATAAATTATCCTGTAACTCATTTTAATTTCCATAATAAAAATGTTAACTTTACTCTGCCTAACTGCATACGTTGATATGAAGAACATCTTTTACAAAAAGGATTGTTTTAAATTTTTGACAAGAAGCTCTTAAAAATGATATACCTTTGTATATAAAAAAAGGACTTCATTTTTGTTTAAAAAAATCTACTTATGCAGGTCATAGGGAAAATGTCCCTGTCATTACTTTTACTCAACATAGAACACTTACCACATCATTACTTACACTCTTACTAAAAAAAACACTGGCACCCGATGCAAACATGATACTAGACGGGTCTTAAACCTGCTGTCTTCACTCTGAACATAATATTTTCATGATCTGAACCCATTTTAGTATCAAGTTTGTGTTGGGTGCCCATGTGGAAAGCAAAGGCAGCTTAATTTACAGCATGTTCTGGACTGGCAAAAAGGCAAAAGTAATAAATAATTTACATATCTTAAGCAATATTAAGCTTCCGAGCTTGTCAAGAGTAGAAAATGCACACTGATATTCTAAAGATGCAAATCTTCATCTACTCGGCCCAAGGACAAGCAAAATGTAAAGTGTCCCTTAACAGAGCCAATTTTTACGGGCTCATGTCTGGTTGGTGCCCTAACATCTACTTTCAATGTAATCCCACTGTGGACTGTATATTAAATGCAGTAATGACAAAGGACAACCAAAGCATGGGATTCTGCATTAAAAAATTGCAACAGTTGGTAGATTTCAACATTTAGCAAGGTCTGATAGTAAAATTTACCACAAAGGCTAGCTGGGGATGTCAAAGGTTATTATTAATGATAATGCTTAACATAGTGTTCCCATTGGAAACTATCAAATAATAAACAAAGATTGGCAAGATCATGAAGTCATCCACAACCCTGTATAACGCGGTCTGGAAATCTGAGTCAGTTGATTCCATAATCATGATTTTATCTTTGATTAAAATTTTTAAATCCATACAAGTATAAATAACTTTAAAATGATTATGGAATCAAACAAGTCGGATATCACTACCACGTTTTACAAGGGTGAGGATGGCTTAATGATATTGCCCAAAGATTTCAACATTCTGCATAGGAAGAGATACTGGTATGGAGCTGAATGATGGGTAACCAGTCCACTTGACTAATCTGATCACCTGAGCACTTGGATTGACTATACACATATGTTTAGGGCAAGCACCCAAATGATCCAAGCAGCAATTGTATCCCAACTGACTGAAGAGTTCCATAACCTACAAAAATTCTCGTAAGAACTCCATAAATTTTAGCTCACGATCAGTTCAATTATGACTCAATTTCATATTTTTTTATGCCATGCAGTAATTGGGGTTCAAAGTTAGGGTCCAACTTTGAGGCTGGACCCAACCCAAATCTATCCAAAAATGTTCCACCACTGTTGGTAGCTTACATATACATATGATTTACAACAGTATACATAATGATGGCATCAGCTAAAACAATAAATATGATTTACAACAGTATATGTAATAATGGCATCAGTTACAACAGAATATGTAATGATGGCATCAGTTAAAACATTAAAAGAGGCAACTGCAGATCAATAAATATATAGAGATGAATGTGAAATATCAGCAAATAACACCCATCTCTTGGCAACTTTGGCTCATGGATTCCGAATATATCAAGGCTCTCAACTTTTTTCACCTGACCGACTTAAGTAAATGATATTACAATGGAAATACTTGTGTGTGTACTGTATATCTCTAATTACATGTCTACGTTCAAAATTAAGCCGACCCTGTTCTGAGAGACTTGTAGTAGACGGGCAAAACAACCCACCCCCACTTCTGACCCGGGGGAAACAAAAATGTCTGCAAATATTCAACATAATATTTTATTTTAATTTTAAAGAATCAACCATTTTCTTCCCCATTTTTAAGGTCCCTGATGCATGAAAAATGTCATACATTCAATAATTCATTAAAGTAGTAGTTACAGATGTTATTTATTAGAGTGACCACTCTATTAAAATCAGTTAGTCATAAAAATTAATTTCAAAATCTATCAGCTGTCAAGAATTTCTGCAATTTATGTAAATAAAATATTCACTTACTGTGCTGTTTTAGCACATAACAGTAATGTGTCAGCGTGCGATTCTGCAGGTACTGCTCTGTTGAAAGTTTGGTATCATTTCCCATTCCAAACGGCATTAAACAAGCTGTTTAACAATTCTAGCAATCACATAATCCAAACTTCATTCAAAGGATTGTCAAAAATTTCCTTTCTTTGTCAAATTGATAACCAAAATCCCTAGATGTAATGACTTTGAGAACACCATGCTTTTATGGCTACTAACATGCCATCCTGTTCCAGTCGATTCAAAATCTTTGCAACAGATGAAATGATCCCAATCTGGTACCAAAAACTTGCCACAAACAAATGATAAAAATAATAACATCTCAATGTTTGTAAATTTAAAATACTATAAAATACACATGAACTTAGAGTATTTTGAATGCTATGTTACTACATGTATTTAAAATAACTATTCTCAAGTGAAATAGATTCCTCTGATCCACAAGCACTATGTGTGCAGGTGCAGACTTTAGTACTAACCACAATGGAGGATCAGAGATTTTTCTTGATTATGGTCTAGGAACCTGAAAGAATTTTTCTTTCAATATAAAGTTATACATGTATGCACTCTGAATCTTTTTATGCTAAAGATATTCATCTAAAAGGTAAATAATGTTGTTTAACGGAATGGCTCTCGCTTTATTATCACTGCCTGAAACCTTATGAAGAGTGAAGCACAGTACACCCAATATTTGACAATTTGACTCTTATATGATAAGGCCATATTTAAGAATGAACCCATCCCCAATTTCTGAAAATTACATTAGGTTAGCTTCCTTGTCTTATCATCAGAACAATACAGCAGTTGCAGATGTAAAGTAATTCTTCTGCCCACCAAAATAAGACAGCAATCAGAAACTTTGTTCTCATGAATCATGGGAGATGTAAATCCATTTTAATCTATTGATGGTTAATAAAAATTATTTATAGCACAAAAAAGGTCCTCAAGTAACTAATTAGGGAGATACAAATCAAATGATAAAGAAGAATGTTTTTTTATCTCAATAAGTGAGTTTACCAATATCAAAGCATACTTTTGGCTAAATTTTGTAGTTACAAAAAAGATTCTTTTCCAATAATTATACTGCGGAATTCCGCTAAAACGATGTAGCTGGGGTCTATAACTGCATTTTGTACTGAATTGTGAGAATGACTAAAAATTTGATGAATATGTGTGCAAGTGTTATGAGTGGGGGAAGATAGATAAACAAAACACCAGTCAAACGTGTAGCAATACTTGTACTACCTACCTGTTTATATAACAATTGGAATCAAGATAACCCCATGCTCGATGAAAATTAGTCATTGCTGTGGAAGAACATTAAACATGATCTGTAAGCTATAGGTTTCTTAAATTAAACCTGAATTATATTTATCTGTTTGTCAGCTTGGCTGATGTTAGTAGTGTCAGGGAATAAGGGACAGCTTGGCTGATGTTAGTAGTGTCAGGGAATAAGGGACAGCTTGGCTGATGTTAGTAGTGTCAGGGAATAAGGGACAGCTTGGCTGATGTTAGTAGTGTCAGGGAACAAGAGACAGCAAAGACAAATAAAGGAGCCATAAAGAGAATGTGTTATACCTAAATTCATGTTATATAACGAATCACATTTTAGCAGGGTTCCCCTGTACATATCCATCCAGAATGCCAGGGAGTTGTGATGCTAGATTTGTAACCTTCAACATGACACTGTCTCAAATCCCCTCCCCAAAATCTTTTTTTTAAAAAATAGAGCTAATTACCAAGCAAACAAATTTTTCTCTTCCTTTCCCAAGACTTCACATAATAAGGCAGCTGTAACTGAAATACAAACAGGAGTCCCTAATAAATTAAATTGAAAGACAATTCCAATCTGACTTGGCAATGGATTTTGTGACACTTGGTCTGTAAATTAATGTTTTAACTGGCCTGAGGTCTCCTTAATAACTATAAATCTCGTTACTCAAACCCCCCCCCCCATGAAAAAAACCCTACAAAATTCAAACAGAACTAGAAAAGAATATACAATCTGAAATACAAAAGGAGTAGCTAGTGAAAAAAGAATTGGAAATAACAATTTATGAACACATACAAATAGTTCCACAGAGAAAATTATCATTAGGAATTATCTCTTGCTACAGACTAGAAAACTATAAAAGTTATGCTTAGTATCTTTCAACCTTTTTTGTTCCACTTAAATACAGATGAGACAGATTTTAGTGTGGCCAGCCATACTGCCAGCTTTGCATTTCTTTTACATACAAATAAAGACTGCGTAATTAAAATAAGATCTTATAATAAGTTCTAGTCATCTCTTGGAAATAATTTTTCTTGCAATGCTGTAAGACAAATTTTAAATCTGCAAATATGTCAAATTCATGACATTCATGCAAAAAATTTACAAACAGGAGATCCTGATCCACTGGGGTACCAACCCTCATCCATTTGGGTACCAACCCATATTCATTGGAGTACCAACCCATATCTATTGGGGTACCAACCATGATCCACTGGGGTACCAACCCTCATCCATTTGGGTACCAACCCATATTCATTGGAGTACCAACCCATATCTATTGGGGTACTAACCATGATCCACTGGGGTACCAACCCTCATGGATTTCATGCTGCTATAAACCTCTGCTTTACAGTAATCCACTTCTGTAAAATCAATGCTTACTGTGCAACTCAAAATGATGTGATCATTATATTATGATATCATCAATATGATAAAACTTTTTATCTAAGTGTATTACGGTACTGGTATAGGACCTCGGGGAGAGATTGTTAGCAAAATGATGTGGTTGTGACTTCTGTCTCTTATTAAATAATGAAAATAAAAAATGAGTAGTGTAAAAGAAAATGATAAAGTCAACTAAAATTACACATGACTGTTGTGTAATTTTTAGCAATTTATGGCCTGCCATAAATCATCTGTGAAAGCTTTCTGTTGTGGAAAGTGGATGTCATCTCACTGTGTCATACTGAAAAGAAAAGTCCCTCGAAGGCCGAACAGAATGTCCAGGAATTCAAGATAAGACCAATTCTTCCTTTTAACTGCTGAGTGTTTAAACCATTTCTGCTATTCTTCAGCAATAACAAGATTTTCAAATTAGCTGCTGTGGTGGCTATATTGGATGTCAGGTTGGCACCAATTTTATTTAGGGCCAACAAGACATCATAAAAACTCTTCTGGTAAAAACCCCATGTTGATACGATTTTTAAGATGGCTGCCATGGTGGCCATATCAGATTGGTAACATTTCCATTTAGGACCAACTAGATATCATAAGAAGTCTTTTGGTGAAAGCACAATGTTGATATGACCAACCATCTCGGAGTAGTGATAAGATTTCAAGATGGCCTTTGTGGTGGTCATATTGGAAGTCAGATTGGCACCATGTTCACTGACACCAACCAGACATCATAATAAGTCTTGCAGCGAAAACCCTATGCTAATATGACCATTCATTCTGGAGAAGCAGTTATAAAAAAATTTGTAAGATGGCCATTGTGGCATCCATATTGGATGTCAGAGCAGCACCAGTTTCATTTAGGACCAACTAGACATCATAAGAAGTCTTGTGGTAAAATTAAGCCCAATGTCAATCTGACTTCCGGTTCAGAGGGAGTAGTGAAAACAAGATTTTCAAAATGGCTGCCGAGTCTGCCATATTGGACAGCAGATTGGCACCATTTTCATTTTGGACCATGTAGACATCATAAGAAGTATTTTAGTGAAAACATCATGTTGATATGAAGATCCATTCAGGAGCAGCGACAAGAAGATTTTTAAGATTGGTGCTGTGGTGGTCATATTGGACATTAGGTACCATTTTCATTTAGGACCAAGTAGACAACATAAGTCTTCTTGTGAAAACCCAGGAAAAGTTGCAACAAGATTTTTGAGATGGCTGCTGTGGCGGCCATATTGGATGTCAGATCGGTACCATTTTCATTTGGTATAAAGTAAACATCGTAAAAAGTCTTTCAGCGAAAACCCCATGTTGACCATCCATTCAGGAGGAGTTGTGATACCAAGATTTTTTAGATGGATGCTGTGGCAGCCATATTGGCACAATTTTCATTTAGGACCAACTAAGAAGTCTTATGGTGTAAGCTCCATGTCAATCTGGCTATCTATTCAGGAGAAAAAGTGATAAAATAGTTTGGAAAAACTGATGTCAATATGCCTATCCATCTAGAAGAAGTAGTAATAACAAGATTTTCAAGATGGCCACCATATTAGATGTCAGATCCGAACAATTTTCATTTAAGACCAACTAGACACCACATATGATGTTATTTTCCATTAGGAGGTGTAGTGATAACAAGATTTTCAAGATGGCCACTGTAGTGGCCATGTTGGATGTCTAAGCAGCACCATTTCCAATGAGGACTAACTAGACCATGGGATGAATGTGTGTGTAAAGTTTCATGGCAATCCTCCAAGTAGTTTAGTAGGAGTAGTGATAACCAACTTGTGCTAACGGACAGACAACGGACAACAGACGATCCCATATGCAGTTTTGGCCTATGACTAGTAGAGATAAAAATGTGTTCATCAATATACCCTTTTCTTGGTGTATTTCATAAGAGGAGTCTATGATCTTCAACCTGTGCAAATTTGATGCATTTTCAAATACTCGTTCAGCTATTATTTTATGGGCAATTAGTGACAGGGTACTTTTTCTCCATACATTTTTATATAGTGATCGTTTATTGGGGATACATATTCAACTAAGTGCAGTACCCAAAAAAATGCAAGGCAAGCTATTCATTTTTTTCGTGACTTTTTTATTGCTTTGACCCTTAGCTATGTAAAATATTTATTTTTAAAAAAGTTACATACTTGAACATTTAACAAATGATCATCCTTAAAGAATGACATGACAAACAGTGATCCATCTATGATGACAAGAGAACCCAAATGATAATCCTTGCTTACATGTGATAAAAAATGATGGATCAGCGTGGAACAAATCAGGAGATTTGCACAATTTGGTCAGGAGTTTTGACCTCAAAGAGGGAGGTTTTCATCGACCTGATTTTAAGTGTGCAAATTGGCAAAAATTACTACTACTGAACAAATTTCCATATTTTTAATATTAAAATATGCAATTCAGTTCTTTCACATCAACTTGTTGCCTTTCACACTCTCCATATATGTAACACAAGCATTTTTAGCATTTCTTACAAGATCATTGCCTGGATTAAATTGGTAGCAGTCCTTATCATTGTTCACCTTAACACTGAAAAGATTGTGTACTGTCACTGGATCATGGTTTCCTCTAGAGTCAGCCTGAATTTTCTTCATATTGGAAAATGTCCTTTCAGTGTCTGCATTGAAATGTGGCAATGTCAATACAACTCTACTTAGTTCAGCAAGAAGTTTAAATTGTTTCCTGCCTATTGAGTCAGATTGCTAACTGTCTGCCAAAACTGCTCAAGACTGGTACTGTCTCTGTCGAATTTGGTAAGTTCTTCTTTGGGAGTCAGAGTGCAGGCCTGAATTTCATCTTCTAGTGCAGTTCTCACACTCTGGGTTAACATCATGAACCTCTCAGATAGCTTCACCACTGCAACACAAAATGCAAAACATTCGAACTTCGAAATTTACTTGCCATGGATATACAATAGGTAAATTAAAAAATTGTAATACAAGGCAATTCTGTTAATTCTAATACACTTTGTCTTTTATGCTGCAGTTAAGATATCAAAAAAGATTACATCTCCATGCATTCTTATTGTTAGAACAAGTTATTTCCCATTTTCACAACAACAACAACAAACCAGTCAATGAACTCACCTGCTGGAATTGAGACCTTTTCCCCGACATCTGGGTTTAGGTAGGCAGTGGTTTCACAAGGTTTAGCAACATTTTCCTTGAAAGGTACCTATCACTTTTTAAAATTTCCAATTATCAGTGCAAACCTATAATATTGTTTTATTGTTCACTCATCAATAGCTGATAATTATCTGTATTGATCATAGGAGATAAGAAAACCTACCTAATCGGATTAATGAGTATTTACTGCACTCCCAAGCATATAATGTTTTAATGTCAGTAGGATTGTGAACATGAAGCACTGATGCATACAATAGACTATCACACCCTTTGTGACTTTATGAGTAATTTGCAAACACCTTTGTTGTCATCATTATCGTCACTATCACCATTATTTAACAATAACAATCAAATTTGGAAAACTATTATCACTTACTAGTATTATTGACGAAGACAAATACCTCATTCACCCTATGTATTATGGATTAATTCCTGCACTGTATCCATATTATTATTATTTATATTATTATTCATATTCATATTATTATTATTATTATATAATTGTGATTATGATTTCGTATGAACAATAAAATAGTTAAACTTTAGTAATACTTACGTGAATAAAACTTTAGTAATACTTACGTGAATATTTTATCCAAGCATGCAAAGGAGTTCTGCTGATCCAATGTTAAAGGTTGGTATTCCAAGTAATCTTGTTATCCTGTTTATATCCTTGTCAAAAACACGAACTAAGACTATCAGCATTTTATTATCCCCTTGACCACTGGCTAGTCAATGAGGATGGAGAATTTTTCATCATGGCACATATCTGTGACTTTCTCATCCCAATGTGGACCCAGAGGTTGGGTCTCAATGCGAGTAGTTTTTTTCCTTTTGCACGAGAACTTTTGTGTGATTTCCGAGTCCAGGAACATTATTTTGACTAGATCTGAAAATGATCTGCTACTAGAAATGGGAGATTATGTTCGTCTATAAAGTTGGCAAATAGTGTCTCGGCACATGCAACTTTATGCACATTTGATGCAGATTCCGCGAACTTGGATTTCAGTGATGGTATATTGGTTGTCGCAGTTAATATGCTTTTATGTGATGGGGTTTCTGCACGATGTGTGATGTCATTCTTGTCACCGTAACAGAATTCAAAATCAGCTTTACAGGAAGATAAGAATGCATATTTATGTCCATTTCAACTTGATTGCAACCTCTGAAATTCCAGTTTCTATCCATCAATCGAATTCGTGTGCTATTTTGCTTGCTTGGATTTTGATGTTTTTGGCACTGGGAGATAATGCACGTTTAGACATCTCGACAAACTTTCAACACCGAAGTCAAACCGACCCAGTTTTATGCCACTTGATCCAACCATAATCAATTAACATCTTTAATCTTGTGCAAATTACTTTTGACCATACATGTACATAGTATAGACTCTAATTCATCTCAACAACTTTAAGCCCCGAAGCAGAACATACCTTGCAGACAGAATGAAAGTAATGTTTATTATTTCATGCTGACTGACCTTTTCAGCAACCCAACCATAATCAATTAACGTCTTTAATCCTTTCTGAATTACTTCTACTCATACCTAGCATAATCCACCTCGACAAACTTTAGATGAAGCCAGCTGACCATACTGACAGGATCAAAGGATGATATTAGCAAGTACATTCACCTGTACTGCTTAAGTCAGTTCAGTCACATGATCACAGGCAGTATTACCGTAAATATACTACACTGGAGCCAGAATGTGAATTTTTAAAAAAATTTTTTTTTTTAAATAACATTTTTGCATACATGGGAGATTTCAGTGAGTGGTGGGAGACACCCCTAAACTCGGAAGAAAACCCTGTTCATCTGTGTAAACACCACAGATGAAGTAACAGTATATGCATTGGAGCATCTGTGTAAACACCACAGTTGATGATGTGCTATCTGCTATCTAAAGTTGCAATCCCAGGTCAATGTTAAAATCATTGACTTGAGACTCATTCCAAACTTTTAATGCAAAATTTCTAATTATTGGTCAAAAAGAATAATAAAACTTATTTCAAACTTCTTCATGCAAAAACTTATAAATATCGGTCCAAAAGAATAATAAAAGCGATCAGTAAAATGTATGTCTCACCTGTTATGGCAAATCATCAGAAAAATTTGGTCATGAAATATTGTTGCAAAGCTTAACCATTGTTGGACATTAATGTTCTGATGCCATAATTATAATTTAAAGGAGAAAATAGTTCATATGAAGACATGGTAGGAAGGTATGTTATTGGTCCAGGCAGATATGTATTTATGTATGTGTAGGGTTTAATGGCACATCATCCTGGCTATATAGTGCCAAGTAAATGTTAGGTAGTAAAAAAAATCAAACCTTGAAGAAAAACTCTTTTGAACAAGAGTCCCTCAAAGGGACTAATGCACTACTATCCGAAAAGAATTTTCCAGGAATTCAAGACAAGATCATTTCTTTTTTTTAATTGTGAGTGTTGAAACCATCTCTGATATTCTTGAGCAATAAAATGTTCAAATCAGCAGCTGTGCCATTCATACTAGAAGTAAGATCAGCACCGTTTTGAATTAAGACAAACTAGACACCATTAGAAGACTTTTGGCGAAAACCCTTTGCCAATGTGACCATCCATTCAGGAGAATTAGTGACAAGAATTTCAATATATTCATTGTGGCAGCCATATTGGATGTCTCCAGGGCACCATTTTCATTTAGGACCAACTAGACATCATAAGAAGTTTTCTGGTGAAAACACCATGTCAATTTGATTCCTCAATATGTTCATTGTGGCAGCCATATTGGATGTCTGCAAGGCACCATTTTCATTTGGGACCAACTAGACATCATAAAAAGTCTTCTGGTGAAAACACCATGTCAATTTGACATTGAGGAGTAGCAACAAAAAGATTTTCTGGATGGCTGTCATGGTGGTCATACTGGACATGAGATTGGCACCATTTTAGTTTAGGACCAACTAGACATCATAAGAAGTTTTGTTTTGGTGAAAACCCTATCCTGATAAAACCATCCATTCTGATGGCTGCTGTTCAGCCTGATTGGATGCCTGAGCATCACCATTTACATTTAGGATGAACTAGAACTTGGGATGAATGTATACGTAAAGTTTCAAGGCAATCCTCCAAGTAGTTTAGAAGGAGCAGCAATAACAAACCTGTGATAAGTGGACAGATGAACATTGAAAGTCAGATGATGCCATTCCATTGCTCTTCAGATATATGACCAGTAGAGCTAATAAAAATAAACATGTATTCCTATAGTAAAAAAGATACAAGGTAAAGATGTAAAAGAATTTAAAAGACAAATAAAATAAAAGACAAAGGAATAAAGGGCATAGTCCTTAAAATGCAAAATCAACAAAAAAATGTATAATAGAAACTGCATTATTTTATATAAGTCCAAGACATTCACTAATGGCACAAAAAACTTCTTCATCAAGTTGAACATAAGTAATACCCAACAAAGGCAATGCAGAGACAACATCTGCCAATACTTGACAATGACTTGTAACTAATACTATGCTAACCATGAATTCGCTTAACACAGAGATGGTTATGGGAAACTTCATGTTGGTTGTAGATACACAATCATTGCCATGTTGCATGCTCTTTTAATGAAAAATGTACATAGAAACCTACTTCAACCTATATGGAACACAAAAAAACTGGAATGGATTGAAATTTCAACATTCTTTGGAAGGTGAACATCTAAGGGGACAATAGGTGTTTTTAAGGGACAGAGAAAAGGACCAAATCTGCACTTAGTGATCTTTTATCAGTCAGCATCAAACCACGGATATATTTTGTTGTCCATAGCTTTCAAACCAGAAAAGTAAATTTAAACAATAAGCTAGGTCAGCTACACAAATGTACATTCCAACCTGATCGAGATGTCACATCTATACTAAGTACCCATTTGTCTAAAAAGCCACAGTGAATCAGTGGTAAGTGTGCTAGACTTTTGACTAAAAGGATGCAAGTTTGAATCCTGCATATGGATCACTTGTCTTAAACCCAACCACTCATCTTAAATCATCATGTGTTTAGAATCCATTAAACCAAAATAAACATGAGATTAACCTGTACTGAGCAGTCACCTGTTTGAATTGGCACATTTTGCACTGATTCCAATTTAACTGAATGTATGAACTTCTACTATTTCATAGTATCTATTTTATACATCATCTACACGTTTATCTGAACCTGACTTTCTTCCACCAAAGTGTAGAAGTAGTGAAGAGATTGTAATTTTTTATGTTCATGTAAATCAGCCTCTTCTGACTGTATTAAACGGTGTTCATTTCTTGCTGTGCCACTGAGCCCGATTTTTCACATCTTGTGCAAGCTGTAGGGCACATCAAAAAGACCCCAGAAAATACAGATGATAGATTGTAAAAGTTTATTTTGGACTCACTGAATCAAGTGCACCCCATGCAGGCTTACTGAGTAGAGTACAGCCCTTACCTATGGTAGCACAAGACAATTTCATTGACTTGCAGAAATGTTATAACGATTTTGATTAGCTTGGGCACCAATCGAGAGGACGTGGTCAATGATCATGGATAGAAAATGTGAGCAAGAGAAGATGAAATCTTCAGTGAAATCCTTGCTGAATTTATTTTCAAGCAGCATACAAGGTGAAAAAAAGTAGACTCCATTGACCAATACTAACTTGTCGAGTGGGAATGGTGAATCGAACATCAGAAATTAAATTCCTGGTATGGAAGCACCCATAGCAGGCGAGGCTGATAATGAAATGTGTTTGAATCATCTTGAATAAACAATAACCCAGCAAGGATATTTTCAATCCCAGCAATTTTTAAATGACCCCACCTTTTTTCCTTATTGGGGCCCTTGAGTGCCACTACTTCTGTTTCTAGAATAAACACTGCTTAACTTTTTTTATCTGAAGAAAACTTACCTAAATTGACTAAATATAATTCAGGTGAAATAGTAGTGGCCTATATCTATCCAAAAGATTACCAATCTAGACAATTTTAGCATCATCAGCACAAGCATCCCAATTTCAAACAACAGACCTGTCTAGTACAATATCAGAGATAATGCTAATCAGAACTCCTTGCCCTTATTCAAGACAAAAGATAATCTAGGCTACAACTTTTTTTCAACCTGCCCTCTGTTGGCTTCCATGGCACCTATCTTGACCTAGGTTTCTTTACATCAGATAATGCATTAGCCCTGGTCTTGTGCTGGAAACTGCTACCACTTAAACCTTTGCCAAGAGATGGTCAGATATATTCAGTGATGAATGCATTATCAGACACATGCATGGGGCAGCTGTTAATGTCATTTTCTGGCAGACAGGAATATTCAGCATCAATCCATAAATTGAGGAACACAGGACCTTAGCCTTGGTGAACTAAAATCTCTTGGGAACTTCTTCACCAAATTGGATATGACAGAGGGCTGAAATGCTGATGATGCCTGTTAAGCCAAATTAACCCAATATATATAATTCTAGTTTTTACCTAGATACTGTTCACATCACACTGAGATGTCCGAGGTCAGGCATTTTTCTATGGTCAGGCAGTTACAATCCCTTCCTAAATAAAAGATTTTGGACAAAACAATGTTGTTATTAATCTGAAAATTCCCTTTGGCACTTCAAAATGCCAAGTTCTACATATTGCCCACTTCTAAATGCCAAGCTCTATAGAACAGATTGGTGATGTAAAACAATACTATTATGAGCAAGGCATATTTGTATGAAGCAGGACATAATATGTATCCTTTATATTCAGCACAAAAGGTCTGTTACAGTGGTAAAAAAAAAGAAGATTAAGCTGATTAAGACAGAGATAAGAGTTTATAATGAATATATGTATGTATAGGGTTTAATGGCACAATGCTGGCTATATGGTGCCAGATGGATTTAAGAAACAACATGTGCTTGAAACATGTCAATATGGGCCAAAGAGTTGGTATGTTCTGGTACTGTAATGAATATTATTGAGAGTTTTTTGAAGGAAGCTTGATTTTTTTTTTAGGTTTTAACAGCACTTTTAACACAATACGAGATATATCATGCTGAGGAAATTGCGACCTAAGTGCCTTTCTTAAGGATACATCAAAGCAGCTGACCTGGGCAAGTGTCGAACCCACGACCCTTGAATTACGAGTCAGATGAGCCATCAACTGAGCTACCATGGCTCCCTTTTTAAGGAAGCATGATATGCTATTCTGACTAAGGCTTGACAATCAGATATCTTCATACAAGTTGATGAAATTTTCTTCAAAAGAGATAAACTTAGTTTTTCAAAGTGTGACGAGATCCAGGACAAAGATAACAATGTTTGAATGTTGCCTTTTTGTTAAATCTGAAAGTACACTTTGAAAAACTAATAATGTGAAGAAGAAGGCAACGATTCGAATTCCTCCCCCCCCCAAAATGGTATTAGATCAGTGGCTGGGACTAGATATGACTAATGCCCCCTCCACCCAAATGACCATGTAAGCAGTGCCCGATACATAGGGCAGGAAAAATCCTACGATCGTCTATTTGCTTCGTGTTAAGAATTTCACAAAATCATACTAAATCTAGATATACTAAAAAAAATTCTGGGCAAGTGACAGTAAATTTCACTTTCCGATGAAATTTTAAACTTTCCCCAGACTATCAGACAGGGAATTTTTCCACCCCTGTTGTACTCAAAACGAGTCACCTGAAATTTACAAACCCCTTACTATGACAGATCTCATGGGGTTGGTTGGTTGTTTGGTTGGTTGGTTGGTTTTAATGTATTATTTGCTATATCATGCCAAGGAAATGAGAGCTAAGTGCCTTTCAGAATGACTCACTGAGACCGCTGACCCAGGCTAGCCTGGGTGGATACCAAACCCATGACCCTTGGATTACATGATCATGCTCTACCAACTGGGCTACTGTGGCTTCCGTATCTCATTGAGAAAGATACAAGATTCATTCTATGCTGCACCCTTGTGCCACTGACCCCTATTTTTCATCTTTGGCACAAGTTCCCTCCATGGCACCCTTTAGGGCACATAAAAAAGACCAGAGACAATAAAGAGAAAAGATCATTATGGCAAATAAGAACAAGACAATCAATTTCATTGGTTGCCAGAAATGTCTTACTGATTTTGATTAGCTTGGGCACCAATCGAGAGCACATGATCCATTATCATTGATAGAAAATGTAAACAAAGATGAAATCTTCAGCAAAAACACTGTTTCATTTATTTTCAAAGTAGTGTATAGGAAGGACAAAATATAGACTAAAATGTCCAAAATAAACTCATAGGGAATGGTAACTTGAACATGAAGAATTCAAATCTCACGAGCATGAGGAATTCAAATCCCAGTACAGTGACAGGAGAGGCCGATAATGATCGCAGGTTCTTGGGTTAGGGATTGATTAATTACTGCAATAAATATAAAGTTTTCCAGCATTATATACTTTGAATCAGTTGTTGCCGAGTTGGATTAAAGCACAGTTTGCTACAATTTCCTTGTGTACTAAAACAACGATGTGAACAGTGGACATGGTCATTTTAGCGGACAAGGTAACTGGACAAAACTGTTCCGTAGTCTGACTCTACAATAACAGATTCAAAGCATGTAATGTGGAAAAAGTGAATATTTATTGCAGAAATTAATAAATCCATGATGCAAGTGCCTGTAATAATGATATGCGTTTGAATTTATTTAATAAACAAGATACAGGTAAGGGTATTTGTGTCCCCCGTTTTTCTCTCACTAAATGATCCCACTTTACAACCTGATAGGGACCACTGGGCTCCACCTTTTCCATTTCTGGAATGAACACTGACCTTGATGCAGTCTGTAAGACCTCTCATTTTTTGTTTTAATGAGAAATATCTATAAACCTGACAATAAAACATTTCCTATGCAACTCTGATATCTTTCTTTTTTGACAGGTAGTCAAACTATCATTAGAATTTTTGTGGGAACACATTTTAAAAACATTCATTCCAAAGTCTGTTCTCAATGGTGCAGTTTTAAATATATGCCAATTTCATGAACTCATTGAGGAATTTAAATTTAAAATACAAATTTTTATGTCCAATGTAAGAGACTTTTTCTAATTTTGTGATATCAAATAATTCAGAACACAATTCCAAAAAAGGATTGAAGTTGCACAAACTCGTTGAGGAATTTCAGATCATAATGCAAATTTCAACATCAAAATAGAAATTAAATATCTTGATATATCATTCTTTGCAAATCAAATGACAACAGGGGATGAGGAAAGAAACTTTACATCTAATATTGGGTTGAACACAGTAAACAAAGGATTTTTCAAAGCATGAACAGGGTTGGTTTGTCAAAACGGGGTGCTGATTGAATTAATTATTCAATGTACATGTATGTACTAATTACAAGATTTAGCTAGGTTTACTCTTTTGGTCTGGAAATCATAAAACGCTTGAGCTCGAGATTCTGTTTTGATCAATCACAAATGATGTTACTTTTGAAAGTTCTTTTCTGATTGGCTGACAGTGGGAATCAGTCTCAGACTCAAACTCAGAGTTTTATGATCTTCAGGCCAGGTCTTGTTAGGCCTAGAGAACGATACTGTAATATTATATTTTGTATGGAGTCCAGGTCTTGTTAGGCCTACAGGACCATACTGTAATATTATATTTTGTCTGGAGGCCAGGTTTTGTTAGGCCTACAAGACCATACTGTAATATTATAATTCAGGTCAGATCTTGTTAGGCCTACAAAACCATATTGTAATATTATAATTCAGGCCAGGTTTTGTTAGGCCTACAAGACCATACTGTAATATTATAATTCAGGTCAGATCTTGTTAGGCCTACAAGACCATATTGAAATATTATAATTCAGGTCAGATCTTGTTAGGCCTACAAGACCATACTGTAATATTATAATTCAGGTCAGATCTTGTTAGGCCTACAAGACCATACTGTAATATTATAATTCAGGTCAGATCTTGTTAGGCCTACAAGACCATACTGTAATATTATAATTCAGGTCAGATCTTGTTAGGCCTACAAAACCATATTGTAATATTATAATTCAGGCCAGGTTTTGTTAGGCCTATAAGACCATACTGTAATATTATAATTCAGGTCAGATCTTGTTAGGCCTACAAGACCATATTGTAATATTATAATTCAGGTCAGATCTTGTTAGGCCTACAAGACCATACTGTAATATTATAATTCAGGTCAGATCTTGTTAGGCCTACAAGACCATATTGTAATATTATATTCTGTCTTCAGACCAAGTCTTGTACAGCCTACAAGACCATACTGTAATATTGTATTTTGTCTTCTAAATAGACCTTTTAATATACAAAACTACATGCACTACCACGATATACAGAGAATTGAAATAAAAATGATGAAAGTGTACACTCTATACACATACATGTAATGAGTTTTGCACCTCAAAATGAAATCTTTAAGAATTGGATGCATATATGATTCTCTTTTCTTCTTTTATGTGAAATGAAATCTGTGAATTACCTAAACTTCCTGCTCAGGTATTCCAAGCCTACAGTTCAATGACTTTAAATCTAAAACCCTTCCACTTGGATGTTGAATTAATGCATTCTAAGATCAACAGTAAGTGATGCATACCTAAGAATAGACAGTTCAATGGCCATCAGTGACTGAATCTCCCAGCCTTCCTCTGATTTAGATTCATCAATGTCTCTCTTCATTTACACTTCAGGGATTTAGTAATCAACACTAAATGTTTCAGTACTATGCTATGTAGGAAAACCTTGACTGTATCACATCAGTCCCCCTCTTATATGGCCACCTCTTCTCCAGTCCAATAGGTGGAAAAGAGGAATGGAGCATGATTGGCTGTTTGTGTGTGTGATGGATGGTAAATAAATAAAGTGGTTTCTCACTATAAAGCCCTCAGTATACTGCTGTCCATCTTATAATTTGGGTATGGTCATAGATCCCATCAAATTAGACCCCTCACTATAAAGCCCTCAGTATACTGCTGTCCATCTTATAATTTGGGTATGGTCATAGATCCCATCAAATTGGACCCCTTACTATAAAGCCCTCAGTATACTGCTGTCCATCTTATAATTTGGGTATGGTCATAGATCCCATCAAATTGGACCCCTCACTATAGAGCCCTCAGTATACTGCTGTCCATCTTATAATTTGGGTATGGTCATAGATCCCATCAAATTGGACCCCTCACTATAAAGCCCTCAGTATACTGCTGTCCATCTTATAATTTGGGCATGGTCATAGATCCCATCAAATTGGACCCCTCATTATAAATCGCCTCATAATACTTGTGCCCTCTTAAAGCACATGTATGGCCATGGACCCCATTAAACTGCTCAAATTTCGTTCCATTATTGCTATTTAATTTTATTTTATCTGATTACCATTTATGGCTGTGGACCAATATGATGTGGTTGGACAGCTTTAAGTTTGTGTTTTGTGCACAACTATGACAAATATGTTTTGGAACATAGTCCCAGATAAGGTATCCTTACTTTTACAGTGCAGGTCACTTTTACGACTCCTATGTACAGTGTTAGAAAGAGAGAGTACCATACTTTAGTGGAGGACAAAGTACTTTGTAATTTGGAGTACCTTGCTTGAAGAGGGAAGGAGGGTTTGTTGGTTGGTTTGTAGCTTTTTAATGGTTCTTTCAACACTTTACTGGCTATATCATGCCAAGGAAATGGGAGCTAAATGCCTTTACTAAGGACACACTGAGGCAGCTGACCTGGGTATTATGGAACCCATGACCATTGGATTACATGCCAAGGAAATGGGGCCTAAATGCCTTTACCAAGGGCACACTGAGGCAGCTGACCTGGGTGTTATGGAACCCATGACCATTGGATTACATGACAAGGAAATGGGGCCTAAATGCCTTAACCAGGGCACACTGAGGCAGTTGACCTGGGTGGTTATGGAACCCATGACCATTTGATTACATGCCAAGGAATGGGGCCTAAATGCCTTTACCAATGGCACACTGAGGCAGCTGACCTGGGTGGTTATGGAACCCATGACCATTGGATTACGAGTCTGATGCTCAACTAACTAAGCTACCACAGCTCCTGGAAAGGGGGGGATTGTAATTTTATAGATCTATTATTAGTAGCAGTATATACCAATCTTCAAGTTGGTGTCCTTCCATTGGAATCTTAGTCCACTTAATGGAAAATAATCACTAATCTTGATTCAGATGCCCCATCATCATATGAGCCAGGGTGGATAAGTGGTTAGCTTGCTGGACTTGCAAAAAAAAGAATGCAGGTTAGAATCCTACCATCACATCAACCTGGGTCAGATACTGTTGAGTGTCCTTGGGCAAGGCACTTTATTCCAACTGCCTTTGCACTAAATAACCTACTTGTGTTGCTGTTCCATACAACACCAAAACCCATTTTCATTTATACAAACATGTTCGTTCATTCATTGGATTAACGACGTGTGAGGCCATTCGGCCATTTACGTTGAACCCTTGCATGGAGAAACCTGAGGCAAGGATGGTCTCTGTCAAAATCAGCAGAAAACTGTCAAAATTAGTAGAAAACTGATGAACATTTTTTCCTCTGAAAGTAGATCTTTCAAGGTTTTACTTTTTTAAGTAACTGTGGTCATATTTATTGGCAGATCAGCAACACTTGCACAAAATGTACCATATATACTCGTGTATAATCTAATACCAATTGCAAACTGCATAGACCCAGATCTGCCATCGTATAATGCACCAGCAGATCTGGGTCTATGCAGTTTATAAGGACTAATCAGTAGAACAAACAACATAGACCCTAATCTACTGGAGCGAAATGCAACAAGAGATCAGGGTCTATGTTGTTTGCATTTGGACCCGGCTTTTATGCAAGTATATATGGTAGTTGACCGAAATCTGTTTATAGTTAGAAGGAACTTGAGAACTATGGAGCATGATATAGAAAGTACCCGATTTTGATGATCTGGATTTTAAAAGTCTTCCTCACATTAAATCAAAACAGTCAATTTCAGTAGCATACAGAAAGCTTCAGCTTTGCAAAATTAACATAAGTTGGACATTTGTCCAAAAGAAGGGCTAGAGCCTAAAATCTTGGCTTCCCCAACACACACAACAAAAAATGTGGTCCTCGATGGGACTGAAACTCTAATGACTGAAAAGAATTTCCTGGAATTCAAGATAAAACCATTTCTTCCTTGTAACTGCTTAGTGCTGAAACCATCTTTGATATTCTTCAGCAATAACAAGATTTAAAATTAGCTGCTGTGGTGGTGATATTGGATGTCAGCTTGGTACCATTTTCATTTAGGACGAACAATGCATCGTAAGAAGTCTTCTGATGGAAACCCCATGTTGATATGACTTTCCGTTCTGGAGGAGTAACGGTAACAAGATTTTCAAGATGGATGCCATAGTGGCCATATTCTATATCATATTGGCACCATTTCTATTTAGAACCAAGTAGACATCATAAGAAGTCTTTTGGTGAAAGCACAATGTTGATATGACCAGCCATCTAGGAAAATTAGTGATAACAAGATATTAAAGATGGCCATTGTGGCAGTCATATTATAAGTTGGATTGGCACCATCTTAATTTACGACCAACTAGACATCATAAGAAGTCTTTCACTAAAAAATCCATGCACATATGACCATTAATTCAGAAGAAACAGTGATAATAAGATTTTCAAGATGGCCACTGTAGCAGGCATACTGAATGTCTGAATGCCACCATTAGGACCAACTAGACGTCATAAGAAGTACTCCAGTAAAAGCCCTATGTTGATATGATCATCCATTCAGGAGGAGCTGTGATAACAACATTTTCAAGATGGCCACTGAGGTAGCCATATTGGATATCAGGTCCACACCATTTTCATTTTGGACCAACTATACATCATAAGAATTCTGGTTAAAACCCCATTGCAATATTACTCGTCATTCAGGATGATTTGCAATAACAAGATTTACAAGATGGTTGCTGTTGCAGCCATATTGGACATCAGATCGGCCCCATTTTCATTTAGGTCCAACCAGACATTATAATAAGTCTTTTAGTGAAAACATGATGTTGATATGACCATCCGTTCAGGAGGAGTGGCAATAACAAGATTTTCAAGATGGCTACTGTGGTGACCTTACTGGAAATCATATCAGCCTCATTTTCATTTAGCAGCAACTAGACATCATAAGAAGTCTTTTAGTGAAAACCCCATGGCAATATGACATTCCGTTCAGAAGGAGTAGTGATAACAAGGTTTTCAAGATGGCCACTGTGGTGTCCATATTAGACATCAGACCAGGATAATTTTCACTCGAGACCAACTTGACATCCTATGACCATCCATTCAGGAGGATTTGCAAGAACAAGATTTTGGATATCAGATTGCCACCATTTTCATTTATGAACAACACGATATCATAAGAAGTCTTCTGGTGAAAACCCCATGTCAATATGACTTTCTGTTCAGGAGGAGTAAGCGATGGCAAGATCTACAAGATGGTTGCAGTTGCAGCCATATTGGACATCAGATCAGTCTCATTTTGATTTAGCACTAACTAGACATCATAAGAAGTCTTTTAGTGAAAATCCCATGTTGATATGACCATCCCTTCTTCTGGAGAAGCAATAACAATATTTTCATGCTTGCCATTGTGGTGGCCATATTAGATACCAGATTGCCACCATTTTGATTTAAGATCGACTAGACATCATAAGAAGTCTTCTGGTGAAAAGCCCATGTCAATATGACTTTCCATTCAGAGGGTGCAGTGATAACAAGATTTTCAAGATGGTTACTAGTAGATATCAGATTGGCCCCATTTTTATTTAGAACCAACTAGACATCACAAGAAGTCTTTTAGTGAAAACTCAATGTTGATATGACCATCCATTCAGGAGGAGTAGCAATAACATTATTTTCAAGATGACCACTTTCGTGGCCATATTAGATGTCCAAGTGGCACCATTTTTATTTAGGACCAACTAGGCCATGGGATGAATCTGTGTGTAAAATTTCATGGCAATCCTCCAGGTAGTTTAGGAGTAGCAATAACAAACTTGAGCTAATTGATGGACAGATGGATGACAGGTGATGGTTGGATGGACAAATGGATGGACGGACAACAGATGATTCCATAAGCTCTTCTATTTGTAAAAATACTGCTGAGCAAGTAAGACTAAGTTTTTAAAAAAATCAAAAATAAAAGATGTAGAATAAATGCTACAATTCAATGAAAATCTACTCCAGTTGTATACAAGTGGCTATAAACATGCATGCCTGCATGCCAAATTTTATTTCTCTACTTTAAATGGTTTTTCTAAATTGTGTTAGGGTTAGTCCAAAAGTTAAAAAATGTGTTTTTAAGAACTGGATTAATTGCTGTAATGGCTTGAAAATCTAATAAGGATATATACATATAATATAAACTGGATTAATTGCTGTAATGGCTTGAAAATCTAATAAGCATATATACATATAATACAAGTATGTTACCAAACTTCATTTGTCTACCCCAAGTGGTTTTTGCTTTATTGTGCTAAAAAGCTTTTTGTGTAAAAGTACAAGTCCCAAATATTTAAACATGCGTATAAAAAAAAGATTTGAAAATAATGCTGTAATGGCTTGAAATTCTACTCATCTACATAATAAAATTTGATCTCCCTACCTCAAGCTGTTTTTGCTCTATTGTGCTTACAAGGTTTTTGCTTTATTGTGGTTACAAGGTTTTTGCTTTATTGTGCTTACAAGGTTTTTGCTTTATTGTGCTTACAAGGTTTTTGTGAGAAAAGTAAAGTCCAAAATGTTTAAATGTGTAAAAAAAAAAAATTACAATTATGCTGAAAATCGACCACGCTCATCTACATAATAAAATTTCATTTGTCTTCCTCAGGTGAGTTTTGCTTACCGTATATACTTGCGTATAAGCCAATACCAACTATAAACTGCAGAGACCTAGATCTGCCATTGCATGATGCATTTGGACCTAGCTTATACGCGAGTATATACAGTAATGATGCTTACAAAGTTTTTTTTTAAAAAAAGTCCCAGCACAAAATGGTTTAAAATGTATAAAAAGATTTAAAAAATTACTATAAAATGGCCTGAAAACCTAATCAGGTCATTTATATATTAATGCAAATAAGCCTACCAAATTTAATCTGTCTAGTTCAAGTCATTTTTATATTAATGCAAATAAGCCTACCAAATTTAATCTGTCTAGTTCAAGTCATTTATATATTAATGCAAATAAGTCTACCAAATTTAATCTGTCTAGTTCAAGTCATTTATATATTAATGCAAATAAGCCTACCAAATTTAATCTGTCTAGATCAAGTCATTTTTTTAATAATCATGCTTATAAGAATTTTTGGGGGTAAAAAAAGTACAAGTCCAAAAGTTCACAAATCTGTAAAACACTGAACAATGTATATAATGACCTAAAAATCTGATCAAATCATGCACATATTGATAGCAATAAACATACCAACTTTTGTTTGTACAATTATATTTTTGGCTAACTATGCTTACAAGGTTTATGCTAAAAAGAAAAAAAAGAAAAAAGTTAATAAATGTATACAATAATTGAAAACTATGGACAGTCACCATCACCTAATCAGGTCTTCAGACACACCCCTTGGTATCTAAATATCAAATTTGGTCACATCTGACTTGATAACTTTTAATCTATAGACATACAGACAGCACAAAACCAATGTGTCTCCTCCATTTTGTGACTGGAGGAGAAGAGACACAATTATCCTACACAATTTTAAACAATTTTAAGTCGTCCTGCAAATTATTTATAAATGGAACAAAGTCTTGAAAATAATAAATTTGCACACATATATACAGCTGTACAAAAATTCAACACCCCCAAGGCAAGCTGAAAAAGGAGTTTGGATTCATTTGAAGACCCAAACTGGCCTCCTAATCCCACAAGATGGCAGATGATTGCATAATTCAAGAGTTAATTAGCAAAAGCTGTTACTGCAAATGCCTAATTAGCATTTTCATGATGTATCGAAACACAAAGAAATCCTGCATCCATGAGGTGTCAAAATTTGAAGAAATTGGAGACAAAACTCCCTTTTGCTAGGACTCTCAATGGCTTACTTCCTATCTTCAATATAAATTCTGTGTTGCTTTAGGGCCTTGCACATGAATTTAAAGCAAGCAGGACATCTGGGTCACTATGACAGCTTCACTGACAGTGTCACATCTGGTTTAATGTGAATGTCAACATGGTCATGTAGGTGCCTTTACTGATCTTAAATAAAATATTAACTGTTATTCTAAAATTTAACACTAATATAGTTTTATAAAAGTCTGTAAATTCCTGACTTTTGAATGATGTACACCTTAGTTGTCATCACACACCATCTATATGAAAATTATAGATCGCTATGGATATTTACAGTTGTGGCTGGGTACTAAACTGGGTCAAGAAAAGAGGATGTTTGGTGTAATCATTACCAGTGCAGGATAGTAAAAAAAAATTCCAATACGCGGTGCTTTCATCGTGACATCATGGCTGGGCAATCAAACCAGTTTTCACTGGATCAAACCTCTTGGTTGGACAAGATTTTCAAATTAGCTGCAATGGTGGACATATTGGATGTCAGATTGGCACCATTTTCATTTAGGACAAAGTAGACATCATTAGATGTCTTTTGGTCAAAAACCCATCTCATAATGATCATCCATTCAGGGGAAGTAGTTACAACAACAAGATTTACACAAGAGCCATCATCTCAGCTATATTGGATGCATGACTGACACCATTTTCATTTAGGACCAACCAGGTATCAGAAGAAGTCTACTGATTAAAACCCCATGTTGATATAGCCATCCATTTGGGAGGAGAGGAGCTAACAATATTTTTAAGATAGCCACCATGGTGACTATATTGAGGGTTAGTCATTTTCATTTAGGACCAAGTAGATTGTTTGTTTGTTTGGTGCTTTACGGCACAGCAACACAAGTAGGTTATTTAGTGCCGAGGCAATTGGAGTAAAGTGCCTTGCCCAAGGACACTCCATGGTAGCTGACCCAGGCTGGTCCGATGGTAGGACTCGAATCCACACCCTTTCGGTCGTGAGTCCGGCATGCTAACCATTGAGCCACCGCGGCTCCCGGACCAAGTAGATACCATAAGAACTCTTCCATGAAAACCCCCATGTCAAAATGACCTTCCCTTTAAGAGGAACAGAGAAAACAAGATTTTCAAGATAGCCACATATTGGATGTCAGATTAGCACCATTTTAATTTAAGATCAGCAAACATTATAAGAAGCCTTTTTATGAAAACTCCACGATGATATAACCATTAATTCAGGAGAAGTAGTGATATTAAGATTTTCAAGCTGGCCAATCTGGCAGCCATATCAAACCACAGATCAGCATTATTTTCATTTAGTACAAACCAGACATCATAAAACGTCTTTTGGTGAAATCCCCATGTCAATATGACTTTCCGTTCAGAAGGAGTAGCAATAACAAGATTTTGAAGATGGCTGATGTGGCAGCCATATTGGACATCAGATCAGCACCATTTTCATTCAGGACCAACTAGACATCATAAGTCCTCCTTTAGTGAAAACCTAATGCTGATTCAACCATCCATTCAGGAGGAGTAGCGATAACAAGATTTTCTTGATGGCTGCTGTGTGGTGGCCATATTGGATCTCAGATTGGTACCATGTTCATTTAGGACCAGTTGGACATCATAAGAAGTGATTGGGTGAAAACTAGGGGTGAAACGATTTATCGATATATCAATGCATCGATACTTTTGCCGTATCGATACACGTATCAATACAAGAGGTGAAGAATCGATACAAAACGATATCTACTCTATACAAGTTACTTTAATTTTCAGCAGTCATAAATAATTATTAGTCGTTTGCCTTCTTATTCTTTAAACTGAGAATCGATAATGTATCGTATCGTAGGCTGTGTATCGTGAATTGTATCGATAAGCGGCACAGGTGTATCATTTCACCCCTAGTAAAAACCCCACGTCAATATAACTTTTTGTTCTGGAGGAGTTGCGATAAGAAGATCTTCAAGATGGCTGCTATGGTGGCCATATTGGCACCATTTTTATTTAGGACCAATTAGACATCATAGAAAAATCTTTCACTGAAAACTCCATGCTGATATGACCATCCATTCAGGAGGAGTAGCGATAAAAAGATTTTCAAGATGACTGCCACAGTGGCTATATTGGACATCAGATCGGCACCATTTCATTTAGGACCAAGTAGACATCATAAGAAGTCTCCTAGTGAAAACCCCATGTTGATATGACAATCCATTCAGGAGTAGCAGCAATAACAATATTTTAAAGATGGCTACTGTGGTGGCCATATTGGATGTGCAAGCAATACCAGTTTCATCTAGGACCAACTAGACCATGGGATGAACGTGTGTGTAAAGTTTCATGCTAATCCTGCAAGTAGTTTAGGAGGAGTAGCGATAACAAACTTGTGCTAACCGACGGACAGACGACAGACTACAGATCATCCCATAAGATCTCTTGGTCTATGACCAGTAGAGCTAAAAATAATACCTAGAGCTGAAATAGTCAGTATAACACACCTACACGACTGTAAGACTTTTAGTTTAGTTTTTGCTTAATGACAGTTGTTCTAGTGCTGCAACAGGCTTTTCTTCCATGGGCAATAACACATTTAATACAGACAAACACCTTGTCTGAAAAACTTTACATCGGTTCTTTAAGCTGAGATTTTGGAGGCAAGACACTTGCTTTTACATAACATTTGTCGATTATCACAATTATTTTGAAGCAGATAAAATGACCTAGCAGCAAAGACAAATTACAAAGAAATATTTACACAGAATATTATGCATCAAAATGTCCACTACAGCAGAGTCTAATTGTAAAGTATACGTCAACGTGGTAATGTAGATGCCTTGACTAATCTTAAATAAAATAATTGTTATTCTAAAATATAATACTTAAGTAGTTTTACCAAAGTCTGTTCATTCCTGATTGTTGAGCAATCTGCACCTTAGTTGTCATCACAAACCTTCCAGATGAAAATTACTGATTACTATGGAACCAGGCACTAAACTGGGTCAAGAAAAGCGTATGTCAGGTCTAATCATTACCAGTGCAGGTAGCTAAAAAAATTTCCAATACACGGCACTTTCACTGCGATATCAAAGTGTGCAACATTCAATCCGGTTTAAACTGGATCACACCACTTGGTTGGCCTCATCTAAATATGTTGACATACTTTAACATTTATTTTGTCGTATGCATTTCTCGGGACATTTATATAATGATATTCCAAGGATATACTGATCGACGGGGAGAAAAATAAAGTGACCAATTGCCATTTAAAGGTGTGTAATCAAAATCTCAAAATGACACCTATAGCTGAAATAGTTGATGCCAAACGCCTAGATCATGGGTGGCCAATACATCGATTACAAAGTAGTTTCTTGTAGACCACACCATGTTGGTACGACTCTGTAAAAAGTAGATCCAATGTCACTTAAGTATGGCCACCCCTGGCATATGTACATTTCATAATAGACTTTGTAAGAGTGTTTGATATATACATTGCCACATTATTTGATTATTAAAATAAATTCAATATTCTGCAACATGTTTCAATGTCTCATGAAGGTGGGGGGCATGTTGGTATGACTTGGAAAAAGTAGATCCCATGTCACTAAAGATGGGCCACCCCTGGCCTAGATGACTATGACTTGAACTTTAGTAACTAAAACCAATCCAACTTAAAATGTAAAATCTTTCTTACCTACATGTATCATAAAAAGAGATTTTATTCTGATACAAAAATGGAAGGTGTAACTATGATGAATGCCAATTGGCTTGATTTGAAACTGAATTGTTAAATGGATATTTTGGTGAGTCCAGAATACAACGACAAGTATAAAAATGAACTGTCTCAGACTTTGTGCAGCACTTGCAGTCCAGGAAAAAGTAGATAGATTTTGTCCTCCTAGGTGTAATCACCAATAGCTTAGTGGATTAGAGGGTTAAGATCAGACAGATCATGCAGCTTAGTAAAAAGTACATAGATTTTGCCCTCCTAGGTGTATTCACTAACAGCTTAGTGGATTAGAGCGTAAGATCAGACAGATCACCTCTGAAGGCGGCAGTTGTAGGTTTGAGCCCAAAATGGTGGAGATTTTTTTCCCCCAAGGTCTCATTAAACATTCAAATTCCAAGATAAACAATAACAACAACAATGACTACTACTACTTCTTTCTTTCCTTCATCCCCCCCATTCTCTCACTCATTCTTTCATAGTAAATTTGTGAGGCTTTATTAAGCACAATAATACAACATTCTGTCCT
This sequence comes from Margaritifera margaritifera, assembly GCA_029931535.1. Classification (NCBI taxonomy): domain Eukaryota; kingdom Metazoa; phylum Mollusca; class Bivalvia; order Unionida; family Margaritiferidae; genus Margaritifera; species Margaritifera margaritifera. Next base: position 2,793,591 of record JAQPZY010001580.1, read on the forward strand.
TAACATGGGCCTACCCAGATGATGATGATGGAAACTGGGTGATCTGCTCAAAACCAGGTTCTGTTTTGGTCCCCATTTTATCTGATACTTCTGCTCCCTCCTGTGACCCTGTGGGCTCACTGGTCCTTTTCTGATTCGGTAATTCTTCAGTTTCTTGAGTGAGATTTTTGTCATATCTGCTAAGCTCTGCATGTACTATGGCCGTCGTCTGCAACACACATCCCTGCCTTTTAGGTTCATTGGTTCCACTGTCTAATGTTTTAATTTTGTCCGTTTGATCTGAAGACAGGGACTCAGTCTGTAACCTCTGACTTGATCTCTGTTCTTGGTACCATTTGGAATCCAAGTTCCGCAAGAAAGCTCCATTTGTGCGCATCTTAACTGTAATTATGTATAATTTTCCTCACTTTCCTCTACTTACTGTAATCTGTCATACTGTTGGAATCAGAAACTTGTCCATTTTCTTCTCCTTTTTTCTCCACAAATAAAACAGATGTCATCCTAGAACTAAAGTCTGTTCCATGTTCAATTTTTTCAACATCATTTAATTGATATAGCACATCACTGTGCAAGGTACTGAAACTGTCTCACAAATTCCTTAATAAAAGGAATTAAAATATGTAGTACTTTTACCATTTTCATTGCAAATATTCTGTACAAATGTTTGCTGTGTTTTATCCAAAAATGAAACTTCAATTTGCACAGCAGTATATATGCATATTAATGACACAAGCATTTGAGTCCTCCAATAAAATCAATTTCTACTGAAATATCATACGATAGGATATTATGCAAACTTGGTATAAATTCCTGTTTCATACAGTGCACAGAAGATACTAATTAGTGTCTAATTACTGTCATCACATGACTCATGTGACCTACCATGTACAAAGTTGATAAATAATCCTCAAATTTAAGAAACAAATCAACTGGTTTGAAAACTGCACCAGTCTTCCAGAAGAATACTTGCATATTAGTTCCTCCAAAAAGCAAGCAATTATCAAATAACATTCTGCACCCAATTTTACACTAATTATTTAACACCTTATATACATGTCATCCCAGAATTGAGCAAGTAATTAGAAACTTCCGCAGCTTGTAACAAGGCTGACTAGAAACATTTCTGTACTTCAATGATTCCTCTGTAATGCATGGCAGATACAGATTAAATGTTGAATAAACCTTGGGCATAATAAAGTTTTGGGTCAAAAATATCTCCGGACAGACTTGTTTCTGATTCTGTTCCAATACTCACTTACTTTTCAAGAATGTTCATGATTAGACCACATGTGATGATTTGATGACAAAGCAAATATTTCCATTCCCTGAATGATCCATCATTGACATAACTGTCCTCTTGTTTTCCAAACAAAGCATTTTCTACACAGTTTCCACTGAATTAAATCTCCTCTGGAGGTTTTTGAATGCTGAAATGATTAACTGTATGATTCCGACCAGATAAAAATGAAATTACATCCATACCAGTCCAGTGCTACAGAGCTGTGACATAATGACATCATATTGATTGTCTATGCATAATAAAACTGATAAATAAATAGTCACTTCCCCAATGAGCACATTTTTTGAAAATAAATGAAAAAACTGATATGAAATTCAATATTTTTCTCCCTGAACAATGAAAAATGTATCCTTAATTTCTTTGTCAATATTGTTTTCATTGCTGGCCCATACTGGACTAATCCATTCACATAGAGGTGGTCAATTCCTGCACTACTGTGAAGATTCTTCCCCGTCTATTTTTAGGAACACGATACTGAGGAAGCTAAGAGCAGCTGCTTTGGGTGATATCATTTTTCTTTGGGGATGCAAGGTACAGAAAATTCTACAGAGAATCAATGTACTCTATGAAAACTGCCTGTGGACAAGTACATCATGGATACAATAAAATTTGATAAACTTCACTCGATATTGGTTTTCTAATTCAGTTAATAAACAGCTGAAATGCATTTGACAAAAAAATTGAGGAAAATGTTTCTCAAAAGTTTCAATTTAAATATAATTTTTTTTCTCTTCATTCTGGTAAAATGAATCTAAATAAAATATAAGAAGTTCTTATTTTACAATCATTTCCTTTCTCTCATGATATCTGTATCAATAGGATTTAGCCTTGATATCAACATATCTTTGTTCAAATTTATGCGAGGATAAATTCTTGTCAACAATTTCCTTGACAATTCCCTATCATAATTTACAACTACATGTATTCTGATGAAGAACAAACCCGACAAGGAAAAACAATTCATTTCATTATTTTGCAAGATTAGTTTTTTTGTAGTCTTAATTTATCAACTAATATTTACAATACACAAAGCCAAACTATAAATGTAATTAGACTCCTTAAGATGGTCAACCTTTTTTGATTTTAATAAACTCTGATATACCATCTAACAAAGGATAATAAATTTGAATCTACTGTACAACCTTTATAAACATTACAACCAGCCAGAGTAGTGAAATGATAAAGATATTAACCAAAGAAAAACTTTGTCATTCCTCAATGATGATGCTTACTAAGGCATGTGGTTAATTATGGGCTACCTTGTATGAGACTTGAAAATCGTGACATAAAAATACCCGTTTACAGTCAAGTTATGAAATTTTTGAATGAAGCAGTTATTCCTTTCTTGTATATTTACATCCATGTGTAGTTTCCCACTTGCTCCTTTTTAAAATGTGACCATAATTACTATTATTTGATCAAAATATTGATCGAGTCTACCTTAATATCTACTGCTTCCAAGAAACTAAATTCAGATTGAAGACTGTGGGAGACAACTAACCAGGACACTCTTAAATGTAACGTACATCAGACACAACTTAACAGATTCATTCTATATGTGTTTGTAAAGGTAGCTATCAAACAGTAAGAAATTATGTTCTATTGTACAACATTGAGATAGCATGACCTGCAGATCATGTTAACAATCTTACTACATGAATGTACAGAGAACAAGTGCCATAATTACAGTGTGGGTCGACGTCAAGAAGTAAATTGCATTTTAACATGAAGTTTGAATTCTTGATCTTTCGAGGCTCAGGGATGAGGGTATTTATAAGAGGAGCTATTATTACCCAACCACATAGAATAGGTTATATAATCACTCCTGTGTGTGTGTGTGTGTGCATGTGTGTGTGTGTGTGTGTGTGTGCCTGAACAAAATAACACTGAAACTGGTCATTAGAATTAAACAATAGTTTCATTAGTGTTAGGGCTACAAGGAAGTAATTATTAAAATTCCTGACAATTTCTTCATTATTTTTATGATAAACGAGAACTGCATCCACCCTGTGCAGTATTGTCTGCTGTGTTAATAGTACCATATTTGTTCAATGATAAACCCATGTTAACCCCATTTAAAAAATAAAAAAATAAAAATTGTTGAAGGATTTGTCAATAGAATTCATTGCATGATATTAGGTTCAACCCTAAATTTTTGCCAAATTATCATGGGAGAAATACTGTAAATTTCTCATCCATTAAGAGGATGTGCGTAACCATGTGGGCTAAGACATTGGGGCTGGAATTGGGCAGTCACAAGTTAAGTTCTTCTGAATGATGCACACAAACAATTGAGGTTTGCGTCTTCAGATGCTCCTGTAGTTATGCAATTTTTTTTCACTGTATTAAAGTACTTTATATTATTACCAAGAAGCTAGTCATGGCCTGCATGTTGAGTCCACCCCTAGCTCCTAGTGTGTCGCACATATCAAGATGTATCAAAATAGCATGTAACTATGGCCAACTGTACTTTAGAAACCGACCACATTACTAAGTATAAAAGGTTGATGTAAGATGTAGATGGATGTACATTGAGCTTCCACAAATGTCTGCTTGACAATAATGACATTAGAAATGCAACGAGAAATTCTTCTAACCTCCACTATAGCAAATTATGTCTGGTTCATTATTTTACAAGAAGAAGTTTTGGGTTTAATGAGGCGTTTTGTATAGACAAGACTTCGTAATACAGCGGAAACCTGTGTTACAAGACCACTTTTGGGAAACCTGTGTTACAAGAACACTTTTGGGAAACCTGTGTTAAGAGATAACCTAAAGAAACCTGTGATGAGTGACTGCCTTTGGAAGCCCAATTAAATGGTCCCAGAAGACAAGTGGTCCTTTAATTCTAGTTTCCTGAACATGTACAGTATCAAATGTAGAACAAAATTGTATGGTCTCATTATGAGAAGAGGTCTCTTGAAAGAGGTGGTCTCTTGGGCAAATCTGATTAAATCTCTGTACAAGAAAAAGACTATTATATTCACAGAGGTGGTCTATTGGGCAAATCTGATTAAATCTCTGTACAAGAAAAAGACTTGTATTCACAGAGGTGGTCTATTGGGCAAAACTGATTAAATCTCTGTACAAGAAAAAGACTATTGTATTCACAGAGGTGGTCTATTGGGCAAATCTGATTAAATCTCTGTACAAGAAAAAGACTATTGTATTCACAGAGAAGTTTAAAGTACATGTTCATGCATTTTTTAAAAACAATTTTAACATAGAAGGTCAATGATAAACCTGTCAGCCTCTCATAGATCTGATAAAGTTTTAACATAGAAGGTCAATGATAAACCTGTCAGCCTCTCATAGATCTGATAAAGATTTAACATAGAAGGTCAATGATAAACCTGTCAGCCTCTCATAGATCTGATAAAGATTTAACATAGAAGGTCAATGATAAACCTGTCAGCCTCACATAGATCTGATAAAGTTTTAACATAGAAGGTCAATGATGAACCTGTCAGCCTTACATAGATCTGATAAAGTTTCAAACTTTCTGTTAGTTACACAATTGTAAATTGTATCATAAGAAAAATCTGGTATTGAGAAGGGTAAAGAATGTACTCACGACGGAAAAAGTAACCTATATTTTTGTTTTGACTATAGATGAATGTAAATGTTTATGAATGCTATTACTGTGGCTCCAGGGGCACCTGGAAAGAAATGAACTGGATTGATATGCAGCATGTGCAGCCTTGAGATCAACTGGGTTCAGCATTCACCTGTATAATGCACACAATCTGTATATTATCTTCAATACCAGGTAGGAAAATATACATGATGATTATGTTCTGTACACCTGTTGTTCAACATCCATCAAAATTAAGTATCTTCCAGATAACAAAATCCATTTATGTGCTTCTGATTACAGGTAAAGGCTAATACAGTTTGTGTTCAAAGAAACACGTGCTGGTGGTTTCTTTATTTTTTTCTGATTTTGCCTTGAGCAACAACAACACATGCCCTAACATTTTAATGATACATGATGAAAGGTAATGGTGAGTCATTTTCTACTGATTTTTCAATGTTCAAATTCAATAAAAATACATAAACAGTCTGTTTAAGCCTTCATTAGCACAATGCAATCAAGTTATTATGGGTGTTATAGTGAACCTTGTTTGAAAAGGTGAGATTCTCTTGTTCTCAAAAAGACTAAATACAACAACACTTCATATTCAAACTACAGGAAATTAAACAGATCTGTAACATCTTACTGAGTCATAACAAAGTCTTCTTGCAGCTTTGAGAAGCTATAGAAGTATCAATGATGAAGACAAGGCATGAGCTTTGGTTGCATTGGTCTTCATTTTGTTTGGTGTTTTTAACGGCACTTTTAACACATTATTGGCGACTGACCCCACGACCCTTGGATATAAAGCATTGCCAAGTTGGTCAGGGTCTATGTAATTAACTAATGTTGCATAAATGCACTGCCAAATGGATCAGGGTCGATGTGATCTACTAATATCACATAATGCACTTCATTGTGGATCAGGGTCAATGTGGTGTACTAATGTTGCATAATACACTGCCAAGTAGATCAGGGTTTATGTAATATACTAATGCCACATAATGCAGTGCCAAGTGGATCAGAGTCTATGTGATGTACTAATGTTGATCAGGATCTATGTGATGAACTAATGTCGCATAATGCATTGCCAAGTGGATAAAGGTCTTTGTGATGTACTAATATCACATAATGCACTTCAATGCGGATCAGAGTCAATATGGTGTATTAATGTCGCATAATGCACTGTCAGCAGATCAGGCTCTATGTGATGTACTAATACCACATAATGCACTGCCATGTTAATCAGGGTCTATGTGCTGTACTAATACCACATAATGCACTGCCAAGTTGATCAGGGCCTATGTGATGTGCTAATACCCCATAATGCACTGCCAGCAGATCAGGGTCTATGTTATGTACTAACATTACATAATGCACTGCAAAGTTGATCAGGGTCTATGTGATGTACTAATGCCACAAAATGCATTGCCAAAGTTGATCAGGGCCTATGTGATGTGCTAATATTCCATAATGCACTGCCAGCAGATCAGGGTCTATGTTATGTACTAACATTACATAATGCACTGCCAAGTTGATCAGGTTCTATGTAATGTACTAATGCCACATAATGCAGTGCCAAGTGGATCAGGGTCTATGTAATGTACTAATGTCACATAATGCGCAGCCAAGTGGATCTGAGTATGTTGTTCATTCTACTTCTGACTGCTTTCCAGTGAACAGAAGAGACCCTGACCAGCTGGCAATGCATTATTTTATTGCAGGTTTGGGTCTACCCTGTTTACAGCAAGATGCCTACTAGTCACATGCCAATGCTACAGTACATACAAACCCTCAGTGTATTTAATGAAGCACTTCCAACAATACTGCCCCTGATGATGTTACATTTATATTTTATAGTTTCATTTCAGACCAATTCAAAAATCAATATTGCCAAGCTGCCAAGTTGAATTTGCGAAATATGGTATTTTTTAAAGTCTAAAGTGAAGGGTGATTTTGTAGCATACAAAAAGTTTTACTCTGGTCACCTATAGCCATGTCTTAATGACTTGACAGCAGATTTGAATGTTAGAAGTCAACTTCTATTTAAAAAAATTTCCAAATAATAAATGAACCTGGGTTTTTCATAATTGATGAACAAATGGTCTGAATCATTGAGCAAATTCTGCAAAAGCAGCAGCAGCAGCTGAGAATAGCATTTTTGTGTGTCCTGGGAATGACTCATTGCTGACTGGTACTCTTTTGTTGTACATAAAACCTTCTGGAGCAATTGATCTCATCAAACCAGTCTGGTTACCAGATATAATTCATTGCAAGAATCTTCTTTTAGCAAAAGAACATAAACCTGAAATAACCCACAGAAGTGTGCCATGTCAGCCAGAATTCAAGCAAATTTCTCTCTATAGTGAACTAATATTATGGATGAATAATGACTTGGAATTTTTGTTACTATTTTTCTGTAATTAGTGTGTTGCAGCCTGGGGGAAAGCACACGTTATGATCTATCAAGTCATCACAAGAGTGGATACCTTAAGGATTTTTACTGTATTAATTTTACATTTATCACACAAATTAGGACAGGGTTCCATATTTACCATAACCTAGTGTATATAATTTTCATAACACTGTCTGACATGGTACATCATGTGGATCAATAAGGTTTAATCAATATGCACTAGGTATGATTAATGACCATTCAGCAACAAAATGCCAAATAATCACATCAAAATTCTGACATTCTGATCCAACACCAAAATGAAAATCTCTCAATCTGCTTATAGTAGAAAACATCTTTAACCATGTGAATACAAAGTGCACACATTACTGCAGCATCCAACAAATCTTGTGACTGGATCTAAGGGGCTACCAAAATATTATGTCTGGGCTACCATATAACAATTTGAGGTAGCCCTTTATGATATTATGTGTTGTTCTATATTCTCCTTTAAAAAAAAATAAAAAAATATTAAGTCTATCATATTTTAAAACTGAATAATTATCATGATTCTCAATGTCTTGTAACAAGGAATGGTGGAAAATCTGAAAGCTAACAGTTTCATATTAAAAGTGCCCTCTCTGGACCATTTCAATGTGCTAACTAGGTTCCTCTTTTCCTGGTAGACTACTGTCTGATTTTGAAATTTGTAGACTACTGTCTGATTTTGAAATTTGTAGACTACTGTCTGATTTTGAAATTTGTTGGACTCTAAATTAGCAGCTGAATAATCCATTAAATGTCGAGTATTTTCAATATAAAGCAAACGTCAAGATACATTTGATCCTGGGAGCAAATAGAGTTCACCACAATATTGTTTGCCTTTAAAGGAAATGAAACCTTCATTAGACAGTTAATAAATGTCATTCATTCCCAAAAGCAATGTACATGTAAGGTCAAAGGCAATGTAAGGTCAAAGCAGTATTAACAGGTTTCCCACATGTAACATGGAACAGCTTTTCATCAAAGAAACTAATACTTGTTTATGCAAAATTTAACTCTTTATCTTTATGTGTACTTGAGAAAAATGATCTCGGTGTTCCAACTGTTTCCACCCAAAAAATAAATTGCTGATGAGAAGCAGACAAATGTCATAAAAAATATTAGTTCAAAATTAGATGCATAAAAGAATCACCTAAAGAAACTTCTCAATATGAAAATGAATATATCAATTAGATCATTATTTTCTCATCTTCATCATAGATGATTTTATGTAGTGGTTCTCTATGTATAACATGGAGAGAATATTTTTTGTCTACATGGTGTCAAAGTAACAATTTATTTCCTGATACTGGGTGGGTGGTTTTTTTTATCTAGCTTTAAATTCACACATTCACCCTCTTTTTTTACTTATATTTCATGGAGCACAAGTAGTACTCCAGCTAGGAATTTCTTTGCTGATGTGGGACCTTCTTTTGATAAGGGCACTTTTGATTCTAGAGGCATTTTTGAAACAAATGGGCATTTTGGGGGGCAACAAACAAATGTATGCTGATGATGCCATTTAGAGGTCATCTCTACTTGTATAAAATGCAAATAAAAACATCTATATCCTCACTTAAATACAGTATCAACAGCAAAGGGTAAAGCTGCATCTGTATCTACAGCAAAGGGTAACATTGCATCTGTATCTACAGCAAGGCTAACACTGCATCTGTATCTACAGGAAAGGGTAAAATTGCATCTGTATCTATAGCAAAAGGTAACATTGCATATGTATCTATATCAAAGGGTAACACTGCATATGTATCTATATCAAAGCGTAACACTGCATATGTATCTATATCAAAGCGTAACACTGCATATGTATCTATATCAAAGGGTAACACTGCATATGTATCTATATCAAAGGGTAACACTGCATATGTATCTATATCAAAGCGTAACACTGCATATGTATCTATATCAAAGGGTAACACTGCATATGTATCTATATCAAAGGGTAACACTGCATATGTATCTATATCAAAGGGTAACACTGCATATGTATCTATATCAAAGGGTAACACTGCATATGTATCTATATCAAAGGGTAAAATTGCATCTGTATCTATATCAAAGGGTAACACTGCATATGTATCTATATCAAAGGGTAACACTGGATCTGTATCTACAGCAAAGAGTAAAACTGCATATGTCTCTACAGCAAATGGTAACAATGCATCTGTATCTACAGCAAATGGTAACAATGCATCTGTATCTACAGCAAATGAATATATTGCATCTGTATCTATAGCAAAGGGTAACATTGCATCTGCATCTACAGCAAATGACAACATTGCATCTGTATCTATAGCAAAGGGTAATACTGCACAATGAATCTGTATCGATAGCAAAGGATAACATTGCATCTGTATCTATAGCAAAGAGTAACATTGTATCTGTATCTATAGCAAAGGGTAACACTGCATCTGTCTCTCTTGAAAAGGGTAACACTGCACACTGCATCTGTATCTATAGCAAAGGTTAACATTGCATCTGTATCTATAGAAAAGGGTAACACTGCACACTGCATCTGTAACTACTGCAAAGGGTAACACTGCATCTGTATCTATAGCAAAGGGTAACACTGCATACTGCATCTGTATCTATAGCAAAAGGTAACGTTGCATCTGTATTTATAGCAAAGGGTAACATTGTATCTATATCTATAGCAAATGGTAACAAGTCTGGCGGGCCGTATGTTTGACACCCCTGCCATAATGGATTACAAACTGATTTCTTAACCTATAAAAGTAACACACAGAAAAGAACAAATTGTCTGTTCTTGTTTTTGTTAAACATTTACAGCATTAAAAATTACTCATCATATGAGATAGAGAGAGACAGTGCAAATGAGAGAGAGAGAGAGAGGAGTTTTAGAGCTAATCTGTGTTCTGTAAGTGTTTTGTGTATTGCTGTGATGATGACATATTCCGAGATGCTGCCAGAAACTTTATTAAGAAGGGGAGGTCCCCAACACCTACCTCCAGCGGAGGGGTGGGGATGGGAATCATGGGGAGGGGGGTAAATAATGCCGAATGGTAGTTGATGGGTGACAACATTATTATAAGGTATAGAAATACCTGATGTAAAACAAGCATTTAATGACCTTGTATCAGTTCTTTGACAATAAATGTATAAGGTATTCTGCATACCTAATTGTTGCCCAGACTGTATATATTCTTCTTTGTTTCTTATCACTCCACTTCAAAAAAAGCCTTCACAAACTGAATATCATTTACTGGACTGCACCATCAATCTGTACAGTCATCAGTTTATGAACTGTTTCAGATGTCAGCCCATAGACTTTTGAAACTCTATCATTGTAATAAGAAATTGTCTAAATATCTTAGAAAACAATAGGAAAAAAAATTCTTTCAGATATATATATAATCCAAATTATATATCTGTATAGGATTTTTTTTAAAAACATTTCCTCTCAGATATTCTGAAATTTTTTTACTACTGTGATAGAGTTCCTATCGTCTGTGGTTAGCCTATTCCTCGGAGTAGTATGAATTTTGCTTTGAGAACTCATTCCCCTCTCACAATCAGATTTTTATAAAGGCAGAACCGCTGCAATTGTGTCCAGTCTGAATAGATTTGGGAACTGGTTTTCCAAGATATATATCCAAACAAAATTTTCCACAATTCACACATGTTGTGCCTAGGACACTGCTGTCCATGTATCTGATTTTTCTGCAAGGCCTAAACGATGTCATGTTGGCTGCTTCTGTATCACCAATTTCTGCATCATGTTCAGTTTGTGGCAAACCATCAGATATTTCATCCTTCCTAGTATCATCCTTAGCAGATGATCTTTCTGTCTCACTGGCTTTCTTAAGAACTCAGTTATCTTTTGTGTCAACATGACATACTGCTGTTGTGTCTTAGATATTTCCCTAATGGCTCATTGATGGATCGATTTGCTATACCCCTCCAGGAAACAATTCAATCAGAACACCTTGATAGTTTCTGCAATACTCCAGCATATCTCAATCACAAAGGTGTTTGTATTCAAACAATACTCTCCATAAATATACAATTGACTGTGATCATTGAGAAAAGGCAAAAAAGACAATGATCTGATCAACCAAAGTTTTTAAAAATTGTTTTGGAAAATTGTGTATTAGGTACGACAAATTGCGGAAACCACAGGTAACTTGCGCTATCTTTTCCCCCACAGGGGTTTTAAAAGTTGTGTGACTTAATCATTTACCTGCAGCCTGGCAGCATCTCTGGATATTTTCTGGACATTGTACTGTCAGTGTTTTGTGTATTACTGCGATCATGACATATTTTGAGGACAATGAATGACAGTTTGGAGCCACAGGTTGTTGTTTTTCTATAGCAGTGTCACAAAACTTTTGCATCTCAAAGAATAATTTCACTATGGCTAAATAAGTCATTCATGAGTTAAGACTTATTATTTTCATTACACTGATACAATTTAAGCAGGCATCTGTCAATGGAATTTCACTTACTCATTACTCATATTTAAATGGGTCTGGTTATTCCTTTATATCATTTAAGCATTGTTTGTAATGTATCTTCTTGAATTGAGTATATACAACAATACAAGTTATCTAAGCAGTAACTAAATTACTTAACTGTGACAAACTGCTCCATCTGTCCACAATTTGGAGAAAAAAGTCATCCATCGAACTGTTATTCCCCGTGTGAAAGGAGTTTGAAATAAATAATCCAGGGTGTATGATTGTTTCCCCTTGAGGTGAGAGTAATAATCAGTTTGGGGATTCAATCTAAAAACCAGTGTGAAATGTATTAAACCAGAAACATTTTGGGACTGCAAGGTCTCTGATTTTTGGCATACAAACACAAAATCAGGCCAATACTGGGAAGTACCAAGATGCTTTAACAGAAGACCTGAAATGGCATACTGCTTCATTCTAGAAAGACATTGCCTCCTGTGTTACCATCAGTGACCTTTGACATTTTGAACCTTAGATAACTTGGAATGTTCTCTGTTACTCGATAAATGTATCAAGTCTCAAGACAAACAACTGATAAAGACAACAAAGTTGACACTGAACAGAAACCAGACCAATGATAACTAATAACACATACTGTTTTGCAACATTCATGGCAGTCAAGACAAAATGTCATCATGATGTGTCCTACCACACTAAGTCCTGCTGAAAATAAAAATATTTTATATAAGGTTGACATACAATACCAAGTCTCTCCTGAAAACCATGCTGTGATATGTAGAGAACTTAAAAAAAAGAAATAATTGACTAAAAATTCAAACACTGTTTTGCTATCTGCCAATGACAGAGGCAAAATGACACAATCTTACCTGTCATCATCAATGAGTCCACTGCTCTTCTGCATACACTCTTTGACAGCCTGCATACCTTCACGGAAGCGCTGTTGCAAGCGTCTGGCATACATGGATGCTCCACCCTCACTCATGTAACCACTTGTCATGTCATCCATGTTGTTTCTCTTCAGAATATCGCCATCAGACATGTAGCCCGAAATGTAGTCGTAAGTGTCATAGTCAGAGCTATAGTCCGTGTCAAAAGGAACACTACCTGAGCCACTAGACATTGCTCTCTTTATAGGCCCAGAGTAGAACCTGCCCTGGTCAATAACTGTACGGCTCATACCTAGCCTACTGCCTGCTGTGGTGGCTAGAGCATACGTCCCTGAGGGCAAAGTTACTACAGGAGTCTGGTAATGTTTAGTATTAGGCGACTGACTAGAAATACTACGGTAATATCCATAGGGCATTGATCTCATGATTGGTGCCATTGGCTGTATATCCATGGCTTCTCCAGAATCATCTACAAAGGTGGCCTTTTTCTCTGAGAAGGTTGTCTCTTTCCCCTGTTTACCATCTTTAGAAACATTTCCCTTATTTATCATTTCTGTCCGTACCTCGGTGTCAAAAGTTGTCTCTATTTTCTCCCCATGACGTGGCTGAACAATAGCAACATTGTTGGCTGGTCGTCCTGTCTGAGGCACAAGTGCTTTAACTCCAAGCCTTGGAGAACTGACTTCAGCAGGTTCTGATTTTTCTTCAATCCCAGTTTTGGCTGCCTCAGTTTCACTTGATGAGGCACTGTTATTGCCACTGGAGCTACTGTTAGCAAAGTGGGTGGCAGTTTCACTTGTCTTGGTGTCACTTTGGGCTTTGCCCTCCTTTGGAGATTCTACCTTCTTATGGCGGCTTGGTGGTGGCTCAGTTGTTGGGAGCGGAGGAGGCCGATTGCCCCTGTGTAAGACTGTGAGAGCAGTCTGTGTGTTTCCATCAGCTTTCATCACAGGGTTATAGGCAGTTGAACAAGTTGGTTTCACTACATTGACAGACTGTGATGCTGAGGTAACCAGATGATAGGCTGGATGTGAAGCACAAACCTTCTGAGGAATGGTGGTACTATGGAGATCCATCACCTGTGACATAGCAGCAGCTTGGCTGGATTTGGATAAATGACCTTCACCTACCCTCTCTATCTTCCCATCAGAGTACTCAATCTCTGTGTATCTGGTTTTGGGAAAGGTGGATCTCCCATCTTGTGGCCTTGATAATTGCTCCTGAGGAGTTTGTGACCTGGATTGACTTATGCTGTGATCAGAACAACTTGTAAACGGAGCTGCTTTATTGCCATTATTACGATGTGGGGGCACAGGTGGAGGGTGTTGTTGGTGTTGCTGCTGCTGTTGCATATGTGTCATCTGCTGTTGTTGCTGCAGAATAATTTGCTGTGCTTGCTGTTGCTGAGCCATGCTTTGCATAGATTTGCTGGATTTTTTGGTCACAGGAATAGACTGATTCTGCATGGTCTGCATGTTGTTGCCATTTCTGTCCTGCTCCTTGACAGCAGTAGAAACAGCCTTCATTTTCTCCTCTTTTGAAGGCTTTGAGACCTTGGCAGTGGCAGGCTTTGGAATGGAGCTGGTTGGAGTTGGTATCCCTGACCCTAATGCACCTTGAGATGACAGTGAAGATGAGGAAGATGACTTTGAGGCACGAAGAGAAGTTTTTGGGATCAGACTGCCAACTTTAGGAGGTCTGGTGAGTGACTGAGTGCTGGAAGAACTTTGGACAGCTGATTTTGCATCAACTGGGGCAGCTTTGGGGTCATTTTTCTGAGATTTGGCACTCAATGATTTCTTGGATGAGGACAAAGATCCAGTTGCTGATGAAGACACACCAAAGGATGGGGAGGGAGATCCTTGTCTTAGAGTAGGTTCTGGTGGCACTGTCAGTCCTGAGTTCTCTCTTTTTGGGCCTGTAAAAGCAGAGGACTTTGTCTTAGCAGGGAGCTTTGGTGGCTCCCCATCCTGGGGGCTGAGACTGGCCCCAGGGTCAGTGGAACTGGAGCTCTGAAGACTGGTGGAGGATTTGGAATCAGTGTCACTGCGAGAACTTGTGCTTGGAGCACTAGTACTACTTGTACTACTGCTTGCCTTTGACAAACTTTTTGAGCTTCCACCCTTGCTCTTCCCCTTGTCTTTAGAATTAAACAGTTTGAATTTGTCCAGCATAGAATTTTTATTAATGGAACCACTAGTGGATGAAGAACCTGATTTTGGTGAGGAAGATTTGCTGGGTGTTGGAATGGATGAGCCGGAACTCTGGGATTGGGTAGTCCGACTCTGCTGTTTCTCCTGGCTACGGGAAGTTAGGCCTCGCCCACCTGGTGTTGGAATACCTGAGCACGCTGGGGAAGTAGCTCTACTTGAGGTAGTAACTTCAGGATCAGCACCTGGAGAAAAGAAAAGAAAAAGCAAATTCACCCTGTCAAATACTTGTAAAATGCTCCCTGGTTTTAATGCTGTTACTGCGAGTAATCCAAAAGTAAGCTATGGGAGCCATAAAGTGTACCAGGTTACATATGTGAGGTAACCAAGTTTCAATGCTATCACTGACAGTAATCCAAAAGTAATCCATGGAAGCCATAAAGTGTAAAAGGCTATATATGTGCGTAACCATTTTTTAGTGAGGCATGTTACAAGCACAAATGGGTATGCTGTACAAAAGGATATTCAAACATTATCAATGGTTCTAATCCACTAAGAACTAAACTTAAGTGAAATAAAATAAATAGTAACAATAGAACAAGATTAATCCAGTTTAATGAAATATATGCCTTATATCTGAATTACATGTATATGATGGGCAACATTTTACAGAGGGGCTTCCTGTCAAACCAATATACACAGGCAATTTTACACATCATAGTGACTTGAATACACTAATTACATTTTATACTGACTTGAATACTCTTTTTAAACATATTATACTGATCTGAATACTTTTTTTTACATATCATGCTGACTTGAATACACTTTTTTACATATACTGACTTGAAAACTTTTTTTACACATACAGTGTACTGACTTGAATGCACCTTTTTACACCAACTTAAAAAATTTTTTTTACATATCACACTGACTTGAATACTCTTTTTACATATCATACTGACTTGAATACTCTATGCCATGAGCTGCTTGCAGCAAGCATGATTACTGTATGCTAGGAAAACCTGTTAAAAATCTGAACCCTGTAAGAATTTGAATAAAGGAAATTATTTAGGAAGAATAATATGATTTTCCTACATTAATTCAAACTTCAAGATTTTCTCTAATTTTTTCAATTTTAAATAAATGAACTCTTTTGAAATAGTCCGACTTTTTATCCTGTAAGATGAATTATCTGTTAAACAGAATTACAAATGTTTCATTTTCATACAAATGATATTAAGTGTCAAGCATAGAATATAGGAATTCACTTAACACCAAAATACCATTCCCTTAATTGCCCCTTCTATCTCTCTTTATCCCCCAATATTCTCTCTTCTTCCAGTGTTAAATTATATACAATGTATCGATGCTTGCAAAACACGAATAAAAGAAAATGGGAATCCACTTCAAACATGAATATTATTCCCCTGCCCACTCCTCTTTCTCTCCCTCTCTGATCATTTCAAAAAAGGGTACTGATTGTCTCAAAGAGTAATGCAAATTAGACATATTTCATTATTTTCCTTGATTTTTAATTAAGACCACTGGCTAAGTATTGAGGGAATGATATTTCATTCAGAAATACCATGTTTCCAGGGTAATATGATTTTTAATTTATCCTATGTGCAGAGTTTTTGAAAAGATTGTATTCCAATTTTTTAAACTAGGGTTTATAACTAAGTTAAATACAGTTTTGTGATACTCTTTCAATATTCATGGCAAAATGAAGAGACTGCAATGACTTTTCATTTCAAAAGTTGGTTGCTTATCAAGTCATGGGAAAATGAAGTATGAAAAGGGAGATGTGGGACAACTCTCCAAGAAATAAAAACATTTTAGATCTTCAAATATTCTGAATTTGTAAAATTTCTAACACTGAAATAAATTATTTTAAAGCATTTTTAACCTGTATATGCTTTGACCATATTAAATGTTTTATTGCATGCCCCATAAGAACATTAAAATTATACTTAATCACATAAAAACTAAAACCTTGCATTCCTCAGTGATGTTGCCAGGTGAAATAGTCAGTAGTTGAATACAGTCCATGCAATATTATATGCTAGTATAGTACAGCCAATGATGGAAACAATTATGGCCATTTATGGCAGGGGGCTGCTGAAGAGAGGTTATGAGACAAATGATGTGAGTGTGGAATTGAAAACTGGCCATATATGAAAGTTAACTGAAGAAGTATAGGAAACTGGTCTGTATATATTACAGTAAAACCTGCTCCACCAATTATCTCCAAACAAAGAACACCTGCTCAAAAAAGAAAACACCGGTGAATCTCATTTCTCAATTTCACATACTGTATTCAACATAATACTTCCACATGCCTTGTGGGAGGAAATCAGCTGCTAAAATCCAGCCAGAACATCGGGATTTTCTTGGAACATACCATCAATATTGCCTGTTGTCTCATTACTGCCTAATTTGTGTGGGTTAAGTCAGTCTCAAAACAGATGTTAGTTGTTTCATATTGGTTGCGACCATGTTGGGAGAGAGAATGAACCTCCAAAGTGGAGAGCTCTTAACTGAGACAAAGGGAGGTAACTCTTCTAGTATGCACATAATACTTGATGGAGAAACTGTTTATAACATCATCTGTGTGTGCTTATTATGTTGAGCTTAACCTCATGAAATGTAACTAAGTGATCATCTGTCAATGGCACAGTGCAGGTATTATGTCCAATAAAGTACATATTTAACCTCTTCTTAAAAGACACTTGTTCATAAAGGACAAAGTTTTGTGGTCCCTTGAGTTTTCTTTAAAGATACATGTAGGTTGAATTCACTGTATGTGATGCAATTAACTGATATATATTATTATATATAAAATGTCTTCTCTAATTTATTACATACCCATTTTAATCTTGCATGGTTGATCTAGTGATTGATAAGGATGTTCAATCCATATAGCAATCCCAGACTGGAACTATTTACGTATTTTCGCTATGTCCACACACTGATATAAATAACACTTTTATAAATCCCGTATTGTTTTAAATTCCATTCACATTGTGTAGCAAGCAAATATTTGGAAAGAGTAAAAAGAGGGGGTATATAATAAATACAAAACCACAAGAGAATGAACTTGTTTGATATGGCAAGGTGTGTATCTATTTAAATGCCACATGTCATTTGTATTGGTGGGTTAACATGCAATGATACACATGGTATTGCTTATTTCTAGGAGTCAGCATAAGCAACTTAGGATGTCCAAGTACAATACATCCAGTTTTATTCTATTGAATCCATAAAAATGCAGGCAGATACATTGTACAAGGTATTTAAGTATTAACTGCACAAGATGAATTTAATTTTCAAGTTAATGGAGTTACAATACAGCCAGAAATCTCTCTCATACACCATGGGATGATATGCAGAGAAAACTGTCAAAGTAACTCCCATTTGTGTACACAGGAGGGAACAAAGTCACAAGCAACAAGGTGATCTCATATAAAAAGATATCTTCTTCTTCCAAAAGCTATGAATATTATTCAACATTAAAATAATTATTCTAGTATATCAAGTTTGATGTACATGTAGTTGTATGAAGTTGCTATTGATTTTGACGTAAGCTTTTAGTAGCATGTTGCAGTGGAGTTCAGATATCTTTGGACCACTTACTCAGATTCCAAAATATTGGCATAAATACAAACAGTTTGTCTCATATTAATTCAAGACTACTCCTTGTTGGAGAAAAGGGGAGAGAAAAAGGGGAGGGGCATGCTAAAAAAACAAGCACATCCAGATGTTACTCATAGAGCTTTGTTTAAATACTCCTAAAAATATTTGATTATTTTAGTGCCTCTTTATATGCTACATAAACTACTTAATCCAATTACCTGTCTGATTTCACTTAACCATAAAAAGGTTACAAGTTGGGCAAAATGAATAGTCAACAGTAACTAAACAGCATAAGGGAAGTAACTCCAGTCAATTAGTTCTCCATTCTAACTCAAGTTGTTTCCCTTGCAATTTATTGCATTCACTCTTAATAGGCCCTTGAACAATATATTTCCCAAAGTTGATTTTAAGTTTTATTGTTCAAATTTTAAAAAAAAAACACTTAAGTGAAGTTCTTTTGAAAACCAAATTAAGAATTAAACCAAAGTAAGGACTATACTAAAAGTAACATTTTGTGACTCAGCTACTTGATCAATTAGAACTATACAGTAGTAACCATTTACATATACTGCACCCATTAATTACAAGCTTTTAGTTGTCAGTTATGATCGTAGAAAAGTATCTTCAATAAGCAATTTATTCATGACAATGGCACAATTAATGCATTTTTACAAGTCTTGAATGAATTTGTATTCCTTAATATTTGGTATGTGGGAAAACAATTTCAACCTCAAACAAGGATTTTAAAATACTGTAAATCTGCATTTTTTGTGGAGTACCAATTTTTGTAGCAGCCATGAATTTACAGACCCAATCTTCTGTGGAAACAATAGGACCACTTTCTAACTTCACAAATCCAAATCCAAGATTTTAGCACTGGTAAAAGTGTTTTGGGTTTTTTTTTTACAAGACCACAAAATGAGTATTGTAAATGATGCATTATATGCTCACCATGTCAAGTTATGTTGCAGAAACCATTTTTCTTCTTTCAATCTGTGACCTTAATCTTTAACGTATTGACCCCAAAATCGATAGGTGCCTTTCTTGTCTCAAATGCAAGCTATCCTAAAAGTTTGGTCATGGCTTGTGACATAGGACTAGAGTTATTTTGTGGAAACCGATTTCTTTCTTGAAGTCCTTTTGACCTTAACCTTTTATCCCTAAAGTCAATAGGTGTCTTCTTTGTCTCAAATACAAGCCATCTAGAAAGTTAAGTGAAAGGCTGTTTAAAGCATGTATTACAGAAATGTACTTTCTGGGGGGTAAAACTAATTCTAATAAAGTAATACTTACCTGTTGCTATTGCATAGCTAATCTATTGCCGTGACGGGAAATATCCAACCGTATGATGAGAATTCATCCTTCCATAGGGTTGATTAGAAAGTTCTAGTGAATATGACTCTCTCTGTAAACCCCTCAGTCTTTGCATGTGATTCCCACAATTAATCATTCTTTTTCAGGATGTAGCCTTACTAGTGGGACATCAGTGCTGGGAGAGAGGAGGGAATCTGGCAATAGTAACAGGTAAGTATTACATAATTAAAAAATTTTAACCCCCCCCAAAACTACATTTTAATATCAGTAATAGCTTACTCTGTTGCTATTGCATAGCTGAATTTGCCAGTTTGGTGGGAGGCTGATGATCTCGCAACTGGTTCAGGAAAATAACAAGGAATATTCACCCACACTGTAGAGGCGTTGACTACTGCCGGAGGGTATCCGCATGGGCCACTTGTTTGAGCTACGACTAGTGGACCCAAAGAAGAATATACCTTCGCTTTGGTTCGCCAACAAGCAAAGGTAAAAGGAGGAGAAGGTAGTGTGAGATTGTCAAAATGTGGCTTTCATCACATTCTCCAGATATGAATGAGGTAATTAGGCTCATGAGGTGGCTCGAACCTCATGAACTTTTATTTTCATGAAAGAAAGATCCCTCTTGGTAAGGTACTGGTAAGCTCTAGCTGTACATAAAAGTCTATCCTGATCATCTCCAGTACAGGTATGACAGACTGGGGATCTGGTTGGCAAAGGAGAGCAAACGACTCATAATTCCCATTGAATCTCAAACAGCCTTGCTCTATGGATAGAGTATGAAGCTCGCTCCTTTGTCTCACGTACACTAAGGAGAGCAAGAAAACAGTCTTGAGGGTAAGGTTCTCGAAAGAAGCCTCACTTAAAGGTTCATTTTGGGATTTATTAAGGGACCACAAAACACATGAGAGATTCCACCTTGGGATCAGAAAGCGAGACACTGGTATTTGCAGTTCTAAATACCTGATCAGGTCTACTAAGTGAGAGTCCACACCAATAGCCAGCCAGGCCCTTCTAAAAATTTGAGTGTGTTAGAAAAGGGCTGCCCCATAGCCAGTGATAGTGGAAACTGAGCATTGCCTCTCTTCAAACAGGAAGAGAAGTAAATCAGCCACTGCGCTCAAAGAGGGACAGCTAGGATTGATACAATTCCTACTGCACCAATCGCAAAAGATTCTCCACTTGGCATCGTTAACCTCTGACATAGATTGCCTCTTAGATTGAACGATACACTTGGCGACTTGCTCAAAAACTTCTCCTGGCGGAGAGATTGTTTGAGATGAGTCAAGTGTGAAGGTTGTAGAATCTGTGGGTTGTGGTGCTGAAGAGAACCCCTGTGCTGTGACAGAAGGACCCTTCTATGTGGCAAGATCCTGGGCTGGTCTACCAGCAGGTCAAGACGATCATTGAACCACGATCGTTGGGGCCACAGAGGGGCTATCAACACGAGCTAAGCAGTGGAGTTCCTTACTTTGTGATGTACTTGTGGAATCATCCTGAAGGGTGGGAAGGCATAGGCGAGCAGGCGATCCCAATTCAGGCTGAAAGCATTCACTGTCCCGGCTCCCTGATTGGGGACTGAAAAGACGTAAAAGGGGATCTTGTTGTTTAGCCTCATGGTGAACAAGTCCACCCAAGAGTGTCCCCCAAAGTCTGAACAGGGAATCTTCTATGGATTGGTGCAGAAACCATTCCGTGATGACTATCTGTCCTTCCTTGTACAGACTGACTGCCAAAATATTCTTTCTGCCAAGAACGTGGCAAACTCGAAGGGTAATCCCTTCCCAGGTTGCCCAGCCAGGTAATCCCTTCCCAGGTTGTCCAAACCTCCATGCAGAGAGAAGGGGCATGTGTGCCTCCTTGTCTTCTGAGGCAAGTCACCTCCGACGTGTTGTCGGAGACCATCACGCAGCGACCCCTTTGTTGTTGACGCACCCCTGAAGGGCTAAGAACCACTGCCCTCATTTCCAAATTGTTTATGTGGAGGGTAGATTCTTCCTGGAACCATGAGCCCTGAAGAATCAGACCTTTTGGCTCCAGATAAGTGCTCCACCTTCAATCTGACGCATCTGCGAATAGATAGAAGTGGGGATTGGGGGCATGTATAGGAACTCCAGCAAGGAACCGGTCCCAAATGATCCATAAAGACAGATGATGGTGGAAGACCCAACCTAGAGAAAGCCGAACATTCATTGGGTTCCTGTGTGGTTTCCAGTTTGCCAGAAGGAGAAACTGGAGGATGCCAGTGTAGTCTGCCTATGGTGACCAGGTCCGCTGCAGAGTTCAAGGTCTCCAGCAGAGAAAGAAAAAGACGAACCGACAACATGGTCTTGACTCTGAGAGTCTCCAACAGGGACAGGATCTTGTCTACTCTGTCCTGAGAGACATGGACTAATCCCTTGTTCATAAGAAAATTCATCCCCACGTAGACGAAATCTTGAGATGGAGAAAGCTACGACTTCTCTAGGTTGGGTAAGAGACCCAGTCTGGTCATTATAGACCAACAGCGAGACAGGTCGACTCGAGCATGCCATTGTGGATCAACCAATCGTCAACATATTGGAGGATTGGGATTCTTTTTTTTTTTTCTACTCAGTGACCTTAAGTGGGCTGTAACTACTCCCATGACCCTGGTAAACGCTCTGGGTGTGGAGGCTGGACCGAATGGCAGAGCACAAAATTGGAAGACCTCTCCGTCCAAGCAAAACCAGAGGTACTTCTTGTGTGGAGGAAAGATAGGGATGTGAAGATACGCATCCTAAGATTGATGGAAACCGCCCAGTGGCTGGGCCTTATGACCTTCCTGACTGAAGCTGCTGTTTCCATCTTGAAAGGTTCCTCCTGCAGAAATTTGTTTAGGGAGGAAAGAACGATAATTTGACGAAACTTTCCCCCTTTCTTGGGTACCGCGAAAAATGCAGGAGTAGAAAGCCGGAGAATGGTCGTTGAACACCCTCTCCACTGCACTCTTCTGGTGAAGGGAGTATATCTCTTCCTTTAACAGCACCATATTCGACTGGTGGAAGAGCATGGGGGTCCTCACTTGAGGAGGAAGATCTCGAAACAGAAGACGGTATGCTCCTTGTATGATAGAGAGGACCCAGCCATTGACAGTGATGCAGGACCAAAGCTCTGAAAAAAAAGGTTTAGTCTGGCACATATGGGAACCCAGAAGAGGGATGCTCTGCAGGAGAGGGATCAAGTCCCTTGGGCCGACCCCCCTTTTCCTTAGGAAAGGGGGAAGGGCCCGTAAACCTCTTCCCTTAGCCTCTGCGGCATGTCCTTTTACAGGTCGACTGATGAAGGGGAGGTCTGAACTGGGGTTGTTGCTTAGACTGGGGCTGCGTGGCTTTAAAAAATCTGGGTGAAAGGCCCTGAGGCTGTTCTGGATGACTTCGCTTCCTGGCTGGTTTCAATGGGCCATGCACGGATGTGAGAGAGCGATGTTGCTGGTCAGAGAATGAGCCCTCTCTGCCTCTAGAGGAGCAGCCCTCAAAAGGTTCTTACTGTGCTCCAGTAATACCTGCTACGTGTCCAAACAACATCCCTGCGTAGGTGGTAGAAGCTCCGCCGATAAGGCTATGGACAATGATAATGCATGTCTTTATGTTTTTGCCACTGCTTCCAACAAATGATGAAGTACAAGTGGTGACAGTGCCTCCTCCCTAAGCATGTTGTAGGAGGCTGCCAAAAAGAGATCAACATGAGAAGCTATGGTTACAAGTGACCTTGCTTTTTGCTCTAATGCTTCCAGTGTTTTAACTGGAAGGCAAGCCCAAGTCCCTGTGTAAGCAAAAAACCAGCTTGGTAAAATGCTTTAATTACTGTAATATTATAGCAAAAGGAATAAATTCCTATACTAATTAAATAAAAATTGAACCGGAGTTCAATATAAAACACACGTAAAAAGAAAAGACTTGTGTGCGACCTGCTTTCATGAGCTTTAAAAATAGAGTTTTTCAAACAACAAACAAAAGAAAATCAACTGGTTGGCAACATGGATAGGGAAAAAGGATAATTTACCTACCATAGCTTAAAAAAACAATGTGGAATTCTCAAAAGGCAATAAATAATCCCCCATGAACAATATGTGAATGGGGAAATAACTGACTAACCAAGATTAAGAACAGGACATTTCTTGGTATCAAATTGCCAAACTCACAGTTGAATATTTCCAGACAAGGAAAATACTGGTCAAGGGTAAATACCACCTGTAGTTTACAAAAAACGTAATGAAAGAGCGTAATTCGCTATGTGGACTCGTCTAAAGAAAAAAATTATTAAGTGATAATTTCACTGTCTTCATCAAGATGACGACAGGAAAAAGAATGATTAATAGTGGGAGTCACATGCAAAGACTGTGGTGTTTACACAGAGTCCTATTCACTAGAACTTTCTAATCAACCCTATGGGAGGATGAATTCTCATCATACGGTTGGGTATTTCCCGTCATGGAAATAGATTTGCTATGCAACAGCAACAGAGTAAGCTATTACTGATATTAAACTTTAGTAGTTTTGTAGAAATCAATTTTCCTTCTTTCAGTCCGATGTGGCCTTATCCTTTGCCTTTTGACCCCAAAATGAATAGGTGTCGTCCTTGTCTAAAATGAATAGGTGTCTTCCTTGTCTAAAATGAATAGGTGTCTTCCTTGTCTCAAATGAATAGGTGTCTTCCTTGTCTCAAATGAATAGGTGTCTTCCTTGTCTCAAATGAATAGGTGTCTTCCTTGTCTAAAATGAATAGGTGTCTTCCTTATCTAAAATGAATAGGTGTCTTCTTTGTCTAAAATGAATAGGTGTCTTCCTTATCTAAAATGCAAGTAAACCACAAAGTATGGAAGTCAAAATATTTTCCAGAAACCATTTTTCTTCTTAGTGTCACTGTGACCTTGAAGCTGTCTAAATCAGTAAGTGTCTTTCTTATCTCAAATGCTATCAATTTACAAAGTTTGGTCAAGGTATTTGGTATACAAGTTACTGTGTGGAAATTGTTTTAACTCTTTCAGTCCTTCTGACCTTGACCTTTCACCTTTTAAGCCCAAAATCGATAGGTTTCTTCCTTGTCCTAAAAGCAAGCTACTTACAAACTGACACCCATGAAAATAAATGAACTGCCACTGCTCCATCTAAATCAGTAAAACGCATTTATCGAAGGTGAAGGGTATAATTTCTATAAGACTTCAAAAGAAATACAGTGTCCAACTACTTATGTAAATGTGGAAATCAAATATCTGGGTTATTTTAATATTAGTCTTGAGGTGAGAAATCCACATAATTAAAACCTCAAAGCAAATATGCCCAACACTCCTGAGAAACAAGTGAGTCCAGCATCTAAAGATTAACCCCTTCCCCAAACTGCATTCATGCAAAACACAAAAGTTTTGACACCATGAAATTCCTGTTTAAAGTACATATATTTTATATTCAAATAATGTAAATGATCCTTTTTAGTGTCATTAAATTTTTTAAAATTTGGTAAATTCTGTACATCTGCAACCTGCATGAATTTTCATGACTTGCTCACTGAAAATATTGTGCAACTAGGTTGCTTTTAATAAAGTTTTCATTATTTTTATTACCTGGTGTTGATGGAAGATTGTTATTTTGAGCATTTAATTGAGACCGGCCCTTGTTGCCGGACCCAGCAGAAGTATTTCCACCACTCAAGGACTTGCTGCAACCAGTTGTGGAATTAAAGCCGTCTCTGACTGATGTCCCAGGGTGGGCAGTTATTGGACATTTACTGTTCTGCTGTTTGTAAGATGGTAACCTGGAAAAGAATAGAATAAGATATTCACTTGTGTATAAAAGTCAAACATTTGAACAGCACATACCCTGATCTGCCATCACATGATGTACCTGAGACATGGGTGTAAGATGTAAACTAGGAGAAAATATAGAGACCTCCCTGCTGCCATCTTGCTTCATTTCATATACTACAGTTTAACATGGCAACCCTCTGTCTGCCATGTTGCTTCTATCAATGCAAGAAGGTTACACTTTGGGTTACATTTTGGTTGAAGCTATAAAGTCACAGGACCACAAACAAGGTCACTAAAACAGCCAACCAATAATCAAAGTGAAATGTGTTTCTGGCCAGAGCACTGCAAAAAAAGTGTCCTTCAAAGGAACTGATGCTCTACTGGCTGAAAAGAATTTCCAGGAATTCAAGATAAGACCATTTTTTTCTTTTTAACTGCCAAGTGTTTTAAACTAAGGCTGCAGTCTTTACACATGCAAATGGCTTAGTTTCATTTACTGCTTCTAAACATTTACAAAATTGGTAAATATGTAAACGAACATGTGGCTGTCAGTGATACAGGCACTACCTGTTCCAGTTAAATGATATATTTCCACATCTCTGTTTAAGATGATTGTTTGGAAGGATTTTTCTGTTAATTCTTTTCTTAAAGTATATATCTATGATTTACACATGAATGTGGTATCACTTGAAAAACTTGAGTTGATGAGAACTGGTTATACCGCACATTACATAACAATAAACAGCAGTTTAATTTACTGATAATGCTGATAAAAATGAATTCAGGCTACAGTAGTTAACTTTAAACAACATGTTTGCTAACAGAACCTTTGATTAATAACACTGCATTTTAAACACCCTTTAAAGTTTATAAGCCACTGCATAGTTTCTTAGTCATTGTGGATCCTAGAAAAGCATCTCATGCGCATGTCCAGGCAGTAGGTCCCATTCTATTATCAAGCTGTCATCATATACATACATGTAACAGTAGGAAACAATACTACAACAATTCTAGGGATGTTTAACTGAAACTGTCAGATATTTTCAAGAAAGACATGTCTTACAAACTGAATCCTGTCATAACAAGAGGTAAAAGAAGTACAGCAAATAAAACAATCACAAGATGAGTGAGGTATGGCATGCACATTATAATATCTCTGCTGGTGAGTAAGCCTATTGGTTAGATAGGGGCAAAGGTTAAGTTTCTAATTGTTTTGATTAAATGACATCATTTCGGTTATTGTAAACCATGTACAATAACATGTTTTGACATTTGTAAAAATATTTCAGGCTTAGCTGGTACAATCTCACATTTCTTTTACCAATACCATGATTTTCAAATTAGGTGCTTTGGAAACCATATTGGATGTAAGATTGGCACCATTTGCAAGCAAACATCATTATAAATCTTTTGGTGATAACTCCATGTGAATATGATCATCCATTCAGGAGTAGTATTAACAAGATTTTCAAGATGGCTGCCATGGTGATCATATTGGATGTCAGATCAGCATCATGTTCTTTAAGAACCAACAAAACATAAGAAGACTTCTGGTGAAAAACCCATGACAATATAACCATCCATCTTGGAGTAGCAATAACAAAATTTTGAAAATGACCACCATATTGGAGGTCAGATCGGCACCATTCCAATTTAGAACCAACTAGATATCATAAGAAGTCTTCTGGTGAAAACCACATTTCTATATGATTTTCCATTGGGGAGGATTAGTGATAACAAGAATTTCAAGCTAGCAGTCATATTGATGTCAGATCCACACCATTTTCATTTAGTTCCAGCTAGATATCACATGAGGTCTTTTAGTGAAATCCCCATGTCAATATAACCATCCATCTCCGAGAAGTAGCAATAAAACATTTTTCAAGACAGCTGCTGTGGTACCTATATTGGAGATTAGATCAGCACCATTTTCATTTGGGAGCAACTAGACATCATACTAAGTCTTCTGGTGAAAACTCCCATGTTGAGATGACTTTCCATTCAGGAGAATAGTGATGATAACAAGATTTTCAATTTGGCTGCCATGGTGGTCTTGTTTGATGTCAGATCGGCACCATTTTTATTTAGGATCAACTAGACATCACAAAAAGTCTTCTGGTGAAACCCCATGATGATGTGACTTTCCATTCAGGAGGAGTAGCAATAACAAGATTTCAAGATGGCTACTGTGGCTGCCATATTTGATGTCCAAGCAACACCATTTTCATTTAGGTCAAACTAGATATCATAAGAAATCTTCTAGTGAAAACCCCATGTTAATATGACCATCCATTTAGATGCAGTGATGAGATTTTAAAGATGGCTGTCATGGCAGCCATATTGGTTGCAAGACCAGCACAATTTTCATTTAGCAAAACCCCCATGTTGATATGACCATCCACTCAGGAGTAGCAATAACAAGAATTTCAAGATGGCTGCTGTGTTGGCCATATTGGATGTCAGATTGGTACCATTTTTATTTAGGACCAATTAAACATCATAAGAAGTCTTTCAATGCAAACCCCATGTTGATATCACCATTCAGAAGGAGTAGCCATAACAAGATTT
Source organism: Margaritifera margaritifera (assembly GCA_029931535.1). NCBI lineage: Eukaryota > Metazoa > Mollusca > Bivalvia > Unionida > Margaritiferidae > Margaritifera > Margaritifera margaritifera. The sequence continues at coordinate 2,821,672 of JAQPZY010001580.1, forward strand.
TAAAGATGGCTGCCATGGCAGCCATATTAGATGCCAGATCAGCACCATTTTCATTTATCAAAAACCACATGATGACATGACCATCTACTCAGGAGTAGCAATAACAAGATTTTCAAGATGGCCACTGTGTTGGCCATATTGAATGGCAGATCGGTACACGTACCATTTTTATTCAGGACCAACTAGATGTAAAAAAAGTCTTTTAGTGAAAAACCCATATGACCATCCACTCAGGAGGAGTAGCTATAAGAAGATTTTCAAGATGGCCACTGTAGCAGCCATACCTGATGTCCCAGCAGTACCATTTTCATTTAGGACAAACCAGACCATGGGATGTATGTGTATGCATGTGTCAAGTTTCATGGCAATCCTCCAAGTAGTTTAGGAGAAGTAGCGATGGATGGATGACAGGCCATCCCTTAAGCTCTTCTGGTCTGCGAACTGTACAGCTTAAAACACAGCTCACTTAAAATTTGGCTTTCATCCTCCTTTTTTATATCAATAACTGTTAAACCATCTGCTAATCAATTCAGAGAAATACAATAATTCAAAGTAAACTGCAAGGTAAATTACTCAGTGCTGCAATATATTTTGTCTTCATAATGAAAGAACCCAACTGCAAGATTTGTCTATTTAAAGGTCCTAATTTCTGAAAGGTTTCCCTGGTTTCAGGACTTGTTGGCATTAAACAAGGCAGATAGGCCAGAGTAACACTGAGTATAAATATCAGACGAGTTTCTTTAAACTAAATTCTGCCAAGAATGAATCTCAAACAAGAGTAGAGCAACTGAAAGTTATCAAACTCGCTTTTTTTTTTTTTACCCAATCCTTCTTTTCATATGAAATTGCATGCATTTACCATCTTGAATTATCAAGAATGAAATATGAATAGCCAGGAAAAGGCTTTGTGACTCTGTGATAGTTTGGTGTCTAGGATGTAAAAAGTTCTCAACATATATAGGTTTTCAGACTCCTGCTCTTACTGTGACAAGACCTCCCAAAATTAGGTCAGTGAAGTGGTCTGGATCCTTAAACTCTGTATTTACCAGATCCTAATTAGTTTATAAACTACAAATATTGAACCAATCTAGCATAGCCTATTTCAGCAGCTTCTAGCTAACAAAGATGGGAAAACTCTATAGCAATACTTGATTTTAGCTCTTGTTTGCCTAATTGTTATTAATTCATTTGATACTTTTAACTGTGAGCAAAGCTTGAAATTAACTTCAGAAACAAATCCATAAAACAACGACTATGTCAAGGAAACTGATAGGTTGACTGACATTACCAGTATTTAGCAAAATTTGTAAAATGACTGCATGCATAACATTTAAAACTGAAACATATTTTCATATGGAAATGTTTTTAAATTTAGACTGGAGAGAGCATCTACCGATATCGTAATTACCAACTGGACTGAACACCAAGTCAGGCTGATGTTACCTTCACACATCAATATGTCTTTTCATGCTCTGTAAGTTTATATATTAGTGGGAATCTCAATAGTTTTTAACTTGTGATCCATGTTTCACTACTCAGAGGTCCTATTCAAACCGCCATCTGACATATGTTGACACTCTGGTCCATGATCAAATACCAATTCTCATATATGTTCGTCTCATAATTTAGGAGTGACTTCTAATTGGTCCATGATCAAATACCAATTCTCATATATGTTTGTCTCATAATTTAGGAGTGACTTCTAATTGATTTAAAACAACAACAATACCAATATTGTCTGTATGACTTGAAAAAGGTTAAAATTTTCTAGATAAGCCTGTGCATTGAAAATGCTTATGACAAATGAGGAAATGTATAATAACAAACTGTAATTTTAAAACCTTCACCATTTATACTTCCATTAATAAAACTGCTAACTGTTCAATATGAATTACTGCACATGCAGCTGGATATAAATGATGGGTATTTTATTATGCTGGACTGAAGGATGATTCAAGATGTTCAGTATAAGCCAAAAAATCATTAAACTATAAAGGTGTGCATATGACACAGAGGCCATGCCAATATGATGCAACAGAAAGGCAAAGTTCTAAGGGAAACAGGGGCCATAACTCTGTAAAGCTTTCCTTGAAAACTGAAAATCAACTCTAACCTAGGTCTTCTTAATGTAAAACTTCATAAAATTTGGTTTCAATCCCAATCTGCTTTTAAAGTTTTTATGTGAATGTAAAACTTCATAAAATTTGGTCTCAATCCCAAACTGCTTTTAAAGTTTTTATGTGGCATGGGCAAATCCTGAAATATTGTTTTGTTTTTTTTGGGGTGGGGTGGGGGGTGTTTGTGTGTGCATAGGTTCTGCCCCTGGATATTGAAGGGCAATGTTTTAAATTTAACTTGGGCCATAACTCCTTAAAATGAACTGCAAAATGGTGAAAATTCTTTACCTAGGTCTTTCTTAACATAAAGCCTCATACAAAAATTGTTTCAATCCATGAATCCCTGATAAAGTTATTGAGCATGAATTGAGAGGAAAAAGCGAATGAGTGGAACTGAAGGGCAAAGTTCTATATGAGCCAAGTTCTAACACAAATATGGGCCACAGCTCCATACAATTTTGCTGAAATATGATGACAATTAAACTTATCATTAGTCTTTTTAATGTAAAGATTCGTACAGAACTTGGTTTCAATGCATGAAGTCCTTCAAAAGTTAATGAGCAGAAAATAAAGGGCAAATAAATAAATAAATCCAATATAACTCTGTGAAATATGGCCTTAGAATGTTGAAAATGTGAATGTATGGTATGAACAGACATGACACAGTATTGCATGTGTGTATGTGTGTGTGTGGATGATGTGAATGTATGGCATGAACAGACATGACACAGTATTGCATGTGTGTATATGTCTGTGTGTGGATGATGTGAATGTAAGGCATGAACAGACATGACACAGTGATGCATGTGTGTGTGGATGATGTGAATGTAAGGCATGAACAGACGTGACACAGTATTGCATGTGTGTGTATGTGTGTTTGTGGATGATGTGAATGTATGCCATGAACAGACAAGACACAATATTGCATGTGTATGTATGTGCTTGTGTGGATGATGTGAATGTAAGGCATGAACAGACATGACACAGTATTGCATGTGTGTGTGGATGATGTGAATGTAAGGCATGAACAGACGTGACACAGTATTGCATGTGTGTGTATGTGTGTTTGTGGATGATGTGAATGTATGCCATGAACAGACAAGACACAATATTGCATGTGTGTGTATGAGTGTTTGTGGATGATGTGAATGTAAGGCATGAACAGATGTGACACTATTGCATGTGTGTGTATGTGTGTTTGTGGACGATGTGAATGTATGTTATGAACAGACATGACACAGTATTGCGTGTGTGTAGGTGTGTTTGTGGATGATGTGAATGTATGGCATGAACAGACATGGCACAGTATTGCATGCGTGTGTGTGGATGATGTGAATGTATGGGATGAACATACATGGCAAAGAATTAGGGGGTAATCTTTAGAAAATAGAAGAAATGACTGACTTTTTTTAAAGTTGTTAATTTCTAAATTGTCAGATTTTTCCACAACACAAAGGTATTATCAATAATTCTGTTAGTGATATCTAGTGAGATTGTATTGTAAAGTATTCATAATTTGTATCCAAGAACAAGTCTTAGTGACACAAACTGTAACCTATTAGTTTTAAGTGGTTTGTGTTCAAGACAAAATTACACTTGCTTGCCTGGCAACATCAAATGATTCTCACTTAATGCAAACTGTTTCCATGGGTACAAATTCTAACTCCTGATAGGGACACTGAAAAATGTATCTGAAGGGTTTATCTGACATATTCTGCTACTAAACCAATCTAAATCAAATAATGCATAGAATATTGCTTCTGATTTTCCTGGATGTTGTTGCAATGTGTGATAAGGGTCCATACAAGGGCAAGCGGTTACATGCTTTCACTTAAAACTGAAAATAAACCTATTTATCAAATGTTCCCTTGGGGAGATTAGCTATGGATTAAAGCAAGGAATTTTCTCCTGTTGCATGAAATTGATAACTTCATCTAATGTTTGTTTCTTCTTAGACTGGTGCTGAAATCCAGCTAGCATTATTATCTGATGCTGTGAGAAAAATAACCATTTGAACCTGTCTAATAGGATTTAAATAGCAACAGGGTTAAAATTAAAAGAGAAAAATAACCATTTGAACTGTCTAATAGTATTTAAACAGCAACTGGATTTAAATGAAAAAAATATAAATTTTACTTTTATATGATACAATTATAAAATAAATAAATACAGAAAGAATGAATGAACTGATACAACCATTTGGGCTAATCTACACGTGTGCCAAAAATTTCATTCATCTTATATATTTATATATCACTTTTAAAAAATGCTGCATACAATTTCATTTTTATCAATCTTTGACTCGACATGAATAGATGACAAAAAGATCATATGATATCTGAAAGAGTGTTGTAATCAACTGCACTTACCCATCCCCATTCCCTATGCAATTTATAAACATACAGTAGCTGAGTCTGCCTGTTACTAAATTGCACGGGCCATTGCTGTTAGGTCACCAAGAACATGAGCTGGCATTAAAATAAACAATGTCTGTATATAAAAAAATGAGTATTATATATATATATATATATATATATATATATATATATATATATATATATATATATATATATATATATATATATATACACACACACACACATACATACATACATACATACATACATACATACATACATACATACATACATTATAATGGCCTTCTTCTTATGAAGTTTTGCCGTGTTTTTGGTGACTAGAACATCAATATCCTGTGATAAATATTCAGTAATCCCCAAATGTACAAAATTCGATTATTTTACCATCATGTCAAATTGATTTAGCAAGTATCTGATACCGAGCTCAAACGAATTTTGAGGAAGTCCCAATTCAATTCCTACATCGTCAGCTGATCTCCACAACTTGAAAGCAACGCCAAATGTTATTGCTGACTTACCGTTATGAACTTACTGCCTCGGGTTCTTGGTGTGAATCAATAAATGGTCACTGATTGACTGTGCCGATGTTGTGTTTAATGATCTTATTCATGCGTCAGTTATTGACAGTCCGTAACACTATGACCTGGTCAGTTTAGCGATACCTGCCGACTCAAAGAAAACAGGCAGAGATCTTTTTCGCAACAAAACTTTCTTCTTTAAAATTAGGAACAAGTGCAAACTACCATGTAAACTTACGAGTTGTACATTGACGTCTCTGTAACTTCGCTAACTGGTTGCCAATCAAACGTTATTTACATTTCCACCAAATATGAACATCTCTTTGTTCTTGGTCACCGTGTCACGTGACGTAGGGGAACGTGCTGATCTATAATTAGCAACAGCACACTTCCTTTCAAGTAGCTATACTTTAAAACGTGTGTGATCAGGATTGGCGATGATCTTTCATTAGGCCGACAATTAATAAATAATGACTGACTAGTATATACTGTAACCGGGGCGTAGATGGGATGGGGGTGGGGGGGGGGGGGCGGGAGGCTGGCAACTGACATAAAAACTGTTCTCTGTGGCAAAGTAGGGCTTCCACTAAAGATCATTGCCCCCGAGCGCCTCAAACCCTCGCGCCGCCACTGTGTATATAATCTATGTCATCTTCTCTCTCCTTGTATAGAAACCAAATTTTCTCTGTACATCCGCATATCTGTCAAGTTCAAAGATGAATGGGTGGGTAACCAAATCTTTCCTACTACTTCCACATTCCAGTTTTCAAACTGTTGCAGGATCCCCGCGCAACCATTTGAACGTATTTAAGCTATGATCAGCAACCAAATTTAAAATGGCTAATAATTTTGTATAAATATATAACATTTATATTTTCTTGCATTCCATATGGCTAAAAAAAAGTATATTTTTAAAATACAGAAATGATTGACACTGGGAGTAATTTGTTTATAGATCTTTTCTGCCATTCCAGATGGCTCAAAGAAATATATTTTTAAAAGACAAAATTGATTGACCTTCGAATCATTTTCTTTTACATGGCAGACCTGCCCTTGTGCAAACAAAAATTGCAATGTAAACTTGAGGCAAACAACATAAAGTGCATAATCTGTATCACGTTTCGGAAAACAAATTACATAATTAAACAAGGGATTGGATGCATCATAATGTGCTGTAGTAAATCACTCATAAATCTGATACCAAAAGAAGAAGAAAAAAAAGGTTATACATGAAAATCACTGATCTTGATTACAATCTAAACAATAAGGACACAGTAAGAAAAGGAATAGAACAAACCTATTGCTCATGCAGGCACAAACTGAAACCCGAGTTACATATGATTATAGATTGTACTAAATACGCATGTCTGATTTGTAACATCAGGCACAGAAGTTCGCAACTACGCCGCCACCTTTGTTTATAGCACGTGGCTGCCTTTTCATATGCAAATGAGAATACCGACAATCAGCGTGCGCGATGGCAAGTTAGTCTGCGTCATAAACATCGGATGAATAGGCGTTTGCTACTGCTGTCACATTTGTTACGAGTTTTGTTTAACTTTGGTTACTTGAATAAACCACGGAGTTTTATAGTTTACCAAATCGTGAAGACAATTAAGCAACATCGTCTGCACAAACAATACACGTTTAGCACAGTTACAAATCAGCAAGATTTCCAGATCACTGAAATGTAATGGCCGATAACATTTTATCAGGGTACAAAAATATGAAATTTTGCGTAAGATGGATGCTGATGAAGATATTGTAGACCAAATAACATGACTTTAAATTATCGAAAGGGGAGTGGGGGTGAGACAGAGAGAAGCGGGGAGAGGGTTGTAAATGAAGTACTCTTTAGCTCCTGCAGTTTATTGTTGTTTGCTCTTAATGCTGGTTAGCCGCACTACAAGTGTAGTTATATATAGCACATGTATGACTGATAGGTAAACTGTAAGCAACAATACAAGACCCTGTGGTTAGCCGTAAAAACAAGATGACATTAAATAACTTTTTTCTTTCCTTCTTAAAATTTGGAAAATATGAGAAAAAATACATTCTTCTGGTCTGTCTACAGAAACTAAATGTTTATAATGATCAACAATTTCATGTGTTATACCGGTAATTAACAGATTTAGTATTAATTATACCCCTGCCTCTACAAAGGCGGCAGGTATATAGTAATCCTTATGTTTGTCTGTCTGTCCATCCTTCCATCCAGCACACAATTTAATTAGTACAACTAGTCCTGCAGTTTTAAAAGGATTGCCATGAAACCTGGCAAATATTATGGCCATCAACTGAAGATACACATACTGACAAATCACTTTGCTTCTGCAATTTGTTTTCGAGGGGTTATTGCCCCTTTTGTCTTGTAGCTTAATGTCATGTATGACACAATCTCATTAGTGCAATAAGTCCTATAGGTTTTTGACGGATTGCCATGAAATTTTATAAATATTATATGGATCACCCGCAGATGCACATGTCAACAAATCACTTTATTGACCTTTTTGTCTTTTAGCTTAAAACATGTACGACAGTCTTGTTAGTGTAGCTAGTCCCACAGATTTTGATGGATTGCCATGAAACTTGGTAAATATTACAGTAATCCCCTGAAGATATGCATATTGATAAATCGCTTGCCACTGCAATTTTTGTGAGAGTTATTGCCTTTTTTGTCTTGTAGTTTAATGCAGTGTATGACACAATCTCATTAATGCAACTAGTCCTGCAGTTTTAAATGGACTGCCATGAAAATTTATAAATATTATGGTTATACCCTGAAGAGGCACATATCGTTAGCACAACTAGTCCCACAGTTTTGCAGGTTTTGATGAATTGCCATACTTTGTACATATCATGGTCATTATTTCATGATGCACATTTCAACAAATCACTGTACTCCAGCGATATTTGCCCTTGTTGACTTGAAGCCGGATGTAGTGTATGACAGAATCTTGTGAACACAATTAGTCTCATAGTTTTCAAAAGGATTGGCATGAAACTTTGAACATGTTATGGTCATTATTTGAAGATGCACATATTGGCAAATCAGATTACTGTGAAACTTGGTATGCATTATGCTCATCATCATCAGATATGAATGTTGAACAATAATTTTACCCATGATATTTTCAGAAGAGTTATGCATTTTTTTAAAAATATACACTCATGTCTTTCATGGGGTATGGGTGGGATGTGGGAGGAAGGGGTTATATTTATATGAGCGAATTGCTTGCCATTCCTCTTTAAAATTTGCAGGGAGTATTATTCCAATGGTTGCATAAGTTGGATTTAAAACTAATCACATTCTAAGCTGATACAACATACTAGGGCAAACTGTTCCAATTATTGATCTTACTGTGAAACTGAGTTTCCTTTTCTTAGTCTGACTGATATTTCTTCAATTTCAAGGAATGGTCTCATTGTTGAACTGTAATTGGATACTAACATCTCTCCGTGGACAATTTGTCAATGTCATTTAGGATCTTGTATACTTCAACCATGTCCATTCTATTCTCACAAACTTTAGGTAGGTCATTAATAAATATTAAAAATAGAATTGGTCTCAAAACATGCCCTTGGGGTATGCTGCTGATGAAATTTGTCCACTAAGATAAACCTGATTCTACCAAAACCTTTTGTTTTCGATTACTTAAAAATCAGACAAACCATTGCAACGTTTTACTTTTAATACTCTATGCTTCAATTTTCCCAAGTAATTGCTGATGTGGCAATGTGTCAAAGGTCTTACAAAAATCTCAGTAGACACAATCTATTGTGTAGTTATTCATACAGTATTTATCAATAACTTCTAGTAACTGGGTGCAGCATAATTGACCTGACCTAAATCCATGTTGACTCTTGCTAAAAAATAATTGTTATTTTCCATTTGAGACACTATTTCTTCTAAAAAATTTAATTCCATTATTTTCCATATGACATGTTAAACTAACTGGTCTGTAATTTTCAGCCTTCTTCTTATCCTCTTTCCTGAAAAGTGGTGTTATATGGACTTTTTTCGATCACAGGAAAGAACATTTTGTTCCTAAGAACACTGAAAAATCCTTGAAAATGGTTCACACACTAGCTCTCTGGTTCATACAAAACCTTTGCATGCATGCTATCTGGTCCAGGTAATTTAAATGTAGAAAATGTTTCCATGTTCTCTTCAACTTGTTTTTAAATTATAGAATCATAAAGTTTACTTGAGTAATCATTATGCAACATCTCGGAAGATGGAATTTCACTTGTGTCCTTTCTGGTAAACACATTTGAAAAGAAGGTATTCAGTTAATTCATTTTTATGCCGCTAGTACTTAACTGACCATCTGATTTCAACAAGTCACTAATCTTATCACAGGTTTTAGATTTTGATTGAAAACACTCCAAAAATGATTTTGAATCTTTTCCTATATTTTTGGCTAGTCATTCCTCAAACTTGTACTTTGCCACTGATCATCTTTGTGTCCTCTCTATTGTGTAAAGTCTGTAAACTTGAACTTTGCCACTCTGATCACCTTGTGTACTCTCTATAGTCTGTAAACTTGTACTTTGCCACTTTGACCATATTGTGTCCTCTCTATTGTGTAAAGTCTGTAAACTTATACTTTCACTTTCCCAATAAGTGCCTCATGATCCCATGAGATGACATTGGTCACGTGACTGATCAGAACCACAGTTACATTGATGTGATCAGTTTGGAAGCTATTTTAAAGAAGAAAACACTAAAGTTATGGCACAATTTCTGATTTTCTGCACACAGTTGTTGCAGTTATCGTTTCTTTTCCATTCGTGGACAATTTTGTTCGCTACTTGGGGTGCACCTTTGCAGAGGCAAAATGTTGAAGGACACTTTACAAAGTTTGCGAATTTCATCTGACTGCAAGTTTCAGACAATGGGGGGTGCAGACCACCCAAACCAGATCCCAGAAGGGATGAGCTAAATGAGTGAAATACTCAAAAACTGTCACAAACATAAGGATAACATCACAGATGATCTCGGCATGTCTTCCACTACAGTTTTGATGGGGAAATGAGTTTGTTTGCCACTGGCAACTGTATCTTGGAGTGATGGCTAGTGAGGCAGATGTTAGTCAGCAGGGACAGGTGAGCTCAAGTCAGCCATTACAGTGCCAACAATCAATCAATCAATCAATCAATCTTTATTTCCTCCATAAGGAGAGTTCATTTACAAACATAGAAAATAGAACAGAGAGAGATACATTTAACAATTTACATTGAAGATTTCAGAAAACATTCCAGAAAGTTAGTGATACATATTACACTAATACAGATGAGGAAGAAACAAATACAATATCAATAGTTAGGAAATACATGCAAACATACAAAATGGCACATAATCTTTGTACATAAATCTATAGGAAAAAAAACCCCAAAATAACCCCAACTTTTTATTACGGTTCTGATCCATTAATGCTAATGACTTTGTTTTTAAAGTAAGGTCATATAGGTAGAGAGTTTTGGCAGGAGCCGAATTGGGAATTTTTGCTTTTGACACATGTTTGGTCTTCAGGCTATAAAGTACACTCGTGATACAAGGACGAGAAATTGGAATGAACAGATCTGAAACTGGTGAAATCGTGTTTTGTCAAGTCTACTTTCAATGTCAGTTCTTAACAGTTTTAGCAACTGTGATTCGTCGTTACTTTGGGTAAGTTCTATGTGTAGTTCAAGTCCAAACTTGTCCAACACGTACCAGTGAAAGTCGTTGGCAATTTGTCTTGTTAATATACATGATGTGACCACATGCTGAAGGAGGTCGGTATACTGTTGACCACATTTTTGACAGTGAGTAACGTCATGGCCTGGCTTTAATACCCACAGAGATGCTATAAACCTGGTTAATTTGCGTTCATAATTATTCCCACTTCTAACTAATATAAATACCTCCTGCTTTTCTCTGCTTATGCAATTTTAACACAATATGGTATTTTAAGTATGTTTATGTACTCACTGATGCTTGTGCATGTGTTCATGAAAGTTTGTTTTATTTTCAGAATAACTCAGTTCTTTAGTGTTAAGCCATACATATCACACTGTATACTGTATTTTTCTACACAGCTGAAGGCCTCAAGGTAGGTTAGTTCCTGAAACTGAGTTAACTTCTCTAAATAAAGTTGTTATTATTGTTATTATTATTATTATTTCAGATGTGGTATTGCTGGGTAAGTAATGCCAGTGGCAGACAAAATTTAGGTTAGAAATAAATGCAATTGTAGATGACATAGTTTGTGAGTATTTTGGGTGGGTGGAATCCTTTAGAATCATTGTTACCATCAGTTGATAGACTGAAGGTTTGGGATGAAGTACCAAACCCATCGCATAACATGCAACTAAAATGTAAATGTTGCCTTTTCCAAGGTCAAGTATCTTGGTACTCTTTTTTTACTTTTGTGTGCATTGTTTGGACTTTTTATACTTTTGTGTGCACTGTTTGGACTTTTTATACTTTTGCGTGCACTGTTTGGACTTTTTATACTTTTGTGTGCATTGTTTGGACTTTTTATACTTTTGTGTACATTGTTTGGACTTTTTATGCTTTTGTGTGCATTGTTTGGACTTTTTATACTTTTGTGTGCACTGTTTGGACTTTTTATACCTTTGTGTGCATTGTTTGGATTTTTTATGCTTTTGTGTGCATTATTTGTACTTTTTATACTTGTGTGCATTGTTTGGACTTTTTATACTTGTGTGCATGTTTGGACTTTTTATGCTTTTGTGTGCTTTGCTTGAACTTTTTATGCTTGTGTGCATTGTTTGGACTTTTTATGCTTTTGTATGCAATGTTTGGACTTTTTATACTTTATGTCATGTTTTACCCCGACCCTGGTTGAACATGTATAATCAAGGTAATTCTGACAAGCCATTGTTTGATGTTTAACATTGCCGCAGGTGCACTAATCCCTTACGTAAGTATGCCGTGGATAGCTAGACTTGGGACCTGCTAGGCCGACAGAGAGACAATTATCATCTAGGTGTGGAAACCCTTTGTCCAGATCAAAGGAAGTTGCCCCGAAGACGTGGGAGTGTCTTAACTTTCTTCCCCGCAGACAGACAGCCGGGTTGAATTGACCGCTTAGGCGATTGGACAGGGACACAGCGCCACCCCATCAGAATTGAGATAGGGGTGGGACCTGACTTTGGCAGGAATGAGATCCCCGCGCCTCTCAGCAAAGAGTTCGCCGTAATTTTCTAGAGAGAGAGTGCCAGAGTAAGACAGCGGAACTCCGATCAGCCATTCGTAATTGGTGGGAAATCTTAAGGCAGGAAATTCTAAGATAGACAGCTTCTATAAGGAAGCTTTGAGGGACAGATCAGTACAGTTGGTCCCATAGTCTCAGATAGAGAGACGGAGAAAGGAGAAATAGGAGAGAAGTCAGGAGACGTGGAAGTCTAAGAGGAAATTGGAAGAGAAGGAAGGAAGAGGAAGTGGGAGCAAAATTGGAGGAGATAGTCAAGAGGGACAAGGAGTCGAAGGAGGAGAAAGAAGGAAGGAAGGAATTAGCGGAAAGAATTAGATGAGTAGACACAAGGACAGGGGGAAAATCGAACTCGCACTGTAAATCACGTGATGAATTAGGTTGTCACTTGGTTGAGGGAAAGACGAGTGATTGAGAGTTATCGTTTAAATTATCAAATTTATTAAATTGTTATTAACTGAATTTCATCTTCGTGTTCTCTATAATTTAACCGTCGGCATTGCTGACTGGGGGCTCAGAGCTGTAAATCTATCACGTCACTAATTTAACTTCTAACCCACGAGCCAGGGTGAAATTCCTCATAATTTAATTAAAATATATTGGAAGAACCCCACCCCAACCAGGGCAAACGTCACACTTTAGTACGCATTGCTTGGACATTTTATACTTTTTGTGTGCATTGTTTGGACTTTTATACTTTTCTGTGTATTGTTTGGATTTTTTAATATACTTTTGTGTTCATTGTTTGGACTTTTTATACTTTTGTGTGCACTGTTTGGACTTTTTATACTTTTGTGTGCATTGTGTGAACTTTTTATACTTTTTTGTGCATTGTTTGGACTTTTTATACTTTTCGTGCATTGTTTGGACTTTTTATACTTTTGTGTGCACTGTTTGGACTTTTTATACTTTTGTTTGCATTGTTTGGACTTATTATACTTTTGTGTGCATTGTTTGCACTTTTTTTATACTTTTGTGCACATTTGTTTGAACTTTTTATACTTTTGTGTGCATTGCTTGGACTTTTTACACTTTGTGTGCATTGTTTGTTTTTATACTTTTGTGTGCATTGTTTGTACTTTTTTATACTTGTGTGCATTGTTTGGACTTTTTTATACTTGTGTGCATTGTTTGGACTTTTTAATACTTTTGTGCATTGTTTGGACTTTTTAATAATTTTATGCACACTGTTTGGACTTTTTCATACTTTTCTGCACATTCTTTGGACTTGTTTAATACTTTTGTGCGTATTCTTTAGACTTTTTAAGAGGCTGATTGTCCTTTCATTTGTTGGATGACATTTTCAGATCATGTTATAATGTAGAAGCAAACTCTTGATGACATAGGCATTTTGCATGAACAACATCGATAAATTAATACATTGAGATACTCCCTGTAAAGGTAGTCTAGTTCTGTGACCAGCTCCACTGAGTTTAAGCTGAAAACCTAGATCTGAACTGAATGTGGAAAAGCCAATATCCAGATTTGACTGAAATGACTGTATTTTCATACTGTTTGCAACTACTTCAAACAAAGGACATGAGTTATAACAACTGTTGCAGAGTACATCCTAGGTACAATATATATATATATATCCGAAATTCTAGTGAAGTACCTGGATTGTACATCGTCCCCATTGGTTTGATTGGTGTGGGTGGTCTCCCCTAGGTGAGGGCGCTGGTGTTGATCTTTGTGTTGTTGCTGTTGCTGCTGTGATTTTTGCTGCTGTTTGTAGCGGGATAAATTGAAGAACAGGCTCAGTATTGACTTCAAATTTCCATCCTTGATATCTAGAAAAAAAGAGTAAAGAGCCATTATAATTTTTAGTTAAGATAAACAATTTAATTTGGAGAAGTTTGGGTCCCTGTTGCACCTCGATGGAAAAATAGATTTGTCCAGGTAGAGTGAAATACATTTCAGTATAAGATGGGAATGTATAAATCATTTCTTGAAGCCATTTGTAAGCACCAATCAGATTTCAGTGTGAGATGGGAATGCAGAAATTCTTTCTTGAAGCCATTTGTAAGCACCAATCAGATTTTAGTATGAGATGGGAATGTATAAATCATTTCTTGAAATCATTTGTAAGCACTAATCAGATTTTAGTATAAGATGGGAATGTAGGAATCATTTCTTCAAGCCATGTGTAAGCACCAATCAGAACTGCATGCAAGAGTAAGGACTATAACCACATATTCAAAACAGTGAGAGAGAGAGAGAGAGAGGGAGATAGTTTTTTGTGCATTTTATGGCACAGTAACACTTTTTTAAAGGTTATATTGTGCCAAAGCAAGTAAAGTGCCTTGCCCAAGGACACACAATGGTAGTCGATCCAGGCTGATCCAATGGTGGAAACTGAACATGCACTCTTCTGCTGGGCTCAAAATTAGGATTTTTTTCACTAACCCACAGGATCACCAAAATAAATTTTGTACTGATCCTGCTTAACTTTCACTGATCCTGCTAAAATCAAACAGAAGCCAGTTCAGTTTCTAATTCAAAATTTATTATTATTAGCATTAACTCAAAAACAATAACAACTGTATTTCACTAACATGACTCACGAAAAGTTAAAAGTTCATGTTCAAGCTTCTTCAAGACACTCTTTTTCAAAGATGCCACAATTTGCTCTGTTTCTGAGGAACCAACTTTCTGTTTTGATTTCACTTATCATTATGTACAGGGAGCTTGCATCATGTGATTCAAGGGATGATTTATGAAAGTTTTTATGACCATTAATGAATAAAGTACCCAGCGAACTTTCGTATTTTTCCGAACGCTCAGTGCAGAAAGTGCACAACATCACAGCCTTTCCTGGGTTGTACTTAAGCCATTTGTATTCAATTCTGGTACTTCCTAAGTCTCTTCTCTTCATCATATTTGTGATTGTGATCTCTTTTCATTATCTAATTTCTGCCATTTTGGTGGTGGCTGCACAACTTGGAAATACTTCCATTTACAATTGTCACCACACAATGTATTGAATATTTATTAAAACACATTATTCATTATACTTCTGATTATTCATTGAGTTGACGAATGCGACCTTTTCCGATTGGTCAATACTAGCTTGAGACCCTATACATTTTGTTATCATCAGTAATGAGATCAGTGCTTGGGGACAGTACATCAGGTTAGTTCCACATGTGCAAAGACTGTTTTCACAATAATCACACTAATTTACTCGATGAGTAGATGAGTGGTTTAAAACCCATCCATTTGAGCTGCAAGCATTTATTGTACTTTGTCAATTGCAGGACACTGGTAGGTACTCAACTCAATATACAGATCAATTACCCATTAAGGGAATGCTAACTCATGACCACTTCTTAAGTTCTTAACTGCTATGATAGGTGACATGGGGTAATTTTCACTGCCCAAACGGATTAGTGACTTCTAGGTTTTACTGATCCACCGGCAAGATCACAAACCATGGGATAGTGGATTAGTGTAAATTTCGAGCACTGCTTCAGGTCATGAGTACAATACCTTAACCAATGGACCACCACTTCTCCCCACTTAACCAATGAGCCACCATGGCTCCCCACTTAACCAATGAGCCACCATGACTCCCCACTTAACCAATGAGCCACCATGACTCCCCACTTAACCAATGAGCCACCATGAATCCCCACTTAACCAATGAGCCACCATGAATCCCCACTTAACCAATGAGACACCATGACTCCCAACTTAAACCAAAAAGCTACCATGACTCCCCACTTAACCAATGAGCCACCATGACTCCCCACTTAACCAATCAGCCACCATGACTCCCCACTTAACCAATCAGCCACCACGACTCCCCACTTATCCAATCAGCCACCATGACTCCCCACTTAACTAATCAGCCATCACAGCTCCCCACTTAGCCAATGAGCCACCATGGCTCCCCACTTAGCCAACGAGCCACCCTGACTCTCCACTTAACCAATGAGCCATTACAGCTCCCCACTTAACCAATCAGCCATCACAGCTCCCCACTTAACCAATCAGCCATCACAGCTCCCCACTTAACCAACGAGCCACCATGACTCCCCACTTAACTAATGAGCCATCACGGCTCCCCATAAAGAAAGTAAGACAAAATTGTGATTTTAGAAACATTAAACAATGTTATGAAATCTAACAGCACTGAACTACTGATATGAGATGAAAAGCACAAATCTATCAATGACTCATCATGTAAGTTGACATTAATTAAGTGAATCATTAAATTATTACATGCACTTTTACAAAGATACTGACATATTAACTTGAGAAAATAACTGACATAATCCAAATTGAAAATCAAATACAACTGTGATTTGTTTAAATGCATGTTCATGTAATATATTTAACTAACACATGAAAAAAGCAAGATGATTCATGGTATTTAGCAGGTACTACTGTATGTACACAAGGTCTGGCAAATCCACACATTTCCTTTATATACACAGTGGGCATTTTCTGCATTTGACCTTTTCCACCAGCATACCTGTGATTCTACCGGCGGTAGGCCAAAAATACTGTTTTAAAGACCGTCTACCGCACATACCGTTTAGTAGTCGAAATCTACCGGTTTTGACAATTTCAAGGAATTTTTTTTAAAACCCGTTTCTTTTACGCGTTCTATTAACACATTAGATAAACCAGCCAGAACCAGTCTACTGGGAACCGGAAATGTTCGACCTATGATATGACCGGTGCGACGATGCGTGGTTGAGTAGTCGGATTACAATTGTTAGCATGTGTACACAAGAAGCGGCTAATTGATTACCTTATTGTTGTAATTTGGAGAGTTTAAGGCCAAATGCGGGATGTTGTTTGAGGTGTTATAAGTAATAAAAGGATCAAAGGTAATCCATGATGACCATGAGTCTTTGATTAAAACTCGGCCGATCTGTCGTGGAAGGAAGACAAAACGGAGAGACCGACCAAAAATTATCTTCGCAGAAACACTTGAGTAAGTATTTTGATTTGATGTCTTTTAATTGTTCTTGTATTGTTCACGATGGTTTAAGATGAATATTTAAGGGCAGCTTGTATATTTTTTTATCAATTCATGTCAAAATGCCGAAACGTCCGCTTTCTCCCAATGCTAAGAAGCCACCAGCTAAGAAATACTACAACAAGTTTAACAATGCTTGGTTAACCGAATTTAAGTGTGTGCATGCGAGTAGCAAAGGTCCTGACTTTGCATTGTGTCTTTCATGCAAATTGGATTTTAAGATAGCATATGGAGGAAGAAATTATATCACCAGGCATATGCATACACCATCACATAGGAGCAACAATTCTTCTGTAACAAACACACCCACATTGAAGGCATTATTTGAGACTGGATCAAAAGTGGATAAAGTGACACTTGCAGAGACTTTGTTTGCAAATTTTGTGGCAGAGCACAATTTACAATTCCTCATAGCAGATCATTTTACTACACTGGTTAAAGTCATGTTTCCTGACTCTGAAATTGCACAAATGAATTACTTAATATTTAATTTTAAAGTTGGGATAAATGATTAAAATCATGTGTTTTTTAACTGTTTATTTCAAGTCTAAATCTAATTTGTTTAAAATTAATTACAGTGGTGAAACTTGCCAACAGATTTTTGGACATAAGCCTAGAAGAGAAACAAGCCCTTGAGGATGAGGCTCAGGAATACATATTAAGTCCAAGCCCGGAGCTTCCTCCTCGGGGTGTAATGAGCTTGGAGTAGTATTGGAGATCAGTCAGCAGCCTCAGAAACCCAGCAACAGGAAAACTTAAGTTAGAACTTCTTTCCAGACTGAGTGTAGTTGTCCTATCATTGCCACATTCCAATGCTGACACAGAGAGGACATTCTCCATTCTCCGGAAAATCCAGATTGATTCAAGGGGAAGTCTGGACCAGATAACTATTGAGAGCCTGCTAAGTGTGAAGCTTAACAATCACAGTGATGTCACCAGTGGTCACCCCACCAGACAGTGATCTTGTGAAGGAAACTAAAAATGCCTGTGGATTTTATAAAAAATCTTTGCAGTGAACTGTGAGATGTACAACTCTTCCTTTTTCATTTAATTAACAATATACTGGCTCATATTAACTATTATTGTAACATTTTCCATCAGATTCTGAATCTGAATCATGTTCAAAATTTGTGTTTTATTATAATATGAAGAGAATACATATTATGTGACAAAATGAACTTGTTTTGTTTTCAATCCCCTTAAAACATGTAACATTTATGCCGATAAAAAATCTACCTTTTTAGAAGCCAATCTACTGATCAAAATTTGTAAATCTACTGGTTTGAAATCCTGGTTCTGTCACAGGTATGCACCAGTATTACTGTGTTGTAAAGAATTTTCATACCCTCAAATTGTTCATATACCATAAATCAGTACAAATTACATTGTTTTTTGTCCTTTAATTTGTGGAACTGACTTTGTAATCATTAATTATTTAAAATTGCACAAAGAAGCAAAAGAAATACAGTATAGTACTTAAATACTGGCGATTATTCATTTTCTTTTCTTTTCTTTTTTTCTCTGGTCTAAAATTGTGGGATTAAATGACATTGTGAGATAATTACATACCAGAAGAGTACCACTGAGTGGATTTTTAGTAAAGTTGTTGTTGTTGTTATGGGTTTTAATGCCATTTTTCAGCACATGATAGGCTATACATGGCAGTCAGTTTTATCTGGTGGAGGAAGAACGCCGGAAGAACCACCAACCCACGGGAAGCTACTGGCAAGTTTTCTCACATATCCTCATTGGCCGAGCCCGAGACTCGAACCCACGTGGACAGAGGTCAGATGGCAGTGATTGGTAAAGGCGAGTGCCTTAGACTACTCGGCCGCCCGGGGCCCGTTTAGTAAAGTTAAAGTTATGCTATAATTCAGAAAAGACAAGTTTAATTATTAAATGTTTCATACAAGTTTTGTGTATACAATGAAGAGATGGTAATTTTGAATATGTTAAATTTTATTAATGTTATTGTTCTAGCTAAGGATTACAGAGTACTTAGATCTGTATTCCACATGTGGGTAAGTAGGTACAAATATATGCCATACTACAGAAGCAGTGTTATATGACAATGTGTCACATGTGTGCCATGTTAGCTAAAGAGCTTGAAGGCCTGTGGTAGTTATAGGGGTCAGTACTAGGCAGGAAGTTGTCAACTGAAGTGGAGTAGTAAGTGGCCAGGACATACAAATCATATGGTCACACCAAGTTAGTCCCTGTATGGTCAGACTACCTGAGGAGTGTACAGATGGTAGGGGACACATTTAGAACTGTCAGTTACGAAGCATATAAACAGCTCCATCCCTAATTTGAGTTGACCAATAGGAAACTTTAATTATAGCCAGAGTTGTAATCAGTCAATCAGTGCATGTCTGTATGAAACTTGGAATATAAAGTCATAGGGGATCAGTGGGTCCATTAGTAGACGATGCAAATCAGTGAGCATGATCAGTGAGTTAATCAGTTAGTCAGTTATGGAACTCAGGGAATTCAGTTTGGACTAGAGCTGTGGTGATCAGTTTAGTAGAGTGAGAGTGGCAGCATGAGGGGTGGGTGGGAGGGGGCAATTGCCCCCGGGTGCCAGGTGATGACAGTGCCATTTGGAGCTTCTTCTTTTTTTGCAGCTGAAATTTTTATAATATTTCACCTTCACCCTATATTTAGGACGTGGAGGAGGGAGGTTGGCAACTGACATGAAAACTGTTCTCTGTTGCACAATAGGGGTACCACTAGAGAACATTGCCCCCAGGTGCCTTGAACCTTGCCCCACCACTGTAGAGTGATAACCATAAAAGAAGTCTTCAATTGTATTAAGTTGATGTGAAGGAGTTTTAATATGCTACAAAATGTTGAAATAGACATGGTGAAATGATACGGAGTATAATGTGTTCACTAAAATAAGCTATATTTTCTAAATTGTTACATAACTAGAACTTTCTAAAAAATCTGCTCTGTGATAATACCAGCAATACAACAAATACTTTATACATTTTTATAACATTGAAGCAAATGAATGGAAAATCACCTATTATTTGTAGAATGAAACATTGTAACAACAATATGAAAAAAAGTATTACACCTATCTTATGTGATGGTTAGACAGAAACCACCATAAACTCCATAGATATGGTGGTAACATAATTAATAACAACTTAACAAAAATACATCACCACTACTAAAATCATGAGGTCTAAAAATTCCAGAATTAACTGTAAACTATGAGACATTTTTTGATTCAATATCTTGTCTATGTACAGAAATATCTACAAACTGTATATGACAATATACCATATATACTCACGTATAAGCCAATATCAACTGCAAACTGCATAGACCCAGATCTGCGCCGCATAATGTGCCAGCAGATATGGGTCTATGCAGTTTGTAAGGACTAATCAGTAGAACATTTATTTCGCCAACATCTCCCAACTATGGTGGTGATGTAGGGTGGTGGGGATATCTTTACTGTTGGGTACTGCACTTTTATATCTATAAAAAACAATATCTTGTGCTTTCTTAATTCCATCAGGATAAATGTGAAACCATCATAGAAGTTTATCTTTATGTGATTTCAAACCATATCATCCAAAGGCATATCAAATGGCAATGTTTGGGGATCACGTTTTAAAAATGCCTATTCTATCAAGAAAATTTTATTGGTCAGGTCTTTTTGTCATGAAGTAAATGGTCTGGTTTGGTGTTTTATGACACAGCAAAGTCTTTAAGGTTACAGTGTGCCAAGGAAAGTAGATTAAAGTGTCTTCATGGTAGTCAATCCAGACTGATCTAATAGTGGGAACCAAACCTGCACCGTTCTGGACAAAAGTCCAATGATTTAACCACTGAGCCACTGTGGCTCTTTGATGTGAAATAAAAGATATGCTATTTACAAAATAATTGATTGCTGGCTTCTCTTGGTTCTATAACATGGGCAGATCGTTTTTTTTTCTCTTGGGATCAATTTTGAGAAGAGGCCAGGTGGTTTAATTTGCTTAAAACGGCCACCATTCCCAGTTTTTTCAGTGAGTGTGTACTGATCTGACTGATCCTTTAGACCCCCCAATCCACCACTGTATATGATTCTTTGGATCAAGGTATGGAACCACATGGCAGACAGATACACCTGATGCAGGAAACTACATTAATAATTTAGTCCTACATATTTTCTTACCTTTTGCATTGAGACCTTCAACATTCACCCCAAGGTTTGCAAGGAATGTCAGGCAGGTGTTGATATTTTCCACCTGAAAAATTAAAAAGCACATCTGAAATTGGCTGCTGCTGTTTTACAGGTAATTACCTAATAAAGTGCATCACAGGTGCTGCATCAGTACCTGCCTCAAAATTGAACCAAGGCCATTGGAAGCAACATGGTGCAAATTGTTGGTTTACCACAGTAATATCAAATATAACATGCTCATGTGTAATTATGAATATAATTAGAGATGTGTTCGTGGAACATGGATTCCCCACCACAGTGCCTGAAATGACCTAAAGGCAAACCATAACCAAGGTGTATTGGTCAGATGCCTGGATGGACAAGTGGTAACACTATGTCCCAGCCACTGTCCTGCTGAAGCATAAAAATCTGAGCAGCTAACATACTGTATTTCTCCTATGACGTGTCCATGCTTGATGATAAGACCACAGCTAACAAACTGAATTTCTCCTATGACGTGTCCATGCTTGATGATAAGATCACAGCTAACATACTGAATTTCTCCTATGACGTGTCCATGCTTGATGATAAGACCACAGCTAACATACTGAATTTCTCCTATGACATGTCCATGCTTGATGATAAGACCACAGCTAACAAACATACTGTATTTCTCTTATGACATGTCCATGCTTGATGATAAGACCACAGCTAACATACTGTATTTCTCCTATGACATGCCCATGCTTGATGATAAGACCACAGCTAACATACTGTATTTCTCTTATGACATGCCCATGCTTGATAATATGACCACAGCTAACATACTGCATTTTTCTTATGACATGTCCATGTTTGATAAGACCACAGCTAACATAATGTAATTCTCTTATGACATGCCCATAAGACCACAGCTAACATACTGTATTTCTCTTATTACATGCCCATGCTTGATGATAAGGCCACAGCTAACATAGTATTTCTCTTATGACATGTCCATGCTTGATGATAAGACCACAGCTAACATACTGTATTTCTCTTATGACATGTCCATGCTTGATGATAAGACCACAGCTAACAAACATACTGTATTTCTCTTATGACATACCCATGCTTGATAATATGACCACAGCTAACATACTGCATTTCTCTTATGACATGCCCATGCTTGATGATAAGACCACAGCTAACATAATGTAATTCTCTTATGACATGCCCATAAGACCACAGCTAACATACTGTATTTTTCTTATGACATGCCCATGCTTAATGATAAGACCACAGCTAACATATCATATTTCTCTTATGACATGCCCATGCTTGATGAAAAGACTACAACTAACATACTGTATTTCTCTTATGACATACCCATGCTTGATGACAAGACCACAGCTTACATACTGTATTTCTCATATAACATACCCATACTTGATAATATGATCACAGCTAACATACTGTATTTCTCTTATGATGTGGCCATGCTTGATGATAAGACCACAGCTAACATACTGTAATTCTCTTATGGCATGCCTATAAGACCACAGCTAACATACTGTATTTCTCCTATGACATACCCATGCTTGATGATAAGACCACAGCTAACATAATGTATTTCTCTTATGACATGCCCATGCTTGATGATAAGACCACAGCTAACAAACATACTGTATTTCTCTTATGACATGCCCATGCTTGATGATAAGACCACATCTAACATAATGTATTTCTCTTATGACATACCCATGCTTGATGAAAAGACCACAACTAACATATTGTATTTCTCTTATGACATACCCATGCTTGATGAAAAGACCACAACTAACATATTTTATTTCTCTTATGACATACCCATGCTTGATGATAAGACCACAGCTAACATACTGTATTTCTCTTATGACATGCCCATAAGACCACAGCTAACATACTGTATTTCTCTTATGACATGCCCATGCTTGATGATAAGACCATCACCACTCACCCACCTGTACTAGCTTCATCAAATTTTAATGTTAGGAAAGCTTTATCCTATATGATAAGTCCACAACCAATTTTTCAATGAATTTATGTGACTGGCCCCCTGAGTTTTTCAAGGGAGAAATAGTGTGTTAAACATACATTCAGTACTGAACTATTGGCATTGATAAACAGTCATGACCAGCTGGAAGAAAAAATATAGAGATGAGAAAGTTAGTATTTTTCATAATCATTATTTTCACCACTGCATACTATTTGTATTTTCTAAATTTGACTTATGTGTCCATATGTATGTATGTATGTATGTATTTAATATTCACATAAACACATAAATAATTGAAGGACGTAAGAAATATTAGTTTCATTAAACTGTCACCATTTAAAGTCATTGTTGCTATTTTTTGTGATTATTATTATTATTATTATTATTATTATTGGTATTATTATTATTATTATTGAACCTATGATAGCTAGTATTGTAAAAGTTAAAAGAAATGGACAAATCACTATTTGTTTAAGGATAAAATACTTACAAACTGAAAAAACTAATCTTTTTAAAACATTCTGATTCTAAAACTGGACAAGAAGATTTTTTAATAATAATTTATAAATATAAGTTCAAATTAAACATTAATACTGGAAATCTTGGATAAATATCCTATATTTTATTTATAGATAAAGCATGTAAAAGGTAAGAAACAAAATAATACTCCTAAATAGGTTTGGAATTACAAGTATTTCCAAACCTTGTTACAGTTTATTCTTGATGATTTATGGTTAAATTACAGGATTTCATCAAACAAATCCTGCTTGAGAGTTAAGCTATCATGTTTCAAGCTTACCACATCAAGAAAATTAAGTAGCTCTATTGATCTTAAAATTTGCTAGCCCTTTTGATCTTAAAAACAACTATCCCTTCTGATCTTAAAATTAACTAGCCTTTCTGATCTTAAAATTAAGTAGCTGTACTGATCTTAAATATAACAAGCCCTACTGATCTTAAAATTAACTAGCCCTTCTAATCTTCATATCCACTAGCCCTACTGATCTTAAAATAGTACATGTAATTGGATGTTATGTACTATACCAGGTATTTTTTATAACCTTTGATGCAATGAAGACTCAAAATACAGTAAATCACAATATTTTCATGTCCCTGAGTTTTAGCAAACCTTTGTTGTCAGCATATTAACAATATATGATTATAATTTTAGTGAGTTACTGACGGGCAAAAATATATATATTTAGCAGAGTGGTTTTGCCCAATCTAAACCAAATTGATGTCTGCTGCTTTGCACAACTGAGGAAATGAAGTATGGTCGCTTTATTCCGACATAAGGGGTTATCAAAGCAACAATAATATGAATCACTACACTTGGAGGTATGTTCCAATAAAATTAAAGACAAAACATCAATCATTGCATATCTTTAAAGTCCATCTGTACACTTGTAGGTATTACTAGCACATCTTTAAGACATATATGTATAACATGGTATTACTAGCACATCTTTAATACATATATGTATAACATGGTATTACTAACACATCTTTAATACATATATGTATAACATGGTATTACTAGCACATCTTTAATCATATATGTATAACATGGTATTACTAACACATCTTTAATACATATATGTATAACATGGTATTACTAGCACATCTTTAATCATATATGTATAAAATGGTTTTACTAGCACATCTTTAATACATATATGTATAATATGGTATTACTAGCACATCTTTAATACACATATGTATAACATGGTTTTACTAGCACATCTTTAATACATATATGTATAATATGGTATTACTAGCACATCTTTAATACACATATGTATAACATGGTTTTACTAGCACATCTTTAATACATATATGTATAACATGGTATTACTAGCACATCTTTAATCATATATGTATAACATGGTATTACTAGCACATCTTTAATCATATATGTATAACATGGTATTACTAGCACATCTTTAATACATATATGTATAACATGGTTCTATGAACAATAACTACTAATATCTCATCCTGATATCAAGCTTATAGAACATAACTACCGTATATACTTGTGTATAATCTGGGTCCAAATGCAAACAACATAGACCCTGATCTGCCATCACATAATGTGCTAGCAGATCAGGGTTATGTTGTTTGTTCTACTTATTAGTCCTTACAAACTGCATAGACCCAGATCTGCCAGCACATTATGCAACAGCAGATTCGGGTCTATGCTGTTTGCAGTTGGTACTGGACTATACACGAGTACATATGGTAATTAACCATCCTTCTTATATGTTGGTCTTTAAATCATAAAAAATCTTTTCATCACAAAATATTAGCAAACAAAAAAATTTAAACAATATTATTTACATGAAGAGGAAAAATCAAAATTGCAAAAATATTAGTATGATGTCACCCTTTATTTAAAGAGAAAACCATTCAAGTCCAAGCCTTCATCTTAAAAATTTTTAAAACACCACCATTATGGATAATACTAAAACATGCACCCAGTCACGTACCAGTTCCATATCATGCAATTAGTTTCAGATGATGATAACTTATTCTATTCACTTATTGTATAATTTCTGTCCAATGGGACAAAATATCAAGCAGGGAAGATGATGCAAAAGATGCCAATTTAGTTCTGTAATAAAAAGCATTCCTCCTAATAGCTGAAATGTCAATATTTATCATAAACCAAAATGTATACTAATGAAAAAATATTAGTCTTGACTAATGCTAGTTATGAAAATGATTTATATCAAAATATAATTGGATCATGCAGCTTTGAAAGTGATGATAATCATCAAGCAATTCATGTAGTGAAGTGTCTCCACTTGTGAAGAGTCAAAGGTCAAGAGGCAGTTTCCAGTTCCCAGCACTAATGTTTTTGGTTATTTTTCTGTTTTTTTCTACTGGAACCTCTTGTTTTTTTTTTCTTCTTTTTACTGGAACCTCTCTGTTCACAGTCACATGGCAAAATTAAATTGTTATATCATCAATCTATGGTTATGACTTTCAAAATTACCAAAAATAAAAATAACTAATGGAGCATACAGAGTGCATCATTTGCTTATTGTGATTACCTCTTTAAAAAAATCACTCATGGAGCATACAGAGTACTCCATTAGCTTTTTGGGATTACATCTCTTTAAAAGTCACTAATGAAGCAAACAGTACTCCATTTGCTTTTTGGGATTACCTCTCTTTAAAAATCACTAATGGAGCATACATAACTCCATTTGCTTATTGGGATTACCTCTCTTTAAAAATAATTAATGGGACATACAGAGTACTCCGTTTGCTTATTGTGATTACCTCTCTTTAAAAATCACAAATTAAGCATACAGAGAACTCCATTTTGCTTATTGAGATTACATCTCTTTAAAAATTACTAATGGAGCATACCCAGTACTCCATTTACTTACTGGGATTACCTCACTTTAAAAATCACTAATGGAGCATACAGAGTGCTCCATTTGCTTATTGGGATTACCTATCTTTAACAAGAGTCCACTGAAGGGACTGATGCTCTACTGGGCAAAAAGAATTTCTAGGAATTCAAGATAAGACTATTTCTTCCTTTTAACTGCTGAGTGTTTAAACCATCTGTGATATTCTTCAGTGATAACAAGATTTTCAAATTAGCTGCTGTGGTGGACATACAATATATAAATAGCACCATTTTTTTATTTAGGACAAAGCAGACATCATTCGAAGTCTTTTAGTCAAAACCCCATGTCATAATGATCATCTATTCAGGGGGAGTAGTGACAACAAGAGTCACACGACAGCCATCATCTCAGCTACATTGGATGTATGACTGTCACCATTTTCATTTAGGATCAACTAGGTATCATAAGAAGTTTATTGGTGAAAACCTCATATTGATATAGCCATCCATTTTGGAGTAGAGATAACAATATTTTCAAGATAGCCACCATGGTG
This sequence comes from Margaritifera margaritifera, assembly GCA_029931535.1. Taxonomy (NCBI): domain Eukaryota; kingdom Metazoa; phylum Mollusca; class Bivalvia; order Unionida; family Margaritiferidae; genus Margaritifera; species Margaritifera margaritifera. Next base: position 2,848,992 of record JAQPZY010001580.1, read on the forward strand.
GCCATATTAAAGGTTAGTCATTTTCATTTAGGACCAAATAGACATCATATGAACTCTTCTTTAAGAGGAGTCGCTAAAACAAGATTTTCAAGATGGCCACATATTGGACATCAGATGAGAACCATTTTCATATAAGATCAACAAAACATTATAAGAAGTCTTTTAGAGAAAAGCCCATGATGAAATTGACCATTCATTCAGGAGAAGTAGTGATAACAAGATTTTCAAGTTGGCCACTGTGGCAGCCATATTAGACTGCAGATCAGCACCATTTTCATTTAAGACCAAGTAGACATCATATGAAGTCTTTTGGTGGAAACCTCATGTAAATAAGACCTTCTATTCAGGAGGAGTAGCAACAAAAAAATATTTTCTAGATGGCTGCTATGGTTTCCATATTAAACATCAGATCAGGACCATTTTTATTTAGGAACAAGTAGACATCATAAAAAGTCTTTTAGTGAAAACCTCATGTTTATATGACCATCCATTAAGGTGGAGTAGTGACAACAAGATTTTCAAGATGGCTGCTGTGGGGTGGTCATATTGGATGTCTGATCCACACCATGTTCATTTAAGACCAACTCGACATCATAAGAAGTCTTCTGGTGAAAACCACATGTCAATATAACTTTCTGTTCAGGAGGAGTTGCAATAAGAAGATTTTCAAGATGGCCACTGTGGTGGCCATATTGGACATCAGATCAGCACCATTTTCATTTAGGACCAACTAGACATCAAAAGAAGTCTTTTAGTGAAAACCCCATATTGATACGACTACCCATTCAGGAGTTTTAGCAATAACAAGATTTTCAAGATGGCTGTAATGTTGGCCATATTGGATGTCAGATTGACACTATTTTCATTTAGGACTAACTAGACATCATAAGAAGTCTTTTAGTGACAACGCCATGTTGATATCGCCATCCATTCAGAAAGAGTAGCGATAACAAGATTTTCAAGATGGCTTCGATGGTGGGCATATTGGATGTCAGATTGGCACCATTTTCATTTACGACCAACTAGACATCATAAGAAGTCTTTTAGTGAAAACCCCATGTAGATATCACGATCCATTCAGGAGGAGTAGTAATAACAAGATTTTCATGATGGCCACTGTGGAAGCCATATTGGATGTGCAAGCAGCACCATTTTCATCTAGGACCAATAAGTGCATGGGATGAATGTGTATGTAAAGTTTCATGTTAATCCTCCAAGTAGTTTAGGAGGAGTAGCAATAACAAACTTGTACTGATGACAGATGGCAGATGACAGACAACAGACCATCCCATAAGCTCCTCTGGTCTATGACTAGTAGAGCTAAAAATCACTAATGGAGCATAATACCATCTATACTCGCGTATAATCCGGATCCAAATGCAAACAAAATAGACCCTGATCTACTGTCACATAATGCGCCAGCAGATCAGGGTCTGTGTTGTTTATTCCATTGATTAGTCCTTACAAACTACATAGACCCATATTATGCGACTGCAGATCTGGGTCTATGCAGTTTGCAATTGGTATTGGATTATACGCGAGTATATACGGTAGTACTCCATTTGCTTATTGGGATTATCTCTCGTGAAAAATCACTAATGGAGCATACAGAGTACTCCATGTGCTTATTGGGATTACCTCTCTTTAAAAATTCTTCAGCATTGGTGGAGTAGAACTGAACATTGGAGAGGACTGCTGAAATTTGTTACCATTACTTCCTATAACTCTATTAAGTGCCAAGTGTTTTGTATTGAAAATACTTTTATATTCACATACCCTGGTTCGGGTCTTCATATAAATAAAAACAAACTTTAACAAATCAAGCAATGGATCAAATATATGATAATCTTATTATACAGTGATTGCAGACACTCAACTGAATTTTAGGTAGGCATGGAATCCTGATCAAATATAAACAGAAATCTGAAATTAAGAATTTCAAAGAATGCCGTATTTTGATTTTGCACCAGAGACAACCTATAGCTGTTGTACTCCAGTATGGTGACCAAGGGAAATAACCTATCAGCCACCAGGAACCCTATATAAACATATTTGGCTGACTGGTTAAGAAAGGTCAAACTGTAATTTTTCCTTGCAAGAGCATCAATGACTAAAACTCGTTTTCTTGAAAATTGGATTACCATATATACTCGCGTATAAGCCCGATCCAAATGCACTGGCAGATCAGGGTCTATGTTGTTTGTTTTACTGATTAGTCCTTACAAACTGCATAGACCCAGATCTGCCAGCGCATTATGCGATGGCAGATCTGGGTCTATGCAGTTTGCAGTTGGTATCGGCTTATACGCTAGAATATACGGTATACCTTTCCTGCCAAGTCTTGATGTCTCTGAACAATTAGATTATTTGTTATTGATGATTATGTTGGTTTACTTTAGTGATAAAATGAGATGAAAAAAAACAACTACTCTTCCTATAATTCATATTGAACATGCTGTGTTTTTATTATTATCTGATTTTTCTCCTTCTTTTGATAGTCCACCAAATCTTATTATGTGAGTGATGCAATGTTATGAGTCATTTGCGTGATGAAAAGGAAAAGAAAAAAAACTATCAATATATTTCTTGTCTTTAATGACCAAAACATGTTTGTGTTCAGAATTACTTGAAATAAACATGTAATAATGCCCTTTAAATTTATTGTAACTTTTCAGGGATTAGGCTAAGTGTATTCATTTTTCCCTAATCTAACCATCAAATATGTGAAATGAGTAACCATTTCATTGACTTTACAGCCATTTTGAAATGAGTAACCATTTCAGTGACTTTATAGCCATTTTGAAATGAGTAACAATTTCAGTGACTTTACAGCCATTTTGAAATCTTCTACAGACTTTTAATTTTTTTCTGCAACAGCATATGCGAGAAATTGTTATTCACATCTTTGATTAAAATTTCTTTTGTATTTACATAAACATGGCATATTTAGCTCTGATTTTTTAAATTTCAATTACAGCAAGCGGACTGCCTTATTTTAGAAATTGTTTTCAGACAATACATGGCATTTTTGTAAACAAGAGTCCCTCAAAGGGACTCGTGCTCTACTGGCCAAAAAGAATTTCCAGTAATTCAAGATAAATCCATTCTTCCTTTTAACTGCTGAATGTTGAAGCCATTTCTGATATTTTCCAGCAATAACAAGATGTTTAAATTAGCTGCTGTGGTGGATATGCTGGATGTCAGATTGACACCATTTTCATTTAGGACCAACTGGACATAATAAGAAGTCTTTTATTGAAAACCCCATGCTGATATGACCATCCATTCAAGAGGAGTTGCAACAACAAGATTTTCAAGATGGCCACTGTGGTGGCCATATTAGACATGCAGGTGGCACCATTTTCATTTAGGACCAGGGTTAGTGTTAGGTTTCGGGTTAGGGTTTCATTTAGGACCAACTAGACACCATAAGAAGTCTTTCAGTGCAAATCTCATGTGGATATGGCCATCCACTCAGGAGAAGGGATAACCAGATTTTCAAGATGACCAAATCATAATAAGTCTTCTGGTGTCAATATGACTTTCCATTCAGGAGTAGCAGCAATAACAAGATTTTTAAGATGGCTACTGTGGTGCCCATATTGGATGTGCAAGAAGCACCATTTTCATTTAGGACCAAATAGATATCATAAAAAGTCTTTTGGTGAAAACTCCATGTCAGTATGACTTTCCATTCAGGAGGAGTAGCAATAACAAGATTTTCAATTTGGCTGCTGTGGTGACCATATTGGACATCTGATAGGCACCATTTTTTTTATAGAAATCTTTTAGTGAAAACTCCATGTTGTTACCATCCATTCCAGAGGAATAGCAATAACAAGACCAACTAGACATCATAAGAAGTCTTCTGATGAAAACCTCATGTCAGTAATTTTCATTTAGGACCGACTAGACATTATATGAAGTCTTTTAGTTGAAACCTCATGTTGATATCACCATTCATTCAGAAGGAGTAGCAATAAAAAAAATTTCAAGATCGCCACTGTGGTGGCTATTCTGGAAGTCCGAGCCGCACCATTTTTATTTCAGACCAACTACACCATGGGATGAATGTGCATGTAAATTTTCATTGCAATCCTCCAAGTAGTTTACGAGGATTTGTGATAACAAACTTGTGCTAATGAATGGAAGGACATGGGACAACAGACAACAGGCCATCCCATAAGCTCTTCTGGTCTATGACCAGTAGAGCTAAAAATGAAACGTTTGTCAGAAAAATGTGTGGGTGGCTCTAAAATTAAAGCCTACTATTGTTTTTGCTGCTGGCTGGCCTAAATTGGCAAGCCAATATCATAGGCCATTAACTAGTAAAATTAGTGTCTCCTGATTAGTTAGTCATATAGTGGAGTGTGTAGTGGTAAGCATACAAAGCATAGAACCAGACTAATGGGTACTGTGCATCATGGAAAAAAAAGTACAGAGATTCAGTACTTAAAATAAGATGGCAGATGCTAGTTCTCTGCAGTCTCATGAGCACCAGAAGTGTCAGTGAAACAATTATTTGACTGTCAATTCTGAGTAGATATGAAGTCCCTTGCATCTTGTACACACTGAAATCAATCTGGTGTGGAGTTCATTGATAATCAATGTGCACTAAAACTAACTTTGTCCTTATCCTGGAAATATCATGCTACCTATATTAGTCATCCATATATATATATATATATATATATATATATATATATGTATATACACACACACACACATATACATATACATATACACGTACATCCACACTGATAGGAAGCTATTTTGTAGCATTTTTTTTATCAATATTTTTCTACAATGATTGATTCTGGGCTTTTGTTTCTGAGAGAGAGAGAGAGAACGAGCAGCAATATATAAATATATATTTAGAAAGCTGTGACAATAAAGCAAAAGGTACAATCATCAGTAGGAAGTACTACATGAGATGCCAGGGTGTATTTAATTTTTATGACACTTATTTGGTACACTTTCAATTGAAACTCTTTGTGTACTTTTATTTCCAACAGGTTTAATTTATGCCAATACTTCCTTATATGGAGCACTGTGTATAGACAATAGTTGCCGTTACTGGTGGGATGAGTTTGATTCCTGCTTGGAATGAATTTTAACTCTCTAACCTGTTGGATTATATATATATATATATATATATATATATATATATATATATATATATATATATATATATATATATATATATATATATATATAATTTAATATATAATAAAAGAGAGAGAGATCGATCAAATCTGTCCGCTTGATTGTATTTGTCTGTGTATCTCTGATATTGTTAACCTATGCAAACTATTTTTAATATCCTACAAGTTTAAACTCGTACAGAAGACCATTACTATAACATGTCTGCATATAACATAGCCTTGGATATAAAATTAATTTGTTCTAATCCAGATTTAACCCTTTTTTAAGGAAACAATATGATTAATACATGCTGTTATATAGCATAATTTAACCTTGTCCTGGAGACTACAGTATATACTCGCATATAATTCGGGTTCAAATGCAAACAACATAGACCCGGATCTGCCATCGCATAATGTGCCAGCAGATCAGGGTCTATGTTGTTTGTTCTTCTGATTAGTCCTTACAAACTGCATAGACCCAGATCTGCTGGTGCATTGTGTGACGGCAGATCTGGGTTTATGCAGTTGGTATGAGTTTATATGCTAGTATATACGGTAGGTATTAACATAGGTTTACTGTAGCACTATATGAATCTATATGGTAAATTGTATGGGTTCACTGTAGCACTATATGAGTCTATACGGTAAATTACATGGGTTCAGGGCACTTTCTTACATGATGGCTGAAAAAGTCCTATTGATCCATCAACATTCAGCCAGAGGCAACCTAAGCCAATTGTTGTGATATGCTTCAATATCAAATACATTGCCTTAAATAAAGTATAAAGTTGCTGATGACTCATTTGACAGCCACTAACAAAATCTGCTGCTGGAAAATTTAATAAACTACTGATTAGATGGCAGGGTGTTATGATCAAGGACAGCTGGTGGCCAGTCCATAACCATGTTTGTTCCTTGACCTTAGATACATGTATCAAGAGACATTTATTCTTATTTATCACCTACAGGGGCCAAGAGTCCTTAGTTTTGGGTTTCCTTGGTATGACAGACAGCTGTATGGATGAGGGGTCACTTAGTTTTGGGTTTCCTTGGTATGACAGACAGCTGTATGAATGAGGGGTCACTAACTGAACAGTTACTTCTGCCAATTGATTTTTGATGTGGTCTATTTTGAGTCATGGCCATGCAATAAAGAAAAGCTTAATTGGTAGAGATGTTTAGATGGTCCAATTACCTGGCAGCCTTTCTACCTTTCTTCACAGATACATGAAAGCATATTAATCGCCAATAAGGATCCATATAAAGTCAGTTCCCATAGACGTTAGGTGATAAATCTCTTGTTTTTACAGTTGGAGATGAGTGGAGTCGGGAGCATGGAGTAGATTTAAGGGGTATGGAGAACTCAGTCCCACCCCTCATCCTTTTTCATGTAGTGCACCTCAGAAACACATCACCAAGGTCCCCAGTAGAAAAATCTCCAGATCCCACCCAACCCATCCCCACCCCCATGTTGAATACTGAAATGTACAATTTTTCTTTTTACACTGAATGAAATGATTCAAAATCACAAGTTGGTTTTGTATTAAATGTAGCTGATTTCTGTCATAATAAACACAGATCCAATAGATTTCTATCATACCAAATATATAATGTAATCTGCTTATGTAATGTAGTTTTAACATGCACAAAACTTGAGCTTCCATGGCAAATCTCCATTTTGTTTGTTATATTATTACATGTGCCCCCCCTCCACCCGCAACAGTGACCCGGGGGTCTTCACTGCAAATCTGATATATTAAGTGTTCTTCTCAAATTAATGCATACAAAATGTCACTGCAATTACAACTGCTTTACTTTGGATCTTTAACCACACACATACACACACACACACACACTAACCAGAGACCATAGGGAAGAGGATGGTAAGCAAATAGGCAGCCTATGTACCATGTTTCATGAATTTCCACCTAGCAGGTTTGAGGAGATGTGGTTACAGCTGGATAGACAGATGGAGGGTATCATACTATCCTCTCACTAAAGCATGGGGATAATAAAGCTACCAATAGTTAACACAGAACTGTTTCTAATTAAACTGGGAACAATTCTGACTGACATGTATTTTCACAGTGTTATTGTTGTTGCTAACTGTTTATCTCTGTTCCTTCCATCGAGCACCAATGTCCTGTTATCTACAAGAATTGCAACTTCCTGTTTAGTTTCTTGAAACATGACAAGAAAGTTTCATTGAGTGCCTATGGCTAAAGTTGAGAAGGGTGGCAATATAAGTCTGTGGGTAACAACTGCTTTCTGATTCTAGTTGTAATTTTGTTCTGTACTCACACCATTTAGTAAGATTAGAACTGGGAGAAGAAAGTCAGGGGACAATAAAAGGAGATTAAGAAAGTCAGGGGACAGTAAAAGGAGATTAACAAACAAATGTTGCTAAAGTTAATACTATAAGAATATGTGCAGAAAAAAAAGAAAAAGGGATTTATATATTTCTAGATGTCCTTTGATGCCTACCAGCACATCCAACATTCGGCATCCATCCTCGAGTGATAACTAATTCCCTCTCTGTTGGGATCTTGATGTCCTCAGCCAAAATAATATGATAGCAATCCACAGATCCCACAAAATAACACGAGAGCTTCAGTCCCTGCATCTTTACTATCCATTCATTTATGCTGATATGACACACTTATGCGACAAAAAAAACGAACCCAAGAATACCATCAGGCCTAATGTCAGCATGATGAAAACATGTTGTCTTTTGACACCTTTCCAAGCATTCAAGAATTCTGCTTGAGCATGAATTTCAATCTTGTCACTGGAAGCACTGATGAGTTGGCTATTAACGTTTATGAACTTTGGCTTTCGTTGACCAAGTGTTTCATACCACCAGATGCTGATGATAGGTATACATGTTGTTATGACCATAGATTCAGGAGGAGTAGAGATAAGATTTTCAAGATGGCTGCTGTGGAGGCAATACTGGATGTCTGAGCAGCACCATTTTCATTTAGGACCAACTAGACCTGGGATGAATGTGAGTGTAAAATTTTATGGCAATCCTCCAAGTAGTTTAGGAGAGTAGCGATAACAAACTCGTGCTAACGTAAAGAGAGATGTTGAAAGACAGATGACAGACATCAGATGACGGACAACAGGCCATTCTATAATCTCTTCTAGTCTATTACCAGCAGAGCTAAAAATGAATCAATGTGAGGAAAAATCCAGATTACAATGAGGGGGAGAAAGAGAACGAGAGAGAGGGAGTCAGTGAATAGGTTTTCAAAATCGATCCAGAGTAAGGCTTACTGAAACGATTCTTAAATTACAGAAAGAATAAAAAGAAATGATGGCCATTGAAAATTTATTGTTTCATTCTGTACATAAACAATGAAAGAAAACTCTGAACTGCAAAAAAGATATATAAACCAATGCAAGAAAAAGACCCAAACAAATCCACCAAATGAACACTTACCTACTTAACTATTGCAAAATTAAATCCAGAAATACACCATAGTATTATCATCAGTTTGACATATTATGCCAATATTTTGTACAAATTCCACAAAACTCATTCTAATGCAACATGAACATATTCCTGAAAATAAAGTAAAATGTAATATTTCCAGGTTAATTTAGGTTGGACTGCTAGAAAGTATTACTCATTCAAGTCAATCTTCAGTAGCGGAAAGTTAAGCAGTCAAATTTACATGTCCAGCTGTCCACAAACGTCCCTTCAATATGGCATGTATTTCCATTTAAGAAGATCCTTAAGTACAGATAATGTCTTCACTTCAAAATAGTCCAAAACGTGATGTACAGGTAGAATAGTCTCATTGAACATCACAGCATGGTCCAAACATACATGTACATATGACGAATGTTGGAAATTTGAAATAGACATTAGTATGATCATGTCATTCAATATCACAGCATGGTCCAAACATATGTACAAACGACGAATGTTGGAAATTTGAAATAGACATTAGTATGATCATGTCATTCAACATCACAGCACGGTACAAACATATATGTACAAATGACAAATGTTGGAAATTTGAAATAGACATTAGTATGATCATGTCATTCAACATCACAGCACGGTCCAAACATACATGTACAAATGACGAATATTGGAAATTTGAAAGAGACATTAGTATGATCATGTGTTATGATAGACGATGCATCACTTTTAAAAAAAGACAAGATGCTGGGAAAGAGGCACATAAGGGAGCTGAGACCTGGGTGGATGAAAGAATGTTGATCATATAAAAGTCAGAAAGAAAGAAAGCTTTGGTCATAGAGTAAATCGGTTAGATAATATTCTCTCGTGTGATACCAGTGATATCATATGGCGGGGGACTTTAAGAATATTGGCTGATAAAACTCTGGCGCTAAAATGTCCTCAATTTCTCTACCAATACCCATTTTGTTGCTCCACCCTACAATATCTCTGGTATTCCACTTGCATATATTGTCTAACTAATACATATGATTTCATTGATCAGTGAGTTATGATTAAGAGAGATGGGTAGTTTAACAGGTCACTGGTTTCCTTCTTAAGAAATGAGCCAAGCTGTATAATGAGTTTCATCCTGTGCCACTTCTGATGATGAATCTTAGGGATTATGTCTCCTGTGACCATAAACAATCAACAAACCTCATCCAAAGTCTTGGAGGTCATCATGCTGTCTAATGTGACCATAAACAATCAACAAACCTCATCCAAAGTCTTGGAGGTCATCATGCTGTCTAATGTGACCATAAACAATCAACAAACCTCATCCAAAGTCTTGGAGGTCATCATGCTGTCTAATGTGGAAATAGATGCAACCTTAACATAATTAAGGGTTTATGCTGGGTTTACATGGTGAGAATACATTTGGGTGAGAGTGAGGGTCTGCTAACATCACCCCTTCAGGACAGAATTTAATTGCACCTCTCTCCGCCTGAAAACTCAATGACTCCCAATCCTTAAGGCTCAAAATGCTAAAGTGATGCTGTGTGAAACAACAAAAAAATCTTTTTTTGCAACAGTTAAAGGCGATTGGTCCATGTTTGTCATTTCATATTTTCAAACAAACAACAAAAGTATGTCCATGCTACAACTAACCAGGGACAGGTCTTTTGTGTTATTGTTCAGCTCCTGGAAAACGAGCATCACAATAATTAAGTAACATATCTCTAATCTGGACTGCTTCCTGATCAAGGACACCTGTATTTGGGCAAAGGAGAGACTGGCTATCTGGTGTTTTATATGGTAATATCAGGGCGCTGGGGCCAGGTAATGTTTTTGCCATTTTCTGAAATCAGATACATCACTCCTTCTCCATCATTCGAATAATTCATGTTGTGGTCTTATATGCATATTAGGTCAGACCCCAGTTGAAAACAGGGTTAGCAAAGATTATTTGCTGCATAATATATCTACAAATCAAGCCTATGCTTCAATACTAATGTCACTGCATAATATATCTACAAATCAAGCCTAGGCTTCAATACTAATGTCACTGCATAATATATCTACAAATCAAGCCTAGGCTTCAATACTAATGTCACTGCATAATATATCTGCAAATTAAGGCTATGCTTCAATACTAATGTCACTGCATAATATATCTACAAATCAAGCCTATGCTTCAATACTAATGTCATTGCATAATATATCTGCAAATCAAGGCTACACTTCAATACTAATGTCACTGCATAATATATCTACAAATCAAGGCTATGCTTCAATACTAATGTCACTGCATAATATATCTGCAAATGAGGGCTATGCTTCAATACTAATGTCACTGCAAAATATATCTACAAATCAAGCCTATGCTTCAATACTAATGCCAATCAAGGCTATGCTTCAGTACTAGTGTCACTTCATAATATATCTGCAAATCAAGGTTATGCTTCAATACTAGTGTCACTGCATAATATATCTGCAAATCAAGGTTATGCTTCAGTACTAATGTCATTGCATAATATATCTGCAAATCAAGGCTACACTTCAATACTAATGTCACTGAATACTATATCTGCAAATCAAGGCTTCACTTCAATACAGATGTCGCTGCATAATATATCTGCAAATCAAGGCTACACTTCAATACTAATGTCACTGTATACTGTATCTGCAAATCAAGGCTATGCTTCAATACTAATGTCACTGCATAATATATCTGCAAATCAAGGCTATACTTCAATACTAATGTCACTACGATCAAAGTGCTGAAAGTACTACAATATGCAATACAGTCTTGTAAGGTTTTTATGAACTTTGTATAATAAAATAGGTTATCAGAAGCACAGATTGCTATCCGTTATAAGAATTGAGTGGATATGAATGCAATTTTTGCTATTTGGCAAATAAATTTTATATCATCCATCAATGTGTAATGCATAAACAAGCACAAACATTACACTACAATTCAGTGTAGGAAGATGATGACTTTTTAATTTTCTAACTGATCAATGGTACTCGCACCCACATGGCCTGCCATTTGTTAGACAGGCATTCAAACTCATTATCTGGCATTTATTAATGGTCTTATCTGCAGGGTCTCTGGGGCCCATGACCTGTTTTTGCCATTTTCTAAAATCCAATATTACCATCTGAAAATCGGACAGAGTTCAGATACATCCATATTAAATTTCATTTTATAAAAGCCCCCATTCAAATTAGATGTACCACCATTTCAGCCAACACTACTCAGCATCTCAATGTCTAACTAACACTAACCAATAGCTGATGATGTGGTTGATTAATTTACAGTAGTAGGTGATACAGGATAACTTGTGGGAGCCCCCGGCAGGCTCAGGGATGTAGAATAGACCTGGTGTGCCCTCTTGGATGCTATAAGAGGCACAAACAGAAGCAACCTTTATGACTTGCAATGCATATCATGATGATGTTCACCCTGAAAAGATCTTGACTATTTAAAAAGAATTGGGTTTATATATATATATATATATATATATATATATATATATATATATATATATATATATATATATATATATATATATATAATTGATGTCATATTTTAAGGATTTGACCCTTTTTTCCTTTATCTTTGTTTTGTATGCCTTGTTCAGGGATGCCTACACTTACTTGGCACGAAATAGCCAGGATTGTACTGATGAACTGTTAAACCATGTACATGCCTAGCTTGTGGGAACATAAAATGACAATGTCCTAAATTCTATATCACAGTGTTGAGAATATATATATATATATATATATATATATATATATATATATATATATATATATATATATATAGTATCTCTGAGCTTTAATTATACAATAAATACTGAATGGGTCTGGCTAAAATTGTGACATTAGCTTTTACTTTATCAACAGCAAAATGTCTGGAACATTTAAAATTTTTTAAGCATTTACAGACCTGCCAACTGTAAAAAGATCTCAGTAAGGCAGTCAAGTTAGATCAATCTTCAGTATGGTGTAACAAATTATGTACTGCTTTTGTTGACTTGGAAAACATTCATTTGAAAGTTTAGAAATGTAGTCAGATGCTGGAAGACAACATTATGTTCATCCAAAAAGTTCGTAAAGTACACTCAGGCCTTAATGATCCCCAAGTTCAGTTTCATAAAGTGCAATTCCAAACCCTATGGTAGTCAATAACATATTACTAGATCTCTCAAGTTGATGTATTTGTCTTCATTCAAATGGCGGCATCTCTCCTGCCAGGAGAAATACTCAAATTGACTCAACATTACCATATATACTCACGTATAAGCTGATACCAACTGCAAACTGCATAGACCCAGATCTGCCATTGCATAATGCGCCGGCAGATCTGGGTCTATGCAGTTTGTAAGGAGTAATCATGATGGCAGATCAGGATCTATGTTGTTTACATTTGGACCCAGCTTATACATGAGTATATATGGTATGTCTAATACATGTAATTGTCACCTTTCATGCATCATTTTAAAGCATGGCCAAGTATCTGAATATTGGGCTTTTTTTATACTCTTGTGACAATTGTCTGAACTTATGAGGCTGATTGTCCCCTTCATTTTTAACATGTTTTTCGTTTGCTGGACTACATTTCCAGACTATGCAAAAGCTTGATCATGTAGGCGGTTTACATGTACATGCCACAGGTAGATTAAAGTGTCTGATGTGCCCCCGTAAAGTTAGGTAGTCTGGTTCCCTGACCAACTCCAAAGAGTCTAAAACCCAGATCCAGACCAAATTTGGACAAGTCAATATCTGGATTTGACAGCAAGGATCATATTTTTGTATTTTTTGTTATTGTTCTTTAAACCTGAATTTAAGAGTCGTTTCAGTAAGCCTTATGCTAAAATCGTCAAGGTTGGCAGGTCTGCATTAGAACAGATTCTCCTGTGCAAATGAGGGTGGATGGGCAGGCCTTAAAGCAAATAGTGGAGCTATTAATTACAGTTAACCAGCACTTCAATACTTTGGATTAAATTCTCTCAATTAAATTGTTTTGCATAATTTCTTCATGTGTTTTTAATAAATTTGTCTGCATAAAAAATATGTATATACACTGCTTATCTAAAGCTCTGTTCTATTGTATCTTTAATGCATGAAATAGACTGTCAGATTTTGGAATTCTGGATGTACCCAGAAAATTATCATGCCTGAATGCATTGGGCAGATCAAGGTCAATGCACTTCACTTGAAATGAGACACATAATAAACAGCCTAGACCCTTGCCTGCAAGTATGTTACTGTGATGCCAGATCTGGGTTGATGCTGTTTTGGGTTAGGAGCACAACATACTCCCCACAGTGGGTTACCTCCCCTTGTTTGGATAATGCCACTGACAGAATGCTGTAAATTTGGTGTTAAAATGCCACCAGGTGAAAACTGTACCCTTTGGTAACTTTATGATGCTTGATTTAGACTGTATTTATTGTGATCTTTGATGCAGAATCTGAAGATTTTGTATAACTTGCCATAGAAAAAACTTCTATGATTCTTTATTTTTAGTGACAGAAATGCTGATGATGTTCTAAGGTAGCATGTAAGCATATGTCATAATATATCAATGACATCACAATGCAAGTATCTAGGCTGCTAGATTTAGACTGGTACCTTTACCCTCATTTTTGACAGGATTTCAATGCATGCATAGGTTGTAATAGTAGGAACCAGTCAAGGTTCTTGTGTACTAATCCACAGAGATGATGGACAAAGGCTTCAATGACCAAGGGTCACATTACCAAAGTGATCTATTTTGAAAGAGTATGAACTGTGAGGAGCATGGAAGCACACCAGACATGAAAGAACACAGAATTCTGTGGTGATTCTGGAACTAAGTTTTGAAATGTTATTTTCCCTTATAGGCATTCTTTTTTCAGTGAAATGAACATCATCTGTTAAGGTCTTTGTAGATGCTGAGTAATTTACTAGTTTTCTGAGTAATTTACTAGTTTTCTGAGTAATTTACTAGTTTTCTGGTCACAAAAGCTTTCTCATTTTTCTTCTTAATTTTCATATGTGTAAAAAGAATCAAAAATGTAAAAATATAATACAGTAAATACTAGATTATAACTGAAGTCCAACTGCAAACTGCAGAGACCCAGATCTGGCATCACATAATGTGGCAGCAGATATGGGTCTATGCAGTTTGTTAGGAGTAATCAGTAGAATAAACAACACAGACCATGATCTGCCAGCACATTATGCGACAGAAGATCAGGGTCTATGTTGTTTGCAGTTTGACTCGACTTACATGCAAGTATATTATGACATACAAAGAAAGACTGTTACAATATTAAAAATAGATAAATTGTACTTACCTTATTTTTAAGGCACTAATTTTAATGACTAGTGACAGACGATGAAACATGGATATAATAACAAGTTTAATACTAAGTTTCCACTTGAATGAATATAATGAACTTGCATCGTCAATGGATAATAGTCAGCTTGTACAAACTGCCATGAAACTCAAATGTACCTCATATAACAACAGTAATTATATCCATGTAATGATTACTATCCCTAATTTATTACATATTAAAACGTATGCCATTCTATATGAATCCTTCATGTCTTCCATAAAATTCATCTAAGCATACCATGTGGAGAAAGTGGAAAGAAACCTGTGTTCCTCTCAAGTGCTTAAGTATACGTAACAGATGTCCTTGTATGTTGAAGGAACTTATCTGATAATAAAATATACGCCCCAGGTCAAATATCACAGAACTATCATGCAACTTTGATAATGTTAGTGAAACAAGTTTTCTATTATAATGGTGTATTGCCTGCATGGGATTTTAAAGAGGAAGATAGGGCATATGCAATTTACCATCTGCACCATGCTGTAGGTAAATAGTAAGAAATTTCTAATAACATAAGAAGATGTATAGAAAGATAATTAGTTTAGTTTATATCACCATATATGTTTACATATAGTTGTAAACTGCCAAATATCCAGAATGTTTTTGTAATTACTAACAAATAAAGTTCCTGAATGTAATAAAGTCTGATTTAACAAGCAGTTCTAGGAAATCAGATCAGTAATAGCAAGAACTGTTTATTAACGCATCTAATTGTACAGGTCTGAAAATAAATAAATTCAACTTATTAAAAGTGACAAATCATTATAAAATTTGGCTGTTTTGACTGCATTTACTACATTTTTTTACTTGATAATTTTCAGCAATTTAAATTTAATTTTAGTTTGGCCATAACACAATTTCTCCTTTTCATGATATTTGCAGGCCTAGAATTTAAAAAATTTCGCATTTATTGCTTCCATTCATTGTTTTTGCTTGTTTGGAATAAAATGGAAATGCATTTACCAAAGTCAAGTTTTCTGAGAGTGTTAAATTTCCCGAAATCCAAGAAAAGACTGTTTCTTCTTTTTAACTGCTGAGTGGTGAAACTATCTATCAGTCACATTGGATGTAAGATCAGCACCTTTTTTTATTAAAGACCAACTAGACATTATCTAATTTTTTTTGGTGAAAACCCCATGTCAATATGACCATCCATTTAGGAGGAGTAGCAATAACAAGATTTTCAAGATGGTCACCATGGTGGCTGTATTGGATGTCAGATTGGCATCTTCTTCATTTAGGACCAACTAGACATCATAAGAAGTCTTTTATGAAAACTCTACATCAATACAACCATCCATTCAGGTGGAGGAGCAGTAACAATATTTTCAAAATGGCCATAATGGCAGCCATATAGGATTTCAGATTAACACCGTTTTCATAAATATCCAATCAGACATAATAAGAAGTCTTTTAGTGAAAACCCCATGTTGATATGACCAACCATTTATGAGTGGTAAGTTATAACAAGATTTTTTAAATGGCTGCTGTGGTGGCCATATTGGATTTCTGAAGGCACCATTTTCATTTAGGACCAACTAGACCTGGGGATGAATGTGTCTGTAAAGTTTGGTGGCAATCCTTATTGTAGTTTAGAAGCAGAAGTGATAATAAACTTGTGCTAACAGATGATAGACGATGGACAAAAGGTCATCGTATAGAACTAATGAAAAAGGGGCCCTGTGTATAGACCTTACCATTATGGACATATTTGTATCATGTGTTGTTCTGCAATTTTAGTACTAATATAGCCCAGTGCTCAGTACTATAGAAACTGTATTTGTACACATATACTGTAAATGTCATTTATTTGCCCATGTATTATACAGTGAATCTGGGTAACTTGAGTTTTAATGTTGTTACACTTTCTACCTTTTCCCATATAATTTCATCTAATTAGTTTGTTAATTGAGGGGAAAAAAATATAATTCTTCTTTTCTCCAATGATTTATATCGTGGTTCCAAAAGTTGAATTATTTAACTAATTTCACTAAATTGTTTACAAAAGAATTTTTTTTATTAAAGATTCAAGCCTTTTCAATCATACCAGCTAGAATAGGTCATAGTTTTTATTAAAGATTCATGCCTTATCAATCATATCAGCTAGAATAGGTCATACCAGCTAGAATAGGTCATAGCTTTTATTAAAGATTTATGCCTTATCAATCATACCAGCTAGAATAGACCATACCAGCTAGAATAGGTCATAGTTTTTATTAAAGATTCATGCCTTATCAATCATATCAGCTAGAATAGGTCATACCAGCTAGAATAGGTCATAGCTTTTATTAAAGATTTATGCCTTATCAATCATACCAGCTAGAATAGGTCATAGTTTTTATTAAAGATTCATGCCTTATCAATCATACCAGCTAGAATAGGTCATACCAGCTAGAATAGGTCATATTTTTTATTAAAGATTTATGCCTTATCAATCATACCAGCTAGAATAGGTCATAGTTTTTATTAAAGATTCATGCCTTATCAATCATACCAGCTAGAATAGGTCATACCAGCTAGAATAGGTCATATCAACTAGCATAGGTCATGCCAGCTAGAATAGGTCATACCAGCTAGAATAGGTTATAGTTTTTATAAAAGATTCATGCCTTATCAATCATACTAGCTAGAATAGGTTATACCAGTTAGAATAGGTCATAGTTGTTATTAAAGATTCATGCCTTATCAATCATACTAGCTAGAATAGGTCATACCAGCTAGAACAGGTCAGAGTTTTTATTAAAGATTCATGCCTTATCAATCATACTAGCTAGAATAGGTCATACCAGCTAGAACAGGTCAGAGTTTTTATTAAAGATTCATACCTTATCAATCATACTAGCTAGAATAGGTCATACCAGCTAGAACAGGTCAGAGTTTTTATTAAAGATTCACACCTTATCAATCATACTAGCTAGAATAGGTCATAGTTTTTATTAAAGATTCAAGCCTTATCAATCATACCAGCTAGAATAGGTCATACCAGCTAGAATAGGTCATAGTTTTTATTAAAGATTCATGCCTTATCAATCATACTAGCTAGAATAGGTCATACCAGCTAGAACAGGTCAGAGTTTTTATTAAAGATTCACACCTTATCAATCATACCAGCTAGAATAGGTCATAGCTTTTATTAAAAATGTATCAATCATAACAGCTAGAATAGGTCATAGTTTTCATTCAAGATTGATGGCTTATCAATCATAACAGCTAGAATAGGTCATACCAGCTATAATAGGTCATAGTTTTTATTAAGGATTCACACCTTTTCAATCATACCAGCTAGAATAGGTCATACCAGCTAGAATAGGTCATAGCTTTTATTAAAAATTCATGCCTTATCAATCATACCAGCTAGAATAGGTTATAGTTTTTACTAAAGATACACGCCTTATCAATCATACCAACTAGAATAGGTCATACCAGCTAGAATAGGTCATAGCTTTTATTAAAAATTCATGCCTTATCATTCATACCAGCTAAAATAGGTTATAGTTTTTACTAAAGATACATGCCTTATCAATCATACCAACTAGAATAGGTCATACCAGCTAGAATAGGTCATAGATTTTATTAAAGATTCACGCCTTATCAATCATACCAGCTAGAATAGGTCATAGTTTTTATTAAAGATTCACGCCTTATCAATCATACCAGCTAAAATAGGTCATACCAGCGGGATTAGGTTATAGTTTTTATTAAAGATTCTTGCCTTATGAATCATAACAGCTAGAATAGGTTCTACCAGATAGAACAGGACATACCAGCTAGAATAGGTCATAGTTTTTATATTTTCACTTTTATTCACATATTCTTTCATTCACTAATTCCTTCAAGTGTCTGTGAAAATATCACCTATATAGATACATAAATAAATGTATAAATAAGTACACAAGAAGCAACTTAAACAAATAATTACATTTGGGGTTTTTTTGTTTTTTTTTAAAAAAAAACAATTTTGTTCAGTACACCAATGAATGTCATTTCTTTTTTCTTCTTTTGTTTTGAACTGGAGACTTAAAAGATATAAACTATTGTGCCTATCCAAATTTTGGTTGATTCACATAATTTTTTTCCATATCACAAGAATTATTTTACAACACATGGAAATCAATCAATCAATAAATACTGTCACTTTCATGAAGACCGAATTTCAGTACATTTTCAATCAATCAATCAATAATACTGTCACTTTCAGGATAACTGAATTTCAGTATATTTTCAACATTATCAATCAATCAATCAATAAATACTGTTTCTGCTATTTCTTCCCACAAAGTACTTGTATTACAAAATTGCCAAAAATAAGCCAATATTTCAAAGATTTTTTTAGAAAATATAAGTATATTTTTCCAATTGTCAAGAAAAGGAGAAAAATAATTATAATGCCCATAAACATTTTTCTAGTTTGTGAAAGAGGTAAATAATGAAACCATAATGTGTTTTGATTGGGTGATAAACTTTCTTCTAGTTTGTGAAAGAGGTAAGAAACGAAACCATAATGTGCTTTAATTGGGTGATTTTCTGATGTCTTAGTCATTTTGGTCTTGTTCTTTGACAGATAATTTGTCAAATTTAAGAAATTCTCTGTAAAATCTGAAAGCTTGTTTTCAATAAGTTTCCAATTTTCATTTAAATGAAAGGGACAGTTGGGTCACTGCTACATTTTCCTACACAACGACTTTTTCAGAAATACAGGCAAATTAAATTTAATGAATTTATGTTTCATGACACAAGTGTCATTTTTTTATTTATATACTGGAATAACTGTTTACTTATATACTGGTGTAACTGTTTACTTATATGCTGGTGTAAGTGTTTACTTGTATACTGATATAACTGTTTCCTTATATGCTGGTGTAACTGTTTACTTATATACTGGTGTAACTGTTTATTTATATATTGGTGTAACTGTTTACTTATATGCTGGTGTAAGTGATTACTTGTATACTGATATAACTGTTTCCTTATATGCTGGTGTAACTGTTTACTTATATACTGGAGTAACTGTTTATTTATATATTGGTGTAACTGTTTACTTATATGCTGGTGTAACTGTTTACTTATATACTGGTGTAACTTTTTACTTATATGCTGGTGTAACTGTTTACTTATATATTGGTGTAACTGTTTACTTATATGCTGGTGTAACTGTTTACTTATATGCTGGTGTAACTGTTTACTTATATGCTGGTGTAACTGTTTACTTATATACTGGTGTAACTGTTTACTTATATGCTGGTGTAACTGTTTACTTATATGCTGATGTAACTGTTTACTTATATACTGGTGTAACTTTTTACTTTTATACTGGTGTAAGTGATTACTTGTATACTGATATAACTGTTTTCTTATATGCTGGTGTAACTGTTTACTTATATACTGGTGTAATTGTTTCCTTGTATGCTGGTGTAACTGTTTACTTGCATACTTATGTAACTGTTTACTTGTATGGTGTATACTGATATAACTGTTTACTTATATACTGTTGTAACTGTTTACTTATATGCTGGTGTAAGTGTTTACTTGTATACTAATATAACTGTTTACTTATATACAGTTGTAACTGTTTATTTGTATGCTGGTGTAACTGTTTACTTGTACACTGATATAACTGTTTACTTATATACTGTTGTAACTGTTTGCTTGTATACTGGTGTAACTGTTTACTTGTATACTGATATAACTGTTTACTTGTATATTGATATAACTGTTTACTTGTATACTGATGTAACTGTTTACTTGTATACTGATGTAACTGTTTACTTATATACTGTTGTAACTGTTTGCTTGTATACTGGTGTAACTGTTTGCTTGTATACTGGTGTAACTGTTTACTTGTATACTGATATAACTGTTTACTTGTATACTGATGTAACTGTTTACTTGTATACTGATATAACTGTTTACTTGTATACTGATATAACTGTTTACTTGTATACTGATATAAATGTTTACTTGTATACTGATATAACTGTTTACTTGTATACTGATGTAACTGTTTACTTGTATACTGATGTAACTGTTTACTTGTATACTGATATAACTGTTTGCTGTATACTGATGTAACTGTTTACTTGTGTACTGGTTTAACTGTTTGCTTATATGCTGGTGTAACTGTTTACTTGTATACTGATATAACTTTTTACTTGTATACTGATATAACTGTTTACTTGTATACTGATGTAACTGTTTACTTGTATACTGATGTAACTGTTTACTTGTACATTGATGTAACTGTTTACTTGTATACTGATGTAACTGTTTACTTGTATACTGATGTAACTGTTTACTTGTATACTGATGTAACTGTTTACTTGTATACTGATATAACTGTTTACTTGTATACTGATATAACTGTTTACTTGTATACTGATATAACTGTTTACTTGTATACTGATGTAACTGTTTGCTTATATGCTGATGTAACTGTTTACTTGTATACTGATGTAACTGTTTACTTGCATACTGATATAACTGTTTACTTGTATACTGATATAACTGTTTACTTGTATACTGATATAACTGTTTACTTGTATACTGATGTAACTGTTTGCTTATATGCTGATGTAACTGTTTACTTGTATACTGATGTAACTGTTTACTTGTATACTGATATAACTGTTTACTTGTATACTGATGTAACTGTTTACTTGTATACTGATGTAACTGTTTACTTGTATATTGATGTAACTGTTTACTTGTATACTGATGTAACTGTTTACTTGTATACTGATGTAACTGTTTACTTGTATACTGATGTAACTGTTTACTTGTATACTGATATAACTGTTTACTTGTATACTGATATAACTGTTTACTTGTACACTGATATAACTGTTTACTTGTATACTGATGTAACTGTTTGCTTATATGCTGATGTAACTGTTTACTTGTATACTGATGTAACTGTTTACTTGTATATTGATATAACTGTTTACTTGTATACTGATGTAACTGTTTACTTGTATACTGATGTAACTGTTTACTTGTATACTGATGTAACTGTTTACTTGTATACTGATATAACTGTTTACTTGTATACTGATATAACTGTTTACTTGTATACTGATATAACTGTTTACTTGTATACTGATGTAACTGTTTGCTTATATGCTGATGTAACTGTTTGCTTATATGCTGATGTAACTGTTTATTTGTATACTGATGTAACTGTTTACTTGTATACTGATATAACTGTTTACTTGTATACTGATATAACTGTTTACTTGTATACTGATGTAACTGTTTACTTGTATACTGATATAACTGTTTACTTGTATACTGATGTAACTGTTTACTTGTATACTGATATAACTGTTTACTTGTATACTGATATAACTGTTTACTTGTATACTGATGTAACTGTTTACTTGTATACTGATGTAACTGTTTACTTGTATACTGATGTAACTGTTTACTTGTATACTGATGTAACTGTTTACTTGTATACTGATGTAACTGTTTACTTGTATACTGATGTAACTGTTTACTTGTATACTGATGTAACTGTTTACTTGTATACTGATATAACTGTTTACTTGTATACTGATATAACTGTTTACTTGTATACTGATGTAACTGTTTGCTTATATGCTGATGTAACTGTTTACTTGTATACTGATGTAACTGTTTACTTGTATATTGATATAACTGTTTACTTGTATACTGATGTAACTGTTTACTTGTATACTGATGTAACTGTTTACTTGTATACTGATGTAACTGTTTACTTGTATACTGATATAACTGTTTACTTGTATACTGATATAACTGTTTACTTGTATACTGATATAACTGTTTACTTGTATACTGATGTAACTGTTTGCTTATATGCTGATGTAACTGTTTGCTTATATGCTGATGTAACTGTTTATTTGTATACTGATGTAACTGTTTACTTGTATACTGATATAACTGTTTACTTGTATACTGGTTTAACTGTTTGCTTATATGCTGGTGTAACTGTTTACTAACTGTTTACTTGTATACTGATATATACTGAGAGAACTATTTACTTATATACTGGTGTAACTGTTTACTTGTATACTGGTGTAAATGTTTACATGTATACTGATATATACTGATATAACTGTTTACCTATAGACTGGTGTAACTGTTTACTTTTATTCTGCTGTAACTGTATACTTGATTGTTTGAGAATACAAATTTGAAGCTTTATGCAGAAATGAAGTTTGTTACGGTAATAAAGGAAAATGAAAAAGTTTTGTGGTGTTGCTTTTTTTCTTCAGTTTTTCCTTTGGACATGCACACAGATAATCAGTAGCCAGAGTCAGTACCTTATGGTGGATGCATATAGTGACACACAGTGGCCAGGGGGAGGTAAATACAGGAGGACTTTACAGTGGAAAGGATTATTATTGACAGTTGATATATTCTGTACTTTATCGCTTTTATTACTGCTACTACTACTACTAAGCTTTTGCTACTATAGTTTAGCTGCAGTAATAATAATAATAATAATAATAATAATATTGTTATTATTGTTATTATTATTGTTATTATTATTATTATTATTATTATTTGCAGAAACAACAACAGTACAATGAAGTATAACCAGAAGAATGTAAGGGTGTGTGTATAGACTTTCATTTTCAGGGAAGACTGAAAGGTCAGATGAGAACTCTAATTCTCACACCTGACACTGCCTCACTCTGTAAGTCCTTATTACTCACACCTGACACTGCCTCACTCTGTAAGTCCTTATTACTCACACCTGACACTGCCTCACTATGTAAGTCCTTATTACTCAAGTGTGCTGGGACGTATTAGGTTAGACATCATGTATTTGAATCTAAGAAAGTTTTCACATTCATCAGATAAAGACAACTTTGTTTGTAGTAAAGGTTCAGATCAAATATCTACAAACCTTCTAGCACAAAGAAAAATACCATTCAAATATCTACAGCCCTTCTAACCCATAAAAATACCATTCAAATATCTACAGCCCTTCTAACCCATAAAAATACCATTCAAATATC
This sequence comes from Margaritifera margaritifera, assembly GCA_029931535.1. Lineage (NCBI taxonomy): Eukaryota > Metazoa > Mollusca > Bivalvia > Unionida > Margaritiferidae > Margaritifera > Margaritifera margaritifera. The sequence continues at coordinate 2,872,954 of JAQPZY010001580.1, forward strand.
TACAGCCCTTCTAACCCATAAAAATACCATTCAAATATCTACAGCCGTAGCTTCTAGCACAAAGAAAAAGACCATTAAAATATCTACAGCCCTTCTAACCCAAAGAAAAAGACCATTCAAATATCTACAGCCCTAGCTTCTAACCCAAAGAAATAGACCATTCAAATATCTACAGCCTTTTTAACCCAAAGAAAAAGACCATTCAAATATCTACAGCCCTAGCTTCTAACCCAAAGAAAAAGACCATTCAAATATCTACAGCCTTTTTAACCCAAAGAAAAAGACCATTCAAATATCTACAGCCCTAGCTTCTAACCCAAAGAAAAAGACCATTCAAATATCTACAGCCCCAGCTTCTAGCACAAAGAAAAAGACCATTAAAATATCTACAGCCCTAGCTTCTAGCACAAAGAAAAAGACCATTAAAATATCTACAGCCCTTCTAACCCAAAGAAAAAGACCATTCAAATATCTACAGCCCTAGCTTCTAACCCAAAGAAAAAGACCATTCAAATATCTACAGCCCCAGCTTCTAGCACAAAGAAAAAGACCATTCAAATATCTACAGCCCTAGCTTCTAGCACAAAGAAAAAGACCATTAAAATATTTACAGCCCTTCTAACCCAAAGAAAAAGATCATTCAAATATCTACAGCCCTAGCTTCTAACCCAAAGAAAAAGACCATTCAAATATCTACAGCCTTTTTAACCCAAAGAAAAGACCATTCAAATATCCACAGCCCTAGCTTCTAACCCAAAGAAAAAGACCATTCAAATATCTACAGCCCCAGCTTCTAGCACAAAGAAAAAGACCATTAAAATATCTACAGCCCTAGCTTCTAGCACAAAGAAAAAGACCATTAAAATATCTACAGACCTTCTAACCCAAAGAAAAAGACCATTCAAATATCTACAGCCCTAGCTTCTAACCCAAAGAAAAAGACCATTCAAATATCTACAGCCCCAGCTTCTAGCACAAAGAAAAAGACCATTCAAATATCTACAGCCCCAGCTTCTAGCACAAAGAAAAAGACCATTCAAATATTTACAGCCCTTCTAACCCAAAGAAAAAGACCATTCAAATATCTACAGCCCTAGCTTCTAACCCAAAGAAAAAGACCATTCAAATATCTACAGCCCTAGCTTCTAACCCAAAGAAAAAGACCATTCAAATATCTACAGCCCTAGCTTCTAGCACAAAGAAAAAGACCATTCAGCTGCTCCCTCACCTCTCCCCTAAGTTGTGTAAATTCTAATATCTTTGTGTCATTAAAGTTTTATGAACTCAGGATAGTCATGAAAATTTGCAATGTACAATATTCACAATTTGCTCTTTGAAAAGAAATCAAATTTGCTTGCTTATATAGTGAATATGAATCAATTATTTTGGAGTATAGTTGCAGAAATTCATTATTTGACAACTGTTTCACTTCAATATAAACAATTATTGTGCTCAAAATGTTTGTAATTTTCAGTACTACATCTATTGTTATAATTTCTTGCCTTTTTTCTTTAATAGAAATAGATCTTGACTGACATGCCCTGTCTGTTCTGGTCAGTTTTAACTCTTATAATAAAGGTGTGCATGTGTCTGTGTGTGTGTCTGTGTATATGTCTGTGTGTGTGTAGAGGGGAGGGACTTACATAAGAGTAAGTTGGATATAGACACAAGCTGGATTTGTTTCCCCACACCCACACAGTATCATTATATAGATCCTAATTCTGTTAACATACAGAGACAGGCAAGTGTTATCTGTAAATGAAATCATATCATATTAAAGGGCCTGTTACAGATTACAACCCCATAATTCAAACTGTAATTGTGACAGCTTGTAAGTTTCTCATTTCAAACCTTTAGGTTCATAAACTATAAGGAATGTTCACCAGAATGAAGTAAATGGTAGACAGGGTTAGAATACATCTTTCTTGTAGTAAAATTAAACCAATTACTCTAGTAATATGCCAACTTTTTTCAAGTCAAGTAGCATACATTACAGCCATGTTTGCAAGGTTTTACAGTGTCCTAAAAACCCAAGTTCTATGTCAGTATTTTTTTTTACAGCTATAATTTATTTCAATAATGTATCATTTATTATACCATTTGGATTATTAGTGTGAAATTTTGACATGTTGTCAAATATAATGGAAACAGTACTAAGCTGATCTATTGATATGAATGCATGGTGCCATTCCAAGATACAAACCTGCAAAGAATTAGCTGTAAAACAGTAGTCCAAAATGAAGAGACCTGGAACAAATCAGACAGATTAGTAACTAATGCTCATCCTGCAGACCCTAAGCTAAACCCGGTGGGGGCAGGGCTTTGTCCTTGTGCTGAATATATTATCAGCATGTAAGTCAGCTCAATACAATTCAAAGAATCAAGATATAAATACAAATGTGTTCATAAAACACCAATGCCCTGTCACCCCATCTTTTGCACAACTTAACCAAAACCTCTCAAGTGTGAAACACAAGGTCACAGTGACCTACTTTTAGTGGAGTGGTGTTGCATTTACCAAGAGGCATCCCTACATAAAGTTGTATGACCCCACAGCGAACAATTTTTGAGAAACTTATCTAAGCACAAAGTTCACAAATATGTGACAGATGGATGTAAAGATGGACAGGACAAATGGATGGAATGTCCTTTCCACATGGGGGGGGGGGGATTAAATTGACCTAAACCATGTTGTAATGGTATACCTTGATGTTTTGTTAGTCAGTATAAAGGTTACCAATATCTTCCCAAAAGATATACCATATATATTTGCTTTTAAGTCAAGTCCAACTAATAATGCACCAGTAGATCAGGGTATATATGTTGTTTGTTCTACTGATTACTCCTAACAAACTGCATAGAGCCATACATTATGCGGTGGCAGATCTGAGTCTATGCAGTTTTCAGTTGGACCCGACTTATAAGCAAGTATAAATGGTATGTCATTTATGTATATGATGTAATGTTTATTTACATTTATCATGTACAAGTGAAAGGTGTTTAATGTACTTTTTCATTGGGTAAATGTGCCAAAAATGTGTGATCAATCACTATCATTGTAACAAAAAGTGGGTTTAAAGATACTGAACATTGCTTGCTTTGGTATGAGTAATGTGAGAAATGAATGCTGAAAATATCTGACAGAAATATCAAATTTGCAAAAATATAGGAAATTTGTTTACATATTAGTTTGTTAGGGAGGGAAGGTGCAGACAAAATGTTCAACATTAGCTTTTGAGAAATACATTTTGGAAGAAGTGTGGCATCTGGAATAACATCAAATATTAAATTTGACCAGACAATTATGAATCCAGAACTGTGGCCTGTCTACCGCCATGTTTTAAAGATACCGTTTATACTCGCATATAAGTAAAGTCCAAATGCAAATAACATAGACCCTGATCTGCCGTCGCATAATGCACTGGCAGATCAGGGTCTATGTTGTTTGTTATATTGATTAGTCCTTACAAACCGCATAGACCCAGATCTGCCATCGCATTATGCAACGGCAGATCTGGGTCTATGCAGTTTGCAGTTGGTATCGGCTTATACACGAGTATATACGGTCCTGTTATTTTCCAGATTATTTCCGCTGAGATTTATCAACTTTTTCTCCATTGATAATATATAAGTGTCAGCAAAACAGTGATATTTAAAATATTTAATTTCTCCATAAAGACTGAAAATAATTTTCAGTGTCTCTAGCCAGTATGAGTACACAGTACTGCTTTATTACTAAGCTCCCTATGGGAGTGTAGTACACATGTTTGACTTTGATTTGCAATTTTTTCATCCATGGCTTGCCATGCTGACTGATTTAGTGTCAATAATATTGTTTAGTGTCAATGTGATGTAATTCTCTGGACAATGCACAACTCAATCAGACAGTCTTGATGTCCTAGACATTTTCAAGTTGAAAATCAATGAAGATTCGTTGACCAAGAAGAAAATAACAGAAGAAATAACTACATGATATGCGGTTATTTTTTCTGTTAGCTTGTTCTTTTTCTTTGGTTTAGACCTCCATTATCCTGGATAGTTTTGCTCCTTTGTGCCTTCTCTGTAAATATTTATTGTTCAATGCATATCACTCTGTATGTGTGTGTTTCTGTGTATGTCCTTCGCTGTCCCCTAAGGAAGACTTTGCTTTAGGTCAAAACACAGGAAAACTTTGTTATATTCCCTGCACTGTTTTCCAACTTTTGTGTTATTATACAATATTTGTGTTGTTGGTCTGCATTCTCATTCTGTTTCTTTTGAACTTCTTGGGAGTCAAGTGCCCATCAAAGTGTAGGTTATTGGCTATGTGGGTGTCTATATATATATATATATATATATATATATATATATATATATATATATATATATATATATATATATATATATATATATATATATATATATGGAACTGTCATCGACAAAATAAGGTAAATCAATATTAGACACTGACTAAACAATGCCATCTGTTCAATATTCACTGGACCATGTCATCTGTTTCATTTTACTCTATAAAATCACCATCTGATAAAAGTATTTGACAGCCTCTGCTTTTGGTCTTTGTCCAGAAGTATGAGCAAAGAAAAATTATCCTTTAACTCTACACAGATCTGGTCTTGGTAATTATAGAAGCAAATCCCACACAAAAATCATTGATTTTTATGTCTGAATAAATATTTTACAATTTCATAGAAAAGTGTCATTTGTTCAAAACTGCAGCCATTATGGGTCTGATGCATTGTAGTTCTGCAGTCACCTTTGTCATTAAACAATATCACAGCTGTAAAATGCAGGAAATTATTAAAATGACAGCTGATAATGCGAACATTATTTCAATGCTGCCAGTATATTTTTTTTCTAAAAGTGACTTTACACAACAAAGAATAGGTCTTTCTGAAATATTCAGTTATGCAGAAAATTTCACATTTACATTTATACATTTTTAATTGGAAAAATTAAGCACCTAATAGCCTTTGTAAAATATGTACATACTTTCCTACATCTACTGGGGTAGGTACATAAATGGTCCATATTTTTATTATTAAAGAGCAACACATTTGTAAACACCATGCTTCATATGAAGGTTTTCAAAACCAACACATACATCGGTGTCCCATTGGTAAGAACATGTTTTTTGTTGATTTTTACAATATTTTGTTTTTTTTGCTAATATTTCCCATGAACATCAGAATTCCTTGTGAATACTGTATCCAATTTATAAATGAATTTAGTGAACAATAATAGTGCAAGTAATTAACTGAGTTATCATCTCCAAATTTTCATATACATGATTGTGAAAATTAAATCAGTTATCAGACACGACAGGTATTGATTACTTAGGGATCAATGACAGATCTATACAACCAAGATATATGTACAAGATTGAGCTCTATGTCTGTGATGTTATATTGAAGATCAGTTCTTGAACAGACAATTTGTCTTAAGATATTGAGAAGACATTATTCACATAAAAGTCACAACAATCTCAGACATTCAGAATAAATTCCAATTAAGCTGATAAAATGTCAAATTAAAGGATTTGTCAATCTTCTCCCGGCACAAGACAATATAGGCTGAATAAAGTAATACTTACCGCTGTCTGAATCAGATGTAAGGAAGTGCTGAGCAGATGAATTCAACATTATTTTATGGCTGCAGCAAGTCAATGAATATTCCTGTATGTCTTGTTACATATTCTAACAATCCAGCCAATATTATTTTCACAAATAATGAAATATATCTCCAAGCGTCACAGAATTTCATTAAATCTGCATGGAACACAAAGATATTGTACAGGCATAATTCATGCACAGAAGTAAATATAGATCATTGTGTGAGATACAGATAGGCAAAATGAACCCCTTAACTTGTGAGTCATGGGGTATGAAGGACTAATGCCTTTAATTAATAACATATGCTTTAAAGACATACTCCTGTATCATAGCTTTTTCTGTCAAACAGACTAAACTGCCAGCATCCATACCATGCCACCATGTGTCTGTTTACACTTGGGATCAGTCCATTTTCTCACTGTAGGGGATGCAGGTCAATTAGGTGATGAAAATCAATTCTAAAAGTGTTCCCAGACTATTATTGTTATGTGCACCTGAATGTGATTAATTTGAAGTACTGGCTGTTGAGTAATTCAATAAATTTCAAAAACATTTTGACACAAGAAAAATATTAAAGTTAATTGTTATTCGCAGGTATGATGAAGTTGGAAGAAAGTCATTAATTTTATAAATGTGCTGAAAACATGATCTGGCTCTGAAAGCACCATGCAGAGAATCTGAGTTAATTGTATTTTACTGAGGCCCTGTGGGGAAAATAATTCAAAAAAGTGTATAAGTGAAATGATTTTAGTGAGCTTCCAAATAAATTATTAATACATTTATTAAATCTAATTCTATATCTATGCACATGAATAGCTTCCTCTTATTGTTAAGGTCAACTTTAACTTCAGGACAGGGGCTTTAACTTCATGTTGGGGACTTTAACTTCATGCTGGGGAAATAACATTGTTTTACTGAATACGAAAGAAATTATAATCTGATAAAGGATAATGTTTATGATATTAAAATAAAATAACAGATCTCTTTAAAGAATAAGTATCATATCTGCTACTAACTCTTTTCTAGTCAAATCTTATATTTCCTGATTTACAACATGGCATAGTGGACCCTTCCATAATTCTCCCTATACCCTGTCCACCATCATTTACGCAAGAAAATCTTATCTTATATATAAATATGGACTTTTACAGATTTATTACAAGAATTAAAAGAAAGAAAAGTTCCAAATGCCTCAACAATAAATAACCTACTTGTGTTGCTGTGCCATATACACCAAACCAAACCAAATGTCCAACATAATGTAACATGATGCAACTACTGTATATACTCGTGTATAAGTCTGGTCCAAATGCAAACAACATAGACCCTGATCTGCTGTCGCATAATGCGTCGGCAGATGAGGGTCTATGTTGTTTGTTCTACTGATTAGTCCTTACAAACTGCATAGACCCAGATCTACCGGTGCATTATGTGACGGCAGATCTGGCTCTATGCAGTTTGCAGTTGTTATTAGCGTATACACAAGTATAAACGGTACTCACACCAGGCCTAAACTGATAGCCTCCCCCAATTGCCCATAGGTAATGAGATAAACAGGTGCTAAACAAGGCTGATTGACATGCTGGAGATGTCTATTGTGAACAGCATCAAAGCCAATCAGAGCTACAGTTGCATAATGCACCTGTAGGTTAGGATTAATGTTATTTTTTTCTACTCCTGATTTCAAACAAGCAACATACACCCAGATCTGCCTGTAGATTATGTGATGGCAGATGTACAGTTTGATAAATACAGTAAGTTGGTTTCTTGTAAGGATCTCTGCTGATGTAAAATCAATGCTTACTGCTTATCCTGAAATGACATGATCATTACATTATAATATCATCGATACGACCACTTTTTACCAAGGTGTATTACAGTGCTATGAACTCTGGGAGAGACTGGATGTAAAATGATGTGGTTGCAACTTCTCTCTCTTATTAAATAATGAAAAATACAAATTTGTATACAATTTTTCTAATAGCAATAACAGTCTTATGTAAGAAAATGATAAAGTGATTGAAATAGCAATAACAGTCTTATGCAAGAAAATGATAAAGTAATTGAAATAGCAATAACAGTCTTATCCAAGAAAATGATAAAGTAATTGAAATAGCAATAACAGTCTTATGCAAGAAAATGATAAAGTAATTGAAATAGCAATAACAGTCTTATGCAAGAAAATGATAAAGTAATTGAAATAGCAATAATAGTCTTATGCAAGAAAATGATAAAGTAATTGAAATAGCAATAACAGTCTTATGCAAGAAAATGTAATTGAAAAGTATACAAGTGCATTGGAAATCTTTTCCGATTTATGACCTGTCTGTTATGACAGATTTATGACCTGTCTGTTATGACAGATTTATTACCTGTCTGTTATGACAGATTTATGACCTGTCATAAATCGGCTGCTCAGGATTTCTGTTGTGGGAAAGTGACATGATCTCAATAATTGTGTTATTCTGAAAAAACTTGCTCACAAACATGCCCTTTTCATTGTGTATTTGATATGAGGAGTCTATGATCTTCCATCTGTCCAAAAATTGTATTAGCTTCTAAATACTCATTCTGCTATTATTTTATGGACAATTAGTGACAGGGTACTATTTCCCATACTTTTCTATGTAATGACCCTTACTTGGGGATAGATATTCAAGAAAGAGAATGCATGTTTTAGTGATTTGGGAGTGCTTGGACCCTGAGCTATGTAAAACTATATATATTTAAAAAAAGTTCAATACTCCAACTATTTACAAACAATCATCCCTGAATATCCAATTTGTTTGAGATGACAATATTTAACAACTGCCCACAGATATTTAGTCCTTAAGCTAGTCATTTTAATTCAAGAAGAGATAATGGACAAACATAATAATCACAATTTCATTTAAGATGTACAGTTGGTTGAAAATTTCAAGTAATTCTGTGCCTAAATTTGGGGTTGACTAACTCATGTATATCTGACAAGTACATAGTGGGAACTAAAAAAAATTAAAAGGGTGTTACTAGTCTTTGAACATTGTCGCTAGGCTTAGAACAGGGGCAATTTGTGAATCATTCAGTTTTACACTTTCTATATTTGGCCTTAGTCTGTTACTTCAGAGGAAGCTGCTCCAGCCACAATATACAAGCAGTACTAGAGCTAGCTGCCACCTTAGCAATATATGTAAGCATAAACATGCTACATACAAAACTGACAGAGGAAATCTATTATTAAAACATATATTCCACCAGAACTTTTGAATGATAAATGAGTCCTCCAAGTAGGAATTTATGCCAACTGCCTGAACATGTTTTGAAAAAAGGGGGTTGAAATGCTTGTAAGGGCAGTTTGGTTTATTAGGTTGAATACGGTACATAAGTTATTTGATCAATATCATTTTGATTACTGGATGGTAAAACCTCAGTTTAGTTCATAGTCCTAACCTGTAGTTAATCTGACCAGAAAATATGTTACACATGTGCTATCTATCAAAGTCATTTGCATATACACAGAAAGTACACACACTTAAGTAATGTAATGGTACACTTAACACTTCAGTAAAGAAAAAAAGTATCAGAATTAGCTTTAAAATACAGGATAATCCTTTCCTTGAGTTATGTTGCAGTCATGGAAATTAGTTACAGTAACTTTTGTTTATCTATTGCCAGTTAACTCATCATATTCACAAGCATACCTATTTCCATAACTGCAGAATAATTAACTCAAACAATGGAACCAAAGCTAATGTAACTCATTACTCATGCTGTTAGGAACAATTAATTAATTAATTTATTTATTTATTTGGGAATTACCAGGGGCAGATAAAAACAACAGTCTCTTGTTTTGCTTTGCTTGATTTTAAAAAATATTGGTAATCATCTTGCAGTTATTAAATTAAAAAATTCACCAAAAATTTAAATAGAAAGGGCAATTTCTACTTTATACTACTGGAAACCATGTAGAGTTTTATGGAAACCGTTTAGATTTTTCAATATGGTGGACAGTGATAGGTTGGAGAGGTAAGTGCTTAGAAAATGTACCTTATGTTTTGTCTAATGATATTAACTGGGCAAAGGAATGTTGCTAACATGCATGGGACAGTTTTGATTTTCAAAGCGTGCGCATGCAGTAAACGTGTCTCAAGTTTATAACACATTTGGTGTCCAAATGAGTAGATTTCATTTTTCAAAATTTGAAGCAGCGAATGAACCAGTATTTCGATAATTACTTCATTTTGACAGCAACCTGTGACCAGTTTTCATAAAAAATATTTGATGTATATCCAACAGAGTCCCACTAACTGTCTTGTACCTCCGGTGAAGGTGCATTGAAGGCAGTATTCGAGTTTGGAAAAAATGCAAGGTTAACCGTGTAGACCACATGACTTTTGGTGGGTTTACCATGTAGATCAGACAAAATTTAAGATGGGATTTTTGTTTACCGTGTAGATGCAAAACAAAAGTTGGGATCTGATTTATTTTTCATGTACTTTTATGGAAAAAGCATTGACCAGGTGTTGGAATACACTCGTTGAGTCTTCACAGCGTACAAAAAGATTTAGAGTTTACGATTTATGAACCCATATGTGAGTTTGTTGGTAAATAGAATTTATACAAACTGAAAACAACTTTAATTAACCCTCGATAACAATGAATTGAATATAAATTTATGCTAATTTTGTATATTTTTCAGATTAGCGGCCATGGATGAGTCTTTCATTGAGACTGGTGATAATGATTCCGTCCTCTGCCCAGACTGCGGGAAAACTTACAAAAGTGAACAAGGATTAAGGAAACATGAACTAACTAAACCTTGTGGGAGATTCAAAGCTGAAGTATGTAACAAGGAGTATTTGGAAAAACATCAATTAGCCGCCCATATGGTTAAACATGATTGAGATACGTGTGCCCACACTGTGAAAAATGATTCACTATAAAGTTTTTCTCAAAAGGCGTGTTTCTTCGGACATCTGGATAAGAGTCTAATAAGCTAAACATTGAACCACCACAGCTCCCTTGGAGCTTAATCAGCTTGGCTTTTAAAAACTGCAAGGAATCTGCTTCAGGAGTATTAGACATTATTCTCCATCTCAAACAGCTGCTTCCATAGTACTTAAGAAGTCAATAATAAACTATTTGAATCTTCATGAAGTAGCTACCTTGAAGGTCAAAAGCTATTTGAATCTCCATGAAGTAGCTACCCTGATGGTCAAAAGCTATTTGAGTCTCCATGAAGTAGCTACCTTGAAGGTCAAAAGCTATTTGAATCTCCATGAAGTAGCTACCCTGATGGTCAAAAGCTATTTGAGTCTCCATGAAGTAGCTACCCTGATGGTCAAAAGCTATTTGAATCTCCATGAAGTAGCTACCCTGATGGTCAAAAGCTATTTGAATCTCCATGAAGTAGCTACCCTGATGGTCAAAAGCTATTTGAATCTCCATGAAGTAGCTACCTTGAAGGTCAAAAGCTATTTGAGTCTCCATGAAGTAGCTACCTTGAAGGTCAAAAGCTATTTGAGTCTCCATAAAGTAGCTACCCTGATGGTCAAAAGCTATTTGAATCTCCATGAAGTAGCTACCCTGATGGTCAAAAGCTATTTGAGTCTCCATGAAGTAGCTACCTTGAAGGTCAAAAGCTATTTGAATCTCCATGAAGTAGCTACCCTGATGGTCAAAAGCTATTTGAGTCTCCATGAAGTAGCTACCCTGATGGTCAAAAGCTATTTGAATCTCCATGAAGTAGCTACCCTGATGGTCAAAAGCTATTTGAATCTCCATGAAGTGCTACCCTGATGGTCAAAAGCTATTTGAATCTCCATGAAGTAGCTACCTTGAAGGTCAAAAGCTATTTGAGTCTCCATGAAGTAGCTACCTTGAAGGTCAAAAGCTATTTGAGTCTCCATGAAGTAGCTACCCTGATGGTCAAAAGCTATTTGAATCTCCATGAAGTAGCTACCTTGAAGGTCAAAAGCTATTTGAATCTCCATGAAGTAGCTACCCTGATGGTCAAAAGCTATTTGAATCTCCATGAAGTAGCTACCCTGATGGTCAAAAGCTATTTGAATCTCCATGAAGTAGCTACCTTGAAGGTCAAAAGCTATTTGAGTCTCCATGAAGTAGCTACCTTGAAGGTCAAAAGCTATTTGAGTCTCCATGAAGTAGCTACCCTGATGGTCAAAAGCTATTTGAATCTCCATGAAGTAGCTACCTTGAAGGTCAAAAGCTATTTGAATCTCCATGAAGTAGCTACCTTGAAGGTCAAAAGCTATTTGAGTCTCCATGAAGTAGCTACCCTGATGGTCAAAAGCTATTTGAATCTCCATGAAGTAGCTACCTTGAAGGTCAAAAGCTATTTGAGTCTCCATGAAGTAGCTACCCTGATGGTCAAAAGCTATTTGAATCTCCATGAAGTAGCTACCTTGAAGGTCAAAAGCTATTTGAGTCTCCATGAAGTAGCTACCCTGATGGTCAAAGCTATTTGAATCTCCATGAAGTAGCTACCTTGAAGGTCAAAAGCTATTTGAGTCTCCATGAAGTAGCTACCCTGATGGTCAAAAGCTATTTGAATCTCCATGAAGTAGCTACCTTGAAGGTCAAAAGCTATTTGAATCTCCATGAAGTAGCTACCTTGAAGGTCAAAAGCTATTTGAGTCTCCATGAAGTAGCTACCCTGATGGTCAAAAGCTATTTGAATCTCCATGAAGTAGCTACCTTGAAGGTCAAAAGCTATTTGAGTCTCCATGAAGTAGCTACCCTGATGGTCAAAAGCTATTTGAATCTCCATGAAGTAGCTACCTTGAAGGTCAAAAGCTATTTGAGTCTCCATGAAGTAGCTACCCTGATGGTCAAAGCTATTTGAATCTCCATGAAGTAGCTACCCTGATGGTCAAAAGCTATTTGAGTCTCCATGAAGTAGCTACCCTTATGGTCAAAAGCTATTTGTGTCTCCATGAAGTAGCTACCCTGATGGCCAAAAGCTTTTTGAATCTTCATGACATAGGTACCCTAATAGTCAAAAGCTATTTGAATCTCCATGAAGTAGCTAACCTGATGGTCAAAAGCTATTTGAGTCTCCATGAAGTAGCTACCCTTATGGTCAAAAGCTATTTGTGTCTCCATGAAGTAGCTACCCTGATGGTCAAAAGCTATTTGTGTCTCCATGAAGTAGCTACCCTGATGGTCAAAAGCTATTTGTGTCTCCATGAAGTAGCTACCCTGATGGTCAAAAGCTATTTGTGTCTCTATGAAGTAGCTACCCTGATGGTCAAAAGCTATTTGAGTCTCCATGAAGTAGCTACCCTGATGGTCAAAAGCTATTTGAGTCTCCATGAAGTAGCTACCCTGATGGTCAAAAGCTATTTGTGTCTCCATGAAGTAGCTAACCTGATGGTCAAAAGCTATTTGTGTCTCTATGAAGTAGCTACCCTGATGGTCAAAAGCTATTTGAGTCTCTATGAAGTAGCTACCCTGATGGTCAAAAGCTATTTGAGTCTCCATGAAGTAGCTACCCTGATGGTCAAAAGTTATTTTTGAATCTCCATGAAGTAGCTACCCTTATGATCAAAAGCTATTTGAATCTCCATGAAGTAGCTATCCTAATAGTCAAAAGCTATTTGCTTTGTTCAGGAAATGACTGGATTTAATTTGAATTCTTCATCACGCACATTATGACACAAATAATAAGTGTTAACAGTACACCTTTTTGGTCCCTTTCACTATAGTCAAAACATGCAAAGTAATTATCAATTTCTAATTTCACAAGATAATACATTTTAATATCTCAATATTTATGATTGATTTTTTTAACCTTTTCATGAACAGATTTTATTTTAAACATTTCTAATATACAGAAAACGACAGCAATAACAATTACAATAATAATAACAGTTTGCAGTTGCTATCGTCTTATATGTGAGTATATACAGGAAGTAAATTCAAAGTATGCAGTTCATACTCTAGATACAGTAAATACATAACATTATGTATTAAACCAGATGTAAATTATTGAATATATCAGAGAATTTGCATATAATTTCATAAAATTGTTGAAGCTATTAATATTTATAGCTGTCACATGCATGACAATTAAGAAAAAAATTGAGAATGAACAAGAAATAAACTGACACAGTATGTTTTCAATCCACCATTCACATTTCACATATACCATATTAAGCTGAGTATAACTTGAAACATGTTTTCTTTTCATATCAATGTAGTTGACATACAGCTGTATATACAATAATAATTAGCATAACAGTGTTGTACTCAGATACTGTCCTCACTTTTTAATTTTTATGACCCTTTGCAGCAATACAAATATCAAACTTTTACTCACTTAAACTTTCAGGAACAGCTACTTTCATGGCTACCCCTTTATACTTTGAACCGACTATTTCAAATTATCCAAAACTAAAAAGATTTTTTTTTAACAACAACAAGAACAAGAACAACAATAACAATTAAAACTGACTCTCTTGCACATAATCATGATATATTTTCTTAAAGCTATCAACATAGCAATCTTTGATATGGTATGAAAGTGAATTCCAAAACATAGTACTATAATACTACAGGTTACATTTAAATTGTTCTGTATTTGGTTTGGGAATTTTTAAATTTGGAGGTGTTGTGGTTGACGAAAAGGAGTACGCATGGTTTTCTAAAAACAAGTCAGTCATGTATGTAGGCATAGCTCCTTGTATACATTTATAAACAAGTACAGCCTTGTGGAAATCAATTCGATTTTGAATTCTCTGAATAGAGTTGCATCTGGTGCTTCAAGTGGTGTATCTAGTATGGTGCACATGGCAAGTTTTTGCATTTTACGTATCCCATCTTGCTGTGCTCCAGAAAAATGTCCCCAAATAGGTAAACAGTAATCAGTTATTGGTAGTATACAGGTATTATAGAAATGGATTCTTGCAACTTTAGGAAGATACTTTTTAATCTTTCGAAGCAGAACTATCTATAAGTTGCAAGATCGTCAGATATAGTCCACATACTCTTCCCATCTCAGAGTACCATCAACATACAATCCAAGGAGGTTTCTCCTTCTACATTTTTTATATACTTATCCCCATGTTTAAAATTTAAGTCTTTCTTGGTCATTCTAGACAGCTTTTTGGGATGCACCAATATGCAAACATTTCATTTTATTCTCACTGATTACCATCTTGTTCTGCTTTGTCCATCCTGGCACATTTTCCAAATCTGAGTTGGGTTTTTTTTCCTATCTCTTTACTTGAGGCTGATAGAGTTTCATCATCAGCACCATATCAGTGTTAGTAAACTCATACAAAAAGAAAGATCATTTATGAAAATTAAAAACAGTAGAGGACATAATATTGAACCATGTGGAACATCAATCTGGATGTTATTTATTCAGAATATGTATTTCCTATACAAACTATCTGACTTATTTATTCAGAATATGTATTTCCTATACAAACTATCTGACTTATTTATTCAGAATATGTATTTCCTATACAAACTATCTGACTTATTTATTCAGAATATGTATTTCCTATACAAACTATCTGACTTATTTATTCAGAATATGTATTTCCTATACAAACTATCTGACTTATTTATTCAGAATATGTATTTCCTATACAAACTATCTGACTTATTTATTCAGAATATGTATTTCCTATACAAACTATCTGACTTATTTATTCAGAATATGTATTTCCTACACAAACTATCTGACTTATTTATTTAGAATATGTATTTCCTACACAAACTATCTGACTTATTTATTCAGAATATGTATTTCCTACACAAACTATCTGACTTATTTATTCAGAATATGTATTTCCTACACAAACTATCTGACTTATTTATTCAGAATATGTATTTCCTATACAAACTGTCTGAGATCTGTTTTCTAAATATGACTGGAACCAATTTAGAGCTGAATCATCACACTTGTAGCACTTCAGCTTGATAACAGGATTTTATTATTTACCAGATCAAAAGCTTTAAAAATCTAGGAATATTACAACAGGCAAATTACCATTATCAATTTTAGTATTTATCTGGTTTTTGCCAATTGATTTCATTGTCTGCTAGTGCAGAAATATTTAGACAACCCTGCATGAAATAAAAGTCACAGTAACCTCCTTTCAAAGCATTGGTGTAAACATCTAATTAGATGCATGCATGTATCAAGTTTCATCATAATGAGAAAACCTTTTTGTCTACAAGAAAGGGTGACCATAATCTGTCATTATATGACCCCTCAACATTTGAGTTTTACATACAATTTCCTGAAATATATCCATGATCCACTTTTAATACATGTATGTAACTAAATCTGTAGGTTAGGTCTTCAATCATTTTATACATTAATTTATGAAAATTTCAACCCCCTTTCATGAATATATTGCAGACCAGAAAGAAATGTGAGAATTTTATTGAAAATGCTGTCAAAGTGTTGTCCCAAGGGAATAACAGACATAACTGAATATAATATTCACAGAAAATAATTTACAGTCACTACCAATCAATATTTTGTTTTAAATGTTGGAACTACATGAACAGAAGGTTTCAAAATGTGACGTCACTCACTACTTTTACTAGCTACAGTAGATGTAGTCACTGGTAGCAGCTGAAAACTGAGGAAAATTATATGGACTACAATGATATTTAATGTACAGAACTGAAGTGAATAACCGAATATTTAAATCAGACTAATTTTTTGTCAAATATTTGAATAGAAAACTGGTATAGAATATTTGTTTGCTTACTTTGAGAGTATGGCTGCAATTTGTAAAAGAAAAAAACAAAACTAAATGCTAACTATGCAACTCTGAATAAGTTTATAAGGGAACAAGATAAAAACTGCTACAATCACGTGAATTTCAAACTCCCACACACAAGGTAATCGTAATGTCCAAATTCTAAATAGTTACATTGCTTAATTGATTAGTTTACAAGGGAACAAGTTAAAAACTGCTTTAATTACGTGAAATTACACTCCGACTCACAAGGTAATCATAATGTCAAAATTTGAAATAGTCACATTGCTCAAAACTTTGCCGTTTCTATTCATTGTCATTCGGGTACACTTGAAAAGATAATGTGTAATACAGCAAAGATAACGTGTAATACAGCAAAGATAACACGTAATACAGCAAGATGATGAAGAATATGGTCATATCAAAGTCAACAAAACCTTTATGTATCAATCAACCACAGCTCTAAAAAATGTGTCAAATGTTGTCAGTCATACTTGTTCGATCAACAGTAGCTATTGTCAATCCCATACACCATTAGCACCCCGAAGCCCAGATCATTTTACCCTGGAGAGTCAACTCCATTACATTTCTACAGGTCTTTAAAATTCAAGTTTTGATGTCATTACACAGCTTTAGAATTACCAATATGCCTGAAATCTGACATTATCCTTTTCTTTTTTTTTCTTCTTAAAAGTCTGTAATGAAAATGTCAGTGTCATATCACTAAGATGTACTTGGACCAGTTGACATGACTTTTGGAACAGAACCATTTAATTGTAGGAGTTCATAACTTTGCTGTTACAATAAGCTTGTGACTTTGTTTTAGTTGTCCATTAGTACTAAGCTATAGTTATCAGCAAATATTTTATTTGTGCAAGGATTATGTAACATTTTCTTTCCTATGCCTTTTGAAAATGACTTAAATGTTTGTTGGGAATGCCCAATACTATGTGTTTGTTGGGAATGCCCAATACTAAGTGTTAGTTGGGAATGCCCAATATCCATGAAACCAAATGGTCTACTCCCAAATATGGTTACATTATATTGTTTACAGAAGTCCAAAGACCTTTCACACCGCCTTGCAATGTACATGTCCACTGCATATACAAGATGAGGTCAATGGTTTTGGATCTGAGCCATGAAGAGAAAGAAACCCATGAGGATGAGGCTCAGGAATACATCTTAACTTAAGTCCAAGTTAGGAACTTCTTCCTCGCAGTGAAGATAGCTTGGATGAATATTGGAGAGTAATCAGCAACCTTACAAACCCAGCAACAGGAAAACTAAAGTTTGAACTTCTTTGCAGGCTGAGCGTGTTTGTCCTGTCATTACAACATTCTAATGCTGATACAGAGAGGACATTCTTCCTTCTTCACAAAATACAAAGAGATTCAAGAGGAAATCTAAACCAGAGAACTATTGAAAGCCTGTTAAGTGTGAAGCTTAATAATCACAATGAATGTCATCAGTGGTCACTAGACAGTGATCTTGTGAAGGAAACTGAAAATGCTCTTGGATTTTATAAAAGAAAAATCTTTGCAGTGAACTATCAGATAACAACTCTTCCTTTTTCATTATTCAACCGTATATTGACTCATAATAAATAATTACTATTGTAATATTTTCCATCAGAATCTGAATCTGATTCATGTTCAAACTTGGTATTTTATTATAGTATGAAAATAATACATATTATGGCACAAGAAAGCACTGGTTTTGTTTTCCATCCCTTTGAAATGTCAAATTTATGCAGATAAAAAATCTACTGGTTTAGAGGCCAATCTACTGATCAAAATTTGCAAATCTACTGGTTTGAAATCCTAGTTCTGTCACATGTATGGGTTTCAGTTAAAACAAAATATTTATCAAGTTTGAATACAAATTTTTTATGGCTTAGCATAAACTCAAATGTCCAATTTGGGCATTTTATATAGTTGGTCAAAAAGTCAGTCCCATTGGACATGTCTGTCATTTTATAGTTGGTCAAAAAGTCAGTCCCATAGGACATGTCTGGCATTTATGTCAAATTCCGAAGACCTGTAATTAACATATTCAAATTTAATTAAATTAAATTGGTCACATGTCCATACCATTTTGATTATAAACAAATCACTTCCAAGAGAAATTTTTGAGATAGTTCCTGCATTTAACTGAACAGGTAATCAAGTTTCTGTCCCTCTTTAGCTATGTACATGTATATAGTCCATCTTCAGCACTAAAGGAACATATATGGTCATAATAAGTTTGAAGATAAATTGGCAATATAGGATCTGATAGCTTTATTAACATTTATGAATATTTGAATCCTATCTGAAGGAATACCTGAATAGGAAACTTTGGGATTTGTTTCAGCTCTAGTGATGTAATTTGTGTTTTTTAAAGTTCCCTCTCAGATGCTAAAAGTATGTCTGAAACAAAGATATTTAGGTAGCCCTGCATGAGATGATTTTCATCATGACTTCCTTTCATGGCATACGGGACCAACCATTTAATTTGTCTGGTGTGTGTGTGTGTGTGTGTGTGTGTGTGTGTGTGTGTGTATGTGTGTGAGTCGAGAATTTTCTTTCAAGCTGGAATATTTTGTTTGTCTTACCTCAAAATAATTAATTTTTTTAAATAATATAATGGATATAACAGTTTTTTGTTGTTGTTGATGTTGTTGCAATAAATCAAAGCAAAAATATTTTTTTGAAAGCTATTTGAGAGCTTAACTATTGTTTTCTTTACAAATTTCCTGCCCCCCCCCCCCCCCCAATAAAATGGTCAGTCCCTGATGTACTTAACAGGATGCATGAACATTTCTAGTTTTCATCAAAATGTAGGTAAAACGATATGTTGAGAGACTTAAACATACTGGTAACACACACGAACACACATCCAACAGAACATGAAATGTAGGTCAAAGAACACAGAGATCCACCATTTGTCTCATTAGGTCAAAGTTCCTGGATAGAATGGCAATAGTGTATGGCATCGAAAGTTTTAATTTTTTTCGTCACAGTTTGACTTTACCTTTTGTTGGCACCATATAGCCTAATTGTGCTGAGGTGCCATAAAACGCTACTACATATATACTGACAAGCTAACTGCGATCTACTCTTGATACAGATGTAAAGACCAGTTCACAAAGTTAAGTCAAAAAAGTGTCATCTTGTGTCAATGAAATAGTTTCAAATCATGTCCTATACTTACATGCATTTTTGACATGAATGAAAGGAGAGGAAATAGAGTGATAGATGCTTGAACTTTGTTGCATGCTAATGATGACACCTGATAAGAACTGCAGTGGAAGATCAATTGACACAAGAATACATTTTTTCCTATTTATTATTAGATCTGATTTAAAAAATATTATTAGATTAAGATTTCAAAAAACTAGAATGTTGATTTGAAAAGAGTTTAACTAATGAACCTTAAATTCACAACAACTTACTGACTGAGGACAATGAATGTTTTTATGGTTTTCATTTTTTAATATAGAAATTACTATTAGTTAGAAACACATGTATTTCTAAGCCAATAAAAATGCCAATAACAATCCCTAAAAGCCTGGCTCAGTGTTCCCCAAGAAAGATAACATCACTGTATTTAGATGGTCCCTTTCCCCTTTCTCACATGGCCTTCAGATATTTTCTTGATCAAACTCAGCATGTGGGCTAGTAGCTAATGGCAACATGGTTTAATTGAAAACCTCCTAATACAAAGTGTGTGGAATATACTTTGTATGCCAAAACTCATTCATACATACATACATGTATATATATCCCCGGCTTCACCAAGTGAACAAATGTACATGTATATAAGGTAAACATGTTTACTGAAAACTTGTGAATGAAGATTATTCAGTATTTAAAAAAAGTGTTGCCAACAAAATATGAAAAATATGAAAATATGCAAGCCTTGTTAAAAGAAAAGGAAATTTAAGGTGGGAATGATATTGATTGAATAACAATATGTTGAGGCAATACTTGGAGCCAAGTTTGAGGCAATAACAAAGACCAACTTGAAAGCAAACAGAAAAACATCATAGAGGTCAAAGATTTTTACAATATTTATTATTTTGCTGACCATTTTATGTTCGTCTCACGACAGATGGTGAATAATGTGTGAGAAAGTTTTCAAAAGACCATAAATTAAAGTTCTTACAGATCAAACAAAATGATTGCTTAAAAGGTTATTGAAAACTATCACAGATTATTTGCTTAAATACATTTTTACTGTAAAAGAAAGCAGACTGTTTCAGTTTCCCTCATCTTCTTGGAGATATAAGCAACAAGCATTAGTTTCTTCTGGAATTAGTAGTTTTTCTGGAGCAATTAACAGCTATTTGTAAGAATTCGTAATTCATTTATTGGTGGAAACATTTATTTAGGAAACTACAAAGGCATGGGTTCAGCACTGAAGCTGGCACCTAACAAACTGTACTTAAAGGTGACAAAAAGCTCTTTTTCCATAAAAATCAGGCTGAACTTGTAAGCAAAAGAAAATTACTGTATAATGAAAAGAATAAATAAAATCTTAGACTATAGTGGTGCATGCTAGATGTTATTCATTGCATATATCGGGCTGTAAAGACTTAAATGCAAATATATAGGGAGATCTCTAGTCAAAGGCAGATTAACTGAGTATCCATAACTATTACCCAAGAAGTTTCACAGGAAAATTCATATGGTTGAAATTATTCTCCACAGCATGTGGAATCTCAATGGGGCACTTAAGTTCTGGAACACATGTATTTTGTGGCTTCTCTGCAGGGATCATGGGGGAAAGATGGGGGGCATGTCTTTGCATCAATATGAATAGTGTATATACTGTACTGCTGCACTCAAAATAAAGAATGTGCACTGTCTAGGTGCATTCACTCATTCATTGTATTTAAATAAAGACGGTACAGAGGGAGTGTGTGAGCAATTTGTCATATGGTCGAAAAAGGCATGTCAGGAAAGATGTGAAAATTCATGAAATATGGATGTAGAAAAGGAAAAAAAGGTTAATCAGTACTTGTCAATTCTTCATTTGATTGGTTCTGTGGGGTTTAACACCATTTTTCAGCACATGACAGGCTATACACAGTGGCCAGTATATCTGGTGGAGGAAGAAACATGGAAAACCCTTGGAAGAATCACTGTGAGACACGGAAGCTATTGACAAGCTTTCTCACATACCGATGTTGGTCGAGCCGAGACTCAAACTCATGTTGACGGAAATGAGATGTGTCAGTGATCTGTAAAGGCGAACCCGTTAGACCACTCAGCCACAATGGACACCTAATTATTCATTTGAGAAATAGCACAAGTTCTAATAAAATTAGAGAAATAATTATTCCTCAAAGTATAAAATAAAAAACATTTGTTCACAGTTATATGATAAAAATAACGGTACCAGTTCATATCTCCCTCATGAAAACAGCTTACATATATATTATTAACTGCTCTATGATGTAATAACATCAATCTAATCTTAGTGAATTAACTATCTGGCTTTCTAAAAAAAAATGTTAAGCTTCTTTCTATAAAGTCAGTGAGTCAGAACTTAAATGTGAGAGGTTCAGTCCCACTCTCTTTTTAATAATAATGGGAAAACCAAGCAGTTCAGACTGAGGTTTTAGTCCCACCTCTCCAGGAACTGTAAGCTTTTAACTCGCTTGTAATGCAAAACAACTGCTAACAGTACGTGAGGTCTTAATGAGAAATTACCTGTAGGGGGGAAAAATGATGCGACTTAATGTTATCTGACTCATGCAATACTGCAGGGTAAGAGATTATCAGCTTCATCTCATTGCTGTGGTTTACTGGTTAAATGTGTTGTTCAAGGTTTATTCTGCATTAGTTCTTAGATGATACAAGATTATCATTTAATTTATATATGCCCTTGTGCTAACAAAGATTAATGTTATTTTATTGAAGTCTTTTTTGCAACAGATGTCATAATATTATGGTGATGTTGTTATTAAAGAGTAAACTTGGGAACTAAAAAAAATTTAACCCAAATATATGTCACATGTCTTGTTTCTTTCTCAATCTGTGAGAAAATTTGATGAAAAATTCAAATATTAAAAAATTTAAGTTGGTTGACTTCCAGCATGTAATATGCAGATAACTGTATCTACCTCTACAGCAGGTAAGGTCTTTGATCTTGCTGATTGGAGGTGTAACTTAACAGGTGATATCATCTTATGAGTACAACCCGATGAATCACCTGTGTGGAAGAAGGAATCAGGTCATGTTTATTTCATTACAACTCTCCGAACATAATGGACAATATACTGCCACAGTGCCATGAAATCTGAACCGTATTCATCCTCTTATCAGCTAACATCTACACTGTAAAACAGCTGCAGAAAATCATTTTTCTGGTCATAAAAAAAAAGTTTACTATTACAACTAATTTTTGATTGGAACTTTATCTAAGTGTTTGCCGACCTAAATGGGTCTAAGGACTTCGAAGTGTTTTTGAAACAAGGGACAGTCTCAATGCTTTAAATTCGGAATACCAGTACAAACTAAACAGTTGTACATGGTAGAAGCTTATGTAATATTAGTGTCCTACCAGTGTTGCATAAAATATATTTAACACTGCCGGAATACTGAAAGCACATGGAGTAAACAAACCTTTGATCTCCACATTTACAAAGGAAACATGACTGCTAAAACACCGAAGTGATTCATCGGGGATATTGTTACCTTACTGAATAACATACATTTTATTTTCAGTGACAATAAAAACCTTGAAGACATAAAGCCAATCAATGAATATTGTTTTATGAATCCAGCTCTGACCAAACACAAATTACATATACCTTTGTTGGACAAGATTTAGATATAGGGCAAAAAAGGTGGACTCTGATATGCCAGCAGAACATTATCTGAAAATTATCTGACAATACCTGTTATATAGTTAGTCAATAATAATAATAATAATAATAATAATAATAATAATAATAATAATAATACAGATGATAAAAATTGTTAGAGAATGTATGACAGTACAATCTGTCTTATGGGACACACTGATATAAAGGACACCTGATTATAAAGGACACTCTATACAACAGGAACCCAATTTTCCAGAAATAATTACACAGTAAAACCTGTATATAAAAGACACTAAACAGATAACAGCACTGTTTTTATTGGACAGGCATTCTTTTTGGCAGGTGTCCTTTGTGGTGTGTCTCCTTGTAGAGATGAGATATGTAATATTGAAATTAAAAAAGGTTAATAAATGTTGCCATTTGTGAGTAGGTATCCTTTATATACATGTACATGACAGATAAAGAGTCTTTAACAGGTACATGTACTGCAATACCATAAGTCCATGAAAGATGGAATTAAAACTGGTACAAGGACACCGTGAATGGAACAATATACGCCAGCCATGTTTAATAGTCCTCTATGTAGGCAATGGTAGGGTATGGTTGATCATGGAAATTAGTGACAAATGCATTTCAATGACCTTGACCTTTGGTAAGGGTATGCTGTCTTGAACTAAACTTTCTATGCAGAAACCATTTTTTTCCTATTAGATTTACCATGACTTTGACCTTTAACTTTAAGACCCCCAAATCTACAGATTTCTTTCTTACCCTAACTGCAAGCCATCTACTAACTTTGGTCAAGAAACTTAATTGAAAACACAAGTTATTGTGCAAAACAAAATAAAAATTAAAGTCAGAATGACACTTGATCTTTGGCCTCCAAATAAATGGGTCTCTTCCTTACCAAAAGTGACAACCATCCAAAAACTTTGGTCAAGGTATGTGGTCTAGAATTACAGTTATAATGCAAAAAAACATTTTACTTCTTTCAGTCTCAGTGACCTTGACCTTTGACCCCAGAGTCAACAGTTTTTTTTCTTACCCAAAGAGTATGCCATTCACAAACTTTGGTGAAGGTACATGGTCGAGAACTTAGTTTTTTTGTGCATGAATCAGTTTTCAAACGAGGTCAAAGTTTTTTTGTGCATGAATCAGTTTTCAAACGAGGTGACCTTTGACCTTATGACCCAAAATCAATAGGCCAGCTTCTTCCTTGCTCCAAGTGCAAGCCATCCAGTAAGTTTAGTCCAAGTCTGAGACGTAGAACTAAAGTTATTGCGTGTAAACCATTTTTCTTTTTCAGTCACAGTAACTGGTTCTGCCTTTCTACTGAATACAAGTAACATTCTTCAATGATCAGCAGCTCTCTCAAAAAAAGAGGGAAAATATATATGATATTATGTAAGACTACTATGGGATGCAATAACAGCTGATTGGTTGAATAAGTGTAATGATATTTTCAATCTTAATGGCATAACCCTAACTTGTCTGTCTAGACAGTAGTTAATTCTGTAAAGTAAGGCCAAAATAAGCCCTGTGACAAGAAATTGGCAACTAAATACATCAAATGTCAATTTGCAGACAAGTAACAACATAATAGGTCTTCTCCAATACCTTTAAGTTGATAAGGTTAATTTCATGATATATTTCTTTGAACTGGGGTGACAAGACTTTTACTAGCAATCCTCATTGTACTTGTAGACTCACAATAAAACAAGAGGTTCAAGAGGCCCTGGGGATCATCTGAAATGGTCTTCTTGATTTTTTTAAAAAGTGTTGCATAAATATAGGATATTTTAACAACAGTTCCATCAGAGACTTCCATTCATCTGCTATACATGATGCAGCTCATGAGAGACAAAAGAGTTTATGTACAAAATCAGTTTCTTTTCATAAATTTTAATGTGTAAATTAATTTGACTTGTCGAAAAGCTTAACTGGGAATTCAAAAGGAGGATGAAACATTACCTCAAATGCATCCTTTATTAATGCAAATTAGAATGGAATGGGCTATCAAGTACATGTATTGGTGTAATTTTAAGTTCACAATGGCTTTTTTGTAAACTGAACCCCCACCTGCACATAAACTGGTACTGACAGTGATACATCCAAGTTTGCTTTTGAGTGGGTTAACTGCCCCATGACTTTTACTAAAGTGGGCCATCTATTAATTTGAATAATAAAGATAATAAGATAATAAAGTTACAAGTATTGAATGCAACATGAAACAGAAGTACCCAAGATAAAAAAAGTAAATCCACCAATTTTTGGGTGACCCTTGAAAAATATCAAATTGTTGATTACTAACTATGTACGATCACAACTTTTTACAATTTCCTAATATATCTAGAGTTTATGAACCTCAATTCACATTTCATCAAGTAGTGAATTTCTGCTGTGAAAGGAAGATGTAATTTTTAATCAGCTCTATTATTCTTTGATTCATTGGTGTTTTTTTTCTTTCTCAAGAACTTTTGTATTTTTTCTATTCCTTTTACACTGTTATACATCTTTATCCTACACTTTCTGTTTGTGTGGTCATATTGCAAGAAAAACCAAACTACTTCCACATTTATCTGGATAATATTAGAATTTGTACATAAGATTTTGATATGGACAGGATAGATAAATATTAATATTTGTCTTTTGTAAGAATGCATTCTACAAAGGAAATAGTGACTTTCTAAAGAAATAATTGGGGACATGAAGCTTAGTTTAGAGGTGACACTAAAAGTAGTTTGGGAGTAGGGATTTTATTTTATTCAAACTTGTCATTATAAATTCAAAGTGTGGTTGAAGTTAAAGAAGGAAGATTATTAATTATCAGAGTGCCAATTCATGACATGGAAGTAATGCTTATAAATATGTATTATCAGAGTGCCAATTCATGACATGGAAGTAATGCTTATAAATATGTATTATCAGAGTGCCAATTCATGACATGTAAGTAACCCTTATAAATATGCATTATCAGAGTGCCAATTCATGACATGGAAGTAATACTTATAAATATGTATTATCAGAGTGCCAATTCATGACATGGAAGTAATGCTTATAAATATGTATTATCAGAGTGCCAATTCATGACATGGAAGTAATGCTTATAAATATGTATTATCAGAGTGCCAATTCATGACATGGAAGTAATGCTTATAAATATGTATTATCAGAGTGCCAATTCATGACATGTAAGTAACCCTTATAAATATGCATTATCAGAGTGCCAATTCATGACATGGAAGTAATACTTATAAATATGTATTATCAGAGTGCCAATTCATGACATGGAAGTAATGCTTATAAATATGTATTATCAGAGTGCCAATTCATGACATGGAAGTAACGATTATAAATATGTATTATCAGAGTGCCAATTCATGACATGGAAGTAATACTTATAAATATGTATTATCAGAGTGCCAATTCATGACAAGGAAGAAATGCTTATAAATATGTATTATCAGAGTGCCAATTCACAACATGGAAGTAATGTTTATAAATATGTATTATCAGAGTGCCAATTCATGACATGGAAGTAACGATTATAAATATGTATTATCAGAGTGCCAATTCATGACATTGAAGTAACCCTTATAAATATGCATTATCAGAGTGCCAATTCATGACATGGAAGTAATACTTATAAATATGTATTATCAGAGTGCCAATTCATGACATGGAAGTAACGATTATAAATATGTATTATCAGAGTGCCAATTCATGACATGGAAGTAACCCTTATAAATATGTATTATCAGAGTGCCAATTCATGACAAGGAAGAAATGCTTATAAATATGTATTATCAGAGTGCCAATTCATGACAAGGAAGAAATGCTTATAAATATGTATTATCAGAGTGCCAATTCACAACATGGAAGTAATACTTATAAATATGTATTATCAGAGTGCCAATTCATGACATGGAAGTAACCCTTATAAATATGTATTATCAGAGTGCCAATTCATGACAAGGAAGAAATGCTTATAAATATGTATTATCAGAGTGCCAATTCATGACATGGAAGTAACGATTATAAATATGTATTATCAGAGTGCCAATTCACAACATGGAAGTAATGCTTATAAATATGTATTATCAGAGTGCCAATTCATGACATGGAAGTAACGATTATAAATATGTATTATCAGAGTGCCAATTCACAACATGGAAGTAATGCTTATAAATATGTATTATCAGAGTGCCAATTCATGACATGGAAGAAATGCTTATAAATATGTATGGTCCGAACACTGAAGACCCTCAATTTCTTTGTAAAATTGAAGAGTATGTACAAGAAAATAAGTCAGATAAATTATTGATTGGTGCCGATTTTAATATAATTATCAATACAGAAATTGATAACAAGGGGGACAACCAAATTCACAGTCAAATATGAGAGAACCACCAACTTCTTTAGTAGATGGGTATGATCTTATTGATATATGGCATAATATTAATCCAGATTTTAAAAAAAACAAACAATTTATGTGGCATTCAAATACCTTCAATTTTCTGTAGATTAGACAACTTTTTAGTCACCGACTTTTTCATGAGAAATACTTTTAAGTGTGAAATTATGCCTAGTCTCTGCTCAGACCAATCTACTTTAAACTAAATAACAGTTTGATTTTAGATAATAAATATCAGAAACTGATACGAGATAGCATTAATTTCATGATGGAAAATAATGTTGCAGATCTGAGCATTAAATGGGATATTATACAAACCACATTCAGAAACAAAACTATCAAATTTGCAACAAAAGAAAAGAAGAAAAAAAAATAGAATTTTAGCAGACTTTGAAAACAGAAATAGATACTCTATCAAATGAACTAAAAAATAACCCAAACTGGCCAGACATTAAAAAGGAATTGGATAAAAAACTCCAGCAACTCAATGAGATGCATGATAAAGAAAATCGCAGGTATAATACTAAGATCAAAGGTAAGGTAGGTCTAAGGGGTGGAAAAAATATTAAATATAGGTACTCTTCTAATTTGAAGAAACTAAATTTTGAATGTTGTCTGGAAATTCATAGCTGCTGGTAATGAACTCAGAGAAAAATGTATGTGCTGCAGATTATGATTCTTATCCATTAAATTATGAAAATAAACTTACAGATAAAGAAAAACTGGCTATTAACAATAAATGAATGTACAAAAGCATCAAAAAGTATGCAAAACAATAAAGGTCCAGGATCCAATGGTATAACTTGTGAATTTTACACAAATGTTTGGTCAGTTATAAGGAATTATTTTTTAGAATCTTTCAATTTCTGTTTTCAGGGGGTGAATAACCTAGTATGCAAAGTTTTGGACATTATTTCATTAATACTGAAAAAAATAACAATCTTACAAATTTATCAAACTGGAGACCAATCAGTTTACTTAACATTAATTATTAGATAGTTACTAAAGCAATGGTATTAAGAACAAAATTTTTTTTACCAAAACTTATTGATGAAAGTCAAAATGGATATATTAAGGTCACAATACAGGAGAAAATATTAGATTACTACTTAACATCATTGACAGCAAAACAATTAGATTCACTGACTGTTTTATATTTTGCAGACTTTGAAAAAGCTTTTGACAATTTAGATCATTCATGTATGTTTAAAGGTCAATTATGGAGAAAATCTTCAAAATGTTAATTTATCATGGTTTTTGTAAAACAGTATGTGTAGATTAAAAGTCCTCTTCTGTGGTAAAATTTACTCCAGCCAAATTCCCAAAATTTGCCAGTAAAATTAATGAAGAGATAAACTGTCAAAAATTACAGACTGCATTACCTCCCTTGACTAAAGCTCGGTGTGCTTTTATGAGTGACATCATTCTAGAACTAGCCAACATGCACTATTGTAGAAGTGTATTGACTGCACAGTAATTTCAAGTAAAAATGATGGATTTTTTTTGGTATATGTTCACAAATTGTGATTAAAAACAGAAAACTGGCCCTTTTTTCCCCTCATTTTTTAAAATTTCCAAATGAAGAAAGACAGAAAAAAGGGTTCCACTGATTATACTGTGTTGAACCAGGAAGTATTATAAAGAGCTTTTGAAGTTGGCCCAACTGCTAATTCTAATTTCTTTTAACATATTAAAACCAATCAAATCATCAAAAATCTTTCTAAATATTCAAAAAAAGACTTAGACATATCATTTAGACATTCATTGCGGGGAAAATGAGAGAGTGAGTTTGCAAAAAAGAGAGAGAAGATTGAAAATTGAGTCGTCCTGTTTGCATAAATTTGAACTGCAAACACATATCTTCATTAAACCTTTGCTTTAAAGATTTATGATGGAGCAATAAGGGCATGGCAAATATCAAGTAGAACATGGCAAAATTATTTTATGTCAGGAGATAAGGTATTACATTTAAAGGAGGTGGGGTCCCCCATGTAATATTTTAAAGAACTGCAATTTATTTTTGAAGAGTTTTTGTCAATATTTTTTTTACTAAAAATAGGGATATGATGTTCTTACTTTTTCAATATGGCTTATATGATATGAAAGTTAGAAAATATGCCACGATCATGCTTTTGTATTTCAATGGACAGTATTTTTGTAATCTTTCTAATAATTCTCATCATTTGTCTTCCTTTATTGTTCTCTTGATCTATCAATGACCATCCTGACAATAGGTGTAGCATTAGTCATTTCAATTTGTTAAATTTCTGCAGGATCCATGTTCATTTCATAACCTATCATAAATTTCCTACACCATAGTCTTTAAGTTTGTGAGTTCCTTGTTCTAGTAATGTGTCACTTCCGCATACATACATGTATCATGGGGAGGTAATACCCTGTGCCAGCTTTTGTGATAGTCAAAATTTTAAATAAAATTATTCATAAATGATGTAATCAAATTTTTTTAATAGCAACAAATATGGGGTTTTCAAGTAAGTTCACAAAGGAATGTCTATAATTGACCTTTAAAATTCTTAATCTTTTCAGTTTTGGTACAGACTTACAAAATGGATTAGCCTTTTCTAAAAAAAATGCTACAATTGTGTGGTTCGTTTGTTTGTTGGATTAACGACGTGTGCGGCCATTCAGCCATTTACCTCGATTTTACTACAATTGTGTGTATCAAACCAGTGGATATATATCTGAATTGTTTCCTCTGAATAGAGGTGTTACTAAAGGATGTCCTTTATTCCCATATCTATTTGTACTTTCAATTAAACTTTTCTCTTATTCATTATGTAAGAAAGAAACAATAAAAGATTATCAATATTTAGGAAATGAAATAACAGTAACATTATTTGCTGATGATGCCATGATTATTGGATGGCTCAAGGTTTCAATGAAGTAGTAAATATTTGTAAAGACTGTAAAAACTGGATCTTTGAAAAAAATAAATTTAACATCTATGCGCCATATAAATGATTTAACTGGACCCCTTCAAGTGCTAAAATGTCGGGAATCACTTTTCATTCCAAATCAGAACTAACCCATGAGTCCAATTTTTATCGTAAACTAAAAGAATTCTTTTGCTGTTTGGAAAAATTGAAATTAAGGAATTTAATTTGATTAGAAAGAATTATGGTTTTAAAAAAGTTTCACTCTGCCAATATTGATACTGCTATGAACCGTTTAACCCAACCCCAACAATAAAACTCTGAAGGAAATTTTTAAATATTAATGGAAAGGGAAAAATGATAAAATATCTCACAAAACTCTAACAAATGATAAACAATTAAGGGGGGTTAAAAATGATTGAATCAAAACTTTCATGCATTCCTTGAAAGCAAGTTGGATAAAGCACTTTTTAAAAATAAGGAAAATAATGGATTATGGAGAAAAAAACCATAAGCAAATTGATAAACCTACTTGGTAGAAATATTTTCTTTAAATGCAACTGTAATGCCTGCCATTTAAGAAATAGAATTCAAGGATCCTTGTTTTATAAACAAATACTCAAAGCATGGTGTTATTTTAACCATAATAAAATGCCTGTCTCATTTAGAAATCAAATACTGTGGAATAACTTAAGAATTGTTCATAATACATGTACCTTATTATATGAAAACTGGATACAGGAATCAGGTATATGAAATATATTTATGATTTTACACACAAAACAATTTGATCCTTCGAAGAATTCAAATAAAAATTTGACACTGAACACCAAGAGTTTATAAAATACCATGTTCTTGTATCTTCAGTTCCAAGACACTGGTCAATGGTGATGAAAGAAGAACAAAATAAATTAAATGAGGCTGCATGTCTGATAGACAATTTTTTTTAAAAAGTAAAAACATATCAAGCAGTTTCCTTTATAAAAGAATTTTGTAAGAAAATAATGTAGATTTAGGTGTTCAAAAAATGGGAGTATTTTTTATTCAGAATAAAGAACCAGGTTACACCTTATTTTTCTTTCAGATGTACATCAGGTACTAAATAGAGACAATTTCAGTACAGATGCAATATGAAAATAATATAAAGTAACAAATTTCTCTTCATATGTAAAATAGTAACTTCCTCATTGTGTGAAATTTACAATATAAAGAAAGAAACTTGAAAATTTTGGGACTGCATATATACACAAGCAATTTGGGGACAATTAAATGACTTTCTTAAATAAAAGAATACAGAGGTCATTTTTAATTATCCTAATATAAGTTTTGGAATTACTGGCAAAAAGGAAGGTCTTATTAACACAATTATTTTCAGTGCTAAACAATACATCTATAGATGTTTATAAAGTCAGTCTTCTATGACGCTACTAGGTCAACACTTTACACTGTGGTTGATCAGTAATTTTGGTTTGATCACGAAGCATTGTACGTGACCAAGATCACAAGTTCAAAATATGACAGTTAGTTCCGATGGATACTGACCGAATTAACCAAGTTACAGTAAGTTATGACTTCTAGAAAAAGATATTTTTAGCTTGGGAACTTTCAAGAAGTGAAGCCTTCTCTGGCATATTATTGATTAAAAAAAATAGAACATGCATTCAAACTTAATTTATGTGCCAACTACAGATATTTTACACTACACTGGCCCATATGACTAAAGAATTTGTGTCAGGCAATCACATACATGTGTTAATTATACAAAAACACACTCTAGATATCACAAACATGTGGTAATTATGCAAAAACACACTCTAGATGTAACACTGTACTGATGAGGCTTATTGTTTGTATCATAGAAGATTTGTATCAGGAAATCACAAACATGTGGTAATTATGCAAATACACACTCTATATGTAACACTGTACTGATGATGCTTATTGTTTGTATCATAAAGAATTAGTGTCAGGTAATCACAAACGTGGTAATTAATCAAAAACACACTCTAGATGTAACACTGTACTAATGATGCTTATTGTTTGTATCATAGAAGATTTGTGTCAGGCAATCATAAAGATGTGGTAATTATGCAAATACACACTCTAGATGTAACACTGTACTAATGAGGTTTATTGTTTGTATCATACAAGATTTGTGTCAGGCAATCATAAACATGTGGTAATTATGCAAAAACACACTCTAAATGTAACACTGTACTGATGAGGCTTACTGTTTGTATCATATAAAATTTGTGTCAGGCAATCACAAACATCTGGTAGTTATGAAAAAACACACTCTAGATGTAACACTGTACTGATGATGCTTAAAAAATTCTAACTAAATCCAGCCATTTTATGAACAAAGCAAATAACATTTGACCATAAGGGTACCTATGTCATGGAGATTCAAATAGCTTTTGACCATCAGGGTATCTACTTCATGGAGATTAATATAACTTTTGACCATCAAGGTATCTACTTCATTCAGATTCAAATAACTTTTGACCTTCAGGGTATCTACTTCATGGAGATTCAAATAACTTTTGACCATCAGGGTAGCTACTTCATGGAGATTCAAATAGCTTTTGACCTTCAGGGTAGCTACTTCATGGAGTTTCAAATAAGTTTTGACCATCAGGGTATCTACTTCATGGAGATTCAAATAACTTTTGACCATCAGGGTAGCTACTGAAGATTCAAATAGTTTAGGCCCAAAATTTAAAAAAAATGTGTGTTTCCTATTGCACTGGTTTTAAAATTAGGGTAGGCAGGTAGGTAATTTTTTTAAAATTAAAAAAACATTATATATGAATCAAATAATATTTCAAGCGTGTCAAAGCACTGGGCAAAACTGGCTCAATTAGATGCACAAATCAATTTTGACAATGTGATTTTTTGGGGTGGGGTGGGGAAAAAGTGCTAGAGTCGGCAATAAGAAACAGGGACGGTCGTCCGATGGACTAGAAACACACATATTTTGTTTTTGGCCTTATTATTGACTTCTTAAGTACTATGGAAGCAGCTGTTTGAGATGGAGAATAATGTCTAATACTACTGAAGCAGATTCCTTGCAGTTTTATAAAGCCAAGCTGATTAAGCTCCAAGGGAGCCATGGTGGTTCAATGTTTAACTTATTAGACTCTTATCCAGAAGGAAGCTGGTTTGAATCCTGCCATCAGATTAGCCCGGGTAGGCTACCGTGGTGCATCCCTGGGGTAGACACTTAACACTGATTGCCTAGACATGATATAACATGTGCTGACAGATCTAGGTCTATGTCATATGCTGACAGATCTATGTCTATATAATGTGCTGACAGATCTAGGTCTATGTCATGTGCTGACAGATCTAGGTATATGTAATGTGCTGACAGATCTAGGTCTATGTCATGTGCTGACAGATTTAGGTCTATATAATGTGCTGACCGATCTAGGTCTATGTAATGTGCTGACCGATCTAGGTCTATGTCATGTGCTGACAGATCTAGGTCTATGTCATGTGCTGACAGATCTAGGTCTATGTCATGTGCTGACAGATTTAGGGCTATGTAATGTGCTGACAGATCAAGGCCTATGTAATATGCTGACAGATCTAGGGCTATGTAATGTGCTGACAGATCTAGGTCTATGATACCCACAGATGGGTACACATTATACATAGGTAATGGCAGTGTGTAAAAATCTTGCATAACAATGGACTGAATGGCCACAGTCATGAAAAATCATAATGAAGGTAGAATTGCCAAAGTTTATATTTTAGTTTGGCTTAGTTTAAACATATTTTATTACCACACAGATAATTGATTAGAACACATAATAAAATATTTTAAAACTTACCATTCCAAAATGAAAATTCAATTTACATTGGAAAAATAAAATTATTTTTCTCTGTGTTCAATGTTTTAGAGGATTCAAATTTGTGCAGGAAAGAATTATCAGCAATCCAAGCTGATTCCCTGCTGGAAAGCATGAAAAGTGATAATACATGACTATTTTAGCTCCTGATAAAACCATTACTTTAGTGAAATCTTTAATATCATATGTTCCCATTTTCATGACTAGGTAATGTTGGTGCTAGAATTTTCAAAGTGTATGGTCACTAAATTTTGCCCTAAACATACTGACATCTAGTGTACCAGAAAATGACTGCACTATGGAATTTTCCATTCCAGATCTGACTCCTATTTAACTTTGGTCATTACCCATTATTTTACTAATATTTTCTTTCACAATTCCCCTCATTTTTTGAAATTTTTCTTTTCAAATTAAGAAAAGTGTGATATATTGCAGAATTATGAGTTTACTGAATTGAGTGTGTTAATTGCCAAAGAATCATAAGATAATTAATTTCAATATCTGACAGAAATTTATTACTGATTTTGATTAACTTACCAATCAAGAGCACATGGTGGATCATTGATAGAGTATGTTAAAAAGAGAAGATGAAATCTTCAGTGAAAACAGTGCTGCATTTATTTCCAAAGTAGTGTACAGGGAGGAAGAAAATGTAGACTCAAATGTCCAAAATTAATACTAGAGGGATAATGGTTACTCGATCATGAGGAATTCAAATCCTAGTATGGAAGGCTCGCGACAGGGGAGGCTGATAAAAATCACAGGCGGTTGGGTCGTGGATTTATTTATTTCTGCAATAAATATTCACTTTTCTAGCATTATATACTCTGAATCAGTCAATGTTGAGTCAGACTAAAGCACAGTTTGCTACAATTTCCTTGTCAACTAAATTAATTTAGTGGACAATGAAACTGTAAAAAACCATGCTGTACTCTGACTACACAACAACTGATGATTCAAAGAATATCATGTTAGAAAATTTAATATTTTTTACAGAAATTAATAAATCCATGACATGAGTGCCTGTTAAAATAATATGCATTTGAATTTCTTCAGTAAACAAGAAACTGATCAAAGTATTTTGCAACCCGTTTTTTCTAAATAACCCCACATTTAGACCCTGTATGGATCATTGACTCCCAGTTTTTCCATTTCTGTACCATTGAATCAGGGTCTATACTGATGGGTTTAAATCAATCATAGAACAAACAGCATAGACCTTGAACTACTGGTGCATTATATGCTGGCAGATCTGGATCTATCTTGTTCACAGTTCACTGCATAAGTTTCTGAATATACTCACAAAGTGCGCCGGCAGATCTGGGTCTATGCAGTTTGTAAGGACTAATCAGTAGAACAAACAACATAGACCCTGATTTGCCGATGCATTATGCGACGGCAGATCAGGGTCTATGCTGTTTACATTTGGACCCGGTTTATACCCGAGTGTATATGGTATTCACATACAA
This sequence comes from Margaritifera margaritifera, assembly GCA_029931535.1. NCBI lineage: Eukaryota > Metazoa > Mollusca > Bivalvia > Unionida > Margaritiferidae > Margaritifera > Margaritifera margaritifera. Next base: position 2,908,732 of record JAQPZY010001580.1, read on the forward strand.
ATGAAGTATTTTGTTAATTTTATGAAGATCCCAGTTCTGTATCACACACATGGAACATATTACATGGAACTGGCTGGAAACCATATAGTAGTTAATTTAATTAGTGAGATTTTATTAACATGCTCAGATCTGATTTAGTAACATTTGGAACATAGCTTTCATGTAGTGCTGAAGTTCATAGAGAGTGAAACTCCATTTCTTTCATAATACAGTACAATGGTTGCTCACTATAAGACACTTCACTATATCACAGTCCCTTTTATAAGGTATGTATGCTCATGGGTTCCATTACACTATGTAATGTAGTGACCCCATTCTTGAAAGGCCCCTTTTAAGAGAGACTGCATCTTTTATTAGGCCACCTTTTGCCTGAAACCAAAATAGTACCTTAGTAAAATGTGACCTCACCGCTAACATGATACCTTTTTATGACTCACTTGAACAGCATTATAGTGGGGTATCACTGTATAATGTACCACAGAATAAGGTGACCTCACCTCTAACATGGTACATTTTTATGACTCACTTGAACAGCATTATAGTGGGGTATCACTGTATAATGTACCACAGAATAAGGTGACCTCACCGCTAACATGGTACATTTTTATGACTCACTTGAACAGCATTATAGTGGGGTATCACTGTATAATGTACCACAGAATAAGGTGACCTCACCTCTAACATGGTACATTTTTATGACTCACTTGAACAGCATTATACTGAGGGATCACTGTACTATGTATCCTGTACCCTAATATAATGCAACCTCACCAATAACAGTACATTTTTATAACTCGCTTGAAAAGCATAACAGTGAGGGCTTATTTATGTGGACCAGCTTATTAACACTAAAACCAAAATTGTTCCAATATTTGATGGTGTGCTACAACTTGGTTAATAGTACAAAAAGTTATAATAAAACAATACAATAATAATAAAAACAGTAGATACAGATTGAAAAAAGCAGAAAGGACACAAAGAATGTGGGCAGAGGATATGGATGCCACTGTAATATGTTACAACAGAAGAAATCACGGTTAAAGAGACAAGAGGGGCCACAAGAGACAAGAGGGGCCACAAGAGACAAGAGGGGCCACAACACAGTCAAAGTTTGAGGGGAGAAGGTGAAGATTTCAATAGGCTTATTGGTGGACTATCATCTCCTTGATATTAAATCCCATATCAAACTTTTCAGTTTATATCCATCCAGTCCTTCAAAAAGGGCAAACTGCAAAGACAAATATGGGCCATAGCTCTGTCAAATTTTGATGCAAAGGGTGAAAAATCAAACTTGACCCGGTCTTCTTGATACCAAGCATTGTAAAAGTTTGGTATCAATCCATGAAGTGCACCAAAATCTATTTAACTGAAACATAATCTATGAAGTAAGGGTTAATTTCCATATCTGTGGTAAAAGAGGGGCCATAATTTTGAAGGTAAATGGTGAAATTAAACCTGACCAACTGAATTTTTTATATTCAGACCTATCACAAATTGAATCCATTAAATCCTTCAGAAATTACTGACCAGAAAAAAAAAGAGCTGTATTGGCTGTACAAATGGATTGATAGGAACAAATTACCATTATGCCATAACCATTAAAAATAAAATAAAATAAATCAAATAACACAACTGTCAAAGTGGATCAAATGACCAATTCCTGTCATCAATAATGTCAGAATATTTTTAAAAAAGCTTTGCATCCATGAGGGTAAGCAATTTCCTTCACACAGAAACTTTTGTTTGAAGCTTTTCCCATTAATCTGACTAATGTTTCCTTTCCATAATTATGTGTATAAATTTCTATTTATATCAGATTAAAACAGTTCAGAGTCCAAATCTCTATTTCCTCTTCTTTGATTCTCATGAGTAAAAATCCCAATTTAAATTGTGATACTCAAAATCACTGTTGGAGCATGAGAGAAAACTTGGGCAAATTTAATTTACACACTATCTTGGAACTAATAAGAGAAAAAATAATTCCTTCACTACACATGGTTGGTTGGTTGGTTTTAATAGCACTTTAAACACATTATTGGCTATATCATGCCAAGAAAATGGGAGCTAAGTGACTTTCCCAAAGACATACCATGGCAGCCAACCTGGGCCAGAGATGGAATTCACAGTGGATTCAAATAATACATGGTACAGAAAGTCATGAATTTAATGTGCAAAAAAAAAAAGAAATAAAAAAGAACTACAATTGTCAGAGTCATGAAGCTACACTGTTCTCATGCTTGTCTCGATTGTTGATTCTCCACTACTACCCTTTACTCCTCTACTCCTCTATCTCTAGCTTTCCCCTTGTCCTATTCCAATGGATCAGAATTTTCTATGACCATTAATTATCTTACAAAGTGAAGAAGGAATGGAGCAATTCTGACAATACTAAAACTAGAGAAGATTACAGAGTTTCACTTCAAAATAGATGGCTGTAGATTAGAGCTGAAAATAAACAACCATGTCATTATATAGTTTGATATATCTTTGTAAATTTTCAGAGCAAAACATTTTACCTGTTTGATTTCCTGGTATAAAAAGCAAAATATCCTATCTTTTCCAATAACTTATGCAGAGTTGTATCTCTTTCATTTATTAAATCTGCCCTCAACAGAAGATAGAATACAGATTTTGAGGCAATTCTGGCCCAATATAATTTTTTTTCCTACCTATTTAATGTGAAAGTTTTGATAAGTGAAACAAATTTTTTATTTGATTCACAAAATTTTGTATTGGCCTCAGATATGCCTGACAATGCATCCCCAGTCATGATAAAGAACATCTGTTTCCACCTTGCTTCAAAGGAAGTCACAATCAAACAATCACTGAAACCCTTATTTTATATCAATGCATTCTGTACTTGAGTAAATCATGCTATTTTATACAACTTTTGTACATTTCATAGTTGATTCATAATGCATTAAACAAATATAAAACTGATAGTCAAGGGAAAACTAATAAAATCATTGATGACATAAACTAGAATCCTTTTGTGCAGGCTTTACAAAGATTCTGTGGTTTTAAATAGTTTCCTGTTTTATCAAATGTTTAATGCCAAAAATCAATTCTGTAGTCCAAACTTGTGGATAATAATTAAAGCTGTTTTTAAATCAACACTAACTGATCCATGGACAACGGAATAAGAGTTTTTGTCCTGTCTGTTTGAAGATTTAATTAGGTGATACATATTGTAGATTTGAGAATCAGGCTTTGGACTTTAAAGCTTTAAATCATGTACTTCAAACATTCAGACCCTAGATGTTTTATCAAGAACTGAATGTGGGTTCTTTTGGCACCATATTATAGCCACAATTGTGCTGAGATGCCATTAAACGCTACTACATATGAATGTGGGTTGCCTGCATGGTGCTGTTATGTTTTTGTTTTTTCTTTCTTTCTTTTATACTATAACTACAAATGATCACCTGTGAGTAGCGGACCCATCAAAATAGAATTTTGATCAAAAGCACTATTATTTACTTTCCCAAATGGAAATTATCACAATGTGATTAAATACCAACCATAAAAACTGAGCAAACCACTAACACATACATGTTAGCTTTGGTGTAATATTACAGATAATCAATAAAAAGTCTGAATAGTGTTTTTTTGTTGATCATATCTCACCTAATAGTACCAAATCAGCTGATTGGAAAGAATGATATGAATGTAATCATTTAGCTGTGCTTTGAAATTGTCCTGATTAATGAGGAGGATATTGGGCCAAAAATGTTTCAGATATGGCAATGAGATAATTTATATGTTAATTGTCTCCATGCCAAGAAATGTTCATAAAAATAACCTGTTTGATATTATCAACATAATTTGTTTGATATGTATCTAGATAATTTTTTTTTGCATTAAAAAAAACAAAAAAACAAGAGTACCATAAACAGTACATTATATGCCCGCTATATCAAGTTATTTGTTTCTTCCTCAGTCACAGTGATCTTGACCTTTGATCTTTTACCCCCAATATTGATAGGCTTCTTCCTAACCTGAAGTGGATGTCATCCACAAAATTTGGTCCAGGTCTGTGATGTAGAACTAATGTTATTGTGTGGAAAATATCTTTTTCTTTCAGTCACTGTTATCTTGACCTTTGACCGTTTGATGGCTAAATCTATAGCCTTCATCCTTACCCAAGTACAATCTATTTTCATAGTTTGGTAATGGTAGATAGTGGAGAACTCCTTGAGTTTTTCTACAGAAATGAACTAGGGAATAGTTTGATGGATACATGGACATCGTAACATAATACCTTGAGCTTGAGATTTCAGGATAAGCCTTATGGCAGGCATTTAAAAATGCACACAAAACAAAGACAAAGAAAGGCAGATCCCCCAAACACAAGGCCAAAACTTTCAACATATAAACTGCACCCCCTGAAAAAGTCCAAGACCCCATTAGTCCTACGAAATGCATCAGGGTTATTCTACATCCCCAAGTCTGCAGGTCAAACCTGATGGATGGAAAAAAGATGTAATTTTTTATGGTAGCTCCACAAATTTTGAAGAAAATGTAGGTTATGTTGTCCTGCTCACCATGCAAGCATTTACATTTTAGAATGTGGATTTGTGCACATGTCCCAAAACTTTTCTTACATGATTTAATGTTTGATCAATTTATGTTGAACCTTATCTACCACTGTAATGGAAGATCTGGCCTGGAAATCATAAAACTCTTGAGCTTGAGTCTGAGCATGAGATTTGTTTCAACCAATCACAAATGACATTACTTTTAAAAGGTTGTTTCTGATTGGATGACAGTGGAAACTCAATTTCAGAGTTTTATGATCTCCAACTGGGTGTATATTATGCATGGGTAAATATAACATTATGAGAGAAAGAGCAAGGTGATAAGTGGCTGGGGAGATGCCGCTTTGCTAAAGTTTTCAGGACAAGCAAATTCAGTGAATTTTGTACCCTGCCTACTGTGGTGAAGTCACCAAAAGCACAGATGATGAAATCTGGCTGTGACCCTTGTGACAGAGCTGTAGACTAGCCAGACATGGAAAGTATCTCTAAGGGCATTACAGTAAATCTAAAGAAAAGGGGAATAAATTGATCAGTGACATTGCGCTTGAAGACAAAATCCTTGACTGAAATGATAAATGAGATATCAACAAACAGAGAAATGTAAGTGTACCATGGCTCATCCCTGAACCTCAAAAAGCTCTTACGATGTGATGCAGAAATCAAAGCAACCATTAAGTATATACCTATGACCTTGACCTTGAAGATAAGACCCCAAATGTGGAATACAATACATCTTTTAGTGACAATATACAAGTGTACCAAATTTAATTCGTTTAACTTAAACACCTCAAAAGTTACAGAGCAGAAGGAAAAAATACAACTGAAACATAAAATATTGGCCTGTGGCCTTAACATAGAGATAGGAGTCCCAATATGGTACACAACAAATACAGCAAGTTTCATCCCTTAATCTCCAGTGGCTCTAATGTCACAGAATGGTAAGGAAAGTATAAAGGAAAACTTAAAATACTGACTCATGACTTTGACTTTAGGATTCCAAATGTGGTACATGTATGTAACACACCTGCTAATGATAATTTATAAGTATACCAAGTTTCATCTCTGAATTTCAAAGGGATCTTAAATTATAGAAAAAACAGATGATGATGGAAAATACTTAAATTACTGTCAAATGAAAATAACCTTGAAGATACAACCCCCAATGTAGCACCTGACACTCTATCTAATGATGATACAACCCACAATGTAGCACCTGACACACTATCTAATGAAGATACAACCCCCAATGTAGCACCTGACACACTATCTAATGAAGATACAGCCCCCAAGGTAGCACCTGACACACTATCTAATGAAGATACAACCCCCAATGTAGCACCTGACACACTATCTAATGAAGATACAGCCCCCAAAGTAGCACCTGACACACTATCTAATGAAGATACAACCCCAATGTAGCACCTGACACACTATCTAATGAAGATACAACCCCTAAGGTAGCACCTGACACACTATCTAATGAAGATACAACCCCTAAGGTAGCACCTGACACACTATCTAATGATGATACAACCCCCAAGGTAGCACCTGACACACTATCTAATGAAGATACAACCCCAATGTAGCACCTGACACACTATCTAATGAAGATACAACCCCCAATGTAGCACCTGACACACTACCTAATGATATGTATAAATAGCAATAAACACATAATAAGTAACTTTATTAAGCCACAAATGAGCCGATTATTCCATATTTAGTAACAGTCTACTTTTCCATGCAGCATTACTCAGTCACATGATTGCCAAATCTCACGACATAGTATTCGATCATAATTGGCCTTTTTCCTAAATAGGTTGTCTGTATCACGTACGACTTTGACGTCTGACATCAATAAAATTGTAGACCTTGATATCTGGATCATGTGACCATGCAATATAAGAAATGGTAAAGTACAGTGTCCAGTTTATAAACATTGTAAATTTGGTTTGTGCGTTGGCGTATTAAAGAGATGAAATAAGTTTTAATTGCTATGAATGAGAAGATAAATATTCTACTTATCTATATGAGGTAGGTAGGGTTCGATATAATATCACCTAATTTTGCTAGCCCTTGTTTAAAGAAACTAACCCATGTTGCTAATGCATGGTTTTGGCTAATTCCATGTTTTCCACAGGGAATACACTCTGACCTGACACCCCAACTGTCTAAATATCTAAAATGGGATGGAAAAGGTCGAAGGAAACTCCAACTAGTAACACACTTACCAATGATAATGTATAGGTATACCAAGTTTCATCACTTAATCTCAAATAGCTCTAAAAATATAAGAAGTGTGAAGGAAAACTTAAAATATTGAGTCATGACCTTGACCTTGAAGATAGGACCCCTAATATGGTTCATGACACACTTTCCAATGATGATGTATAAATATACCAAGGTTCATCCTTTAATCTCAAATAGCTCCAAAATTATAAGGAGTGTGAAGGAAAACTTAAAATACTAAGTCATGACCTTGATCTTGAAGATCGGACCCCTAATATGGTTCATGACACACTTTCCAATGATGATGTATAAATATACCAAGGTTCATCCCTTAATCCCCAATGGCTTGAAAGTTAAAGAACATAAAGAAAAGTATAAGGGAAAACTTAAAATACTGAGGTGTGACCTTCACATTGAAGATTGGACCCCCAATGTAGTATGTGACACACATTCTAATGATTATGTATACATATACCAAGTCTCATTCCTTAATCTCAAATGGCTTGAAAGTTATTAAGCAGAAATGAAAGTGTGACAGAAACGTAATATTGAGCTGTTACATTGACCTTGAAGATAGGATCTCCAATGAGGTGCACAACACACCTTGTGATGTTGATGTATGAGGGTACAGAATCAAGTTTCATCCCTTAATCTCAACTGGCTTTAAGGTTATTAAGCAGAAATGAAAGTGTGATGGATCCATTAATTTCAACTGGCTTTAAAGTTATTGAGCAGAAATGAAAGTTTGATGGATGGATGGATGGATAGAGGAACTGTGGATACTATGTCCCTGCTTTTTGCAAACAGGTGGGAATTTTTTAATTCAGTATTTTGAAAAATGGAAATGCCATTTGAACAAGAATGGTCTTTTGAGGTGGAAAAAATGGATTGTCCATTAGATTTACAACAGTTTACTAGAAAGGCAAAGAATTCATAAACAAATGATCAAGGCATTGTGAATGAAGTGCTGTTTTACTAAAGTATCAAAACACTTGATTTTCATTGCTCAGGACAAGCACACAAAAACTAATTTAGAGCCAGCTACCTACTTATAAATTACATACCATATTTCTCATGATACCCCTACATGCCTTTATAAGTGTACACACCACTCTTTTTGGTCTAAAACAAGGAAAATAATCGGATGCTTAATGCATGTCTCGATCTTTACATATCTTGTGGGATGGAAGCTACAGCTAACACCTGCATAGCACATTATTTTGATCTTAGCATGCCTTGTGGGATGTTGGCGGCAGTTAAAACCTGCATAGCATATGATTTTGATTTTAACACGCTTTGTTGGATGGTAGCAGCAGATAAAACTTGCATAGCACATATTTCAATCTTAGCATGCCTTGTGGGATGGTCATGGCAGCTATAACTTGCATAGCACATGATTTGATCTTATCATACCTTGTGGGATTGATGTAGCAGCAAAAATCTGCATAGCACATGATTTAATCTTAGTATGCCTTGTAGGTGGAAATGGCAGCTAAAACCTGTCTATCACAACATAATTTTCTTGGAACTAAATTCTCACCATGAATGACTAGGGTCTGATTACCACTAGCATTGTTGGTTAAATCACTCTCAAAAACAGAACATATAGGTGGTTTATTTAGTGTGACCATATTAGGAGAGAAATGTACCTTCTCAGTGGTGAGCTTCCAACATAAATAAAGGGAACTAACTCTTCTCTACATATACATGAAAGAAACATTATTATTTTATTTGTGCCTGTCTCATGAGCCATAATCACACAAACTCAAAACTAATATATTTTTCTTTAAGTGTACATTGAATACGGTACCAAGGATTTAAAAAAAGTATAAATAAACCAATACCAAATATGGTAAGGTCATTTCTTCCAGATCTTGAAATACCTGCTCTATGAAAAAATGCTGTTCCAGAGTGTTCTGGGATTTCACACCATTTATCATCTCATATTTTTTTAGGATTGAAAGCTTTGACCAGTAGGCATCATACCATGTAGATATTATAGTCTTGACCAGTAGGTGTCATTATCTTGTAGATATTATACAATATTGACCTGTAGGCATCATTACCTTGTAGATATTATAGTCTTGACCAGTAGGTGTCATCACTTTGTGTAGATACATTGTATTATACAGTCTTGACCAGTAGGTATCATTGCCTTGTAGATATCATAATCTTGACCAGTAGGTGTCATCACCTTGTGTAGATACTATACAGTCTTGACCAGTAGGCATCATTACCTTGTATATATTATAGTCTTGACCAGTAGGCATCATTACCTTGTAGATATTATAGTCTTGACCAGTAGGTGTAATCATCATTACCTTGTAGATATTATAGTCTTGACCAGTAGGTGTCATCACCTTGTGCAGATATTATAGTCTTGACCAGTAGGTGTCATCACCTTGTGCAGATATTATAGTCTTGACCAGTAGGCATCATTACCTTGTAGATATTATACAGTCTTGACCAGTAGGTGTCATCACCTTGTGTGGATATTATACAGTCTTGACCAGTAGGTGTCATCAACTAGTGTAGATATTATAGTCTTGACCAGTATATGTCATCATCTTGTGTAGATATTATACAGTCTTGACCAGTAGGCATCGTCACCTTATGTAGATATTATACGGTCTTGACCAGTGGGCATCATCACCTTGTGTAGATGTTATACAGTCTTGACCAGTATGCGTAATCACCTTGTGTAGATATTATACAGTCTTGACCAGTAGGCATCATCACCTTTTGTGTAGATATTATACAGTCTTGACCAGTATATGTCATCATCTAGTGTAGATATAATACAGTCTTGACCAGTAATCTGTCTCATTAAAATGGATCTTACGTGTGTTTTATTCAAAGTGACCATATTGAGAGAGAGAATGAACCTCCACAGTGAAGAGTTCCCATCACTGACAAAGGAAGCTGTTTTAGGGGGCGCTCTACAGATAATACATGCTTCTGAGTGAGTGACAGGTGTAAGATGAAGTATTTTTTGCATTTGCAACATGCACAATGGAGAGAATGTTGGCATACCTCTATGTTACTTTCATGTACTGTGGCTGAAATTTCTTTACATATTGTACTTGTGGAAAAATCAGCCTTAATTAGTCAAAAGTGCACTATTTTCAGCAGTTATTAAAATAGGGAAACAAATTTTGCCAGAGCAGACAATACCAGCCTCTGAAAGTACTATGAATGAATTAAAAAATATCCAAAAAGTAAAAAAAGTTATCGGCTCTTTTTTTTTATATTTACCTTTGAAGTCCAGGAAGTGAAAATGACCAAGCGGAGCTAGCAGTTTTTTGAGAGGTGCACATCTTAAGTAAGACCAAGCTGTATACTCTATAACCCAAATTTCACCCATCAATCATACACCAAAATAAAGGGAATTCAAAGTTCTTTTAACAATACCTAAGATATACAAGGTCTTTTTTAAATAGCTAGGACAGCCAGTGAGGAAACCCTGGCTAATTCTTTTTCTTTAAATTTCTAACCCTATGCAAAGTACGAAACTGGAGAGCGCCACCTTAGTGTGCACATACACATGATGGGGAAACTGTTATCTGTGTGCACTTATTACAATAAACTCTATTCGCACGAAATTTCTTCAGATGATACAGTTTTAGATACACAAAGTACCTATTATGTCAAATACGGTATTGACCATAAAAAACTTGTTTGATTAAGGTAGTAATATAAAAATCAGGTAAAGAAAGACCGGGAGGAATAAAATCCAAAAAGACTCATTAATAATTCAATATCCAGCAATAATGTGTGATAATTCAAAGGAAACCAATCTTCTTTGTTTTATGCATGCATGATAAATAATTGGAGATTCAATTCATTTTCCAGACTTGTTTGTTGAAAACATCCTGTATTTGTTCAAAATGTGAGATAATTTACATTTTTATATCAAATTTGACCAAGACAATAACTTGCCACCCATGGAGTCTGAAAATCATTGATTTAATAATGACTTCCTTTAATTAAAACAGGAAGCTGCACAAATTGGAAACAGAGCTGACTCTGCAGGAGCATAGAGTCCTATATTAATTCCTAGAGTCCTATATTAATTCCTAGAGTCCTATATTAATTCCTAGAGTCCTATATTAATTCCTAGAGTCCTATATTAATTCCTAAGTACTAAGGGGAACTTTACCAAATTTTTTTAATCACAAATGTACTTAACACTCTTATATGGTATTGGTGAAGAATAAAAACAAGCTTTGGGCCATGTTACAGTAGTTATCTTAGAAAAAGTTACTGTGATGACATAAAATGTATGAATAACTACCAATATACTGACATATTGCTAGATTTTTTCATGCATTAAATAAAGATGGTATTCCAGAGAAATCAAGAAATTGAGGAACACTAAGATAAGCTTTTTTATTGATTGCATTATTTATTAAGGTTGATTAAAGGTCAGCTGATATACGAATCTGAAGACAATTTTAGAAGTCCTGGCCCCAGACTCTCGAAACATCTAAAATTTAGTGCACATTTGAACTCAAATATTGTTCCCTTGCTTTACATGATATTGTTCCACTGCATCACATAATATTGTTCCCTTGCATTACATGATATTGTTGCATTACATAATATTGTTCCCTTGCATTACATAATATTGTTCCATTATATTATATAATGTTGTTTCCTTGTATCACATAATATTGTTCCTTGTATCAGATAATATTGTTCACTTGTATTACATAATATTGTTCTCTTGCAGTACATATGTTCCATTGTATTACATAATATTGTTCCCTTGTATTACATAATATTGTTCCACTGCATTACATAATATTGTTCCCTTGCATTACATAAAAACACACATGGACAGTAATTTCGTTTCGTTAAAAGATTAAGATTTGATTTTAAATGTTAGCAGGTTTTGTAGCTCCATCTAGCATCTTAGTTTTTGGTCATGTAATCCCGCCTGTTGGTATATATACGAGCCAACTGTGGTTGTTATGGTGGTGTGGTAAGGTTTGATGTAGCCTGTAGACATCCCTCTGTGCGAAGCAGTATAGCCACCCCACCGGAACAAACACATTTGGCCGTAGTTCACCGAACAGGAAAAGGCAAGACTGGGAGATTCTAAAATATAGGAAGGTCTTTCGTTGACCGGAGAAAAGGAGCTTCAAGGCCCATTCTAAGAGCACGGGAATCTTGTTGTTACGACTTCTCAGGAATACAGATTATAACCGAGGATTCAGCTTTTCTCGTTATTATGTCTTTGTTTGTCTTGCTGTCAATCTAGAAGGAGCAACGACCACGACTGCAACCCAGTCGGCAATCCAGCAGACGACCACGACTGCGACCCAGTCGGTGACAACAACTGCGACCCAGTCGATGACTACAACTGCGACCCAGTTGGCGACCCAGAAGACGATCCAGTTGGCGACCTGGTTGGTGACCTGGCGTCAAGAAGAAGCCAGGAATACGACGATATCCCGCTAGGGAGAAATCTGTCACACTCTGGAGTGCCAGTCTTCAGACAGATACAGTGGGGTATCACTCCAATATATAGACCTATCGCAAAGAACCCGAGAAAGTGATTCTTGGGGTAGTGTAGCCGAGGGAGGTCGCTACATAATATTGTTCCCTTGTATTACATAATATTGTTCCACTGCATTACATAATAGTGTTCCCTTGTATTACATAATATGTTCCACTGTATTACATAAGATTGTTCCACTGTATTACATAATATTGTTCCCTTGTATCACATAATATTGTTTCACTGCATTACATAGTATTATTCCACTGTATTACATAATATTGTTCCCTTACATCACACAATATCCTTCCCTTGCATTACATAATATTGTTCCCTTGCATTACATAATATTGTTCCCTTGTATTACATAATATTGTTCTACTGTATTACATAATATTGTTCCCTTGTATCACTTAATATTGTTCTCTTGTATTGCATAATATTGTTCCCTTGCTTTACATAATATTGTTCCCTTTATCACTTAATATTGTTTCCTTGCATTACATAATATTGTTCCATTGTATTACAAAATATTGTTCTACTGTATTACATAATATTGTTCCCTTGCATTGCATAATATTGTTCCCTTGTATCACATAATATTGTTCCCTTGCTTTGCATTATATTGTTCACTTGTATCACATAAAAGTGTTCGCTTGTATTACATAATATTGTTCCCTTGTATCACATAATATTGTTCGCTTGCATTACATAATATTGTTCCCTTGTATCTCAAATTATTGTTCTTTTGCATTACATAATATTTATAAAAATTTTATACAATAATCCTCCGTATTTAACAAAATTCTTCAGCTAAATAAATTTCAGCTTTCCAGATGTTGTGTAATAAAAAACAATCTTTTGTATCCTGTATGTAAAATAATCAATTTAGAAGGAAAAATGGCCCTGCTTTGCACCCATTTGATGAAAAAATTGGGAGAGGGACACAATAAGATGGCAAGTTGAATCAAAGTTTTCCATAGTTTTGTTCATCATGATTTTATATAATTTGCCAAAAAGTGAGAAATTCTTACAAATGACTAATACCAAAATGATATTTAAAATCTTGTTTTATTGTTTGTATATAAAATATTCCCTCAGTCCTGATCATTAGCACCTCCTTCTGCAAGTGTACATGTATCCAGTGTTGATGTAGATTTTTTGCTGACAATTGCATCACACTTTCTGTGTTTGTGATATCTGATATAGCTATGAACAGCCATCTTTGGACAAAGTACAGGAATTCTGTACTTCTTACCCATCAAACACTGTGCTGGATGTAAGGCTACTAGCCAATTATTACAGTTCCCCGGATAGTTTCCAGACTTAATTCAGACTAGCCATTATTTCAATGATGTCACAATTATGAGAATGATGTCAGTAACTAACCAATCAGCTTTATAAGTAACTGACCTGTGATATTGGCTTGTTAATTTAGTCTGGTACCACCAGCCAATGTAGATTTTGGTCACTGTATAAGTCTGGTACCCAATCTTTGCCAGGCTAGTTTCATTTTTGAATATCTATAGTCAGGAGACAGACCACTGTACAAGTCTGGTACCCAATCTTTGTCAATCTAGTTTCATTTTTTAAGGTCTATTGTCAGGAGAGAGACCACTGTACAAGTCTGGTACCCAATCTTTGTCAAGCTAGTTTCATTTTTGAAGCTCTATAGTTATGAGACAGACCACTGTAGAAGTCTGGTACCCAATCTTTGCCAATCTAGTTCCAGTTTTTGAAGCTCTATAATTAAGAGAAAGACCACTGTTGAAGTCTGGTACCCAATCTTGCCAATCGAGTTTCATTTTTGAAGCTCTATAGTTATGAGACAGACCACTGTACAAGTCAGGTACCCAATCTTTGCCAAACTGGTTTCATTTTTGAAGCTCTATAGTTAGGAGAGAGACCACTGTACAAGTCTGATACCCAATCTTTACCAAGCTAATTCCATTTTTTGAAGCTATAATAGTTAGGAGACAGACCACTGTACAAGTCTGATACCCAATCTTTGCCAAGCTAGTTCCATTTTTTGAAGAGCTATAGTTGGGGAAGCAGACCACTGTACAAGTCTGGTACCCAATCTTTGTCAAGCTAGTTTCATTTTTAAAGCTCTATGGTCAGGAGAGAGACCACTGTACAAGTCTGGCACCAATCTTTGCCAAGCTAGTTTCATTTTTTGATGATCTACAGTTAGGAGACAGACCACTGTACTACCTGTACTTGCCCATCATCTAAATAAAATGCTACAAATATCCAAATTATACGTAAAGTCTTTCTGCAGTATGTATGGAATAATCTATGTTACATTCATTTCAGTATGTATGGAATAATCTGTGTTACATTCATTTCAGTATGTATGGAATAATCTGTGTTACATTCATTTTAGTATGTGTGGAATAATCCATGTTACATTCATTTCAGAATGTATGGAGTAATCTGTGTAACATTCATTTCATTATGTATGGAATAATCTGTGTTATATTCATTTCAGTGTGTATGGAATAATCTGTGTTACATTCATTTCAGTGTGTATGGAATAATCTGTGTTACATTCATTTCAGTATGTATGGAATAATCTGTGTTACATTCATTTCAGGAATCTGATCTATTAAAATTCAACTAGATATGAGACATTTAGAAAATTCACCATTACTGCTGGAGACACGTTAAAACTCATGAAATAACCTTACTATGTGTCACATACCAATAGTTAATGTATTAGTTAATCAAACTTGGTGTCAAAAAGCTAGCATGGGTTTGTAGGTATCTCAGTTTGTTCACTGTTGAATATAACAAAATGAATTTTGTGAATTCAGGACCTGGTTGACCTTCACATTGCGCTGGTATAAAGGGACTGCTGACATTTTGTACACTTTTTCTTGTTTGAAATCTGCTGAATTTACTTATCTGAGTATATTAATCTCAAAGATGCTCATGGAGTACTGTGTAAAACTCTGGACATTAAATTAAAGCATGCTAATGGAGTACTGTGTAATACTCTGAACATTACATTAAAGCATGCTAATGGAGTACTGTGTAACACTCTGAACATTACATTAAAGCATGCTAATGGAGTACTGTGTAAAACTCTGAACATTAAATTAAAGCATTTGTCTCTATGCAGTATGCATAACATTCTGTTGGTATCTGAAAGTAATAAACATAAATCCTTTGGTAAATGGAACACTGACATTTGTTACACTCAAACCCACATCAGTGTAGGCTTACTGTAGCTGCACAGCTGTTGCACATATACAATTGCATTAAAACAGCGAGCACAAATCCACACAGCTTTTGTGGTCCCTCCTAACATTTGTAAGAAATGAATAGAGCAGTATTTTATAGTGCACTGCATTGCAAGCTTCAACCAACTTCTCTGAGTTTTGGAAACATGTACAGAGCATACAAGTTACTTGGAACACACAGCATATGTGTCATGACAAGAAGACTTGATATCAAGTTTCCTAACTTTATCCAACTTTATATTTTTGTATTGTGACTGTTTGAGAATTAAGACACTTTATATTGCTCTCTTGAAGGCATGGCAGTTGGCAAACATTTTATTTCACTAATCGTTTATGGTAAACCATACCATCTCAAAAATAATGCTTCCAGAGTGAGCACATTAAGCAGGTCCGGTATACCCAAAGATATGAGGAACTGGCCCTTGTGACTAGGGCTTGTGATTCAAGCTTTAGTGAAAGTGATGGGCCAGATTAAACCTTCATAAAAAATTCCTGCATTTAATGAAATTTCAAGGTATATTTAGCTGCAATCTGAAATAAAAACCTATGGCATCAGATTTTCCTTGTGAATCATATGCTCTTGGTAGAGTAAAACCTGACATAGCAAGCACCTCCACATAGCAATCACCTGTTTATAGCAAGCATAGCTGTTCAATTCCCTGCAATTTTCCTATATATTTTGCCTGTATATAGCGACTAACTGTCCAACATGACCAGCGATCACTAGTTTTTGGCCTCATGAATCATGATGTATTCCAAATAAAATAATGATCTGCAGTGATGAAGTTTTTTTTGCTCTGTTTTTCCATTATAAAGACAAATCACCTACACTCACTCACCCACCTACTTATATACAGCACTCAGTCATTACAAGGTCTTTCATAATAACACAGTTCCTGTTATAATGCAAGTATGGCCATGGATTCCATTTCATTAAGTAGTTGTAAAATTATATGTATCATGTACTTCATTATAAGGTGGTCTCACTATAAGGCAGTATACTACATGGCTCCCATGGACAGTATTATAATGAGGGAGTACTGTACTTCATTATAAGATGTTCTCACTATAAGACAACATACTACATGGCTCCCATGGACAGTGTTATAGGGATGGAGTACTGTACTTCATTATAAGGTGTTCTCACTATAAGACAGTATACTACATGGCTCCCATGGACAGTGTTATAGGGATGGAGTACTGTACTTCATTATAAGGTGTTCTCACTATAAGACAGTATACTACATGGCTCCCATGGACAGTGTTATAGGGATGGAGTACTGTACTTCATTATAAGGTGTTCTCACTATAAGACAGTATACTACATGGCTTCCATGGACAGTATTATAGGGATGGAGTACTGTACTTCATTATAAGGTGTTCTCACTATAAGACAGTATACTACATGGCTCCCATGGACAGTGTTATAGGGATGGAGTACTGTACTTCATTATAAGGTGGTCTCACTATAAGACAGTATACTACATGGCTCCCATGGACAGAGTTATTGGGATGGAGTACTGTACTTCATTATAAGGTGTTCTCACTATAAGACAGCATACTAGATGGCTGCCATGGACAGCATTATAATGATGGAGTACTGTACTTCATTATAAGGTGTTCTCACTATAAGACAGCATACTACATGGCTGCCATGGACAGCATTATAATGATGGAGTACTGTACTTCATTATAAGGTGGTCTCACTATAAGGCAGCATACTACATGGCTGCCATGGACAGTATTATAGGGATGGAGTACTGTACTTCATTATAAGGTGGTCTCACTATAAGACAGTATACTACATGACTCCCATGGACAGCATTATAATGAGGTAGTACTGTACCTAAGTCCATATTGACCAATCTTATCTATCGGTCAACTGCATGTCTTTCTGTCTGTCATGCACTCCATCTTTAAATCTACCTATATGATCTTACCTGTATATAAAAACCACCTTTCTATAAAAACCACATCCAGCTGGTTCCCTGAGTGGTCGCTATATGCAAGTTTGACTGTAGATTCTATTTGGTTTTGTTTTAAAAAGGGTGAGGTGTGTCACTCACTGCAGCTTCTGTTTGTATAGGGTTTGCGAAAATCTTCCCAAAAATTGTATAACGTGATGTCATGAAACATGTAGATCTAGCTAGAAAAACACCAAAACATAAATCTGGTAATCCATATTTCCAAAGAAACCTGAAAAACTACAGTCAAAAGTCTGCAAAGCTAACAAGAATTCTTTATTTTCTGAAAAGTTCAGTTTGGTAAGTGTCTGGTTAGAGAAAATGAATATAAACTCTATTTAACCTGAGTTTACCAAGAACTCTAATAATGTAATACTACTGGCATAAAGACACCGGTAGGGGCATCAAATGAACTCTTGGTATGAGGAAACTAAAGGATCCAAACTAGTCACCTATTAAAAGATCAATCTCAAACCCATAAATATGATCACAGTGCATGGCATTAACCTAAAGATCTCATAGGGGCAAAGTAAATGCTTTAATGCCATGTTAGCCAAACTTGATGTTTCCTTGTGATATTGACACTTTTTTGAGGTCTCTATGGTAAATTGTACTTCTTTGAACCAAGACTTAGTCACAGGGTAATGAGAGATACATGGTACATGATCGTTATCGATAAGCTTTTTATAATGTACTAGGTATTAATTACAAATAAAGCTAATTAGTAAAGACCCTCATGTGGTTGTCATCCATCACAGATATATTCATGTATGTGCATGTAAATCAGTTCAATCAATCAACACTAGGGGATTTTAGACATAAAACATCTAATTATGCTTTGTTAGATTATAGTTTCTAATTTCCCCACATATAATCTATCCATAAGGTCTATGTAT
Source organism: Margaritifera margaritifera (assembly GCA_029931535.1). Classification (NCBI taxonomy): domain Eukaryota; kingdom Metazoa; phylum Mollusca; class Bivalvia; order Unionida; family Margaritiferidae; genus Margaritifera; species Margaritifera margaritifera. Next base: position 2,927,107 of record JAQPZY010001580.1, read on the forward strand.
GATTATAAAGAATTGTGATGCAGGAATGGAAAAAGGCATTTTGCTCTTTCTCTTCATATACATGTATTATTCTATTACTTTACACCCTTCATATTCATTCTGATAATTAATGTAATTGGCCTGAAGTTTAAAAAGGCAAAATTTACAATAATACAGGTCATCAGTTCTGACATGCGGTGGTTGGGGTTCAGGTGGGATGGGAGTGGGTTTATCATTAAGCATGGGCTTACCATCAGATAATATGGGTCCTCAGTTCTGATATGGGAATGGGCTTATCATTAAACATGGGCTTATCATCAGAATATATGGGTCCTCAGTTCTGATTTGGGAATGGGCTTATCATCAGATAGTATGAGTACTCAGTTCTGATATGTTCAGTTGGTTGCAATCAAGGCAAGGTGATTTGTTTCTTGTTCTCTGGGGTTCCTCCAAAGATCACCTCAAGTCAACATCTGAATCATTGAGAGTATGTGCTGAGGTCCCTTACTACAAAACCCTTAGTATAACACTGTCTCTCTTATAGCGCAGTTATGGTCATGGTTCCATTACGCTGGTGTTGTTTATTTTATCTTCCCAACTTAATACAGTTTACTTTACTTAAGTTCTTGTCTCATGAGAACCAAATGTGATTTGACATCATTAAATACCATATCATTTGTGTTAATGCACTATCATGACATAGCCTTGTTTAAATGTAACTCAGTATAAGGCTCCCTCACTCCCTCATTTATAATGTGGGCTACTTTTATGGCCACTATCATGAGCATGAAGCAAACTCTGATGATAATGCATATATCAATGGACAGATTTTCCATAGTGTATGCTTTGAAAAACCAAAAGTTTGTTGTGAAATCTGAACAAGGTTGAGCACTGGAAAAAAGCAGATCTTCAATCAACTAAACTGATGTTGATCTCAACTCTTTAGCAAAAGCAATGCTGTAGAAATAGTTCCAAAAGATTCCAACAAAAAATGTATTTTCTTTCTATGTACAAAAATGGAAATTGAAAACAAATCAATATAAAGCTCTGTCTCATTATAATGTGGTAGCTGGGGTCCATAACCAAAGATGGTGTTATGCATGGAACTGCATTATACAGAGAACAGCGTTATGTATCAAACCGTGGTATAGTGAGAATAGTGTTATGTACCAAACTGTGGTATAGTGAGAACAGTGTTATGTACCAAACCATGGTATAGTGAGAACAGTGTTATGTACCAAACCATGGTATAGTGAGAACAGTGTTATATAATGAACCTCAGTATAGTGAGAACAGTGCTATGTACGAAACTGTGGTATAGTGAGAACAATGTTATGTACCAAACCATGGTATAGTGAGAACAGTGTTATGTACCAAACCGTGGTATAGTGAGAACAATGTTATGTACCAAACCATGGTATAGTGAGAACAGTGTTATGTACCAAACCATGGTATAGTGAGAACAGTGTTATGTACCAAACCATGGTATAGTGAGAACAGTGTTATGTACCAACTCGTGGTATAGTGAGAACAGTGTTATGTACCAAACCGTGGTAGAGTGAGAACAGTGTTATATAATGAACCTCAGTATAGTGAGAATGATCAAAAATTGTCCCAAAAAATTGTTTTAAAAGGAAATACAGATATACACTAAGATTCTTGTTGTTTTCTTTTAAGCCATATTGTCACACACTGTTTTAATTTTGGTCATGGGAGTAGCAGTACTGTGTTATATCCAGAATCATGTTATAATAAAGTGCAGAGGTTTACATACCATACAATATAGTATGGTTTCCTTTGCAATGGCTAAGAATCTCCACACATTGCATTAAGACAGATTTCCATAGTGTCCATCACTATGTCAGTCAGTGATGTCACGATATGCTGTGTATCATTTACTAAAGGAAGACTTGACAAACACTGATATGCTGTGTCTATCAACTAAAGGAAGACTTGACAAAAACTGATTTGCTGTCTCATTTACTAAAGGAAGACTTGATAAAAACTGATATGCTGTGTCTGATCATTTGCTAAAAGAAGGCTTGACAAAAACTGATATGCTGTGTCTGATCATTTGCTAAAAGAAGGCTTGACAAAAACTGATATGCTGTGTCTGATCATTTGCTAAAAGAAGGCTTGACAAAAACTGATATGCTGTGTCTGATCATTTGCTAAAAGAAGGCTTGACAAAAACTGATATACTGTGTCTGATCAGCTAAATAAGACTTGACAAAAAAAGCCATAAAAGAGATGAAGCTCAACAACAACAAAATAATGTTATGCATAATAAAGAAAATGTGAATTTGTCAATATGACATTCATCAATAAAAAAGCAGCAGTTATGTGGATGAAAAAGCAGGCAAAGAATGATACCAAGGCCTAAGGTGTCCGTTACAATCAATAATAAAAATACTGCAAATCAATCTACAGAAAAAAAAACCCAAAATAGAAATATAATATGATCAATAAACAAATACCATATATACTTGCTTATAAGTCAAGTACATCAGCAAACAGCACAGACCCTGATTTGATATCTCATAATGCACTGGCTGGTCATGGTCTATGTTGTTTGTTCTAGTGATTACTCCTAACAAACAACATAAACCCAGATCTGCCAGTGCATTATGTGATGGCAGAGCTGGGTCTGTGCAGTTTTCAGTGGGGCTCTACTTATAAGCGAGTTCATACTCTGTATAATTTTTATTTGCCTTAGGCAAGCATAATTTTACCATGAGTGTCACCTCAATCATTAAATCATTTTATTGTAGTGACATTAAATGGGCATCATAAAACAGGTAGCAGAGAATCTACAGCTAGTATGCACATTCAATTAAAGCTGTGGCTTTAATCTGGTTTCTTTTTATTGCTTTTAATCTGATTGCAATAAATTCTTTATATAACTTATTCATGTTTCATCCTTGCAATAAATTCTTTATATAACTTATTCATGTTTCATCATTGCAATAAATTCTTTATATAACTTATTCATGTTTCATCATTGCAATAAATTCTTTATATAACTTATTCATGTTTCATCATTGCAATAAATTCTTTATATAACTTATTCATGTTTCATCATTGCAATAAATTCTTTATATAACTTATTCATGTTTCATCATTGCAAAAATTATGCAATTATAAGAACCGCACAGTATTCACTGCAACTAAAACTGTTTATAGTGACAAATGTGCTTTCAAATTTGCTGTTGTTCAATACAGTGTATCTCCCAAGATAAGACCCAAGATAAGACCAGGGGTCAAAAGACCCAAGATAAGACCAGGGGCCAAAATATTAATTTATGCCTATACTATATATAATAGTCCTCTATATATATACTAGTAAGATAAGGTTGACTCGGGAGATTATTGACCAACAGGATATTTCATCAAGGTATGCGGTCTTGACCAAAATTTACTGTGCAGAAGCCATTGTTTTCTAATAAAATTTACCATGACTGTGACTCATGACCTTGTGACCCCAGAATCAATAGGTTTCTTTATTACCCTAATTGCAAGCCATCCAAAATGCTTGGTCAAGGAAATTGCTCTAGACCAGAAGTTTTTTTCTTTCTGCAAAACTCATTTTTCTTTGAGCCACAATGACCTTGACCTTTGACTTTTTGATCAATAGGTCTCTTTAATACCTTAAGTGCAAGCCTTCTAAAATTCTGGTCAAGGAGGTATAAGTAAAGTTATTAAGTAAAAAACATTCTTTCTTCTTTGAGTCACAGTGTCCTTGACCTTTTACCTTTTCACTGCAAAATCAACAGGTTATTTTCTTACTCTCTCTCTCTCTCTCTCTCTCTCTCTCTCTCTCTCTCTATATATATATATATATATCATACATACCTATGCCTATGAACTTAAGTCTGTCCCTTCTTTGCCCTTGCAAAGCACAGGAACACAAATGTTTGAGGAAATTTTAAAAATTATGTCCTTATGAGACTGGCAGCAAAGTTGATCTGTATTTGTAAAACCTTTTTGAGCCAAAACTCAAGTTCAAAACTCCAAATTTATACATGGTACTTGGTGGCATGGCTATGTACTTAAAATTTAACATGCTATTGTAGGAACCAAGGTTTTAAAAAATCCTAAAATTGTATTGCCCTGGTTCATGAAAATGGCAAACCAGACAGTATCCAGGTATGAAGGGCATGTTTCCCTTTTAGTGTCGAGCTCCTGCTATACAGTGTTTTATAATTCCAGAAACCTGCTCTCTAGCTCCTGTCAGAAAAATGAACGTTTCCTGACTCTTACAATGTGAATCTGGCATGTGGTATCATAAACATTTTGAGTTATTTTGAGTACACATGATGTAGACATAATACAAATTGGTATGCCTACTATTTTATGATTATCTATTGTGATATATATCTCAGTGTATAATCCCATATGATTATCTATTGTGATATATATCTCAGTGTATAATCCCATATGATTATCTATTGTGATATATATCTCAGTGTATAATCCCATATGATTATCTATTGTGATATATATCTCAGTGTATAATCCCATATGATTATTTATTGTAATATATATCTCAGTGTATAATCCCATATGATTATCTATTGTGATATATATCTCAGTGTATAATCCCATTTGATTTAGGGGTAAACAAAACACTAAAATGGTATTTAACCAATACCAGTAGATTAATGAAAAATAAAGTATTTACTTGTTGTATGTTGATATGTGTCTTTAGATCAGTTTTGCATTTGAACTCAATTTGAACTTTGAACTCTATACAAGGCAAATTTAGCATACTTACAATGTATGGTGTAGTATAACGGTTACAATATCACATGTATGGTGTAGTATAACAGTTACAATATCACATGTATGGTGTAGTATAACAGTTACAATATCACATGTATGGTGTAGTATAACAGTTACAATATCACATGTATGGTGTAGTATAACAGTTACAATATCACATGTATGGTGTAGTATAACAGTTACAATATCAAATTCTGCTACATGTACATGTTAAAGATAGTTCAATTAAGGTATGTACTAAAGAATTAAACTAGCAATAAATTATGCAATGCATTTATTCCATGGACAAATTAAACTTCATGTTATTTTCAGATCAACCAGTTTCTTTTTAATTTGGACAGCCACCGATATAAGTTATAACATCATTTCTAGATCAACGGTGCTTCTTGACATGATTATCACTTCTAAGATCATTAAGTACACAAACTGATAAGGAAATGTACTTAGTGAAATAAATCAAATTACCCCAGATGCACATATTACAGGACCATAAAAGTGGACCATGAAAACTGTTTCGCAAGGTAAGGATATGCTAAAATTATTTTTGGGAAATTTCTAAATGGCAAGATATTTGTAATACATGTATAATGATTTATGCAGTACCGTATGTACTTGCTTATAAGTACCACATATACTCACTTATTAGGCAGATCTAACTGCAAAGTTTGGTATGACTAATCAGTAGAACAAGCAACAAAGACCCTGATCTGCTGGTACATTATGCAACAGCTGATCATGGTCTATGTTGTTTGCAGTTTAACCCAACTTGTAAATGAGTATATATGATAGTTTGTTCTGAATAAAGAGGTAAACTCGTTTCTATCTTTAAGTAATGAAAATATTTTGAAATCCAATTTTAAAATGTGAAATAATGTTTATATTTTATCTGAAATCTGCCAGGTTGCCAGTAAATCACAAAATTTAACTGAATCTGGCAAGGAAACTAAGTTCACAAACAATTTATTCACCAAATCTGGATCTATGCTGTATGGTCATATGTAAATGTACATATGAAGCACTACAAGGTAATATATAAAGATAAAGATGTACAAATTCTGTACAATGTATATAAAATAAAGTATAAAGGTAAAGATGTACAAATTCTGTACTATGTATATAAAATAAAGTATAAAGATAAAGATGTACAAATTCTGTACAATGTATATAAATAAAGTATAATGGTAAAGATGTACAAATTATGTACAATCTATATAAATAAAGTATAATGGTAAAAGATGTGCAAATTCTGTACAATGTATATAAAATAAAGTATAAAGATAAAGATGTACAAATTCTGTACAATGTATATAAAAAAAAGTATAATGGTAAAAGATGTACAAATTCTGTACAATGTATATAAATAAAGTATAATGGTAAGATGTACAAATTCTGTACAATGTATATAAAATAAAGTATAAAGATAAAGATGTACAAATTCTGTACAATGTATATAAATAAAGTATAATGGTAAAGATGTACAAATTCTGTACAATGTATATAAAATAAAGTATAAAGGTAAAGATGTACAAATTCTGTACATGTATATAAAATAAAGTATGAAGGTAAAAGATATAAAATCCTTAAAATATATACCATTAATCAATTTTTTTAATATAAACCACATTCCCTCAAAAAGTCTAAAATTTTCTCTGGTGGTACAACATCATAAAATCCCTTAATTGAATTCACATAAAAAATTCTGTCTCAAAGGGTGGAAGTCAATACATTTGACAAGAAGGTGTTTCACTGTCAGTGGACATTGGCAAGGTATGGACTCTGGTAAATGTTCACGCTTCAGAAGATATGCAAGAGTCAGGTATGTGTCCTATATGCTATCGGCACAATACTATCTCATCTCAGTAATTTGTTTAATATGAGGGACACCAATCTCCAATTAGTTCAGTTGCATGAAAAACTAATACCATTTGGAACAAATTGCAATTATTTTATTTTCTATTACCCAAGTTAGTCAATAACGTACATGTAAATGCCTTGCTTGTTAGTTTTAAAAAACAAGAGTCCTCAGTGGTTTCATTTCAGAGAAGTCAAGAAAGTTTTAATATCCTGTACTTTTTTCCTAATGACCAGTGCATAGATTTCAACATTCAAATCTGTGCACACTTACATGAAAAAAGATAAATTATAAAATTGTCCATGACAACATTCAATAGTACAGCAATGAAATAGTCACTAAGAATCATTTTGGTTACTTTCAGAGTTGATAACTGATTTGGGGGTGTAAGATTTCTACATAATTTGTGTAAGCAAGCAATTAATCATAAATGTTCTAAAGAAATGAAGGCATGTAAGAGTATTGCTACACAAGTACTATCAGCTTTTTTGTCGTGTCCAAATGGAAGGCTCATGGGAAACAACTCTTACAAGTTGCATAAATCATGACCAGCATAGTGCTCTCCCTTATGCTATTTATGTCATTAAAACTTTAATTTATGCACTGGAAAATAAATGCATTATACCCAGAGCTGGAAATTATGATTTTTTCCCCCCTGATCCACAGGATTACCATAACAACATTATTACTGATTCTGCCTAAATTTCACTGACCCTGGTAAAATCACAACCAGCAACAAATGAAGTAGCCCAAGCATTTAATATTTTTCCAAATACTCGGTACAGAAAGTTGACAACATCACATCCTTTTCTGTGTCATATTTCATCCATTTGTATTCATTTTGCTAGAACTTCTCATATTTTCTCACCCTCCTCTCTTCATCATATTTACGATCGTGCTCTTTACTGTCATCATCTAATTTATGATGCTTCGGTGGCAGCTGCACCCCTTGCAAAACTTCGAGATCTTTCTAATTATTCCCTCATAATGCAGTAAATATTTATCAACAACAACAATAAAAAAAAAATAGAACCTGTTGGTATAATTCCACATTATTCACTGAATCAGCCAGCACAACCTTTTCTGACTGGTCAAGTTTTGTCACTAGCCTGATACCCTATATCAATTTATATTGTCATTATTTAAATTAGTGCATTGGGCTAGCTCAACTATTTTGATAGGAACTCCCTTATTTACTTGCTGCATGGAACACATGGTCCTTTCTGCTGTGGACATTCATTGTACCTCCTCAAGTGCAGGGTCTTGACAGGTACTCAGTTAACACAATATACAGATCAATTCACTATAACAGGGAATGCCATCCCATGTTTTATTAGATAATCAGATTTGCAAGGGCTGGGATTTAGTGATTTAAAAAACTTAAATCTGACACTTTTATTCCCATTTTATTCATTGGGATTAACGAGGAATCTGGATAAATGAATTTCTTTAAAATATAGTAGAGGGAATCTGTTCCTTCCAATTCAGATTAAAAAGTAGAGTATATCTATTTTTTTAAAGTAAAAAATATGAAATATTTTGCAAGTGAAGTGGGAAACAATGTATTGTCATGAATGCCGAAGCCACTAGTGACAATACAAAATGTTTCCATTTCACAAGTGAAGTATTTCCTAAAATAGCTACTAAAAGAAATGTATAATTTATTTTTATTATATATTTTTAAAGGCAAAAACTGTCAATTTGCATGGATTATTTTCTCCATTCCATGCCAATGCAATTAACGGCTGCATTACCACATCAATAAAAAGAAGTTCTGAAATTTATAATAATTTTAAGACAGTGACCTTTCACAAATTTAACTTGAACAATTAATGCTTCAAATTGATTTTTTGGTCAAATAATGACTGTTTTCAAATGAAAATGAAGAGATTTTTATTTTTGTTAACGCATTTCCTGTGCGGATTGATACAGTACACATTATTGGGGTGAGGGTACTGTAGAAACATCACAGATCAGTCACATGCAACAGATTTCAGAGCGTAACATCTTTAAATAAAAGATTTTAATGATTGCGAGTTTACTTGCACGGCTTTTAGTTCTTTATTTTGTTAATTTCTACATTAAAACGTGAATTTTTGGCCTTGGCAAGCTTGCAGTCTAGTTCGGTAGCAGACGCTGCACCCAAATTTTGATTGTCACTTAATTTTGGTTTGCAATCAACACTTATCAATGCCCAACTTCTCCATCATTTTCAAACATGATTATGGATGTGTTGAGAGTTAGATTTGCTATTTAAACAATTTTATTACTATATTTAACCAAGCGTTTTTCCTAAAAATGTGTCCCTTTGTCGTAGAGTGTAAAAGGCATACGATAACTGTATGGGTGAAATAATATCCAATAGCAACAGTTCATGTAAGTTCAGTCCCTAATAATTTTCAGGATTCATGTGGAAAACTAATTTTTAAAAAAGTTAATACTTGAAGCCTACTTTTTGTTGTTTGGAGTTCTCTTTGAGGCATTTTTGATGGCACCTCGTTTTTGATGGCACCTTGTTATTGATGGCACCTCGTTTTTGATGAAATAAATATATATAGGAGGGTATACTGTGTTGACACATTTTAAGATCTATTCATTCTGATGGAGAGAGAGAGAGAGAGAGAGAGAGATGAAATAAGCCTAAATATGGAAATACATAATTGAATAACATATATAAGGGCAGATATATTTCCTAAATGGGAAAAGAAAGTAGTTCCAAAAGTGATATTGCCACTGTGGCGATAAAAGTGTTATCTGCACTGTGGTGATATCATTCTTCTGCCAATTATATATTTCAGTATCTCATTATAAAATATATAATAAATGTTTATAGCATGTGTGTGTATAGGAATACTAAATAAAAATACTATAAAATTATTGACCATTGTTGGGGTAAATATACTGTTTTATGACCAGTAAACTTCATATTGACTGATGAGAAGTGGAGGTCAATATGATAGGTTTAATGGTTCATAAAATTTATAAAACATCACAAAAACAAAGGTCTATAATTGTTTTATTACATGATTTAGTGCAAAACTTTGAAATTCAACTTGATTCCAACAAGAGTATTGTAAACAGCACATTATATGCCCACCCCATGTTTAATTGTCCTCAACTGTATGTAGATAACAAATTTTTGTGCAGAAACCATTTTTCTTCTTTCAGTCATGGTGGCCTCAACCTTTGACCTTTTAATCCCAAACTAGACAGGTTTCTTCCCTGCCCGAAGTGCAAGACATCCACAAAGTTTGGTTCTGGTCTGTGATGTAGAACTAATGTTATTGAGCAGATACCACATTTCTTCTTTACAGTTACAGAGACCTTGACCTTTGACCTTTTGACCCCCAAATCAATAGGCTTCTTCCTTATACCAAGTGCCACAAAGTTTGGTTGCAGTATGTGATGTAGAAATTATGTTATTGTGCAGAAAACATATTTATTCTTTGCCAGTGACCTTGATCTTTGACCTTTTGACACACAAAAAACAGGTTTCTTCCCCACGCCAAGTGCAAGCCATCCATGATGCTTTGTAATCATAGATGATGGAGAACTCAAGTTATTGTTCAGAAATTATTTGTCTTCTTTCAGTCAGTGACCTTAATTTTTGTGCTCAGAATCGACAAGGATGTTTCTTACCCCAAGTGCAAGCCATCCACAAAGTCTGGTAACTTTAGATGGTGGACAATTCAAGTTACTGCACAGAAACCAACTTGATAACAGACAGACTGACAGACAGGTAGATGGATGGTCAGATGGACAACATCATAACATAATATGCTCTGCCTTATGGCAAGTGTATACCAAAAAAGGGGGCAGGTGAATGCTATTTCAGCTGCATCACACCTCAAAAATCGCTCATAATGTCATGTAAAAGTAATGATGTCACATAAATTCGATGAAAAAACAGCTCTGACACAAATAATGAATTATAATGACTTACCATTTGTGCCGAGTTCTTGGGTTTGGTCTTAATGTCATGAATTTTTTCATTTGCTGAAAGATAAATGTATACATGTAAATCTAGAAAGATGACAGACTTTGCATTAAAAAAACCCCAAGATCAATATCTAAGATTTTAGTTATTGATATTTCTACATGTTTGAATCTGTCAAAAGAAACTCAGCATTCATCAACTTTACCATTATACTCTATCTTAAATGTTTGACAAGCTGCTGTCCATAATTTTTTTAAATAATGGAAGTAATACAAAACTTCCCAAACAGCCTTGATAAAAAAAACTGTAATTGTTATCAACATAAATCACTGACTGGAATATTGTTTTTTTTAATATTAAATCTAGATACAAAATATTTGAGAAAGTTTTGATCATAAAGTTGGGCAAACGGACAGGTACATGTAGATAGAGTGGGCAAATGGACAGGTAGATATAGTGATAAAGAAAAATGATTCAGACTTAAATGGACTGTTTATGTTTTCTGTATTTTGTAACTTTTACATAAAAAAACTAGATGGAAAACAACCTGTCTTCCATACACCATTTTAAGTTATGAGCTTTGTGTTAATTACACACTTGTAAAGTGCACTGTAGCAAAGTTCTGGTGCTTGGATATGAAAAATGTTGTCTACTTTTGTCCCAACTTGTGCCAAATGTAAATGCTGGTGTGTGTTTGGTTGCTTCTGGTGCAATCTGAGAGAATAAACAAAACCAGCATATGTGTCCATGCAACAGATGCAATCAGAAACATATGAATGGATTTTCTTACCTGGAAAAGAGTAATTTCTATGAACATTGAACCACTGGTATACAAAACAGAATTACCATGTACATTTCTTTCCAACTGCCCCCAAAGCTAATATGCATGTCTCAACATTTACATTCACCATAAGTGGAAACATATGTAGGTTACATTTCAGTTCAAATGAATAATGTTTTTTTTTATCTTCTCAATACCAAATCTTTGCCATGATGTACTTTACAATTGTATAAAAAAAAGTTCATAACTCTGTCATGGTGCACTTTACAATTGTATAATAAACAGAAAGTTCATAACTTTGCCATGCTGCACTTTACAATTGTATAATAAACAGAAAGTTCATAAATTTGCCATGCTGCACTTTACAATTGTATAATAAACAGAAAGTTCATAACTTTGCCATGGTGCACTTTACAATTGTATAATAAACAGAAAGTTCATAACTTTGCCATGGTGCACTTTAAAATTGTATAATAAACAGAAAGTTCATAACTTTGCCATGGTGCACTTTACAATTGTATAATAAACAGAAAGTTCATAACTTTGCCATGGTGCACTTTACAATTGTATAATAAACAGAAAGTTCATAAATTTGCCATGGAGCACTTTACAATTGTATAATAAACAGAAAGTTCATAACTTTGCCATGGGGCACTTTACAATTGTATAATAAACAGAAAGTTCATAAATTTGCCATGGGGCACTTTACAATTGTATAATAAACAGAAAGTTCATAACTTTGCCAATGGGCACTTTACAATTGTATAATAAACAGAAAGTTCATAAATTTGCCATGGGGCACTTTACAATTGTATAATAAACAGAAAGTTCATAACTTTGCCATGGTGCACTTTACAATTGTATAATAAACAGAAAGTTCATAACTTTGCCATGGGTCACTTTACAATTGTATAATAAACAGAAAGTTCATAACTTTGCCATGGTGCACTTTACAATTGTATAATAAACAGAAAGTTCATAACTTTGCCATGGTGCACTTTAAACATTGTATAATTAATAAAAAATTTAATACTTTGTCATGGTGCACTTTACAATTGTATAATAAACAGAAAGCTTATAACTGTATAGGATATACATTAAGCTAACAGGTGTTTCATCAAAATTCTGTAAAAATATGTAAACAATCCCTTTAAACAATGTGCATGTGTTAGATATTTCATCCTTCATTTCTCAACAGGAAATATTTCACACAACTTTGATAATAGATTTAAATGAAGAAAAATCCCCCATCAATTAAAGATCAACAATAGCTGGTAGGTACAAACACTTAAACAAACAAGAAGAGATTAAGAAGTTTAGCTATGCTAAATGTTTACACCACTATTTCATTTTACTAATTAAATGAAATATGTATAGAGTGTCAAATGCATGAATTAACAAATTGATACCAGATAGTTTTATTACAATTAATCCTAAGATATACTGACTATGGCTGAATTCATATATATCTGGTTTATGGACTGTGGCTGAATTCATATATATCTGTTTTACGGACTGTGGCTGAATAATATAAATCTGGTTTACGGACTGTGGCTGAATTCATACATATCTGGTTTACGGACTGTGAATTCATATATATCTGGTTTAATGACTGGCTGATTAAAGTGACTGTTTATCTATTTACCTTATTCTAAGACACGGTGTTCCCATTTAGGTGATTAAGGTGGCACTCTACAGTTTTGTATTTTGCATAGGGTTAGGTTTTTAAAGAAAAATAGAATTACCCAGGTTTTCCTCACTGGTTGTCCTGGCTATTTAAAAAAGACCTTGTATATCTTAGGTATTGTTAAAAGAACTTTTAATTCCCTTTATTTTGGTGTATGATTGATGGGTGCAATTTGGGTTTCAGAGTATTTGGTTTGGTCTTACTTAAGATGTGCACCTCTCAAAAAGCTGCTAGCTCCACTTGGTCATTTTCAATTCCTGGACTTCAAAGGTAAATTTTTAAAAAAGAGCCAATAACGTTTTTTACTTTTTATATATTTTGCAATTCACTCATTGTACTTTAAGAGGCTGATTTTGCCTACTATGGCAAAATTTGTTTCCCTATTTTAATAACTGCTGAAAATAGTGTACTTTTGACTAATTCAGGCTGATTTTTCAAGTACTTTGGAGTGGCCATTTCTGTCTGCTGTGTGCTTAGATCATGTCCAATTTCCACAAGTACATTATGTAAAGAAATTTCAGCCACAGTACATGAAAGTAGCATAGAGGTATGCCAATATTCTCTCCATTGTGCATGTTGCAAATGCAAACAACTTCATCTTACACCTGTCACTTTCTCAGAAGCACGTAATATATGTAGAGCACCCCTTAAAGTGACTGTTTATTTACCTTGTTCTGAGACACAGTGTTCCTATTTAGGTGATTAAAGTGACTGTTTATATATTTACCTCATTCTGAGACACTGTGTTCCTATTTAGGTGATTAAAGTGACTGTTTATTTACCTTGTTCTGAGACACTGTTCCTTTTTAGGTGACTAAAGTGACTGTTTATTTACCTTATTCTGAGACACTGTGTTCCTATTTAGGTGATTAAAGTGACTGTTTATCTATTTACCTCATTCTGAGACACTGCATTCCTATTTAGGTGATTAAAATGACTTTATTATATTTACCTTATTCTGAGACACTGCATCCCTATTTAGGTGATTAAAGTGACTGTTTATTTACTTTATTCTGAGACACTGTGTTACTATTTAGGTGATTAAAGTGACTGTTTATTTACCTTATTCTGAGACACTGTGTTCCTATTTAGGTGATTAAAGTGACTGTTTATTTACCTTATTCTGAGACACTGTGTTCCTTTTTAGGTGATTAAAGTGACTGTTTATTTACCTTATTCTGAGACACTGTGTTCCTATTTAGGTGATTAAAGTGACTGTTTATTTACCTTATTCTGAGACACTGTGTTCCTATTTAGGTGATTAAAGTGACTGTTTATTGACCTTATTCTGAGACACTGTGTTCCTATTTAGGTGATTAAAATGACTATTTATTATATTTACCTCATTATGGTTCTGCCTTCTTGTTATCAATCTTTCCATTATTCTGCCATATTTATGTACCAAATTCTATGAAGTTTGACTGTTAAGTATTAATATAAAAACTTGTGAAACAACTGTACTGAAATTTCACCAAAGATATACACATAAAAAAAAAAGCAAATACGACCTTCACTAATTTAAAAAATAAGCATATATGCCTACTATATGGATTGTACAACATTTTCTGTGGATTTGATTCAGTTGTATTAAATCCTAAAACAAACAAGAAACCAACTGACAGAAAGACAGATTGGAAGGTCAACAGACAGACACACAGACAATACTCACTAACTGCCTCAATGACATCTGCCAGGAGCACTCCGTCACTGACATCTTGTTGGAGGTCAGAGATGTACCGCTTGTTCCGGGCCTTCTCCAAATAGTGATTGGCCCAGTCAGTGTAGATCTGAAACACGAAAAAGTCACTTGAAAACAAAAGGACTAAATGGCTAAAGGATTATATAATGGAAATCTAGTAAGGGTTGTGCTCATTGATTTAGGAAAGTCTTTGACTTGGGTGATTACGATATTTTACTTGATAAATTAAACTATGCAATGGTACTTTAAATTAGTTCAAAACCTATTTAACAGGAAGGAAACAAAAAATAGCCATCATTCAATAATGTAATTTCTGCAGAAAAATATGTGACCCATGGTGTACTAAAAGGATCTATTTTGGGACCTCTTATGTTCATTAATGATTTACCTTTACAGACCATCTACCATATATACTCGCTTATAAGTCAAGTCTAACTGTAAACTGCATAGACCCAGATTTGCCATCACATAATGTACTGGCAGATCTGGCTCTCTGCAGTTTGTTAGGAGTGATTAGTAGAACAAACAACATGGACCCTAATCTACAACTGTATTATGTGATGGCAGATCAGGGTCTATATGTTGTTTGCAGGTGGACTCAACTATAGATGGCATGTTAAAAGTGCTGTTGAAACTAACAAACCAACTTTGATACCAGCAATTTTAGTATTGATCTCTGTTCTGATTATAGTACTCTATCAAAGTTATTGTAACAATGCTATTGAAATAAATGTACATCATGCTACTGAAAAAAATGTACATCATGCTATTGAAAAAAATGCACATCATGCTATTGCAAAAAATGTACATCATGCTATTAAAAGAAATGTAGATCATGCTATTGTTGAAATTTCCAAATGATCTAAACAGAGAGGAATAGTTATTAATTCGGACATATGAATGGTCAGCATAAGTCTTGTTGATAGTACTGAAGAAATGTCACAAATATTTAAATTTTAGGACTCCAGGTTCATCATAATTTGTTGTGGTCTTATCATATCAGTAACAAAAAAAGGTGTTTACAAATATCTGGTTACATAAAAAAAAAAAAAGAATAACTAATTGTTAAGTACAGAGTTATGTTTTATATAAGTTATAAACAACCTCATTTTGGCTAGCACTACATCATAAATATGGTACATTGCTGGACCATCATAAAAAAATATGGTACCTTGTGGGACATTCATCAGATAAATATGGTACTTAGCTGGACTGTCATCTGATAAATATAGTACCTTGTGGACCATCATCAGATAAATATAGTACCTTGTGGGACCATCATCAGATAAATAAAGTACCTTGTGGGACCATCATCAGATAAATATAGTACCTTGTGGGACCATCATCAGATAAATAAAGTACCTTGTGGGACCATCATCAGATAAATATAGTACCTTGTGGGACCATCATCAGATAAATATAGTACCTTGTGGGACCATCATCAGATAAATATAGTACCTTGTGGGACCATCATCAGATAAATATGGTACCTTGCTGGACTATCATTAGAAAATATTGTACCTTGTGGTACTTATTATAACACTGTCCATGGTAGCCATGGAGATATCACCTTTAGTGAGACTGCCTTACACTGAAATACATTACACATATAATTCTACTGATTAATAATGAAATGGGATCCATGACTATATTTGCCTTATAAAAGGAAATGTGTTATAATGAAGGGCCTTATAATTAGTGCTTTAATACCATGCTTGATGATTCCCCAGTTTTTACCAAATTTTGGCAACTTTTATCAAAGAAAGCTTTTTCTGATAATAAGCTCATCACCACTTTTGAAAAAAAAAATATACCTGGCATGAACCATGGGTTATCATTGGAGTGTACCAGGCATGTACCTTGGGTTATGATTGAAGAGTATCAGGCATGTACCTAGGTTTACGATTGGAGAATACCAGGCATGTACCTTGGGTTATGATTGGAGAGTACCTGGCATGTTCCTTGGGTTATGATGGGAGAAACAAATGTACCAGGCATGTACCTTGGGTTATGCTTGGACAATACCAGGCATGTACCTTGGGTTATGCTTGGACAGTACCAGGCATATACCTTGGGTTATGCTTGGACAGTACCAGGCATGTACCTTGGGTTATGCTTGGACAGTACCAGGCATGTACCTTGGGTTATGATTGGAGAGTATCAGGCATATACCTTGGGTTATGATTGGAGAGTATCAGGCACATACCTTGGGTTATGATTGTAGAAACAAATGTACCAGGCATGTACCTTGGATTATGCTTGAACAGTACCAGGCATGTACCTTGGCTTATGATTGGAGAATACCAAGCATATTCCTTAAGTTATGATTGGAGAACAAAATGCACTAGGCATGTACCTTGGGTTATGATTCGAGAAACAAATGTACCAGGCATGTACCTTGGGTTATGCTTGGACAATACCAGGCATGTACCTTGGGTTATGATTGGAGAGTATCAGGAACATACCTTGGGTTATGATTGTAGAAACACATGTACCAGGATTGTACCTTGGGTTATGATTGGAGAACAAAATGCACTAGGCATGTACCTTGGGTTATGATTGGAGAGTACCAGCCATGTTCCTAGGTTTACGATTAGAGAGTACCAGGCATGTACCTTGGGTTATGCTTGGACAGTACCAGGCATGTACCTTGGGTTATGCTTGGACAGTACCAGGCATGTACCTTGGGTTATGCTTGGACAGTACCAGGCATGTACCTTGGGTTATGATTGGAGAGTACCAAGCATATTCCTTAGGTTATGATTGGAGAGTACCAGCCATGTTCCTAGGTTTACGATTATAGAATAACAGGAATGTACCTTGAGTTATGATTGGAGAAAAAAATGTACCAGGCATGTACCTCGAGTCCCTTCAATCACAGAACTTCATAAAAATCATGAAATCTAGTGTACAGAATATGAACAATTAATGGAAATTAATTAATTTTAAATAAAATAATAACAAGACAGATGGAAGAATGGTCTCAATATTTCAAAGAAAGGGTTTGCAACAAAAGTATATGCTTAAAAAAAAATAAAGAAACAATGATAAAAATAAAATTGACAGCCCAGCTTGTAGATCTTGATCCTCAATGCCCCTACCATTGATACATGGTTGAGAGCTGCCTTCAAGGCATCAGAATTTTGAGTTGGAATACTAACAAATTATAAAATTTTCATTTGAGGAGAGAACAAACACCAAAAACATGAAGAAGAAAAAAACAAACTTGTACGCACGTTTTAACTTCCTGGTATAAAATTATGTCTAGTATCCAGGAGTTAATATACATGCTATTCCAAAATCTTGTTTTCTTCATCAATGAGACAGAAGCAACAAGACCTAAGCAAACATAGCAAAATACCATATTCCAGGTAAAGACAGATATTCCTTATGTTTAGAATGACAGGAGTTATGCAGAAATATACCCCAAAACTCTCTTGGAAGACACAACTCATTTTGCAATGCATTTAACACAACTGCTGGGTAATTAAGTTAAACACCAAATACTTTATACTATGCTTTCATGCAGCTGCAACATACACTCTTTGTGATTGACTGGCAGAAGCTTTTACCTGAAAGTGATGCAATCTGCAAATTACACAGGAACCTTATGTATCCAAATGCAGGTTTCCAAAATTGTCTCATAAAATTTATCTAAGTAAATGAGTTTAAACAAAATCCTTGTTCAAGTTGACATTCATATGCATATACAGGAGATGGAAAACATATCTATAATACTGTGGTCACTTTTGAGCCATTAAGTTGGATAACAAACTGTTTTGGAGTTGAAATATGTAGATTTATCAGCATATATATGGTAAAGGTGGAAGGAACCTATTATCTTTAAACCATCTTTTCTGAGAGAAAGTGGGTCAGAAACTTTCCATCTGACAACAACACTGAAATATTAGGGATCAGCAATAACAAAGTCATTACTTACTGGTAGTGTGTATTACTTATACTGCATACCAGTTTCTACACATCATATATTTGGTAATGAAGACAGAATACACATTTGGCAAAGAAATTACATTTTGTATTTTGGTTTTCCAAGAACTCTTTCTTCATCCAGATTTTGTGTTTCCTAGATCTTTCAACAAAATCAAAGTACTGAGAATACAGATGACTTTGATAGTTCAGGGATACATTAAAATGGATTCAAGGATGAACATAACTTGCAAGATATTGAAAATCATTTTCCTTCATAAGCAAATACCAATATCCTTTTAAACAAATGTAATTTTAATTATAGATATTAAGTCTTTTCTCCTCTTTATCTCTTAACAATGAATTTATGAAAAGAACATTCAAACAATATTTTAAGAAAAAATGTAAACAATTATCTTTGATGAGCATTTTCTATTAAAGTGATTCTGCACTGTTTTACGTGCTACATAGTAACTAAGTGCTACATAGTAACTAAGTGCTACATAGAAACTATATCAAGGGATGTAACCACTCTAACCATTCATTTCCTCTAAAGATTAGAACTTGAGTTATGTCACTTTACATATCTTGAATGGCCTTTATGGTCAAATTACTAAATTGCTAAAAATAGAAAGTGCCTAATAATTAGAAACACAAACTATTCTTAGTGGCAAGCAGTAGACATTGTGCCATAGGCACACCTCCAACTCTTATAATCTCACAAAACAAATCTTGCACTTTTTCTATCTGGCATTGGTGAATTCAGGATGGAGTTCATAGATTATAAATGACATCAGCATCTGATATATATGAAAAGCCTGTTTATTTATTTGTTCTTTTTATAAAAGCTTTGGAGATTGTTTTGAATGAATAGTGACTTGTATATTCTATACCTAAAATACTTAAAACTATATAATGAAGTCACTGACAAATGTAACATGACCTTTAAATTCAATGACAAAATACATACATTTTTAATGCAGCTGAATCGGATTTGATTGTTCACATTTTAAAATTTGAATAGACAAGTAGCTCACACAGTATTAGTACTTGAAGACAGAATGATTGTGAGGTTTAGTATCCCATCTGTTTATTTTGGAAATATATCATTACTTATAATTTCCACTACAAAAAAAAAAAGGAATAAAAAAAATCTTGGGAAGAAACAAAGCGCTTTTAAGTAGAATCAGAAGGAGACAGAATTTTCAATGGCTGTCAACTTTTTATGGAAGGAAAAATTTAGTACAAAATTGCTGGTCTTGCCTTCAAGAGTTCAAACTAACTGTTGCAGAGTGAAATCAATTGCAAAAGGTTGTATATGGCACTTTTGTATTGTATAGTTATAGAGTAGAAAACACATCATGCTGATGTTCTCCAGTTTCTGTTAACATTTTGTAATCAAGCTGGCTGCAACGACATTTTGAAACTTGAAAGCAATGCGTAAATCATCTATTATAATGTATGTACCATTTTAAAGGCAGGAAACAATAACTTTCTAAGCAAACCTCATATAATGAAGCATGTCTAGAAAGGACACTTAAGGATAAATAAAGTTTATTTTGTTCTTTATTCACAGGTGCCCTTATATACAGTTGCTATAAATAAGTATACTTAAGAAAAGGATTCATCAATTTTACCTTCTATAAGCAGGTGTCCTTTACTTGAGGCATTCACTAAAACAGGTCTTATTGTATTGTACATTTGTTATTAATGCACAGGTGATAAAAGTCAACAGAGGCTCTACTGTTGACTCAATGGCATCAAAGCAAAGAGTTATTTTTATGGCCTTGTCGTCCATATGTTACTGTCAAGCAAATTGCACGATTTTTGCTATAAGCATGGAAACTGCTTTTCCTATAAAGTGCAATAAACTTGATCCCAAAACCAAAATGAGAACATAAATGCTGTGCATTGATATCATGAACACTCTAAACTGACATCAAAAGACATGCACTTTAGAACACATATAGTCAGTGCAATGTGTGCTACTCATAAACACTGTGTGGACTCTATTACTGTATATATGCGTGTATAGGCTGATACCAACTGCAAACTGCATAGACCCAGATCTGCTGTCGCATAATGCGCCGGCAGATCTGGGTCTATGCAGTTTGTAAGGACTAATCAGTAGAACAAACAACATTGACCCTGATCTGCTGGCACACTATGTGACGGCAGAGCAGGGTCTATGTTTTGCATTTGGACCCAGCATATACGCGAGTATATACGGTAGTTACTGATTACCAATATCAGGTTCATCCCCACCCACTATAGTGTACACAAGAATTATAAGAACACTGTGCACACATAAAAACCACCCTGAATCCTTAGCTGTAATACTAAAGTTATTGATTACACAGATCAGGTTTGCCTCACCCAGGGCCAGATTAAGACCTTTAGAGGCCCTAAGCACTGAAAAGATTATGGTGCCCCTCCTCCATGTAATTCAAAATAAAAACAATACTAAACCGTAATTTCTCTTTTTTTTTTGGTGCCCCTGCTTTGCTGATGCCCTAAGCACATGCTTAGTCTGCCTATTGGGTAATCTAGCACTGCCCCCCCCCCCCACCTCCAACCCCCAAATGTATGAATAATAATGATATGAATACAGTGCACACTTAAATACCACCCCAAATCCTACTCTAATACCTAAGTTATTGATTACCCAGATCAGATTCACACACACCCTACACACACACACACACTCAACAGTGTCAAAATAAGAATTATAAGAACAGACTGCACATTTAAAAACAACCCTGAATCCTATTGTAATACCTTAGGCATCTATAGACTACCGTATATACTGGAGTATAATCTGATACCAACTGCAAACTGCATAGATCCAGATCTGCCGGCACATTATGCACCAGCAGATATGTGTCTATGCAGTTTGTAAGGACTAATCAGTAGAACAAACAAACATAGACCCTGATCTGCCAGCGCATTATGCGATGGCAGATCAGAGTCTATGTTGTTTGCATTTGGACCCGGATTATGCAAGTATATATGGTAAACTATGAAAAAAGCACGGAATTACATGTGTACACACTAATTCTTGCATGGATAAGCAGGTTTATAAAATCTATAATCTTTAAACATAAATCAAATGTGGGGTATAAATATTACCTGATACATCAGTAGAAGAGACATTTTGTGAACACCAGTAACTTTACGACATACAAATACATTAGCATATTCAATAAGCAATTGTACATCATGAAACTGTTATTTCATTTCGTTGCATGTAGACCAAGTTGGGTTGGGACACATTTTGTTGACAGTTTTATCTTCACATACAAGCATAAATTGTTTCCATTTTTGTCCAATTTTGCAAAGAATTCATAACATAAATGCCATGCACAAACAGAATTGAAGTCTTCTATGCTATTACAATATTCCCCACTTCAAAGTCTCTTTGATGACACAATATGTTATCGTGATAAAATTGCATGATGACAGATTCTGTAACAATCTTCATTAATATGGCATCAATAACTTACAGTACTGCAAATGACAACTGTTTGAACTGGGACAAAATCCTTCATTGTTGCCACATAGAGTGGAAAACAATTTCCAAACAAAAATAGCTTTGATGTTTGTTACAATCTTTACATTTTGCTCAATGCAAGCTCTATGCACATTTATCACAAGTTAACTCATGTGAAAGGCAAATCCAAAGCAAACTTCGTATTACTGAGTCACATCAGACTTCCTTTGATGACCATGTGTTAAACTGTCATCCAATGTCAATCACATTTATCCAACAATATCCACATTTCTCTATATCAAAGCATTACAAAAGACTCTGTTCTATTGTCCAAAATACAAGTTTTTGTTTGGGTCGACATTTGATGTCAATGTTAAAACCACAGTCTTGTATAGAAATCTAGATCAGACCAATCCCTAATGTCCACGTACTAAATGACATCTCAGCTGTGAAAGTTAACACCTCGAGATTAAAAATATGCAAATATTATCTTAAGCAGCAGATTGAACAAGTTCATATTTGTATTAAAGTGACATGTCCATTTATCCTTGCTGTTACTTTCTATTTTAAAGCAACATATGTTACCAGATCTAGGCAAAGGAAGTTTAGAGGTTTAATCAATTTAAGGTAGCATGTCACAAGAATTCATTGCATATTAGTAAGTACTGGTCTTGATTACATTATCTGCCAAAAAGTCTCTTATAAAAAGTCAAAAAGCTTAAACCATAACAATTTCCCCATTTATTTTTAATTGAACCTGGTATGACTCATGGGTATGACCAGCCTTTCTACTTTCCATTGATGAGTCTAATTTACAATATCTCCACTTTCAAGCTTTAAAAATGTCATCAATCAAAAATGAATGGCAAGTTACTTTTTTGAGTAAGTTTTAGTACTTCTTTTTACTGATTTTTGAGGAAACTAGAGCTATCAGCATTGGTACATCACAAAGGGCCACCACTCAATGCAATTTGCTATATCAGCATTGGGTGCATCACAAATATTAGCACTGGGTGTATCACAAAGGGTCCCACTCAATGCAATTTGCTATATTAGCACTGGATGCATCACAAAGGGTCCCACTCAATGCAATTTGCTCTGTTGGGCCTTAAACAGCGAAACTTTTATTGGGAAACCAAAGTTTGGAGAAAACGGGCTTTCACTGGGCCATGACTCCTTGAAAACATGACGTCGAATGCTTGAAATCCAACTCCTTCAAGGACTCATCACTGCACGCAACATCCCATGTAAAGACATGAAGTTGATCGACAAGGGACATAACTCTCTTCAAAATAACTCTCTTCAAAATGGTATAAATGAGATAAAACCCAGAAAAAGCACCTTTAGGTCTAAGAGACAATATTCATCAGAATATGTTGAATGGTTCTTTGGCTCATTGCGAGCAACATTCCAAATTTCCATGTAAACACAAGAATTTGTTTGACAAGGACATAACACTATGCTGATTTAACTAATTTACACAATGCAGATATCACAATATACAAGATACTCTTCATGGTATATAGTGAATGCCTAGAATGATTTTAAACACTAAAAATAAAAGTCATCTAGAGATAACGCATCTCCCCAGTTCACAACTAATGTAAAGACTCCTACTGAAAATATCCTATGGTTCAGCACTTTCAATTTACATATTACTTATGCTATACTTTGTTTCCATGGTAACATAAAAAATATTAAATGCATTAAAATCTAAGTATCAAACAGCACCTCTACGCAATTTGTTTGACATGTGTACAAAGTTTGGTACAAATACCATTAACGGTATGAGAGTTTGGTTCTGGGCACAAATATGGACAGACAGACAGACAAACATAGCGATAGATATATCCCCCCATATAACCGGTACATACTGGTGGGATACAAATCAGAGTTGGATAACAAAACAAAACAAAGCACAAAACATGATATGAGCCTGGACAATTTTCCTAAATGGCAGCAGAACTTGGATTCTAATAATTGCATCATGCAAATATGAAACAAGAGTCCCTCATAGGGACTCATGCTGTCTGATAAGAATTTCCAGGAATTTAAGACGAGACCATTTCTTCTTTTTAACTGCCAAGTGTTGAAACCATCTTCGATATTCTTGAGTGATAAGATTTTCAAATTAGCAACTGTGGCAGCCATAATGGATGTAAGATTGATACCATTTTCATTTAGGACAAACTAGACACCATTGTAAGACTTTTGGTGAAAAACCCCATATTGATATGACAATCAATCCAGGAGAATTAGTGACAAGATTTTCAATATGTTCATTGTGGCAGCCATACTTGAGGTCAGATTGGCACGATTTTCATTCAGAAACAATTAGATATCATAATTAGACTTCTGATGACCCATGTTAACATGACTTTCCATTTAGGAGAAGTAGCAGTAACAGGCATTTCAAGATTGCTGCCATGGTAGCCATACTGGATGTCAGATTGGCACCCTTTTCATTCAATAATATATATACTTGAAACAATGTTTCCTTCTCAAACAGTCCTAGCGTTTCTAAAAGTGCAATGCATTCAATGTATCTAAAAATAATTCATCTGTCAAATCCCTGTTGTTGTAACTAATATAAATAAACAGTGTAAAAAGGGTAACATGGTGGAAACAGCATATTGTCAACATGAACTGAGACATAATGCTAGCTAAATGAATATGTCCACTGTTATGAAGGTTTCAACTTTGCACAACATTTTTCTTCCATATAACAAATAATTCACCACAAAATACCATATATACTTGCTAGAAGTTAAGTCCAGCGACAAACTGCGCAGACACAGATCTGCCGTCACATAATGTGTTAGCAGATCTGTGTCTATGGAGTTTGTTAGGAGTAATTAGTAGAACAAATAACAAAGACCCTGATCTGCTGGCACATTATGCATTGGGAGATCAGGGTCTATGTTGCTTGCAGTTGGACTTGACTTATAAATCAAGTACATATGGTACTCTTTTGTTCTGTGGTATAGTGCATGAAAAATTAAAATCTTTAATGGGGCAATTTTTCACAGATTGTACAAAAACAAAGTTAGTTTCAAATAAATATGCTGATTTGACTGATTTTACAATGCATTGCATTGTCATGCTCTTGCAAGAGGTCATTCGTACAATTTGTGTATACTATATTTCTCCGATGACAAGTCTATACTTGAAGACCATCTTCATTTTTACAAAAATGTGGGCAGATATTTAATAAAGATAAGCATTGTCTGTCCCATTCCCTATTTTTTTTACAATTTTAATTTTAGACTGGCTGAACCCATACATTATTGAATAAGGAACAAATCTCTGTCACTCAACAGAGAACAAAATTCAAATTAATGATGGAAACAACCTGAACTATGAGCACAAAAGTTCAAATCAATACATACTCTCCTAAATCCTTTCTTCTCTATATCTATATCCCGATATAAGTATTTTCCTACCACTCTCATACAAAGACCTATAATAATAGTAGTATGGGCATACAGTGTTATTCTTGTGTATCCAGTCATCCATCTGTCCACTACACCTTGTAGCTTGGTAAAGGTT
Organism: Margaritifera margaritifera; assembly: GCA_029931535.1. Taxonomy (NCBI): domain Eukaryota; kingdom Metazoa; phylum Mollusca; class Bivalvia; order Unionida; family Margaritiferidae; genus Margaritifera; species Margaritifera margaritifera. The sequence goes on from JAQPZY010001580.1 coordinate 2,952,790, forward strand.
TGGGTTTAGGTCATTTCAGACACTATGGTGGGGCGTCCATGTTCCATAAACATATGTATAGCTTTTTATATCTGCATCAGAATACTTAGACTTTAGTGGAGAATCAAAAGTTCAAGGTCAGAACATGACATTGTATGCTTGATTTTAATCAGACTGCCTTACCCAGAGACACACTAGGGCGGTATATTGTTTACCTTGATCCTGAACATAATTTGTATCAATGTAAGCAAATGTGACACTCCTACACTGACATCAGGCAGTTCATACTTGTGGTTAAACTTACATTGCAGTATGTATGGTGTGGTAACTGTACAAGTTCTGGGCACATGGAACAAATTAACACATGATAATTTTCCCCAGGTGATCTGATGTTAAGCCACATGGCTGAAGTTCTCACAGCAGATGATGAAGCAGAATGTTGGGGAGTGTATAGCTCACTTTCTGACCACAAGCAGCAGAGTTTACATAGACACTAACCTGCTCAAAACATAACTTTGCCATGAGGGGGTCAATGCCCATTCAACTCTGGGGTGAGGCCATAGGGTTATGAAGTAAATGTAGGCCACTTTTTTATTATTATGCCCCTCTTCCCCTAGTGCTTGGGTCATCTGTGTATGGGTGTGGGTGTGTGGATGCATATGTTTATGGACAGCTTAATTTGGTTACAGTTTTTTTTCCAGCATATTATATCTCAGTAACTACTTAGCCAATTCATATTATATCCCAGTAACTACTCAGCCAATTCATATTATATCTCAGTAACTACTTAGCCAATTCATATTATATCTCAGCAACTACTCACCCAATTCATATTATATCTCAGTAACTACTTACCCAATTTATATTATATCTCAGTAAATACTTACTGATCAATTCATATTTCATACTTGAAATATAATATTATCACATACTTACTTTATCTAAGTATCACTCCTGTCTCAGAATTCTGATTCTGGGTGGGGCCAAGGGTTATAATGGGGACACATTTTGGTTAAAGTCTTTTCATCACTTACTTTTTCCATAACCCTTTACTCAATAAACTTGGAATCTAATATCTAACCCTTGAACCATGACACTTTATGTTTGGAATATAACTCAGACCTTACAGGCTATACTACTTCCTCGCACATGACCAGTTTGGTCGCACGCGAGTATAATTTAAGTTCGTCGTCTATACTACTCCTGCTCCTGGAGTGAGCCAGGGGGTCAAGGGGGTCAAGGGGTCAAGAAATACATGAAGAACACAGTTCTAGTTCTTTACCCAATTGACAGTGTTGCACCTTGGTTAAGCTGTCAAGGAGTCATTTTATGTGCCTCTGTCCCCCTATAATGATCAAGATATGTAATTTTTTTACCCTGGGCTCATTTTAGGTGCGACACTGATTTACATCTTATTTGGAATATAACAACATCATATGTTACCTAACTCACCGTTGAATTCATGCCCTTGGGTCATGTCCCAGGTCTGGACTTATGGGGGTCATGCCCTAAGCTGATATCTTAACAGCTCATCTGGGGGGGAGGGGATAATACCCAAATACCCATGTGTTTCTTAAAACACATCTCTTTTTTTTTTTTTTAAATCTAAAATTGGGTAAAACTGACATAAAGAAGAAGCAGAAGAGGAAGAGAATGAAGAAAAGTTTTATTATCGCCAATGGGGCAACACATTCACTGTTTTTTTCATGACACCAAATTTAGCCTTCAAGAACTGATAAAATTGACCCAAAAGTAAGAGAAAATAGGATTTTATGCTAAAACCATTTCCATCTTGGGCTGTACAGCTATGGCCATACCAAATTTGGAGCCCACCATTGCAGATAGAGAAAGATGATGCCAAAACAAATTTGGCAGCAATGTCTCTGAAAACATGGCCTTTAGGAAGGTGTCTTAAAACATTAATACAGAAGACAGTGGAATTTTTTCTAACCAGGCATGTTGTCCTGGGATAGTTCATATTAAGATGGAAAACCTAGATCGGAAACCATTAACTATTATACATTTATCACCTCCTCATCCCTCCCATCTACTTGCTTCAAGAGTAAACTAAGTTCCCTCTATGGTTTTCACTTTGGCACTTGAGTACCTATAATGGGCCAAAAATGCCATTGATAGATAGTCTTTGACAGGAATTGTTCTTCCACATGAAATGTCAGATACCTTCCTCACAGATCTTGATTTTAATGTTTGGGGGGATTTGTTAGGTATACCTTATCTACTTTAAATCATTTATCCTTATGAATGACATAATGTAATGCCAGACTGGTATCTATATGTTCAGGTGCATAGCCATTAGTTCAATTTAACATTACATAATATTTATGTAAACTTGCGCTTGTTAAAATATCTACAACCAGTCAACATGGCAGAAAATAGCTCACAATTGATAGTTTCACACAAATGTCAATGATATCAGGTGAAATAATTCAGGTATCTTTGGAGATAGTTCTACAAGGTAATGAAAGTTATATATTGTACAAAAAGTTCCATAATATACTGCCTAGCTGTATACACTGTAAGTATATTAAGTATAGCCTTACAGTCTAGTAAGTATACAATGTCACATAGACAGTTTGCTGAACAGTGAAAACTGTTTATAAAGGACACTTAAGGAGTCATACACATTTGTCCTATCTGGACAGATGTCCTTTGTATATAGGTCAAATATTTGAGTGAAATTAAGAAAAGAGTTTCATACATGGTGTCCTTCATGGTCTAGTGTTCTTTATAAGGAGGTGTCTGCAAAGCAGGATTTATTGTGCTATTAGTATTACCTCTCACTCTTGGAATCTGTCTGCTAAAGCAGGATTTAAAATGATATTTACCTCTCACTCTGGAATCAAGCATTTAAATTTACAAACTAACACTGCATAACTTCTAGAATTTGTGCAGTCTGAATTGAGTCTTGGAGCAATATCTGAGTTCTCCCTCCTTTAAATCAAATTTCAAACTTTAAACCCTATCTCCAATCTTTAGTCAAATATCTACCCATTGAGTTCACTCATTAGTACTAAGTTAAACCAATCACTAGTCAAGAAATATCACAGCTTATAAATCCTACCTGTGAACCTACTTATTATATATGCAAGACCTTGTCAGACTTCTCAGTGCATTCTCTTTCTCTCTCTTTCTCTCTCTCTCTGGAATTATTCTAATTCTTCTGATCCATTTCTCCCGATTTATAACCATTCACGCACTTTTTGGAAACCTGTTAACCATCTTTAAACTCACATCTTTAGATACCTTATTTCAACCAAAAGTCTCAACTTTGGGCGAAAGAACTCTAGTCAAGAAATCCAATCTCCCCACATTTAGGTTATGTATTTTTTGTCTCACCTTTTTTAGAGAAAAATGCAAGACATAGCAGTCATGAAGTAGGCATGAAGTAGGCAACAGAATCAACTCTGTGTGTGAAATGCAAGACATAGCAGTCATGAAGTAGGCAACATAATCAACTCTGTGTGTGTGAAATGCAAGACAGAGCAGTCATGAAGTAGGCAACATAATCAACTCTGTATGTATGAAATGCAATACAGAGCAGTCATGAAGTAGGCAACAGAATCAACACTGTGTGTGTGAAATGCAATACATAGCAGTCATGAAGTAGGCAACAGAATCAACTCTGTGTGTGAAATGCAAGACAGCAGTCATGAAGTAGGCAACAGTCAACTCTGTGTGTGTGAAATGCAAGACAGAGCAGTCATGAAGTAGGCAACATAACAAACTCTGTGTTTGTGAAATGCAAGACATAGCAGTTATGAAGTAGGCAACAGAATCAACCCTGTGTGTGTGAAATGCAATACATAGATCTGTGTGTTTGAAATGCAAGACAGAGCATTCATGAAGTAGGCAACAGAATCAACACTGTGTGTGTGAAATGCAATACATAGCAGTCATGAAGTGGCAACAGAATCAACTGTGTGTGAAATGCAAGACAGCAGTCATGAAGTAGGCAACAGAATCAACTCTGTGTGTGAAATGCAAGACAGAGCAGTCATGAAGTAGGCAACATAACAAACTGTGTTTGTGAAATGCAAGACATAGCAGTCATGAAGTAGGCAACAGAATCAACTCTGTGTGTGTGAAATGCAATAAATCGATCTGTGTGTGTGAAATGCAAGACAGAGCAGTCATGAAGCAGCCTAAGCAACAGAATCAACTCTGTGTGTGTGAAATGCAAGACATAGCAGTCATGAAGTAGGCAACAGAATCAACTCTGAGTGTGTGAAATGCAAGACAGAGCAGTCATGAAGTAGGCAACAGAATCAACTATGTGTGTGAAATGCAAGACATAGTAGTCATGAAGTAAGCAACATAACCAACTCTGTGTGTGAAATGCAAGACATAACAGTCATGAAGTAGGCAACAGAATAAACTCTGTTTGAAATGCAAGACATAGCAGTCATGAAGTAGGCAACAAAATCAACTCTATGTGTGTGAAATGCAAAACATAGCAGTCATGAAGTAGGCAACATAATCAACTGTGTGTATGAAATGCAAGACATAGTAGTCATGAAGTAGGCAACAGAATCAACTCTGTGTGTGTGAAATGCAAGACATAGCAGTCATGAAGTAGGCAACAGAATCAACTATGTGTGTGTGAAATGCAAGACATAGTAGTCATGAAGAAGGCAACAGAATCAACTCTGTGTGTGTGAAATGCAAGACAGAGCAGTCATGAAGTAGGCAACAGAATCAACTCTATGTGTGTGAAATGCAAGACATAGTAGTCATGATGTAAGCAACAGAACCAACTCTGTGTGTGAAATGCAGGACATAACAGTCATGAAGTAGGCAACAGAATAAACTCTGTTTGAAATGCAAGACATAGCAGTCATGAAGTAGGCAACATAACCAACTCTGTGTGTATGAAATGCAAGACATAGCAGCCATGAAATAGGCAACAAAAGCAACTCTATGTGTGTGAAATGCAAGACAGAGCAGTCATGAAGCAGGCAACAGAAGCAACTCTGTGTGTGTGAAATGCAAGACCTAGCAGTCATGAAGTAGGCAACATAACCAACTCTGTGTGTATGAAATGCAAGACATAACAGTCATGAAGTAGGCAACATAATCAACTGTGTGTATGAAATGCAAGACATAGCAGTCATGAAGTAGGCAACAGAATCAATTCTGTGTATGAAATGCAAGACAGAGCAGTCATGAAGTAGGCAACAAAATCAACTCTATGTGTGTGAAATGCAAAACATAGCAGTCATGAAGTAGGCAACATAATCAACTGTGTGTATGAAATGCAAGACATAGCAGTCATGAAGTAGGCAACAGAATCAACTCTGTGTGTGTGAAATGCAAGACATAGCAGTCATGAAGTAGGCAACAGAATCACCTCTGAGTGTGAATATTAATGTTTTTTGCAAACCCACAACTCTACTACTAATGGCAGGAATTTTATGAAACTTGCAACACTTAATGTACACAGAGTGTTAATAGCTTTTTGATTTCATCAAACTAAACTCCATTGGAAGGGGAGGGAAGGGGGCAATCAAAGGTAACCACCCCCACCCCCAATTTCTGTATATTTTGTATGCATTTATCTCTGGATTTATCTTTGGAATATCACATAAGAAGACAAATGCGCAAGTTTAACTCAACATTACCCCTGGATCTGCCCTTATGGTATCCCCTGGAGCCTAGCCCCTGGGTAATAACTTTTGAAACCATTGAGATCCCCACCCTATAATCAGGTACAGACTTTCTCACCATGACAAGGTGAGACATGTATGCAACCAGCATGGGCCTCTGAGTCATCATTTAGACAACCTTGATAGTCATACCCCCCTGAGTCATCATTTAGACAACCTTCATAGTCATACCCCCCTGAGTCATCATTTAGACAACCTTGATAGTCATACCCCCCTGAGTCATCATTTAGACAACCTTGATAGTCATACCCCCCTGTGAGCACAGGGATGTAGAATAGGCCCAATGCACCCTCCTGCATGTCATTAAGAGGAGACTAATGGCAGCAGGAGCCATGGTGGCTCAGTGATTAGCATGCTGGACTTGTGACTGAAAGGGTGTGAGTTCAAATCCTACCATTGGATCAGCCTGGATCTGCTACCATGGTGCATCCTTGGGCAAGACACTTTACTTCAATTGCCTTGGCTCTAAATAACCTACTTGTGTCACCAAACCAAACCAAGCCCACCCTTAAAAAAAAAAAAAAATATATATATATATATATATATATATATATATATATATATATATATATACACACACACTTACTTGGCATTACAATGGAAGTTAATTTATGTCATCAGCATAGGTTCCTGTTTTTGTCTTTACCTACTCCATATTTCATCCCCCAGCTACATCAAGGGTCATAACTTGGAACCCATTTAGATCCCCGCCATACAACTACAGATAAACTTCTTCGACATGAAAAGACCAAGTCATTTATGCAACTTGCATTGGCCCTTGGGTTTTGCACTACCCCCCTGGGACTTGCCGATGGGTCTTAACTTAAAATCTGTTCTAGTCCAACCGAACAGTTTGGCATGAAAAGAAGAATTCACTTATATTCTTACATAAAAATGTGTGTGCCGCATTGTTGAATGATGTGTATGAATATGGCCGTATTCCTGTATCAACATGGATTTTATACAGCACTGATGCCCTGGTGTGTTGTTTTACTTATCCTTTTTCCAGACTGCATCCAAAACAAATGACTCTGCATCCTGAATCATATGTGTATTGGCTGAAAACATGCATCCTGTTATGTTCTCCAGTCACATGGAAGAGAGAACTTTTCCAAGTAGAGAAATAAGGCTCTCTTGCCTTAATGTATCTTACACACAGAGTGATAGAAATAAAGATGCACACATAAGGGATTTTCAACTCACCTGCTCCACAGTAACCCATGTGTATTCACATTTGCATCTCAATCAAAATATGGTTCAGAATCTGTATATTTTCATGTAATTACCTGCCAAACATCTGGTAGTGGCTGTATTCCTCAAAAATAACACATTATGCTGAATCATTATCTAAAGTGGCAATTGCCAAATAAATCTAGAAAGTTGGCCCTCTAGTGAGATGCTTATGCACATCAACTGTTTTACAACAACCGATTGGGAGCATGTGCTGCCTAGGAAAGGAAAAGTAATGCCAATATACTGACTCAGCACCTTTAAACTTTGAATTGCATCTGAAAATTTCAAATTTTTTTCCTTATAGTAAGAATGAGGAAGGCTGAAACAGAAAAAGGCAAGATAGAGCGAGACTGAAAAAGGCAAGACATAGTGAGACTGAAAAAGGCAAGACATAGTGAGACTGAAAAAGGCACGAAATAGTGAGACTGAAAAAGGCAAGACATAGTGAGACTGAAAAAGGCAAGACATAGTGAGACTGAAAAAGGCAAGACACAGTAAGACTGAAAAAGGCAAGACATATTGAGACTAAAAAAGGCAAGACATATAATGAGACTGAAAAAGGCAAGACATAGTGAGACTGAAAAAGGCAAGACATAGTGAGACTGAAAAAGGCAAGACATATTGAGACTGAAAAAGGCAAGACATATAATGATTCTGAAAAAGGCAAGACATAGTGAGACTGAAAAAGGCAAGAAATAGTGAGACTGAAAAAGGCAAGAAATAGTGAGACTGAAAAAGGCAAGAAATAGTGAGACTGAAAAAGGCAAGACATAGTGAGACTGAAAAAGGCAAGACATAGTGAGACTGAAAAAGGCAAAACATAGTGCTTCACAGAACCCTTGTTTTATAACCTTTTGGGGAGCAAAATCTCCCTCAACAAACCCGAATATATATGTATCTTATCAAAGTCACATTTTCTTTGGTCAGGTACCCTTATGTCTCATATTTATAATTTAAACCTTTTTGAACTTTAAAATGTACAAATATGCTAAAAGTTTTTTTTTTTTTTAAATTACCATTTATACTCGCGTATAAACCGGGTCCAAACGCAAACAACATAGACCCTGATCTGCCATTCCATAATGTGTCAGCAGATTAGGGTCTACATTGTTTGTTCTACTGATTAGTCCTTATAAACTGCAGAGACCCAGATCTGCCGGCACATTATATGACTGCAGATCTGGGTCTATGCAGTTTGTAGTTGGTATGAGCTTATATGCGAGTATATATGGTACATTAATTCAGGCCATTACTCAATGTGATTTCAACGATCTTTCTATGTTTGGTTCCTTTTTTTAACTACTAAATTTCAATATAAAAAATGCTAAATGCAGTCATTTGATATCTTGCACTGATCATGAGTGTTTCTGAATGAATCCATTTGCTAATGCTACAAAGGGATTAAGGTTTGACATAAAAATATGATTGGTCAGAAAGGGCATATAAAGGTAAAAAGGATGATGCAAGAAGGTACTTCAAATGCACTATGGTCTTATTTTCCTCCAGATATACCCAGATTAAATTCCTCCTATTCCAATCAAAATCTACAGTATTGTCTTTCTGACCTTTCACTATTCCTCAGTCTACAATACTGCATTTACCTCTTATCACACATATAGGAAATAATAGGGAAAATTGAGACTGATAGGTAACAGGGCCACATCAATCAAAAGTGAGATGGGGCTTAATAGAAAAACTGAAGTGAGATATCTTAACAGGTTTTTGATAGGTTTTCTTAAGGGCATTCAGTGGGCCTGCACACAGAATGAAATGATGGATGAATTGAAAATCTGTTTAGAACACTGTCATCCTATGGTGAAAAATCTAATAGTGAAAGTTTTTTTAATAATTAAATAAGAACTGGATAAAAATATCACTTGATGAAGACAATAATAATGATGATGATGATGGTGACTGTAATGGTGGTGCAGTGATTGTGGTGGTAGTGAAGAAGAAGAAGAAGAAGATAATGATGATGATAATGATGACAACCATGATGATGATGATGATGATGATGATGAAGACAACCATGATGATGAGGTTGCTGTTGTTGTTGTTGCATGTACAGGGATCAGATCCTTAGACTGTAAGTGACAGAAAAACTATTATCTTTAAAGGTTGACACACCCTAGTACCCTAGTACAATGTTAATGATGTTTATGCAACATCCAAAGAGTGATCCCTATGTCTGCCTGCTCTCTAGTGCAAGATAAAAATTAGTCTGGAGAAAGTTAGTGTTCCATATAATTCAGATTGCTAATGAAGAAACTACCTTGTATAATTCTTACATAGGTAATACTTTACAGGATGATTCAAGTAGTATTTGTAGTCATAGTAAATTAGTATTCAGCTACTTTATGGATTTGGGACCGACCATTTAGTGGGGGGGGGGGGGCGCTAGGAATTTGTTTTGGACAGAAAATGTATGGCCCTCAAATAGCTTGAGAAAAATATTCTTGCTCTGATTTATCAAACAAAAAAGAACCTATTATATCCATTACATTAGTTGAAAAAAAAAAAAATTATCTTGAGGTAAAAGAAAAAAAAAGCCAACTCAAAAGAAAATCCCCAGCCCTCCCAACCACCACCGAAAATTAAATGGTTAGTTCCTTATGTAATAGTTCAATGATAGCTGATTGATAAACATGTAACAAAACATCAATACCTGATGACTGTGTTGATTACGATTTAGGTCTTGTTTGATAATGACTGTGTTGATTATGATTTAGGTCTTCTTTGAAACTGATGACTGTGTTGATTACGATTTAGGTCTTGTTTGAAAATGACTGTGTTGATTACGATTTAGATCTTGTTTGAAAATGAGACTTAAAAGTTGCCTTTCATCTGGTCTCAGAAGTGGTACACCAACTGATCTCTCTGTGATAAGTCAGACTACAATTGTTTTACTGATGCCAGGCTTGTTTACCTATAGGTGCCTTTATGCTATACATGTATTATCAACCCAATGTACAAATCAACATATAACCAATATTACCATGTTCACCCTCTCAGAATTTATCACAAGCACACACTTAAATAAAAAATATAAAAAGAGAAGAAAAAAAACTTCATACATACATTTCTATAATAATCTTCATCCATGACTGCAAAACCAGAAGCACTGGTTGAAGAATGAATGAATTTAAAAATCCACACAAAAAAAACACATACAATAACATTAGTCTTTTGATCTACTGTGCATCAAAAATGTATCCACATTTCAAGGCTGCAAGTGTTGAACATGTTTTCACCTATTTGAAAAGCACCTTGATTTTGCTCAACAATTAACAGGGAAGGGGGAACAGCCATTCCTAGATGCTACACACAAACCACATGGGCAACAGAAGAAATGGAACACCTGAGCTATTTTGAGAGGGGGGTAATGTTTGCTGTACACACACAAATAAACTACACTCATACCTGTAAAAAGTCTTTACCAGGATTTGCAAGTTGGTCTCTGAACAACCATTAGAATCATTGTGGTTTACTTTACAAATTACTGAATTAATACTGTATCAACTAATTTTAAATTGTTTACAATGTTTAAAGTGATGATTGCAATTGTTATGGAATGGTGAAAGTGAGTTACTATTGGGGGCTGTATGGTAACTACTCTGGGCTGAGGCGAAAGTGCAGCTGTGTAAAGTGTAATGAATGCTTCCTAGAACAATCAGAAGGGGGAAGGAAACGTTTGAACAAATATTAATCTTTCTTGAATATGGAATCAACCAAGTGCAGAGTAATAAGAAGATATTGGAAGACTGAACAAAGAAGTATTGATTCTGCAATTGCAGCTGTGCCTTCTTTTATCAATATGCAACAAAAGTTATAGAGTATGCACCCAACACATGCAACACACTGCATAAAGAAAATTTAGTGCAAAGAAATAGACAGTGATATACTGGTCATTTTGTATTAGTTTTCTTGGACTCGCAAGTTGGTTAACATGAGGAAACTTTAAGTTAGACAAAACCTCAGTTTGAAAACTCTTAAACTAATTGTACATTTCATTCAAATATTAAACTCTATTTATTTACACCAAATGATGTGTTCGATGCATGACAATATATCTCAATTGCATTTTACATGACACTAATGCACTGTGTATTTTCACAAATGCATCTGCAGAAATGTTCATACTGCCTCTCCACCATTTAAAAACCAGGAATTAAATGACATTGCCAAATATTTTGTACAGCATTACTTTTCATATTAAGATGACTGCGATGATTTTAATAAAATAAATAAAAAATAATTCAATGAACAAATAACTAGCACTTAACCCTCAAAATTTCTCTTAACTGAAAATGTATTTTTACTTTCTTTACTGCTGGTTTTGTTTTGTTTGGTTTGGTGTTTTACAGCACAGCAACACAAGTTTGTTAATTACATGCCATGTGGTTTTGTTTGGTTTGGTTTGGTGTTTTACAGCACAGCAACTCAAGTTGGTTAATTACATGCCATGTGGTTTTGTTTGGTTTAGTTTGATGTTTTACAGCACAGCAACACAAGTTGGTTTATACATGCCATATGGGGTTTTTTTTTGTTTGGTTTGGTGTTTTACAGTACAGCAACACAAGTTGGTTATTACATGACATGCTGGTCTTGTTTGCTTTGGTTTGGTGTTTTACAGCAGAAGCAACACAAGTTGGTTATTACATGCCATGACAATTGAAGTAAAGTGTCTTTCCATGAACAAATGATGGCACAATAACCACTAAGCCACTACTGCACTGTAAATGATTCTTTTTTATATTGCACCATTACATACAAGATTATTAACAGTTGCTTGCAAACAAATAAGTAAAACCTGTATAGAAAGGACATTCAAGGACATTCAGTGGACATGAAAGCTTCATCCTTTATAGACAGGTGTACATTATATGAAGAAAAATTTCTGATACACTCTGAAATTTTCCTGTACATATAGCAATGTATTTTAGTCCCTGTAAAACTATCCCATGAATTTATTCATCTAGGTTTAGTTGTCTCAAGAAATCTTTAATGAACTAAATCAAGTCCCAAAAATAAGCTCAAGTAAATATCTGAGCTGAGGCAAATAAATCCACAGCTATTTGATAATTCAGTCTTAAATTTGTGACAATGACCTTTATATATACAGTGAAAATATATGTATTTTGGACAATGACCTTTATATATACAGTGAAAATATATGTATTTTGGACAATGACCTTTATATATACAGTGAAAATATATGTATTTTGGACAATGACCTTTATATATACAGTGAAAATATATGTATTTTGGACAAAAATAAGTCCATATTATACTGGTGTCCTTTACATACACTACATTTACATAAGGATTTTCCTGGGGATTCCTTATATTGTCCTTTATATAAAAAATGCCCTTTAAGGCAGATTTCACTGTATATCTTATTCACAGAATTATGTTGGACACAGGATACAGAATTTAAGGTAAAATAGAGAGAGAGGAAAGGACAATTTGGAATATCTTGGGCTTATATCAGAATACACATAGCGGGCAAACTTCTCATTTCATGCAACTAGGATGAATATCTACTTTTTAAAATCAAAATAAGAGCAGCACCAGTAGCTAAACTTAATTTGCTTTCCTGATTAGTTACTATCCTGAATTTTACCAAAAAAGCATGATGACAGGGTTTGAAATTTAACAACATTTGCAACATACTTGAACTTGGTCTAGTATTGTATGCAACCTATAAGTTTATATTTGAAGTATAAATATTCAACTTTTTAAAATAATTTTTGAGTAAATTTTGAATTTCATCATTTAATGATACATGTAGATTAGGTTATAATAGGTAAGCCAAGAGTTTGGGGAATTCTATGTTTTGTTTGGGGGTTTTTTTTCACTTAGTAATGGCAGCCACACTGGATGGTGACATCATCAGAACAAACTTGAGGAGTCTTGCTGCTAGAATTATTGCTACATGTGCAAAATTTAGTTGAAACTGTTTAAAATAACAAAATATATTAATTTTTTAAAAACCAGTAAGAGACAGAGAGTCAAAAAATGATGGATGCAGGGCCACTCAATTAAGTGCATAATTTTAGCTGACATGCAGGTGATCTTAAGTGAGGTATTCTGTGTGGGGAAGTGTGGTAACATTTATTCATCAATCAAAGCCAAAATTAAACCAGTTTACTATGGATCAAACAGAGGGATAAACATGATATAAGACAAACTGACAGTTTCACCAAATTTGGTCAAATTTATTATTTTGAACTATAAAGAAGTCCTAATTTTCAATAACTGAATCAATAGCACCAGAATTTTTTTATTTTTTTAAAGCCGATACATTGATCGAGGGCAAGTTAATTAATTACTGTGTAGTAATTATCTCTTAGGTAGTCCTTGCTGTAAAATCAATGCTTACTGCGCAGCTGAAAATGACGGGAACATTATATTTTGATGTGATCGCTATGACGTTACCTTTTTTCTTTGTGTATCATAGTACTCTATACATATCTTGTTCTCTCAACAGAACAAAAGTAATAAGACTTTCTGCCATATTGGTTTTCATAAGGAATTCGTTATAAATTTATTTGAGCAAGATTAAGTTCCAGTTGGTAATCTACTTATAAAAGAGGAATAACTTTCTTATTCAAACACACATTAATGTCAACATTTTTCTCTTACTGCTGTGAAAGGATATTTTGTTCTCATTTTATTGAACTTTGAAAAGAGTGATATTATTTACTGCCTTTAAAACGAATTTAACATCAACCACTTTTACTACGTTGCTGTCTGTTGCTGGGTTTTTCCCTATCTATTTAAAGCTCAATGTATAATGTATTAGTAAACATTATGATGCTAAAGATGAAAACAATTTTACATGCATCCAATCAGAGCAACAGATACAAAGATACATAAAAAACATACTAGATCTGACACCTGTCCAGATATGGACTAGTATTGTAATGCTATAAACTCTGGGATGTAAAATGACATGGTTGCAACCTATGTCTCTTATTTACTAAATGACAAAGAAAAATGCTTATACAATTTTAATAATTGCAATAATAGTCATCTGAAAGAAAATAATAAAGTCAAGAAAAAGCATGCAAGACCTTGGGAAATCTTCAACAATTTACAACATTCCATAACACAGCCGCACAGGCTGTCTGTTGAAGAAAACCAATGAGACCTCAATAATTGAGTCATACTGAAACATTCACTCAGCATTATACCCTTATGTATTTTATAAGGGGAGTCTATAATCTTCAACCTGTACAAATTTGATGAATTTTTTAATAATTCAGCTATTACACCATGGGCAATTAGTGACATGTTACTTTTTCCCTTACTTTTCTACGTAAATGACCACTAATTTAGCATAGATATTCAACCATGAGTAATGCAAGGAAATACACACCAACCTATACAATTTGTAGTCAGTGCTTATTTCTTGGACCTTTGGCTATGTATAAATATTAATTTTTTTTAAAGTTCAATTCTCCAACATTTCACAAGTGCAATAATTCTTAAGTCTCTGTCAACATCTGAGCTGGTCTGAAGTACTGTGGAACTTAAAAATCTAAGTTACAGGACCGCAATGTGTAAAGATTTTGGTTGTTTGAGTCTCGAGTCGAGACAATGCTTGACAACAGAGATGCTGTTCATTAACAACAGAGATGCTGTGCATGAACAGTAGTGATGCTGTTCATTAACAATGATGATGCTGTTCAAGCGATTGATGTTTGAGTTATCAAAGTTGTTGTTTTCAACATTGATATATTCAAATTATAGGTATCAACATTTAGTTGTTGTTGGTTGGTTGGTTTATAATGGCACTTTCAGCACTTTATTTGGTTATATCATGCCAAGGAAATGGGAGCTTAGTGCCTTTCCCAATGGCAAACCAAGGCAGCTGATGTGGGTTGGCCTGGGTGGATATAAAACCTGTGACTGTTGGATTACTTGTCTGACACTCTACCAATCGAGCTACCATGGCTTCCACATCAACATTTTTGATGGCTATTTCTCACCAATACCCAGTACTTACTTTTGGAGACTAATCCTCATACTTCAAAACCCCAAAATTGCATGGAAGGGGTGAGTTTATGGGAAAAATACCAGCTAAAAAAGCTTCTTCACTCATTGTATCAAGGAGATTATTTTCATTTTCACCTGAGATTGGGGTAGGAGACAAAGTTTTCTTGTTACTTCCCCAAAAATTCCAGCATATCTGATTCAGAGAGACTATCATATCACCAGATGCTTAGATACATAAAAGAAATTGTTTTCAGTTAGCTATTTTACCCCACTATGCACCACATCCCTCATGAGCAGATGGGTGAAAATTGCTTTTTTTTCTTTCTTCCCTAGTTGGGCTGACGATTTTCACCTCCAGGCTCCCTTTTTCTCCAAATCTCAAACTTGACCTATTTATGGCCAGGGTCTGTCTGTTCATGTGCTGTTTGGACTGATCTGCTTTAGATCTAATGAAAGGAATGTAAAATCCAAACACAAACTCTGGTTCTGGAAACACCAATTTTTACTTAAAAAAAAGAATCTGGTAAAATTCCAATTTTGGGCTGTAGTTTTTAATGTGAGTAGAACATCTACGTTACTTGGCATCATTGTAATGCTGCATCTTTCCACTTTTGTTTAATATCACCCACTTCAGACTTCAGTATATCATTAACTGTGATGATGTCACAGGCACCGTCCCTCACTGAGCAAAACTGTAGCATTTGGGCCTAATGAATTAACTAGCTACTAGCTAGAACAGAATGTTGAAGTGAATCTTGTTGAAAGTTTAAGCTATGCCTTTGGAAAAATCATCCATTCTGTATTTCAAATACTGATCTATCAACTTTATTACTACAAGTTAAAATGTATTCACTTTAACTAACACTAGTTGTTTCTTTGATGTAAATTGTGCACAATTTATGATCTTTTCATTCTCTAAATTATCTACTTGACTTAATTACTAGGACTATAAACTACCTTCAATACCCTATCAGAAAATCTCTACAAACCTTAGCTAAGCATATATATTACTTCTAAACTGTATTGTTGAATAGCCAACCCCCACAGACCCTTCATGACAGAGAATAGCCAACCCCCACAGCCCCTTCATTACAGTGAATAGCCAACCCCCACAGCCCCTTCATGACAATAAACAGCCAACAGACATAGCCCCTTCATGACAGTAAATAGCCAACCCCCACAGCCCCTTCATGACAGTAAACAGCCAACCCCCACAGCCCCTTCATGACAGTGAATAGCCAACCCCCACAGCCCCTTCATGACAGTGAATAGCCAACCCCCACAGCACCTTCATGACAGTGAATAGCCAACCCCCACAGCCCCTTCATGACAGTGAATAGCCAACCCCCACATCACCTTCATGACAGTGAATAGTTAACCCCACAGCCCCTTCATGACAATAAACAGCCAACCCCCATAGCCCCTTCATGACAGTAAATAGTCAACCCCCACAGCCCCTTCATGACTGTAAACAGCCAACCCCCACAGCCCCTTCATGACAGTAAATTAAACCTCTTGAAATGTATTAGAAAAATAGTTAATACATGGTTCCTACTGATTTAGAAAGCTTTGCATCCTCTAGTTGGTAGCATTATCATATCTACCTGAGCATAACATGCATCCAACACAAGACAACATAAACCAAGGTTGGTTGCTTTTTAACAGCACTTTCAGCACCTTATTGCCTATATCATGCTGAGGAAATGGAGCTAAGTGCCCTTCCCAAGAATAACATCATGGCAGCCCTGGGCAGGTATTGAACCTGTGACCCTTGGTTTATGAGTCTGATGCTCTAACAACTCAGCTACCATGGCTAACACATACACCAAGATATGTCCATAGATCAGGGTCTACCGGTACAATATTTGTTCTACTATGATTTCTAGCAAGCCAGAGACCCTGATTGGTCAGCACATTATGTATGGAAAATCCACATCTACCTTGTTTTCAATTAGCTGCATGTCGTTAACAGGAATATGTAGTAAATCTGAGGCAAACAACCATTAACTAGCTGGTACCTGTACCTTTTACCAATCTATATACAGCAGAAGATCCTGAATGAGCTTCCTCAAATTATACAAGGTCTTAAATGGGTGGGTGTGGTTTAACACACAGAGCCCCACTCCACCCCAACCCAACCTAATTCATTCTATCACTGAAACAGAATATACACACAAGTATTTATGGATATCATATATGCTCCAAAGTGAATCCCCTTAGCAAATAATATATAGGTCACAATCTACTGACACAATATGCAAGGCAAAATCTAAGCCTAGATGTACAGTCTAATCTCGTTAATCAAACTGTCCATTGCACTAAAAATTATTTGATAAATGTGACAGAAAAACAAATCTGACCTAAAGACAGGAGTTCATTGTTTGACACTCCCACTCTGTTTACCTATTGCTAATTAGGCTTTATTAGGTGAGAGGTAACTGTAAATTCCCTGACAAATGCATTGTGTGCATGTATCAGCTATTCATTATTGTGACCAGAAGGCATATGAAAGGAACTCAACTGACATAAAATTATTGTTATTGGAGCAATTAGAACAAAGATAATTAACATCGGATAAATGAATTGATTATATATATATATATATATATATATATATATATATATATATATATATATAACTCAGGCTTCCTTCTGTATTTGCCAGCCATGTCAAGCAGTTCAAAAGTTTTGACTGGCATAATATCATTATATCAAACTCTCTTTGATTTGTTTATCCATGAAACTGTAAAAATAAAAACCTTATTAATGAAGTAAAACTCTAAGGTGACTTTGTTTTGTTTACAGATTTTCTTTCTTGGGCAATCAATAAAGGTGTCACCAACTAAACTTATTCAAAGGTGAATAGGTCAAGTTTACACATTGTTTCTTTGTCTGACATTCAATATAGGTGTCACCAACCAAGCTTCTTACAGCTCAGCTGCCTGCCTGAAGGCTATACTGCTCACAGTTATCTGGTTAAATGGCAGGTTAATCCTTTATGGAACAATAGTGCAGTAAATTTCAAAGATTGACTTATCAGTAAAGATGTTTGTTTATTATTCTAAAAAGTTTTTTTTTAATTGGTAGGCTTATATATGCCTAGATGAGACAATAATAAGTATTAGTCGTAGTTTTACTGTTTGAGAGAGCAATATTCACCGTGTTATTCTGGCAAACAATCGCTGATGACCCCATGTTGACCTCCCAAGAGGTTCACCGAGTATGCTGGCTGTCTATGGGGGATGCCTTTGAAATTGTTCAATGATCAGTTGTGTCTATCATTGGCATGTTGAGTGACAAGACCAACAGAAACATTATGTAAAATTCAATGGAACATAACATGACATCATACAAATTCATGTTTTTCCTGCACTTTCTTGGTGACATCTTTGGAAAAATAAACACCCTTAGCCAGTGTTTGCAGACATGAGGTTTGCTGTACATTACCATGAAGCAACAAGCTGAATGCCTTGGAGATAAACCCATTTTGGGCCCCTCTGCACTGAGTTCCTTACAGCCACATGCAACAACAGTCAGTTTAAGGGGATATAACTGAAATGTTCATCAGGTGACAATGATTTGCCTGCCAAAGCAGTACAGTGTGTACAGATTATTTATGGAAACGTATGTGACAGATTCCCAGATCATGAGATTTGTAATGCATTCACTGTGTTTGGGTCTAACACTTTTCCTGAAAAAGTTACTAATGTGCCACAGTTTGGTAATGATCACACAATAACACACTGATTGCTCATTATGGCCAACCAAGAGAGAACAGTGATGCAGCAATCAGTGCTGATGAAGCAAAGAAGGAGTGAGGGACTCTCAAGTACACTGTGTACAACAATTACAGAGAACTGTCAGCAGCTGAATTAATGACAATACTAGCTTCAATGAAAGGACAGTACCCAAATGTGATTCGTTTAAAGGAAATTTCACAGGTACTTCCACTATCAAGCCTGGAATGTGAGCGCGGATTTTCGCACGAGAATTTGTTCAAAACAAAGCTGCAGTGCAGGCTAAGTGTTGACACTCTTGATGAACTTATGAGAATAAATCTTGTTTGTGTTGATATAAAAGACTTTGATCCGATGTCGGCAGTCAGGAAGTGGAAGGGAAATCGAAACAGACATCTGTATCAACAAAACAAAGAGAATGCTTTCACCAAACTGATGTACTTTAAGTGAGTGGAGTTACCACTACGCAAATGTGGCAGCATTATGATTGGTGATAGGAATACTGTGTAAATACATTTTGTTAAAAAAAAAAAAAAAAAAAAGACACATACAAAAAAACAGTTCTGGGGAAATCTGTAGCAAATCATAGGGATGAACTTATTGTTTGCTGCTACCACCTGATGAAACCTATGGAGAGGATGAAACAGTATTTTTTTAATGAATATATATTATAAACAGTAGATTCACGTGTTTGTATGAAGTATGTCAAAAATGTCCATTTGAACTCTGGAAAATTTAAGGATCCCTGATATATATATATTTATCCTAATGAAGACTGTGGAGTCAGAACATGAGACTGTTGGTCAAACATATAGCTTCAAGTTTCAAGTAAGAAATGAGCCAATTTGTGAAAATTTTTTGTATAAATGTGATCGTCTGTTATACGGAGATACGGCTAAAGTCAAGTACACTAACTGAGAGTGTCATATTCTAATATGATAATAATAAGAACAACAAATAGATAATATGATCATAAGAACAATATCAACAGAAAATGGCCTTTTCTTAAAATTATATTAAGGATCATTACTTTTAAATTTTATTATTCCCAAATTGAAAACTGAAATGACAAAAAATGAAATTCAAAGCATTTTGCATTTCTGGACATTTCCTATCAGATATTTTAATCTATATTAGCCATATCACTAATTTTTTTTTCATTTTTAGATTCCATTGCTTTATTTAAAGGAAACAAGTCATCCTGTGTTTACAAGTGCATACCAGTATCTCAAATAGACTTTGTTTATCTTACTCACTTACAAAAACAATAATACATCTTCTACCATATGTGCCATAAATTAGGTTCATTGATATATATTTTAAGCTTAAAAAACAGGATGAAAACATAAGTGCTACATGTATTGCCTTCTTTTGCATTTGCCAGAAAAATTGCAAAATTAAGGTCATAGTGACCTATGTTCTAAACTTATAAACAGAAAAACAATGTAATGAATGCTTCATGCTGAATGCATCAAGTCTACTAATCAGTAATGGGTACTGAAATTTTACCTGAACTCCCAGCTCATCATAAAAAATTAAACTAACAAAATTTCAAAACTATCTACTCTACTGCACATTAATTTTAGTATACAGAAGTGATGTTTTTCTTCCTTATTTTTTTCCTTTATTCTGCAACCAAATTTGTAATTATATTTGAGACACCGTGATTTGTATACCCACCATGCTTGGTGTAAAAAAACCATAGAATTTCTTTTGTATTTTGTAATCCAATATGTATGCACATCTCACAAAAAGTCAGTACTGTGAATGGTACATTATATTCTTGCCCCATGTTTAATAGCACTTTGTATAGGAACTAGTAGGGTATCGTTGACTTTGGAGATTATTGACCATTGGGTCTCAATGACCTAGGGCTTTGCTCAAATTATGCAGTCTTGAACCAAAGCTACTGTGCAGAAACCATTATTTTCTTATTAGACATACAATGATCATGACCTCTGACCTCTAGACCCTAGAGTGTATTACCCTAAGTGCAGGCCATCCACGAATTTGGTAAAGAAGCTTACTCTAGACTAAAAGTAATTCTGCAAAACCCATTTTCCTTTGAGCCACAATGACTCTGACCTTTGACCTTTTGATGCCAAAATCAGTACAGCTCTTCCATGCCTTAAGTATAAACCTTCCACAAACTTTTGTCAAGGCTTGTGGTCTATAACTAAAATTATTATGCAAAGATAATTTTTCTTCTTTCAGTCCATGGCCTTGACCACTGACCTTTTGAATCCAAAATCAAAAACTTATACCTTACTGCAAATGCAATCTATCCACAAATATTAGTTCAGGTCTATGATGTAGAACTCTAGTTATTGTGCAGAAACCATTTTACTTCTTTCAGTCAGAGACCTTGATATTTTGACCCCAAAATGGATGGGCTCCTTTCTTACCCCAGTGCAAGCTATGCACAAAGTTTAGTCCAGGTCTGTTATGTAGAACTCAAGTTATTGTACAGAAACCATTTTTCTTCTTTCAGTCACAGTGACCTTGACCTTTGATCTTTAAACCCCAAAATTGATAAGTTTATTCCTTACCACAAGTGCAAGCTATCCAGTATGTTTGGTCCAAGTCTGTGATGTAGATCTAATGTAATTGAGCAGAAGCCAATTTTCTTATTTCTGTCACAGTTACCTTAACCTTAAACCTTCTGACTATGAAATCAATATGGTTCTTTCTCATCCCAAGTGCAAGCCATCCACACACTTTGGTAACTGTGATTGGTGGAAAACTTGAGTCATTGTGCAGAAGCCATTTTTTTTCTTTTACTCACAACTACTATGACCTCTGACCTTTAGATCATGAAATTGATGGGGTTCTCCCTTACCCCATGATTTCCACAAAGTTTGGTGATAGTACATGCTGTAGAACTAAAGTTATTGTGCGAAATAGGAAACTTTAACAGACACAGTCACATCATAATACACTCAGCCAGAATGGCAGGTGTATAAAAAAAGACTGACTGACTCACTGATTGACTGACCTACTGCAACTGACCAATCAACTGACTGACTGACTGACTTATTTCCTTACATCCTTGACAGAGGAGTTTTGTGACACAAAGACCAAGATCTTTTATGCCATAATGCATCACAAGAGCTGAGCCTATGCTGATCACTGATAGAATGAACAGTACAGGCCCAGGTTTGCCAGCCCATCTGCGTATATTATACATCAACAGAGATAAATATCAATAATCTACAGATATCAATACCCTACAACTATCAATATCTAATAGATATCAATAGCCCACAATTTACTGTCAATTCATTTATCATTTTTTTGTGGTTGTGATATTTTTTTCGGTACTTAAATTTTTGGATCGAGAAAGGGGTCCTATTATTTCCACAAAAGACTCCTTGTTCATTCAGTTTGTAAGTTTGTAGGTTTTAGCAAAAATGAAACCTGAAAAAAGCTGACATTCACAAATTTGGTACCCCATAAAAAAAAATGAATTCACAATGTTTAAAAACATCCAGATTATCAAAAAAGTAACAACCAGAAATTCTGCCTTTTGATGACAACAAAATTCTTAGTGATTTAAAAGCCTATGACTCCTTTGATTTGTTGCTATATGTATTTTATCTCCTTCGATCAACTCGGCATTCCTTGGCTATCACATCTAGAGTTTACCTGGTATAAAGCAATACATCTATCTGTTTAATTATTAATATAAAATGGTATTCATAACACAGAATAAAGTGAAAGGGTACAAAAGCCACCAAGGTGCCCTTTACATGAAAAGCTAAAATAAAGCATTGCTTTGAATCACTATAAACTAATTTTTTTCCATGCAATTACATCGCCAACTGGAAGTACCCTTTCCCCAACTTCATATTTCTCAATTAAGTCTCTTTTTCTTTTCTATAGGATTATGGAACCAAAATCTTGCAATAATGATGTGAAATAAAAATGGTCTCTGGCACAAAAGGGGGTAATATTAATGGGTTCAATTACATTACAGATGCAGCAGCTGTTAGGAAAGTAGCTGACAGATTTTACTTAACCATATTCATTGACAACATCATAGATAAAGAAGGGAAGAAAATCAAACACATGAATACAAATGTATTTGTACTTAACATTTCCTAAGCACATATACAATGATATATGGTTGAGGTGGTTTCAATTGTAAGAGTTATCACATACATTCTGTAAATAATTAAATAGAGATTTTTATAATAAGTATGAAACTTGGTCAAACATAAGGGAAAAACTTACAACACTTTAACCAAGTGGCCCAAGTGAGTCTGATATTACTCACTGTCTGATGGCAAGTCAAGCATAACTGCAGCTGGCAAGGTACTGATGGAAGTACTCTTTGAATGCTTCATGTGCCAATTAAAATATGTAAACCAGCCAGCCAGCTTGAGACTTAATAATTGGTATATGTTTAAACAAAAGTCCCTCGAAGGAACTGATGCTCTACTGGCTGAAAAGAATTTTCAGGAATCCAAGATAAGACCATTTTTTCTTTTTAACTACTGAGTGTTGAAACCATCTCTGATAATCTTGAGCAAAAATAAAATTATCAAGATGGCCATGATGGTGGACATACTGGATGTGAAACTGACACCATTTTCATTTAGAATCAACTAGATATCATAAGAAGTCTTTTGGTGAAAAACCCATGTCGATATGATTTTCCATTCTGGAGTAGTAATAATAACAAGACTTACATGATGGCTGCCATGGCAGCCATGGTGGATGTCATATTGGTGCCATTTTCATTTAGGACCAACCAGACATCATAAGAAGTTTGCTGGTGAAAACACCATGTCCATATGACCATCCTTCCAGGAGAACTAGCAATAACAAGATTTTAAAGATGGCTGCTATGGTGGCCATATTGGAAGTCATATCGGCAATATTTTCAATGAGGACAAACTAGACATTATAAGAAGTCATTTGGTGAAAAAACCCATGTCAACATGACCATCCATTCAGTAGAAGCAGCAATAATAACATTTTCAAGATGGTCACCATGGTGGCAATGTAGGAAGTCCATTCAGCACCATTTATATTTAGGACCAGCTAGACATCAAAAGAAGTCTTCTGGATAAAACCCTATGTCAATATGATTTTCTGTTCTGGAGAATTAGTGATAACAGTATTTACAAGATGACCACTATGGTGGTCATACTGGAGGTCAGGTTAGCACCATTTTCATTTAGGACTGACTATACATCATAAGAAGTCTTTAAGTAAAAACCGCGATTTTGATATGACCATCTGTTCAGGAGAAATAATAGTATATTTTCAAGATGGCCACTGTGTTGGCCATAATGGATGTACGAGCAGCACCATTTTCATTTAAGACCAACGACATCTGGGCTTAATGCCTGTGTGTACAGTTTTATGACAATCCTCCAAGTAGTTTTGGGGGAGTATCGATAACAAACGTGCTAACAGATGGATGCATGACAGATGAATGATGAACAACAGACAACAATCCATCCCAGAAGCTCTTCTGGTCTATGACCAGCAGACAACAACAACCCATCCCAGAAGCTCTTCTGGTCAATGACCAGCAGACAACAATCCATCCCAGAAGTTCTTCTGGTCTATGACCAGCAGACACCAATCCATCTCAGAAGCTCTTCTGATCTATGACCAGCAGAGCTAAAAAAAACCAACAACATAAATTCATCTCTGCATGCAAATAAATATCACCTCTATTTGCAAAATTTCTCATGTTTAATTAGGAGTTGTAACATTTAATATGAAATTGAAGATTAAAATTTAATTGACAATGGTCAATATAACAAGTCCAATACCAATCTATTCCAATACTAACCTTCTGGCCCTGACAATTAATTCATATGAAAATATTTAAAGAACCATCAAACCAGTCCATGCACCCCCCCCCCCAATGACTCTAGACCTCGAGCTGCAAATAAATTTAACTGAATTAACTGGTCAATCACTAAATACATTATAACCTTTTTGACTATATATTTTCTGGAAAAGAATAATGAAAACAAAAACAAAAATTTTTTTGCATTTTCACTGTCATGCTTCTGTACAAATTATCTCCACTTACCAACTGTTGTTGTGGGGTGACAATCACCATACCATGAATGGACCTGGTCCTCCGTGGGAGCAAGTATAGGTCCCCCCAAGTATTCACTTCAACCCCCTCCACATCCTCACTACTACTCTCTAGTGAACTTTCTTCTTCAAACATTATTACTCTCTTCCATGTAGGAATTTGTACCTACACTTATAAATAAGCTCTTACTATTATATACTAGTGCAAGTCAGGACATAACAATGACAGTGATTACTATTATATACTAGTGCAAGTGAGGACATAACAATGACAGTGATGCGGAAATTACTGGTGACAAGATAATACCCTCTTGAATGTAGAGAAAACAGCAACAATTGAATATAACAAACGGATATTAAACTTGTATATATCCCAATCTTGGTTACTCAGTGGATCTGCTGTACAAAATGATATCTAATGCATTGGGTCTGCACAGTAGATCTGCTGTACAAAATAATATCTAATGCATTGGGTCTGCACAGTAGATCTGCTGTACAAAATAATATCTAATGCATAGGATCTGCACAGTAGATCTGCTGTACAAAATAATATCTAATGCATAGGGTCTGCACAGTAGATCTGCTGTACAAAATAATATCTAATGCATAGGATCTGCACAGTAGATCTGCTGTACAAAATAATATCTAATGCATTGGGTCTGCACAGTAGATCTGCTGTACAAAATTATATCTAATGCATTGGGTCTGTACAGTAGATCTGCTGTACAAAATAATATCTAATGCATAGGGTCTGCACAGTAGATCTGCTGTACAAAGTAATATCTAATGCATAGGATCTGCACAGTAGATCTGCTGTACAAAATAATATCTAATGCATTGGGTCTGCACAGTAGATCTGCTGTACAAAATTATATCTAATGCATCGGGTCTGCACAGTAGATCTGCTGTACGAAATGATATCTAATGCATTGGGTCTGGACAATACTAGTAATCTTTCATTGAATATTTTTGTATTTGGCAAAAAGTCATACTGTCACAACTGTGCTAATAATTATGGGTCTGTGTTTTACATTTGACGGATGACTTTACTTTAAGTATGTATGCTTGGATAACATATAAGAACCTACAACTCCTAATATTTTGATCTAAGTCAGCTTAGGTTTATGTATGTTTAGGGTTTAACAACACCTCAGCACAATCCTGGCTATACAGTGCTGAGTAAATTTAGGTATTCCCAAAACAAAGCTAAAGCTAATAAGAATACTGTAAACAGCACATTATATGGCCACCCCATGTTTAATAGTCTTCTATGTAGATAACTGAAATTTTTAGAAAGCATTTTTCTTCTTCAGTCACAGTGACCTTTTGACCCTAAAATCAATAGGCTTCTTCCTTATCACAGGAGGGGCCCTGGGTGGATGAGTGGTCTAAGGCGCTTGCCTTTACCGATCACTGCCATCTCACCTCTGTCTGCGTGGGTTCGAGTCTTGGGCTCGGCCAATGTAGTTATGTGAGAAAGCTTGCCAGTAGCTTCCCGTGGATCAGTGGTTCTTCCCGGGATTTTCCCGAGTTCTTCCTCCACCCGATATACTAGCCGCCATGTATAGCCTATCATGTGCTGAAAAATGGCATTAAGCCCATAAAACCTAACTAAACCGAACCTTATCACATGTGCAAGCCATCCACAAAATTTGGTCCAGGTCTATTATGCAGAAGTAATGCTATTGTGTGGCAACCATTTTTCTTCTTTCTGTCAGAGTGACCCTGACCTTTTACCTCAAAATCAACAGCTTCTTCCTTACTGCAAGTGCATGCCATCCTCAAACTGTGGTCCAGGTTTGCAATGTAGAATTAATGTTACTTTTCTTCTTTCAGTAACTATGACCTTGCCCTTTCACCTTTTGACCCTAAAATTGATAAGCTTCATCCTTACCCAAGTGCAAGCCATCCACAAAGTTTGGTAACTGTAGACTGTGGAGAACTCAAGTTACAGTCCAGAAGAATTTTTTCTTCTTTCCATCACAGTGACCTTCACCTTAGACCTTTTAGCTTCAAGATTGATAGGTTTCTTCCTTATTCTACAAGCAAGTAATCCACAAGGTCAGGTAACTGTAGATGGTGGAGAACTCGAACTATTGTACAGAAGCTATTTTTCTTTTTTCAGTCACAATGAGCTTGACCTTTGAGCTTTTGACCTCAACATCGGCAGGATTCTTTCTTACCCCAAGTGCAAGCCATCCACAAAGACTAGTAGCTGTAAGATGTTGGACAACTCAAGTTACTGCATGGAAATTAAATTGGTAACAGACAGACAGATGGATGGACATCATAACATTATACGCTTTATGGCAGGTGTTGAAAAATGGGTAAAATCCTTAAAATACAAAAGTCTAATCTTTGATATCAACTGCAAAAAGGTTGCCTCTATTAGTCACCTCTAGTGACATGCAAGTGGGTGGGCGGGGGGCATATTGGGCCTATTCTACATCTCCGAGCCTGCAAGGGGACAAACAAGGTGAACTTCTGTAGTTTGTGACCCCTAAAAAAGTCATAAAGTACATATCCACTACATTAAAAGCGTATTATCGAAACTTGCAGAGGATACCCATTTAATTCTGATATACACAGGCATTTTGATATGTGGATGTTACTAACCTTTTTTTGGATAATGTCAAGAGACATGGTTTCAGTTTGGGTCAGAGGTAAATTTGGATAATTGGATTTCAACTGCATATAAAAGAGATGTTAATTTGACTGTATCTAATTTATGTATTCCTGTCAGTCCATGCACTACACCTACTACCTTGGTATGATATTTCCAATAACTAACCAACTATCCAATGGACTGCTGACCAGTTCAGTTGACAGCCACCTGGTGTGAAGTATTACATAGTCACACATTAACTGGTAACTTTTTTATATTTGGACAAAAGTTCAACCAACTGAGCAAGTCACAAGTAGTTTCACAAATTAACAAATTACTGTATACTATTTCAAATCTTTATAAATTCAATATTTTTCATCCAAATTTCTTAAAATGTTCATCATATATATGTAATTCATGTGTCATCCTCTAAGGATTCTTTTTTTTTTAAAATAAAAATGTATTAGTTATGTTAGTGAGTCTGCAGTACATTCTCTATTATTCGGATAGGTCAATGAGAGCCTGTAGCCAAAATATTTCTCATGTAAAAATATAAAGGCTTTCTTCACTTTGTTAATAAACAAACAACCTGCAGCAGGAACTAACACTCATGCGAGTACTGGTTGAACTTCCTGATCAAAGCATAAGCAGTTGTTCTATTTGAAATATAATACCAAGCTGTCTTGTGTATTTCAAGTACCAAATAACACAGACCCAGATCTATCACTGCATAATATGCTGGCTAATATGTGTCCATGCAGTTTGTTCAACATACAATTTTAAGCAAACAGCACAGACCCAGATCTGCTAGCACATTATGCAAAGTCAAATCTGGGTATACACTATATACAGTATGCCCAACCTACATAATTGCATATGGATATGATGAGCTCCCATGAATAGATCAATTAAGCGTTATTTGGATAATGATTTAAAATTTTCCATCTAATCATGAGGAAAAGGTTAATGACTGTAAGTTTCAATGATCATTTCCTGTGACTGATGATGGAATTAGACCCCATAAAAAACAACTTTCCATTCATATAGCTACACTTCCTTTTGCGATATAGTTCCCTATTTATATCTATTTATTTATTTGGAGCTGCAGTGGCTCAGTGGTCAAGGTACTGAACTCTAACCAGAAGGATGCTGGTTCTGTACCCACTATCAGATCAACCCAGATTGGCTGCTGTGGAGTATCCTCAACCAAATCATTTCACTCTCAGGACAATATAATCTTCAAAGTGTTGATGTGCTATAAAACACCAAAAAAACCAAACCTATTTATTAATCTATTTCTCTATCAACTTAAAAAAGCAAACATGTAAAATCACCAAAGAAAGGGTACTACACAAAAGGGCAACAATCAAACTAGTAAGTTTGTAGCAATTTCAATACATGTACATGCATGTACAAAGTTTGTAGCAATTTCAACACAGGCATGTAAAAAGTTTGTTGCAACTTCAAGACAGGCATGTAAAAGTTTGTAGCAACTTCAAGACAGGCATGTAAAAAGTTTGTAGCAACTTCAAGACAGGCATGTAAAAAGTTTGTAGCAACTTCAAGACAGGCATGTAAAAAGTTAGTAGCAACTTCAAGACAGGCTTGTAAAAAGTTTGCAGCAACTTCAAGACAGGCATGTAAAAAGTTTGCAGCAACTTCAAGACAGGCATGTAAAAAGTTTGTAGCATCTTCAAGACAGGGATGTAAAAAGTTTGTAGCAACTTCAAGACAGGCATGTAAAAAATTTGTAGCATCTTCATGACAGGCATGTAAAAAGTTTGTAGGAACTTCAAGACAGACATGTAAAAAATTTGTAGCAACTTCAAGACAGGCATGTAAAAAGTTTGTAGCAACTTCAAGACAGGCATGTAAAAAGTTTGTAGCAACTTCAAGACAGGCATGTAAAAAGTTTGTAGCAACTTCAAGACAGGTATGTAAAAAGTTTGTAGCAACTTCAAGACAGGCACATCAAAAGTTAGTAGCAACTTCAAGACAGGCACGTAAAAAGTTTGTAGCAACTTCAATACAGGCATATAAAAAATTTGTAGCAACTTCAAGACAGGTATGTAGTAAGTTTGTAGCAACTTCAAGACAGGCATGTAAAAAGTTTGTAGCAACTTCAAGACAGGTAAAAAGTTGGGAGAAAAATAATTAATCACATTGCTAGAAGTGCCTGATTTTGTTGTTTTATTTATGAATGGAGTCATTCAAATTAAGTTGTATGCCTCTGATGGCTGAGATAAAAATATAATCATAGACTTTAAAAAGAAAATGATAATATAAGACTCCATTGATAAGTGTTGGCAACAGGATGAAAATCGAATTTAGCATGGTGTCACTTTTTAACAATGGTATGCACTGGTTTTATTACCAATGACATTTCCTCTTTTGATTTGGTTTTGTGGGTATAACACCATTTTTCAGCACATGATAGACTATACTTGATGGCCAGTATATTTGGTGGAGGAAGAACCTGGGAAGAACCCGGGTAGAACCACCAACCCATGGGAAGCTACTGGAAAGCTTTCTCACATACCGACATAGGCTGAGCTGAGACTTAAACCTATGTTGACAGAGGTGAGATGTCAGTGATCTGTAAAGGCGAATGCCTTAGACCACATGGCCACCTGGGACCCCTCCTTCCTTCTGAATGTTAAACTGTGATCAATTGCTAGAAGAAGTCATACATAAAAATACAGCACTCCCTCATTATAACACTGTGCATGGGAACCACAGAGTATATACTGCCTTATAGTGAAAATTCCTCATAATGAAATACATGATACATATAATTTTCCTACCACATAATAAAATGGGATCCATGACCATACCTGCCTTATAAAGGAAACCATGTTATGATGAAGGTCTCTATAGTGAGGGAGTGCTGTATCACTGATCCATGTGAACAAAAGACCCAAGTGGGAAGTGGTTTAACTGCCATATCAAATCCTGAATGACTAGATTTGCATGTAAATAACACACAACTAACTGTGACAAATATGGACTAGCTCTGTCATCATGTGATGTGTCACCAGGTCAGGATCTACAAAATCTGTTATTATGTGATGTATCAGCTGGTCAAGATCTGCAAGATCTGTCATCAGGTGATTTATTACCAGATCAGGAACAGCATGATCTGCCATCACATGTTGTTATAACCTGGTCAGGACCTATAAGATCTATCATTATTTATCTTATCACAAGATCAGGATCCACAAGATCTGTCATCATGTGATGTATCACACAGTTAGGATCTGCAAGATCTGTCATCACATGATGTGTCACCTGGTCAGGATCTACGAGATATGTCATCATATGATGTGTCATCAGGTCAGAATCTCCAAGCTCTGTCATTGTATGATGTGCAACCAGGTCAGGGTCTGCAAGATCTGTCCTCATGTGAAGTGTCATAAGCTCAGGGCCTTCAAGATCTGTCCTCACATAATGTGTCACAAAGTCAGGATCGGCAAGATCTGCCATTCCATGATGTGTCACCAGGTCAGGATCTGCAAGATCTCTCATCAGGTGATGCATCACCAAGTCAGGATCTGCTTGATCCGTCTTCAGGTGATGTGTCACCATGTCAAGATCTGCAAGATCTGCCCTTACATGATGTGTCACCAGGCCAGGATCTGCAAGATCTGTCCTTACATGATGTGTCAACAGGTCAGGATCTGCAAGATCTGTCATCAGGTGATGTGTCAGCAGGTTATGATCTATGTGTTGCCAGGTCAGCATATGAGAGATCTGGCATCACATGATGTGTCACCAGGTCAGGATCTGCAAGATCTGTCATCATGTACTAAGTAACCAAGTCAGGATCAACTCCATTTTCTATGCTAATGTATTTGGGGTTGCACTGTTTGTTCTGCTCAAAATTTCAAGCAAGCAACATAAACCATGATATACTGATGTGTTATACAATCTGGGCCTATATACTGGGGTTTATATGCTATGCAGCTGAATAGTCCAGAACATTGTGTGAAAGTCAAAATGTTATGCAGTTGAATAGTCCAGAACATTGTGTGAAAGTCAATATGTTATGCAGCTGAATAGTCCAGAACATTGGGTGAAAGTCAATAAGGAAGGAGATGTATTATACATACAGTATACTATAAATATTAAACTTCTATTTCAAGTCAAAACTGTTAAAGTACTAGCATTTAGAGATATCCCCTGTGGACTTAGGGATGTAGAATAGATCTAACGCACCCTTAAGGATGTACAATAGGCCTAATGCACCCTTAGGGATGTACAATAGGCCTAATGCACCCTTAGGGATGTGCAATAGGCCTAATGTGTCCTTAGGGATGTTCAACAGACCTAACGCATCCTTAGGGATGTACAATAGGCATAATGCACCCTTAGGGATGTACAATAGGCCTAATGCACCCTTAGGGATGTACAATAGACCTAATGCACCCTTAGGGATGTACAATAGGCCTAATGCACCCTTAGGGGTGTATAATAGGCCTAATGTACCCTTAGGGATGTTCAATAGACCTAACACACCCTTAGGGATGTACAATAGGCCTAATGCACCCTTATGGATGTACAATAGGCCTAATGAACCCTTAGGGATGTACAATAGACCTAATGCACCCTTAGGGATGTACAATACGTCTATTACACCCTTAGGGATGTACAATAGACCTAATGCACCCTTAGGGATGTACAATAGACCTAACACCCCCCTAGGGATGTACAATAGGCCTAATGCACCTTTAGGGATGAACAATAGGCCTAATGCACCCTTACGGATGTACAATAAGCTTAATGCTCCCTTAGGGATGTAGAATAGACCTAATGCACCCTTTGGGATGAACAATAGGCCTAATGCACCCTTAGGGATGTACAATAGGCCTAATGTATCCTTAGGGATGTTCAACAGACCTAACACACCCTTAAGGATGTACAATATGCCTAATGCACCCTTAAGGATGTACAATAGGCCTAATGCACCCTTAGGGATGTACAATAGACCTAACGTACCCCACAGATGTACAATAGGCCTAATGCACCTTTAGGGATGAACAATAGGCCTAATGCACCCTTACGGATGTACAATAAGCCTAATGCTCCCTTTGGGATGTAGAATAGACCTAATGCACCCTTATGGATGTACAATAGGCCTAATGCACCATTAGGGATGAACAATAGGCCTAATGCAACCTTAGAGATGTACAACAGACCTAACAAACCCTTAGGGATGTACAATAGACCTAACACACCCCACAGATGTACAATATGCCTAATGCACCTTTAGGGATGAACAATAGGCCTAATGCACCCTTACGGATATACAATAAGCCTAATGCACCCTTATGGATGTACAATAGGCCTAATGCACCCTTAGGGATGGATAATAGGCCTAACGTACCCTTAGGGATGTACAATAGGCCTAATGCACCTTACGGATGTACAATAGGCCTAATTCACCCTTATGGATGTTCAACAGACCTAACACACTCTTAGGGATGTACAATAGGCCTAATGCACCCTTGGGGATGAACAATAGGCCTAATGCACCCTTAGGGATGTACAATAGGCCTAATGCACCCTTAGGGATGTACAATAGGCCTAATGCACCCTTAGGGATGTACAATAGGCCTAATGTACCCTCCTGCATGTCTTAAGAGGCAAGTTATGGAGGCAATGCTCCAACTGAGAAGGTCTTGGACTTCCCACAAGAATGTGGTTCATATAGAAAAAATACCCCATATATTTTAAAGAATTTATGCCCTTAGGGTTCTATTTTGTTTTTGTGCCCTTTTGGGGTCTAGTTTGTTTATGCCCTTTGGGGCTCTATTTTGTTTTTATGAATTTGGGATGTTTTTGCAACATCTTTTCTATTTATTTTTTGCCTCAAGGTGCATATTAAAATTTGGTTGGAATGGTTTTCCTTCCTGGGGATTTTTGGCTTGGTTTTTGCCTTAAAATTTTTGTTACCTAGCTTTTGCATGGAATTTCATAGCCAGGATTGTACTGATGTCCCATTAAACCCTATACATATATACATACCTTTTGAGATAAATGAAAATCATATTCTGTCACCCTAACCAGTCATCAGCAACCACTTATCATTGTGGTTCTCAAAAAGCACAGATTTTTACATTTGAATTAAAACTGTGTTCTCTTGAATTACATCTGTGTTCTCTTAGCCTTTAGTCACTTTCAAATTAAGTTTGATAAGGAACAATCAACAGATTTGTAAATGCCTTTATTCAAAAGTGTAACTGAATCACAGTGAGTCCTGAGCTGTTATTTCCACATTCTATGAACATATTTACATGTTTTAAAGACTTCAACTTCTAATGAAATTATTATATTTGATTTTTCAGTCAAGTACAATGACTTAAGAACTTTTCTTTTCTCTTCTTTATATAGATTTCTTGTGCTGAACTCAGCTTGACAGCTTAAAAGTATCCAGTCTATCTGCAGTAAAAACTTTTTGAATTGAAGAAGAGAATTTTTTAAAATATATTTACAAATCATGTATAAACTTTGTATTAATAACTACAACACAGATTTAAAAAATATTGCTGCCATGTATCCTAAAACATAGGTCCAGTTTACATATCAGAAAGTGCCCAGACCTAATTTTGGATTGTACTTAGGTATATATGTAATCAAACTGGTCCACAATAATCCAGGGGCCTGCCCATACAATAGTACTAAACATTTGGTCTGGACCAAATTCTGTTTTTAGTAAATGTATAGATAGGTAGCCATTTCTGGATCTAATTTGGTTTAGACTATTTTTTATATATTAAAAAAATGGACCCATACTTGTTCCTTTAAAACCCTGTATGTATCCATTGGCATTTTACATATAAGTGTATATGATACAGGTTCAGTATAAATATATGCCCTTGTAAATGGTTTATTCAGTTTTGTATTTCACAATGTACTAGGGCCCCTCTTTTCAGTCAAGTTCATTTAAAACAAATGGTGCACAAGACCACCCAAACTCTCAATGGGGTGTTTGCTAACTTCGTGTGCAATTATGAAACAAAACACTAAAACAGACCAACAAATTAACACATTAAAGTAAATTAGCAAGAACCAACATCCCATTACCTTATGTATCTGTGCAACAACACCAGCCTACTGCAAACTGGGGAGACAACCTAGAGCTGCCATCGCATAATGAACTGGTGGATCATAGTCTATGCTGTTCACTTGAAATAAGAATGAACAACAATTACCCTGATCTGCCTATGTAATTTATCTGATGGCAGTCTCAGTCTTTGCAGTTGGGTGCACACTATACAGCAAATAAGTACTGTCTATACTCGTGTATAATCCGCATTCAAATGCAAACAACATAGACCCTGATCTGCCATCACATAATGCGCTGGCAGATCAGGATCTATGGTGTTTGTTCTACTGATTAGACCTTACAAACTGCATAGACCCAGATCTGCCATTACATTATGTGATGGCAGATCTGGGTCTATGCATTTTGCAGTTGGTATCAGCTTATACGCGAGTATA
This sequence comes from Margaritifera margaritifera, assembly GCA_029931535.1. Taxonomy (NCBI): domain Eukaryota; kingdom Metazoa; phylum Mollusca; class Bivalvia; order Unionida; family Margaritiferidae; genus Margaritifera; species Margaritifera margaritifera. The sequence continues at coordinate 2,987,592 of JAQPZY010001580.1, forward strand.
TACGGTTGGTAAATAGTCACATATTTACATGTACATAACTGTTTGCTATGACCACCAGGGTGTATTAGCTATCTGATTGATTGATTGGTGTTTAACAACACATTAACACATGAAAGGCTATATCCTACCAAGGCAATCAGTGTAAAGTGTCTTGCTTAGAGTCACACTATACTGACCCAGCAGGTTCAAGACAGGATACAACCCCCCATCCCCACACCCTTCTGTTTGGAACTCAAGCATACTACACTACAGCAGCTGACCCAGATTGGTCAGGACAGGATACAACAACAACAGCATCCCCCCCCCCCCCCCCTTCTGTTTACAACTCCAGCATTCTACACTAAGGCAGCTGACTCAGCCTTATTAGTACAGGATACAAAAAACTTCTATCCTTCTGTGTGCAAGTTCAGTATGTTAATCACTCATTGATTACAGCTCCCTACAACTGGCTTGTGAAATTTACACGCTTTTAAAGTCGTTAGTTAAGATTTTTTTCTTCTCCATTTTGATCATTCTGATAGTGTTGTCATTAGCAGTTTTAAAAAAAAATAAACAAAAACTCCTGAAAACAATTCTTCTTACAAAAGGCTTGGGGATGCTGAAATATTTAGATGAACTTTGTACCACTGGTTTCTACAAAGCCAATATCCATGGCAACATCACTGGCAAGCACACATTTAGAAAAGTTGTAAAGATGTCCACCATGACAGTAATTTTGAATGTCAAAGAAGAACTATTTTCATTTTTGACCAACTGTAAGTTGCTGATTTTTCTTCATTTTTAAAAATTAAAATCTCATTTTAATGAACATACATATGACCAACTGTTCAGAAGAATGGCAGGGTAAGTGATAACAAGAAGAGGTGGGGGTGAGAATGCTGTAACAACTGTTCAAAAGAATGGCAGGGTAAGTGATAACAAGAAGAGGTGGGGGTGAGAATACTGTAACAACTGTTCAGAAGAATGGCAGGGTAAGTGATAACAAAAAGAGGTGGGGGGTGAGAATACTGTAACAACTGTTCAGAAGAATGGCAGCTAGGGTAAGTGATAACAAGAATAGGTGGGGGTGAGAATACTGTAACAACTATTCAGAAGAATGGTTGGGTAAGTGATAACAAGCAGGGCTGGGTGGAAAAGTGTAACAATTGTCCAGAATAATGGCAGGGTAAGTGATAACATGAAATAGGGGTGAGAATACTGTAACAACTGTATAGAAGAATGAAAGGTAAATGATGACAAGAAGTGAGCGGGGTGGGAATACTGTAACAACTGTTAAGAAGAATGGCAGGGTAAATGATCACATGAAGTGGCAGTGGGAATACTGTAACAACTGTTAAGAAGAATGGCAGGGTAAATGCTGACAAGAAGAGGTGGGGTGTGAATACTGCAACATCTGTTAAGAAGAATGGCAGGGTAAATGATGACAAGAAGAGGTGGGGGTGGGAATACTGTAAGAACTGTTCAGAAGAATGGCAGAGTAAATGATGACAAGAAGTGGTGGAGGTGGGAATACTGTAACAACTGAAAATAAGAGTACCAAAAATGGCACATCACACCCTGCCAATATAAGATTAGTTGTCTGAATATAATTTTTGCAGTATACTTTTAGAATACATTAAAATACATGAAAAAGTAACAGATATGGTTCCAACAGTATTCCTTGCCCAATCTCCAACAGTATTCCTTGCCCAATCTCCAACAGTATTACTTGCCCAATTTCCAACAGTATTCCTTGCCCAATTTCCAACAGTATTCTTTGCCCAATCTATAACAGTATTCCTTGCCCAAACTCCAACAGTATTTCTTGCCCAATCTCCAACAGTATTCCTTGCCCAATCTCCAACAGTATTCCTTGCCCAAACTCCAACAGTATTCCTTGCCCAATCTCCAACAGTATTCCTTGCCCAATCTCCAACAGTATTTCTTGCTCAATCTCCAACAGTATTCCTTGCCCAATCTCCAACAGTATTTCTTGCTCAATCTCCAACAGTATTTCTTGCCCAATCTCCAACAGTATTTCTTGCCCAATTTACAACAGTACTCCTTCCTCAAACTTCACCAATTTGGGATTTGTTTCTGGCCTAAATTTCCCAAGAACTTAGATGTTATCCTGTATGTATATCTGCAGTAGACATGATAAATAAAGATATGTGGCTAATTAATTGGCAAGGAAAAGATACAAAGATGTGCCTTTTAGTAACAGTGACCTTGAGAGTACCCCCCCCCCCCAAATCCCAAGGTAGTCTTTCTTGGGCAGAGGGGAACATATGTACAAAGTTTTCAACAAATGCATAATGCATAATCAAGTGTTTAAGTTATGAAATGCAATGGCCAAATCTATTTTTAATGACAGCAACCTTGACCTTGGAGCTACTGACTCCTAAATCAATAGGATTCTTTCTGGAGCTAAAGGAAATGACTGTACTAATTGTTGATGAACTCTGATAACTAGAACTTAAGTCATCACCAGGAAATGAAATGCATAGGCAAGATCTATTTTTAGCAACAGTGACTCTGATCTTACAGACTCACCCCAAAGTCTGAACAGGCTTCTTCCTTGGGTTAAAAGGAACACATGTACTAAGTTGCATTGAAATTTGTTCACTAAAACTTAATGTATCATCCAGAAACAAAACAAAACCAGATTGTCCCACCCCCACCCCTCATCTGAATGGTATTAAAATGTAACTTTTACTGGTGGGGTATAAAAGTGTGGGTTTGAAGATTCTAATTTGTATATACATCCCATCAAATAACACTGTTACATTATTAATAATAAGCATCACTAAAATACAAAATGGATCCATGAACATATAACCACAATAACATGCAGTCTAATTGTCTTCTATAACCATCCATCATCCACATATAATACTTCAGGCTAGAAAAAAAGCTGGTAGACAGGGAAATCACAAGAAGCAGTGGATGCCATTATCACCCTGAATCATCTTAAAGGACTAGACTGGTAATGGGCTTTTCTCCTTGAAGTGTGGCTCTGGGGATTCCAGGCAGTGGATCAGTCTGCCCTTTTGAAACTGACCCAGACGAGTGATTCTCAAACACATAGCAAACTATGTGTTTGAAATGTGTTTGAAAATGGGGTGTTATAATGGCAACCTTTTGTATAAGAGAATGCAAAGAGGGCTTGTGCTAATACATCTGTGTTACATAATTTATACTTGTGTAAATGTAGTGACTGTCTGCATATGCATGGATCAGGCTTCAATGTAATTTAGAAATTATGAGATCTCTGTAGGATTTTGAAAAAGGAAGTCTAGAACCACATTTTTCCAAGAACTGAGTCCAGTAAATAGAAACTTGTGGACCCAATTTTGATAACTAACAGTCCAAACCCAGAAAACCAAAGGTCCTGGTTTTAGCTGGGACTCACATTACAAAGAGTTGTGAATATATCCCCCCACTATCAGAAATATGGTTTCCGGGTTCACATCGAACAATATAACAGATCTTCTCAAACCAGTTGCAATTATAAGTGGCCATGTAAACTGTCTCTTTTGAGCTTCCAAACATGGTTACCATATTTTCACGCATACATCCCGTGGGTTATACAGGAATTTACATACCTCCAATGAGCAGGCTATATCAGTTCTTTTCACACAGCCGCTAGTCATCAGCTTATTTTTAAATTTATACACATACAATTTTTAATAATTGTGTGATAATGATTTTTAAAAGTTTGTTTATGTTAAACAGAATGACAACAGAAGTAAGAAGAGCATGAAAAAATGGATGCCAGGAAGTTAATGCTAGTGACACCTATCGAAATACAAACAAATTGCAATAATCTTTTAAGGGAATAGATCGATGTGAGAGGATCTATAGTACTGTTTGTTTACATAATTAAAAGTTGTTTATAATTAAAAGTAAGACCAATTAAAATACAAAACAAAAAGAACTGATGGCATGAGATAATGCTTGCCACTCATCATCCATTCATCCCATTCTGTGCAGAATAACAGCAATATGGCCACCAGCAGCATTAACCATTGCTTGCACCACTGGCTTTTTGTGTGCAGCCATGACATCAAAAACCAATAGCGACTTTGGTGAAAACCCCCAATCTGGACGTGTTCTGTAGCATTTATCTATCCATCTATCATCATCACATGGGTATTCATCCATCTCTTTTTGTTGCAGCGGATGACAACGCCGACTGGCACATGGTCAGTTCATGTGAGATTATGTTAGGGTTTGTGCGAGATATAAGCATGGGCGGGGTATACTAAATATTTTTACATGATTAGTGAATTTCTGCTGGGTATATGCGTGGGCGGGTTATATGTGTGGATGGGGTATATGCGTGAAAATACGGTAATATCAATTTTATAGCTTGACAACTCATGGAGTAATATTTTTCATAAAGTTGTGTAGAGGTTCACTTTTCTGAATCAGCCTGATAGAGCATTAAAAGTGGGCTAGGTGATATTTTTTAATTGAAAAGTGTGAAAAAGCTACTGGATGATCTCTTATTATTTTACCATGTAAATATAAAATAGAAGTAATACTTTAAAACGGAACAATCCGATTGGTAAATTCTTATTTCTGAAGATATGATGACTTTTGGTTTGGATTGTTTTGCTTTTGGTATTTTATAGCGACACCTTTAAGGTCATACTGTGCTGAGGCAAATTAGTAAAGAGTAAAGTGCCTTGCCTAGGACTCACCAATTTGGGCTGATCTGACGATGGGAATCAAACCTGGACCCTTCTGGCCACATGTCCAATGCCTTAAAACCTGAGCCACCATGGCTTTTTTTCTGTTTACATCATAATATAGTAAAATTCAATGGTGATGTGATACCCGAAAAAAATCTTAATCCTCTAAAATCCGATGTGAGTGCAAAAGGTAGTGTACCTGGAATTTGTAACCCAGTCACGAGGAGGTTTTTGTACCAAATTTGCCAAACATCTACCAATACAATGCAAATTCTGGACAGGAAGTGACAAAAGAGCACTGACTGAAAGCAATAGATGCACAACCTGAAACTTTGCCAGTTTAGTTTGCTATAAAAATATAGGGTTTAAAACAATAAAGCTCACTTTCTTTTTATTTGTACACCTGACAATGGGAAGAAAGCCAAACTTCATTATAACAAAGTTACTCTTGCACCTCTGTAGCCTGCACTGCATTAATCAAATATGGCAAGCAGTATGTTGTGGTGCATGCTAGAGTCTGGCAATCAAACATGCCTCTCTGCACAAAGATACTCTTCAATAATGAAAAACAGTTTTCATTTGTTCTGCAGTCTGAAGGTAGGGCAGGAAAAAGTTGATAGCTGGTCTGGGGTTTTGTGCTGCAATGCATTACTGTTTGTGGTTTTCTATATGAAAGACCATCATATGCAATGTAGTGAAAGACTGTCTATTTCACTGTTCCAACCCAGGTTTTGAATGAAAGATGCAAGTCATTAAACTTTAGAGTATCTCCTACACTTAGCATCAAGAGTACAATAAATATCACATTATACACCCACCCCATGTTTTATAATCCTCTATGCAGATAACTGAAATTTGTCTGCAGAAACAACTTTTCTTTTATCAGTCATAGTGACCTTGACCTCAGAGGTTTTGATCCCAAAATCAATTGGCTTCTTCCTTACCCCAAGTGTAAACCATCCACAAAGTTTGGTCCAGGTCTGTTATGCAGAACTAAAGTTATGCAGAAACCATTTTTCTTCTTTCAGTCATAATGACCTAGACCTTTGACCTTTTGAGGTCAAGATCAATAGGCTTCTTTCTTACCCCAAGAACAAGACATCTACAGAGATTGATCCAGGTGTTATGTGATGTACAACTAATGATATTGTGCTGAAACCATTTTTATTCTTTTAGTCACAGTGACCTTGCACCTTTGACATTTTGATCCTAAAATTTACAGGGTTCTTCCTTACAAAGAGTGCAAGCCATGCACAAAGTTTGGTAACGGTAGATAATGAAGAAGTCAAGTTATTGTGTGGAAACCATTTTTCTCCTTTGAGTCACAGTAAACTTGACATTTGAGCTTTTAACCCTGGAATATATAGGGTTCTTCCTAACCCCTGATGCAAGCCATCCACAAAGTATGGTAACTGTAGATGGTGGACAACTGGAGTTACTGTGCTGAAACCAAACTGGTAACAGACAGATGGATGGAAAGAAGCATAACATAATATGCTCCACTTCATGGCAGGTGTATAAAATGAAAAACAATATTTTTGAACAAAACACTAACTAAGTCAATAAATGAAAAAATAGACTTCTGTTAACAACGAATATAAACATACAAGTAGACATTTATAATCAGTCATTTACCTCAAAATTATATTGCTTGTTACAATATATAATGCAGATTCCCAAAATGTTAATACCTATATTTTGAAAATAAAATTGAAATATTATTTGATGGGCATATGATTTAAATTTAGAATATTACTCTGATATAAAAAAACTGTTTGATCACTTGGCAACACTCCTGTCCTTTTCAGTTATTGATATGTTATAATGCATGGAATTTTTGTACAGTAACAACGCTTGTTGGAAAGTGAATTTGATAAATATCTAACCATAACTTTGAAAACACGAGTCCCTCAAAGAGACTGATGCTCTACTGGCTGAAAAGAACTTCCAGGAATTCAAGATAAGGCCATTTCTTCCTTTAACTGCTGAGTCTTGATATTCTTGAGTGATAAGATTTTCAAATTAGCTACTGTGGTGGCCATATTGGATGTAAGATTAGCACCATTTTCATTTAGGACAAACAAGACACTATTAGAAGACCTTTGCTGAAAACCTTATGCCAATATGACAATCCATTCAGGAAAATCAGTGACTAAAATATTTTCAATATGTTCATTGTGGCAGCCCATATTGGATGTTTTGAGGCACCATTTTCATTTAGGACCAACTAGATATCATAATAAGTCTGTTGGTGAAAACTCAATGTCAATATAGCCCTCAATTCTGTAGGTGTTGTGATAAAAAAAATTTCAAGAGTCATTAGAGGTCAAATCAACATCATTTTCATTCAAGATCAACTAGACACCATAAGAAGTCTTCTGGTGAAAACCTCATGTCAATATGACTTTCCATGTTGGAGTAGCAATAACAAGATTTTCACAGGGACCCTTGGATATTACAAATCAGACACTTGACCAACTTAGCTACTGTGGCTCCCTATGTAGTAGTAGTTGTAGTAGTAGTAGTATACACTCAACATGTTGTTCTGATAAGTAATCTTGTTATCTTGGGAACAGAAGCAATCATTAAATAAATATGGTTACATCATAAAAAGTTTCAATTTTCTACTTGTCCTGCAGGGCAAATGACTTGGAACTTTTACTTATCCTGCATTCATTTTACTCATTTTATACTGTACATGATACTGAATCTGCTTAAAATGCCACTTGTCCAATCGGATGAACATCTTAAAAAATTGACTTGTCCTTCATCATCCATGACTCATAAATATGTATAGGTGAGTGGAATTTTCTAGCCCTGATAGTGATGCAGAAATGAGAGAGGAGACATTTATCATCATGAGATAATTATCAGCAGATAACTGCACAGAGAGCAAAATTTTTAACAATTATTTCGATTTTTTTCAAACACTGTCATGTGTTAACTAATAAATATTTATGCCTAAATTTAACTGGAGTTCTTTCTGTGTCCCTTTTCTGGTTAAATAAGAATCAGCTACGAGAGAAAACATCGGCTAAAATTATAAGCAAAGAAAAGTCTCCATTTTTGGAGCAAATCTTATGCACTTGGCAGGAGAGATTGCAACATGCATGATGGTTTAGGAAGAATCTAAGAAACAATTGTTTACATTTAGGTGCTTAACTTGATGACTGCATTAACAATAGGGACTGAGTTTTCACCTTGGACAAATGAGAGATCACCTCTGAATACACATATGTAAAAAATTTCCTACTGTCAAAGTTGTACATTCTCCTATGACAAGTAGACAGAGCTCTTGATATGGTTTGAAATAAATTGGGTATTTTATTCCATGGTTTGGAACTAATTGCGTCTTTATTAATTTGATGGGTTATTTTGTGAATACTGCAAAACACAGAACTTATGCTACACGACTTGAGTCTTAATCATTGAGACGTCAATCATGCCTTTCTGAATGCATCAAATAGCTTAGTGACCAAGATTAGTTCAGGGTGCATTTGATTATATGGTTCTGTTCAGGTCAGTGTTCTCACAGTGATCAAGTACTATCATGTCAAAGGTACACAGAACATCTGGAACTTACATTGATAGCACAGATTATACTGAATTAGTGCACCATTATACAACATGAACTGTGCGTACAGCAGGAGCAATATGCTGCAAATTTTGACTAAATGCAACTTGTGCATAGTTTGAATAAATTTAAAACATTTCATTATGTGTTTTTAGTCAATTGTCTGAGTAAAATACATAAATACGCTGCTTATCTAAAGCTCTGAGAAGTGGTATTTTTATTTTTTTTAAATTATTTTTGCTGAGGATTTAGAGCAGTAGTTCTTCATTCCGATATAAAATGTAAAGAAAATAATATCACCAAACATGTCTGACATTATCATAAAGTTCTTTCTCTAGGTCATAAATATAAATCACAAAGGTTAATTTACTGATGAAGTATGGAAATCAATGACAGAACTCAAACTTTAATTAGGTTTACACTGTTCTGGATTTACTGGTAATTGCTCAAGCTTAGAGTATGATCAATGTTCACTAGAACAGTTCATTTAATGAGTGCCTAGTGATGGAAGTGTTTCCTAATAGAAGTAAATTAACTTGCTACATTTCATGAATCCCTGTCTCCTGCCATGTGGGTGTTTAACAGATGTGTTCTTGTGTAATTATGAAACAAAAATTCCAGGTATCTTGAAATTGACCATTTGCCAAACCTCCAGATCATTATCTACCAATTGAAAACTTCATACCAAAGCCCAAGAATATTCCAAAATTTATCATATCTGTCAAATGCCAACTGATTCTTGTTATAAAATCATTATATAATGGCAAGTATCCAGTATTATAAACACTTGTGTTAATAAATCTTTAGACTCACAAGTTTTTGATTCAACCAAACACTATATAAAATAAAATAAAATTAACAAACATAATTAAAGTACTCTAATGTGATTAACATAATTATAAGTAAACAATATGCCAATCCAGTTGATCCAACTTTATTACATACCACTTATTTGAACATCTCAGATAGAGCTTCCATGCACAAATCCTTTTTTTTTATTTCTCATAAAATCTGACTGCATATATGCATACCTTAAAATCTGTCTGCTGATATGCATAACTTAAAATCTGACCACTCATATGCATACCTTAAAATCTGACCACTCGTATGCATACCTTAAAATCTGACTGCTGATATGAATACCTTACAATCTGTCTGAACATATGCATACCTTACAATCTGACTGCATATATGCATAACTTACAATGTCTGCTCATATGCATACCTTAAAATCTGACTACTCATATGCATACCTTAAAATCTGACTACTCATATGCATAACTTAAAATCTGACCACTCATATGTCTAACTTACAATATGACTACTCATATGCATAACTTAAAATCTGACTACTCATATGTATAACTTACATCCTGTCTGCTCATATGCATAACTTAAAATCTGACCACTCATATGCATACCTTAAAATCTGACTGCATATATGCATACCTTAAATTCTGTCTGCTCATATGCATAACTTAAAATCTGACCACTCATATCCATACCTTAAAATCTGACTACTCATATGCATAACTTAAAATCTGACTACTCATATGCATAACTTAAAATCTGACTACTCATATGCATACCTTAAAATCTGACTGCAAATATGCATACCTTATAATCTGACCATTCATATGCATAACTTAAAATCTGACCACTCATATGCATAACTTAAAATCTGACTACTCATATAAGGTACCTTAAAATCTGACTACTCATATGCATACCTTAAAATCTGACTACTCATATGCATACTTTAAAATCTGACTGCTCATATGCATACCTTAAAATCTGACTACTCATACGCATACCTTAAAATCTGACCACTCATATGCATACCTTAAAATCTGACCACTCATCTGAATACCTTAAAATCTGACTGCTCATATATATACCTTAAAATTTGACTGCTCATATACATAACTTAAAATCTGACCACTCGTATGCATACAATAAAATTTGACTGCTCATATGCATACATTAAAATCTGATCACTCATATGCATACCGTAAAATTTGACCACTCATATACATACCTTAAAATCTGACTGCTCATATGCATACCTTAAAATCTGACCTACCTGTCATTGCTAACCACTGAGCCACCGTGGTTCCTGGATTTATTTACAAGAAGTTACAAGAGTGATTATGAGAGATTCCATTATTATTTTCATTGACATGGACTTGAGTTACTTTAGTATTCCATGGTGAGAAAAACATCAACATGAGTTATGTTTTAGCATTAACTTCCCAGTCACTTTGCATACTGTCTTGTGTATTTTCTGTATTTATATTCAATTATTTAATAAATTCAAAATATAACATATGTGATCTAACTCAATTATATCCCTCAATCTATCTAGGTAAAATTGATTTTGAGTTTAAATGTTACATATTAAAAATCCATATCAATTACCAATAACAATTGTTTAAATGTTACATATTAAAAATCCATATCAATTACCAATAACAATTGTTTAAATGTTACATATTAAAAATCCATATCAATTACCAATTACAATTCTTTTTATCGGAAGGAGTTATTTTCCTCAGTTTTACTATCTTCCCATTTATCTGCAGCACCTCGTATAGAAGTATACAAAATGATGGATTCATTTGTCAAACTAGGATTTTGTACCACGGTAACTGCAGTTGTTTTTTTTTAATCCATAATTTTGTCAGTATTTTAAAAGAAGAACCTTATTTCTAAAAAATTATGAGGAAATTGGTAGAAATAAGATAAAAATCAGGATGCCTAGAATTGTACATTGTAATTATCCACAATTTATCCCTCACCTCACAACATTTTCAATTTAGAGAGATATTTTTTAAGTATAAATTAAGCAAATTTTGAAAGAAAAAGAAAGTTGAACAATGTAATTTTGATCAAGAAAAAATATCTACACTCCTGGATCTGTATATATGCAGTCAAATTTTATGACATATAAGAAAAAAGGATTTGTGCATGGAAACTTTATCTGAGATGTGCAAATAAGTGGTATGTAATAAAGTTGGATCAACTGTATTGGCATATAGTTTACTTATAATTATGTTAATGACATTAGAGTACTTTAATTATGTTAATGACATTAGAGTACTTTAATTATGTTCATTAACTATGATGAAAAATCTGCAAAATGTGGAATATCCACACATGTGGTCAGGCTTTTATACAGACACTAACAACACTGTACATATCCACATGTTGTCAGAATGTTGTATAGACAGTAACAACACTGTACATATCCACACGTGGTCACTCTGTTATATAGACACTAACAACAATATACATATCCACACATGCGGTCTGGCTGTTGTACAGACACTAACAACACTGTATATATCCACATGTGGTCAGCCTGTTTTATAGACACTAACAACATTGTACATATCCACACATGTGGTCAGGCTGTTGTACAGACACTAACAACACTGTATATATCCACATGTGGTCAGCAGGTTGTATAGACACTAACAACATTGTGCATATCCACACATGCGGTCAGGCTGTTGTATAGACACTAACAACATTGTGCATATCCACACATGCGGTCAGGCTGTTGTATAGACACTAACAACATTGTACATATCCACACTTGGTCACTCTGTTGTATAGACACTAACAACATTGTACATATCCACACTTGGTCACCCTGTTGTATAGACACTAACAACATTGTACATATTACAACCATAAATGAAGTAAACAGTTGTTATATGTAATGGATATATTGGATATTTACCAAACACAAAGAATATATTAATAAGTGATAAAGTATTACAGCTCTCCCTCATTATAACACAGTAGTCAGGGTCCATCACTGCCAACCACGTTATGTACCAGACTGAACCACTATATACAGAATACTGTGATGTATAATGGAACCGCGATATATTGAGAATAGTGTAATATACAAAACTGTGGTATAGCGGCCCCTATCAACATTTTTTAAATAATGGTGTTTTGGAAACGTGGTACTATAAGACTAAGTTTAACCTTGTTTTCTTTTGACCCTTATTGTTATACATTGGTATGATTTGGGTCATGGGGTCAGTAGTATTATCACATTATATCCAGAATCACATCATAATGAGGTGCATTATAATGGGGGAGATCTGTAATTGGTTCTGATTGACTACAAGAGTGAAGATAACTGAGTATCACCTTGCAATCACTTGAGGTAAATGAAGAGATTTTTTTAAAAGTACATAAAAGGAACTAAGAGATTTGTTTAATCAATATTTTTATATTCACACCAACCTGATATTTATTTAGTTACTACATATATGCCACCTGAGCTGAAGTTAAAAAGTCCTTTACCTAAGCCCCACCCTCCATCAACACCAAAATGTTCATATTTTGTCTTTTAAGTATACAGTAATATGTTTCTACTATAAACATGCTTATTAGTTACTTTTTGATATTATTACAATATTGTATGTACAATGTTCTTTTAATACCTCATTAGCACATTTCAATGTTTGCAATACTATGCCTTCATTACTCACATCAGTCACATTATAAAAGTAAATATTGTTGTTAATGAGGAGAGAGCTTGAAATAAGCTTATGCTTGTTGCTCATTCCTCTTTATATCTTGTTCAATTTTATGTACTTTCCATGATGACTTCTGTAAATAAATACCATTTTAATTAACTGAGTATTTTCTACTCAAAGGATATTGACCAGTGATGAAAGTAGATAATGACCATTAATTAAATACTGAAATTTTTAACTGATTTGAGATAGGTTACTCCTTACTATACATATTGTCAGATAACAGGGAACAAAGGGGTGAATCAGGCTAGCAGCTAAAGGTGTTACCAGTTTCACTATAATATTACTTGAGTAAATAATGAGCTTTGATGTGAAAGTATGATAGTGATTACACATAATGATGAACCATTCTAAAGCAGTCCAAACCCTGATAGACTCTCTAATACATACACCACTTATAAACTCTTCAATACACTGTTAATGAGGTAAATAGCTCTGATGACCTACAGTGATTTCCTGGGCTGTAACTTGTATAAACTAACCCCTTGTCAGGTAAGCATTCTTCTTTTTGTATTCTACATACAGAGAATAGCCTATTCAATACTTGGGAAATTGACCTGCCATGGTTTGAATCTAGTGTTAACAGATTCAACTTTAAAATTAATTTCCTTCTACAACCGTATATACTGGCATATAATCTGGGTCAAAATGTAAACAACAATGACTCTGATCTGCCGTTGCATAATGCGCCAGCAGATCAGGGTCTATGTTGTTTGTTCGACTGATTAGTCCTTACAAACTGCATAGATCCAGATCTGCCAGCACATTATGTGACGGCAGATCTGGGTCTATGCAGTTTCAGTTGGTATTAGATTATACGCGAGTATTTACGGTATAAGCCACTCTTCAACATAATTAGTGTTCAGAATCAGCAAAATATGAATGATTGATCATCATTTTCTTTGAACCATTCAATGATCTATTAATAATGGATTATTCTGTCAATGTTACTTCTTCCAAAAACTAGGACTCTTTTTTAGAGTCTCACAAACAAAGCCTATAGTCTTCAACAGCAGGAATGGCACAAACTGGATTTTGATCAAACTCAACCAAAGAATTGTTTAAATCATCATTTCACTGAAAATGATACTGCTTGATGAACTCAATTAATCAGAACAGCACTAAGCAATTAATCAGAACAGCATTAATCAGAACAGCACTAAGCAATTAATCAGAACAGCACTGAGCAATTAATTAGAACAGCACTAAGCAATTAATCGGAACAGCACTAAGCAATTAATTAGAACAGCACTAAGCAATTAATTAGAACAGCACTAAGCAAAGGAAGTTTATTTATTTATTTATTCCATATTTAATGAGGCTGTACAGTTTTGGTGTTCTGTCATTCTTATGTGTAGATTTCAACACATTTACAGTAAATACACAATCAACAAAACTTTCCTAATAAATAAATAAATGATATAGAGTGTTAAGAACAAAACAAATCAAAACACATTCATTGTATTGCATACAATGACACATACATATTGTTACACACTTTTACACAAATATAATTTTATCCACACACACACTGAGAAAATTTTACTTAATTCATTTACACTTGAATCATCTCCACGCCTAAAAGGGACTGAATAATTGTAAACTGTATCTCAAAGGATGGTCGATAGATTAATCTGGATCAGATACCACCCTCCACCCAAACACAAACATATCATTATTACCTTTTCTGCCATTGCACATAAATTTATACAATTCTCTTTTCACTGCAGGCCTAGTCTAACTGGCATATCCTTAGTCACTGTTCAAGTATCTTTCACAAAGTAATCAGATAAATCTAAAGTGGGTCACAATGATCTATATCAGAGTGGTTTATATTGATATAACAATAAAAGTGTAACTTCACACTAATGGTTACTTTTCACCCTGAAGATGATGTAAGAAGGTCATTTTAAACATACATGCTTTTGTATCACTGTAGCCATGTCAAGTGAAAATGCCTTTAATACATACAAAACTCCCTCATTATAACACTATCCACAGGAGCCACGGAGAATACTACCTTATAGAGAGACAACCTTAAAATGAAGTACACCATACAACAATTCCTCACTATAACACAATCCATAAGAGCAATGGAGAATGTAACCTTATAGAGACCACCTTATAATGAAGTACATAATATATACAATACACCCTCATTATAACACCATCCATATCAGCTATATAGTATACCACCTTATAATGAAGCACATGATACTCCCTTATTATGACACCATCAATGAGCTATGGAGTATACCACCTTACGGTGAAACCACCTTATAATGCAGTACATGATACATACATCAATCCCTCATTATAACACCAGCAGTATGAGCCATAGTGTATACCACCTTTAATGAAGTACATGATACAACACTCCTCATTATAACACCATCTATAGAAGCCATAGAGTATACCACCTTTAATGAAGTACATGATACAACACTCCTCATTATAACACCATCTATAGAAGCCATAGAGTATACCACCTTTAATGAAGTACATGATACAACACTCCTCATTATAACACCATCTATAGAAGCCATAGTGTATACCACCTTTAATGAAGTACATGATACAACACTCCTCATTATAACACCATCTATAGAAGCCATAGAGTATACCACCTTATAGTGACCACTTTATAATGAAGTACATGATAAATGATGAATACAATTTGATTATTACATAATACAATTGGATCCATGATTATACCTGGCTATACACACATAATCCTTCATTTATTTTTTCTCATTTGCTTAATATCTCGCATAAATGATAGTGCTTTTTCAAAAATTAGAATGACACATTGGTACAGCTTCTACTGGTAAATCATTCTAGATTGGAAACTTGCAATGAGGATAAATGTATCAAATTTTGCACAAGATTTGATAACACAAATTCTTTTCACAAATGGCAAAATAGAATCCATCCATCCATTTGTCCATCTATCTAGGTGTGTATAAACTCAGACCATTTTGTAAATATGTAGTACATAGCCACATTTTCGGACATTCCATCAATACTTTCTCATATAATTTGACAGAAACCAACACTTTTTTTTCTTCAAAAGAATAAAAGAAATCATGCCATAGATATAGCACATAGCTGTATAATATTGACCCATCCACTTACCTGAATGTTACTGAATGTTCTGGGTTCCGCCGTGTCCCAAACTGTTACCATGTATTCCAAAACCATTCTGAACTACTTTGGCAGAATAAACACTTGTACAATGCAAATCTGCTAGAAACAATTATCTTCAAAATTTTCCGAGTTTTAATATCCATCAATTGTTAGAAACAATAAATCCAAGAAAACGTGTACATCCATTTCACACAGAATGAACTGCAACACACAGCTCCTCATCTAGAGAACTCAAGATCAAAATGATACACCTAATGCAAAAGTATCATACCTGACTCACCTAAAAATGAAGTTGGTAATAGTAATATTGGTTACATTTGAACCTTTAAACAATTAGTCACCAACAAGTTGCAGTAGCATCTCTCAGTCTTTGAGGCTTATGGAAGCATTTCTTGTGTTTTATGATTGCTGGAAAAATGTCAAGGAATTTTCTGCCCTGATTTCTCTTCCAAAAACCACTTAACAATCCAAGATGATGTAAGATGTGCGCATGGTGGAATCCAACAGTGGTTGTAATGCAGACTCTGTACCTTTCAATCTGTTATGCAGAACATTACAACTTTCACTCTATCTTATCAGAATTGTGTGAGCATATTTCACATGGTACACAAGTTGTTCATTTTATGCATTCACTCCTTCATTACAGCAAGAGATCATGTTAATTTTAGCATTGACTGCACATTTCATATGCTTTGTATATAAGATCAGACATGCACTGGTTTATCTCAGCTTGTCAGTTTCATTTTATGACACATTGTTTTATGAATACAATTTTTCCTTGGTGGTGTATGAGTCAAAATTTCTCTCAGATACTGAACTGCAGCATTTTCTGACTCCCTTCATATCCATACTATTATCATATCATTTTTCCTTCTCAAATCTTAAAATATTTTTAAGTATTAGGTCCAGTTACTTTTTTCAACTTTTGGTTTTAACCAAAAGAGAAGAATTTGAAATCTTCAGTTCTGACAACACAAGTTTTCATATATCTGTTTCAAGTGTCATCCATGTACCTTATTAATATCAAATGCTTCATTAATTCATTCTTTACCTATTATTCCACCTGAAATGCAGTCTTTTCATCACAAGTAAGAGAATATACTGAAATGTCTGTTCAAAGTACTTCATCAATAATCGCTAGTGCAAAATAAGCTTGACATAATCTCCTATTTTGTTAATCCCTCTCTTTGTCCTTAGATTTTGTTAATCTATCCCTTTGCTCAAAGACTTTAGCATCAACTTTACCTTTGAATATGTAACAAAAACAACACCTATCAAAACCTATATATCTATAGTTGGATAACATCAATGAAAAATTTATCTTGTTTCCAAGAAGTTTCATAATTAAACAAACTGCTGATTCTTCATAATTCCTTTATCACTGAATTCCTACTAATTCTTCTTGTGTTCACAATAATCCAAACTATTACACTCCTCTAATTACAAAAATCTGCAGTAATTACTAAGCAGAGGAATAAACATTATTATACTAAAGATAACAGAATTAGGGGCTTGATAAAAGGAAACAAAGAACAATAACCATTTTAAAAAATGTGCTTGACAAAATAAGACAAACAGAAAATTAAAATACAAAAGGTCATTCAGTGCATTTCATGTTAAAATAAGGTACTTGATACAGAAAGGTCTTGTACTCCTTAGAGACAGGTACAAAATATTCCTTCTTGACATATGAAACTTTTCAAATCACACATAAAAGACAATGATCTGGTGTTAAGAAATCTTTGATTCATTCTCCAGCTATTCCACTTTGATACTGTAGTGAATCTGTCTGACAACTACAAATACGCTGATACCCATATATATATATATATATAATAAACTTTTATTAAGCTACTGTCACATCATTACAGAGTATTTAAATACGTCCACGGGTAATTTAATTAATATTTATGTATTTATGTATTTATTTATGTTTTCATTGAAATTCTTGCTTTAATAAATCATATTCTGATGTCAAAGTCTATATGTTTTGAAGAAAGGTTCCAATTTATATTCCCACAATCAAACTGTCCATACAGCATCATGTGAAAACAGAACTGTAAAAAATCAACTTCAAAAGACCCTATGCTCAATACACATAAAACAAATTGACCTATTAATCATTATTGCACACTTTCAGGTGAGCTGGCAAGTGAGGCAATTCAGTCAGTTTACAGATCTAACCAATGGTCAGGTGTAATTGTCTCTCAGACTCTAATTACAGCCATCAGACTCCTAATTGTAACAGCTTTGTGAATTTGGCAGCATGTGCTGCTGCATCTGACATCAGTCATGTGACTTCCATCATATGGCGATATGAGATTGTAAGCATACTGTAACATTGGTATCATTTTACTTACTTATACTTTACACACATGACAGGTGCTGCTGTAAGCAGTGATGACCTTGAGCTTTCATTAGACAATGCAGCAGTAGATCTGGGTTTATAAGATACAGTATTCCCTCTTTATAATACTGTTCATAGGTGATATAAAATTGATCTGCATTATAAATGAGTGTGTCTTATACTGAGGGATGGAGTAAGCAAGCCTTTGTCATAATAGTCCATACAAAATAAAATGTAGGGTATTAAATGCTGTGAAATCATATTATGATCATACCAGTATAATAGGGGCAACATTATAATAAGTGGCTTTATAGTGAGGGTACACTGGAGTTCTTACATTGGAGTATACTGAAGTTATCCTTCATTCCATGGAGATAAACCTCTTGTCTTTGATTGCAAGTATTTAAAAATTTCATCTATTTCAGGGTATTGCAAACTACTATTATGGAATGGTTTTGCATCAGATCAGGCACAAAGTATGGTTAAATTATGTGGCAGAACTATAAATACGAGTAGTGGGTTGCAAGTCAAGACCAGCCTTTCACAAGGATAAAAGGGCCCCAGGTAACCGAGTGGTCTAAGATGCTAGCCTTTACAGATCACTCGCACATCTAACCTCTGTCCGTGTGAGTTAGAGTCTCGGCTCGACCAGCATGGGTATGTGAGAAAGTGTCCCAGTAGCTTCTTGTGGGTTGGTGGTTCTTCCAGGGGTCTTCTCAGGTTCTTCCTCCACCAAATATACTGAATGCCATGTATAGCCTATCATGTGCTGAGAAATGGCATTAAACCCCACAAAACCCCACAAAAAAGTACTCACAAGGATAAATACAGTAGTAACTATGATGTCACCATGTAAGGTAGGGTGAATCAGACACAGAAAGACAGATTTACCAAAGCAGTCCCATTTCCTGCCCACATACTGGCAACAAGCCATCACTTCAAAGGACTCAATAACAATAGCATCATTAATGAGTTTGTGTTAACAGTATGGTCTGACAAATCTGGAGAATGGTAAAGGCAGCAAATATCGGGTTTTACTTTGTTTTCCACTGCTAAAGACTAGCTATCATGGGTCATTTATTACTGTACTAAAGGAGCTCAAGTATCGTATATAATCGCGTATAAGTCGATACCAACTGCAAACTGCATAGACCCAGATTTGCCATCGCATAATGCGCCGGCAGCTCTGGGTCTATGCAGTTTGTAAGGACTAATCAGTAGAACAAACAACATAGACCCTGATCTGCCAGCGCATTATGCAACGGCAGATCAGGGTCTATGCTGTTTGCATTTGGACTCAGATTATACACGGGTATATACGGTAGTCACAATAACCTTCTCAGGGTTTATTCTAGAACTGAAAATTTGGGGGTGCATGGAATCCCCCCTCTATTTGAAAAAAAGGGGGCTATTTTCTGAATATATGAGGGATTTAATGAAGAATGAAGGTATGGCTTGAACATACGATGCATCATTTTTGTGCAATTGGGTGATTTTTCAGTGCAATGTTTTAAAAATAGCTGGTAGTGTCATTCTGCAATCATGCTCTCTAGACCCTGCCTTCTAGTTGTTTTATTATTTTAAATTTATCTCACTTGTGTAAGCATGGTGAGACACAGGTATACTATGCCAGTGGTAATGACTGTGGTGACAACAGCAATGGTCTCCAGTGGCAATGACAGTGGTGACAACAGTAATTGTTCCAGCAGCAATGACAGTGGTGACAACAGTAATGGTATCCAGCAGCAATGACAGTGGTGACAACAGTAATGGTTTCCAGCAGCAATGACAGTGGTGACAACAGCAATGGTTCCACCAGCAATGACAGTGGTGACAACAGTAATGGTTTCCAGCAGCAATGACTGTGGTGACAACAGCAATGGTCTCCAGTGGCAATGACAGAGGTGACAACAGTAATGGTTTCCAGCAGCAATGACAGTGGTGACAACATCAATGGTTCCAGCAGCAATGACAGTGGTGACAACAGTAATGGTTTCCAGAAGCAATGACAGTGGTAACAACAGTAATGGTTCCAGCAGCAATGACAGTGATGACAACAGCAATGGTTCCACTAGCAATTACAGTGGTGACAACAGTAATGGTTTCCAGCAGCAATGACAGTGGTGACAACAGCAATGGTTCCAGCAGCAATGACAGTGGTGACAACATTAATGGTTTCCAGCAGCAATGACAGTGGTAACTACAGTGATGGTTCCACCAGCAATGACAGTGGTGACAACAGTAATGGTTTCCAGCAGCAATGACAGTGGTGACAACAGTGATGGCATCAGCATAAAAGTTGCATGCTAAAGTTTTTTGCAAGTCAAATACAGGGGCAATACATCATTGCACGTATGCAGGTGAAACACTCTTATTCAATCTTTGAGGAGAGTGATGAAAAATTTGTTCAAGGTCACAATTTGACTACTGAAGCCAAACTCAAGATTCTTAATATTCTGAAATACCCCAGTGAATCTTGGTTAATAAATCATACACCACAAAATCTTTGGCTAGGTGGGTGAGACATCATCAAAATAGATTTAAAATCTGTAGGTGCTTGTAGCTGTCAGTTTTGATTTAAAAAAACTACACTTTAATCACTAGATGTGTCATTCAGTGTATGATCAAAAGAGATTTTATCAGCATCTGAATTTGGGTAATAGTCTGTTGAGTGGTCTTAAAATATGCATTATAAAAAAAGCATCTTCAAATTGTTTGTAACAAACAAAAGTCTAAAATTAAGTATCAGCTTCATTGTATTACACAGGAACATATTAAAATAGTAAGGAGTAATATAAATACATGCAATAAACAGGAACATTTTAAAATAGTAAGGACTAATATAAATAAATGTAATAAACAAGACAAGAGTGAGAATTTCCAAAAATTATTACTGTTAAGTAAAGGTACATAGGTTAATTGTTACAAGATACATGGTGGTTAAGTAAAGGTATATAGGTCGATTGTTACAAGATACATGGTTGTTAAGTAAAGGTACATAGGTTGATTGTTACAAGATACATGGCTGTTAGGGAAAGGTACATAGGATGATCGTAATTTAATAATGAGGAAAGGTTTCATGATCAAAATGGTTGTATCATAACTTAATTCCTGTAATTAGTGTTGAAAATTGGATAAAATTTCATGATTGATCATCAGTTTTTACTCAATTACTTATCATTCATTTGTGAACATGATTTCTTGGTTAAATCTGTGTTATTTTTCAAATAACAGAAATTGTAATTGATTAATTGGTCATTTCAATGAAACTCAAGTCTACACTACAGTAGACCCTGACCACTCTTTGTACAATGACCCACCAAGTCAGAGTCTAAACTACAATAGACCCTGACCACTCTCTGTACCATGATCCATCAAGTCAGAGTCTACACTACAATAGACCCTGACGACTCTTTGTACCATGATCCATCAAGTCAGAGTCGACACTACAGAAGATCCTGACCACTCTTTGTACAATGACCCATCAAGTCAGAGTCTACACTATAGTAGACCCTGACCACTCTTTGTACCATGACCCATCAAGTCAGAGTCTACACTACAGTAAATCATGACCACTCTTTGTACCATGACCCATCAAGTCAGAGTCTACACTACAATAAACCTGACCACTCTTTGTACCATGACCCATCAAGTCAGAGTCTACACTATAGTAGACCCTGACCATTCTTTGCACCATGATCCATCAAGTCAGAGTATACACTACAATATACCCTGACCACTCTTTGTACCATGATCCATCAAGTCAGAGTATACACTACAGTAGATCCTGACCACTCTTTGTACCATGATCCATCAAGTCAGAGTCTACACAATCCTGACCACTCTTTGTACCATGACCCATCAAGTCAGAGTCTTCACTACAGTAGACCCTGACCACCCTTTGTACCATGACCCATCAAGTCAGAGTCTACACTACAATAAACCTGACCACTCTTTGTACCATGACCAAGCAAGTCAGAGTCTACACTACAGTAGATCCTGACCACTCTTTGCACCATGACCCATCAAGTCAGAGTCTACACTACAGTAGACCCTGACCATTCTTTGTACAATGACTCATCAAGTCAGAGTCTACACTACAATAAACCTGACCACTCTTTGTACCAAGACCAAGCAAGTCAGAGTCTACACTACAGTAGATCCTGACCACTCTTTGTACCATGACCCATCAAGTCAGAGTCTACACTACAGTAGATCCTGACCACTCTTTGCACCATGACCCATCAAGTCAGAGTCTACACTACAGTAGACCCTGACCATTCTTTGTACAATGACCCATCAAGTCAGAGTCTACACTACAATAAACCTGACCACTCTTTGTACCATGACCCATCAAGTCAGTCTTCACTACAGTAGACCCTGACCACCCTTTGTACCATGACCCATCAAGTCAGAGTCTACACTACAATAGATCCTGATCACTCTTTGCACCATGACCCACCAAGTCAGAGTCTACACTACAGAAGACCCTGACCATTCTTTTTACAATGACTCATCAAGTCAGAGTCTACACTACAATAAACCTGACCACTCTTTGTACCATGACCAAGCAAGTCAGAGTCTACACTACAGTAGATCCTGACCACTCTTTGTACCATGACCCATCAAGTCAGAGTCTACACTACAGTAGATCCTGACCACTCTTTGTACCATGACCCATCAAGTCAGAGTCTACACTACAGTAGACCCTGACCATTCTTTGTACAATGACCCATCAAGTCAGAGTCTACACTACAATAAACCTGACCACTCTTTGTACCATGACCAAGCAAGTCAGAGTCTACACTACAGTAGATCCTGACCACTCTTTGTACCATGACCCATCAAGTCAGAGTCTACACTACAGTAGATCCTGACCACTCTATGTACAATGACCCACCAAGTCAGAGTCTACACTACAATAGACCCTGACCACTCTTTGTATAATGACCCATCAAGTCAGAGTCTACACTACAGTAGACCCTGACCACTCTTTGTGCTGTGATCCATCAAGTCAGAGTCTACACTACAATAGACCCTGACCACTTTTTGTACAATGACCCATCAAGTCAGAATCTACACTACAGTAGACCCTGACCACTCTTTGCACCATGACCCAAAAAGTCAGAGTCTACACAATAATAAACCTGACCACTCTTTGTACCATGACCAAGCAAGTCAGAGTCTACGCTACATTAGATCCTGACCACTCTTTGTACCATGATCCATCAAGTCAGAGTCTACACTACAATAGACCCTGACCACTCTTTGTACCATGACCCACCAAGTCAGAGTCTACACTACAATAAACCTGACCACTCTTTGTAACATGATCCATCAAGTCAGAGTCTACACTACAATAAACCTGACCACTCTTTGTACCATGACCCACCAAGTCAGAGTCTACACTACAATAAACCTGACCACTCTTCGTACCATGACCCATCAAGTCAGAGTCCACACTACAATAGACCCTGACCACTCTTTGTACAATGACCCACCAAGTCAGAGTCTACACTACAATAGACCCTGACCACTCTTTGTACCATGACCAAGCAAGTCAGAGTCTACACTACATTAGACCCTGACCACTCTTTGTACAATGACCCACCAAGTCAGAGTCTACACTACAATAGACCCTGACCACTCTTTGTACCATGACCCATCAAGTCAGAGTCTACACTACAATAGACCCTGACCACTCTTTGTACAATGACCCATCAAGCCAGAGTCTACACTACAATAGATCCTGACCACTCTTTGTACCATGACCCATCAAGTCAGAGTCTACACTACAATAGACCCTGACCACTCTTTGTACCATGACCCATCAAGTCAGAGTCTACACTACAATAGACCCTGACCATTCTTTGCACAATGACCCATCAAGTCAGAGTCTACACTACAATAGACCCTGACCACTCTTTGCACAATGACTCATCAAGTCAGAGTCTACACTACAATAGACCCTGACTACTCTTTGCACAATGACCCATCAAGTCAGAGTCTGCACTATATTAGGATGTCAAATTATCCAGCTCGTTCACTTGTACAGACTCCCACAATGTCCCCATAAAATAAAAATCCCCAATTGATTAAAATCAATTATCCAGACAGAATTGTTGTCTCCCATTTAGTCAGCATATTGGAGTTTCACTGTATTAATAAATCTCTACAGCAATGATTTACCAACAACAGGGCTGTATTCAATATGATGTAGAGAGAACACTTTTGAATTCAGTCATATTTACAACAAACAGTGCTGTATTCAATTAAATGTACAGAGAACTGCTGTATTCAATCAGATGTACTGAGAACTGCTGTATTCAATCAAATGTACAGAAAACTGCTATATTCAATTAGATGTACCAAGAACAGCGTTGTATTCAATCAAATGTACAGAAAACTGCTATATTCAATCAGATGTACCAAGAACAGTGTTGTATTCAATCAGATGTACAGGGAACAGTGCTGTATTCAATCTGATGTTCAGAGAACAGTGCTGTATTCAATCTGATGTGGAAAACAGTGCTGTATTTAATCAGATGTACAGAGAAGTGTTGTATTCAATCTGATGTGGAAAACAGTGCTGTATTCAATCAGATGTACAGAGAAGTGCTGTATTCAATCAGATGTACCAAGAACAGTGTTGTATTCAATCAGATGTACAGGGAACAGTGCTGTATTCAATCAGATGTTCAGAGAACAGTGCTGTATTCAATCTGATGTTCAGAGAACAGTGCTGTATTCAATCTGATGTGGAAAACAGTGCTGTATTCAATCAGATGTACAGAGAAGTGCTGTATTCAATCTGATGTGGAAAACAGTGCTGTATTCAATCAGATGTACAGAGAAGTGCTGTATTCAATCAGATTAACAGAAAATAGTGCTGTATTCAATCAGAGATGTTCAGAGGATTGCTGTATTCAATCAGATGTACTGAGAACAGTGCTGTATTTAATCAGATGTACCAAGAACATTGCTGTATTCAATCAGATGTACAGAGAAAAGTGCAGTATTCAATCAGATGTACAGAGAAAAGTGCAGTATTCAATCAGATGTACAGAGAAAAGTGCTGTATTCAATCATATATGTACATTGAATATGCTGTACTGGATGAGAGTTAGAGAACAGTGCTGTATTCAATCATATGTACATAGAATAGTGCTGTATTAAATGAGAGTTAGAGAACAGTGCTGTATTCAATCATATGTACATTGAATAGTGCTAATTTACAGAGAACAATGCTGTAATCAATAAGATGCACAAAGAATTGTGCTGTATTTAGTCAGCAGATGCAGAGAGAATAACGTTGTATTCAATGAGATTTACAGAGAACAGTGATTTATTCAATCAAATGTACAGATAACTGTGTTGTATTCCATCAAATGTACAGATAACTGTGTTATATTCAGTCAGATGTACAGATAACTGTTGTATTCTATCAGATGTACAGATAACTGTGTTGTATTCAGTCAGATGTACATATAACTGTGTTGTATTCAGTCAGATGTACAGATAACTGTGATTTATTCAGTCAGATGTACAGATAACTATGTTGTATTCAGTCAGATGTACAGATAACTGTGTTGTATTCAGTCAGATGTACAAATAACTGTGTTGTATTCTATCAGATGTACAGATAACTGTGTTGTATTAAGTTAGATGTAGATATAAGTGATTTATTCAGTCAGATGTACAGATAACTGTGTTGTATTCAGTCAGATGTACAGATAACTGTGTTGTATTCAGTCAGATGTACAGATAACTGTGTTGTATTCAATCAGATGTACAGATAACTGTGTTGTATTCAGTCAGATGTATATATATAACTGATTTATTCAGTCACATGTACATATAACTGTGTTGTATTCTATCAGATGTACATATAACAGTAATTTATTCAGTCAGATGTACAGTTAACTGTGTTATATTCAGTCAGATGTACAGATAACTGTGTTGTATTCAGTCAGATGTACATATAACAGTGATTTATTCAGTCAGATGTACAGATAACTGTTGTATTCAGTCAGATATACAGATAACTGTGTTGAATTCAGTCAGATGTACAGATAACTGTGTTGTATTCAGTCAAATGTACAGATAACTGTGTTGTATTCAATCAGATGTACAGATAACTGTGTTGTATTCAGTCAGATATACAGATAACTGTGTTGTATTGAATCATATGTACAACCACAAAACATACATTATTTTTATTATTGTCTGAGTTTCACTATACTTTGGATCCTGTGCTTACATAAAGTTGTCTGGTACCCCATATTTTGAGATAAAAGGAATGTTAAAGACATTATTTTCCAGATGTCTCCATTCTCTTCTCATATGTCTCATACCTTTCCCTCCATCTCTATCAAATCCTTTCATTTTTATTGTTTTCATCAGCCACAAGCACGCTGCATATGTATTTTTGGCAAGTGAAAAGAAAAGCAGATGCTGCAGATAGAAAAAAAAGAACATTCCCTGACTTAAAGAATAATTATTTATGCAATCAAGATTACTAATGACAGAAAATTCAACTTACATTATGTGATATGGTCTGCACCCGTTACTGCACAATCATTACTTATCCTTACTGAGTTATGTGCAGAATTTTTATAAGCTCTAAAAAATATTTCTTACCTTTATTGTCAACTTTTCATCATGCTCATTAAAAACCAAATACTGCACATAATGAATAAGTAATGATTCTGTGGTTCCATGCAGCAACTGGTGCAGTGACTCAAAAAATTTGAGAAGTTAAATATTACAATATTACAACTACCATAGTATTGTACCTATGGTAATATGATATAATACCATTCTTGTAGCTTTCAACAGAAAGCAAGCATATGTATATATATATATATATATATATATATATATATATATATATATATATATATATATATGTGTGTGTGTGTGTGTGTGTGAAAGCAAGCATCTACTATAGATACATGTGTTTGCTAAATCAATGAGTGTCAATCTCCCATTTTCTAAAGAAGGTTGTTTCCATGATGCCAAAGATGATTACTTCTGATTTACAGGGTTTTTAAGGTTTTAATTTTGAGTTGCTATCAGTCAAACATTATTCTTTATCCTTTATTGATGTTAGTTAACTTTTCATGAAATTTTCATGGATGTCTTCTTTTTGCAGAAGACTAATTGACTGCGATTTTGGGAAAAATAGAACTTCCATGAAAATAACGTACTATACTAAAAATCTCAACAGTATAAACAATCTACATGTGTTCTAAGGTCTCTTCAGCATTCTGATGTATTCAGAGAGTTTAGTATTCACCATTCTTATTCATGGAACTTGTTGGTCCTAAAAAAATTCCCTTCAGGGTGGTATTGCATGTCCTAACAATATTTAATTTTACAAAGTCTAAAAAATTCAGACATTTAGTCTGTGGGTTACATTTTTCAAAGTCTCACAATTCAGACATTTACTTTGTGGGTTAAATGCTTTCAAGACAAGAAGATGATATATGGCAGGATATATAACTCTAGCAAGTTTGAATTTGAGAAGAATTTTTTAATAAAAAAAAATCACTTTCTATTTTGTGGGTCAATTTCCCAGTCTGCTCCATTTCCCCCCTGGGGCGTTTTATGAATGCTTGGTAAAGTTAGCCCTTTGATTTAGATAACCTGGTGATAAATTATTATTGCTGAATATTATATGCCCCAGAGATGATGGGAAAACCATACTACAGCATCAATTTACCATAGATACTCTAATATAATACCATACCTACATCACCAAACTACCATGTTAACATGAGCTTACAATGATACCTACTTCTAATATTACTATTATAAATATATCAATGTAGAGAAAATTCCTACATGGCATTATAATATCATATATATATATATATATATATATATATATATATATATATATATATATATATATATATATATATATATATATATATATATATATATATATATATATATATTATAACCATTTTGTGAAATTTTAATTTCTGGAATACATGTAACTAGGGTGAAATGATACATATACCGCGTATTGAAATGTATTGCAATACACAACCTATGATAAAATACATTATCAAAATACATATCAACTTGAAGGTCTTGTCATCTTTAAAAGGACTGTCAATGGTAAGGTGGTGCCAGTTAGATTACAGACAGATCTAGACTTATCATCTGTTCAAATATGCCATTCTCATCCTGACAAGATAATAACAAGATATTCTTCCGAGATAATAAGATTTTCAAATTAGCTGCTGTGGTATCCATATTGAATGTCAGCTTGGCACCATTTTCATTTAGGACAAAGTCGACATCATTAGAAGTCTTTTGGTGACAACCCAATGTTGTAATGATCATCCATTCAGGGGGAGTAGTGACAACAACATTTTTAAGACAGTCTTGGCAGACATATTGGAGGTATGACTGACACCATTTTCATTTAGAACCAGCTAGGTATCATAAGAAGTCTATTAGTGAAAACCCCATGTTGATAGTCATCCATTTGGACAGGAGTAGAAATAAAAATATTTTCAAGATATGACTTTCCATTCAGGAAGAGTAGCAATAACAAGATTTTCAAGATGGCTGCTGTGACAGCCATGTTGGACATCAGATTGGCACCATTTTCATTTAAGAGCAATGGTACATCATAAGAAGTCTTCTGGTACAAACCCCACATCAATATGACTTTCTGTTCAAGTAGAGTTGTGATAACAAGATTTTTAAGATGGCTACAATGCAGTCATATTGGATATCATATCAGCACCATTTTTATTTAGGACCAGATAGACAACTTAAGAAGTCTTTTAGTGAATACCCCATGTTGATATGACCATCCAATCAGAAGGAGTAGCAATAACAATATTTTCAAGATGACTGCAGTTGTGACCATACTGGAGATCAGATCGGCACCATTTTCAATTAGACCCAACTAGACATTATAAGAAGCCTTTTAGTGAAAACTACATGTTGATATGACCATCCATGAAGGAGGAGCAGCGATAACAAGATTTTCAAGATGACTGCAATGGCAGCCATATTGGACGTCAGATCGGCACCATTTTCATTTAGGGTCTTATTATTGATATCCATATATAAAATTCTTATTATTGATATCTATACCTAAAATTCTTATTATAGATATCCATATCTAAAATTCTTATTAAAGATATCCATATCTAAAATTCTTTTTATTGATATCCATACCTAAAATTCTTATTATAGATATCCATATCAAAAATTCTTATTAAAGATATCCATATCTAAAATTCTTTTTATTGATATCCATACCTAAAATTCTTATTATAGATGTCAATACCTAAAATTCTTATTATTGATATCCATATATAAAATTCTTATTATTGATATATATACCTAAAATTCTTAATATTGATATCAATATCTAAAATTCTTAATTTAGATATCCATATCTAAAATTCTTATTATAGATATCCATATGTAAAATTCTTATTATAGATATCCATATCTAAAACTCTTATTAAAGATA
Source organism: Margaritifera margaritifera (assembly GCA_029931535.1). Classification (NCBI taxonomy): domain Eukaryota; kingdom Metazoa; phylum Mollusca; class Bivalvia; order Unionida; family Margaritiferidae; genus Margaritifera; species Margaritifera margaritifera. The sequence goes on from JAQPZY010001580.1 coordinate 3,017,401, forward strand.
TCCTTATCTAAAATTCTTATTAAAGATATCCTTACCTAAAATTCTTATTATTGATATCCATTCCTAAAATTCTTATTATCGATATCCATACCTAAAATTCTTATTATAGATATCCTAACCTAAAATTCTTATTATAGATATCCATACCTAAAATTCTTATTATAGATATCCATATCTAAAATTCTTATTATATATATCCATATCTAAAATTCTTATTATAGATATCTATACCTAAAATTCTTATTATTGATATCCATACCTAAAATTCTTATTATAAATATCCATATCTAAAATTCTTATTATAGATATCCATACCTAAAATTCTTAAAATTGATATCCATACCTAAAATTCTTATTATAGATATCCATACCTAAAATTCTTATTATAGATATCCATATCTTAAATTCTTATTATAGATATCCATACCTAAAATTATTATTATAGATATCCATACCTAAAATTCTTATAATTGATATCGATACCTAAAATTCTTATTCTTGATATCCATACCTAAAATTCTTATTATAGAGATCCATACCTAAAATTCTTACCTTGGATTACCATACCTAAAATGGATCTCTGGTTAATACTGTGCTTGTGCTGTATAATAATATGCAAGTCTATAAGACTGTCATTTCTCACTAGGATACTATTAGATACATCAGGGTCTTTATAGTACTGTCATTTCTCACTAGGATAATATAAGATACATCAGGGTCTTTATAGTACTGTCATTTCTCACTAGGATACTATTAGATACATCAGGGTCTTTATAGTACTGTCATTTCTCACTAGGATACTATTAGATACATCAGGATCTTTATAGTACTGTCATTTCTCACTAGGATACTATTAGATACATCAGGGACTTTATAGTACTGTCATTTCTCACTAGGATACTATTAGATACATCAGGGACTTTATAGTACTGTCATTTCTCACTAGGATACTGTTAGATAAATCAGGGACTTTATAGTACTGTCATTTCTCACTAGGATATTATTAGATATATCAGGGTATTTATGGTACTATCATCTCTCAGTAGGACAATATTCAGGGAGCCATATAAGAGTACTGCATTATAAGTGAGGAAGCCTTATAATGAGATAGGTTCAATATCAAAGCTACAGTCATGCCAAAAAATGGGATCCATGATTATACCCGTGTTATAGCAGACAGTATGTTATACTGAGGCTCTTTATAGAAAGCAAATACTGTGTTATATCAAGGAGTGTGTTATACAAGGGCTCTTTATAGAGAGTAACTGTGTCATTTTAAGGAGTGTGTCATACTGAAGCTCTTAATATAAAGAGGGAAAACTGTTATTTTATGGAGTGTGTTATACCAAGGCTTTTTATAGAGAGGGACAACTATGTTATATCAAGGGGTATGTTACACTGAAGCTCTTTTAACAGAGAAACTGTGTTATTTTAGTGAGTGTGTTATACCAAGACTATGTTTAGAAAGGGACCACGGTGTTATAGCAGGGAGTGTGTTGTACCAAGGCTCTTCATAAAGAGGGACCACTGTGTTATATCATGGAGTGTTATACTGAGGCTCATCATAGTGAGGAACAACTGTGTTATATCAGAGTCATACTGAGGCTCTTTATAGAGAGGGATCACTGTGTTATATCAGGGAGTGTTGTACCAAGGCTCATCATAATGAGGAACAACTGTGTTATATCCGAGAGTCATACTGAGGCTCTTTATAGAGAGGGATCACTGTGTTATATCAGGGAGTGTTATACCAAGGCTCATCATAATGAGGAACAACTGTGCTATATCAGGGAGGGTTATACTGAGGTTCTTTATAGAGAGGGACAACTGTGTTATATCAGGGAGTGTGTTATACTGAGGCTCTTAATAGAGAGGAACCACTGTGCATGTACATCTAGCTCTTCATGCTCGGATCTGTCTTTCTGATTACTTCCATTAAGCAACATATAGCCAGTCTGCTAGTGCATAGTAAACTGGTTGATTTTGGTGAAGAATATGTATAGCTAGGAAAACTCATATGTGGTAGCATTGAAAGTTTATGCATATTTTGTATCTAGCTGCATAATCACAAAATGACAGATGCCATCCTCAATTTCATTATAAAGAGAGAGTTTAAAAAACAGGAGTCCAGTGATGGTAATATGGCACTCACCGGTTCTTCTCATTTAAGGAGACACTGACTGTAAATTACTGTGTCTGCCATTATGATCTGCAGCTTACTTGTCCCACCTGGATGTGATTGCAAAAGCAAGAGTCCAATGCTGGTAAGACACTCACCTTATTTTCTGATTTACATTGATAATGACTAAATCTGTGTATCTAAAACATCAGATAATCACGCGCTGAATTACCTAATTGGAACTGATTACAAAACTCACCTAATTCTAGGTAAAAACTTACTTAATTCTAGGTAAAAACTCACATAATGATAGGTACAAACTCACTTAATTCTAGGTAAAAGCTGACTGATTTTGTGTTTACAGAGGAAACCAATTACTGTCAGTAAATCATTCCAACACTGGTTTATAAAAGCTGGAAAAGATCAAGACAAATTAAATTCAGTATCAGCAAATAAGAACAGAGATTCTAAGATAAACTTGAATGTCAAATGAGAATTTTTGTGTTTTTTTAATTTAAAAACTACTTGATTACCTATTTCATATGCAAATTCAAAAACAAATATTTGTGAATAATTCTGATTTATTAGTCAGTACATCCTTAAATCAGAAGATCAAATAGGTGCCAGATTACCACCATTGGACGCTTGTTTTTAAGCTCTCTCTCAATCAAGAAATTGAAGATGGCATCTGTCATTCTCTAATTGTCATACTAGATACATAATGTGCATCAACTTTCAATGCTAGTTCATTTAAAATCCCACTGAGAATGATTTTGCCACATAAGAATCTAATATAGTATTCAGTAGATGTTAAATTTAGGCAATGTGGGCACTCAAATGGTTGGATATTTGGATTCCCTGTGGATACTCTGATCATCACAGTGGCTAATTACACATGGAAATCAATGATTGGATATTCATCCACAAGTAATTGATTAGAAAACTCATGCTCCATCTCTAGTGATGGCCTAATTAACCAAATCACTGTCTTTTCAGTCACATGATTTCACATGAAATTAAATACTGCATTATACAAACTATACAATTATTATAGTGTTATGTATATCAGATTTATAATACATGTCCATAGGGTAAGTTGTACTGTAGTCATTTTATAAACAACATGTTTACTGCATTTAAGATCAAGGTTAGTTTTGTTTACATAGCATTTGGTACTTAGAGTGGAATTTTCCACTGCTTACGTGCTAATGGTCATGTCTGCAGACGAAAGTTTCCAATAGAGCTGTGCATATTCTAGAACATTCTGTCATGTGATTTATGTTTATATATAGAGATTTCGGTGGACAATATTTCATTCTTGTTCAAATGGTCAGCCTAAGAAGAATCATTCTAATAATCAGATGTTTATAGTTGTGTTGTGAAAATTCAGAGCAAATCCAGCGAGAGGAATTATTTATTTGAAATATTAATTGAAATTACTAAAAGTGCACATTCTCATATTGGATTAATAACTGACTTTGGGATTTATGTGAATTTATTCAAAGATATTCTGGATTACATCATTTAGGCATATTAGAACATTAAAGACTACAAGCACATTAGGGCATTCAAGGCTACCGATATTCATTCGGAACATTCTATATTTAGGACTTGTGATTAGGACACTTAGGATTATTGGATTATTTGGATTCTAATTCACGTTACTGTAAGTGTCTTTTGAATTTTCACTTTAATTGTCTAGAAATAAATTGCTTGTGGATTTTTACTTGATTTGTTGGTTTCACTTTCTTTCTGTTACATTTTTCTTAGACCATAGAGTCATAACAATAGCATCTATGAAGTCACATGCTGGGCTGTGTTTTGGCTGTGATCTGATCAAGAACACATTTCACCTTGACCACTGGTCAGCCTTTTTGGCTACCTTGTTTGTTGTCATATGACACTGTTGGTTTGACCACCAAAGTGGAACAGCAGTTTGTTCAACAGAAGCAAACTTGGGTACAGGAGGTCACCACCTTTGTTCCAACTCTATACATGTGAACATGATCATGTTTCTGGAGAACCAATTTCTCAGAACATATACCTATGGTCAGAACAGCAAAACACTCCATATATAAACCAATAATTCCTCATAAGAACATGTACCTATGGTCAGAACACCCAAACACTCCATATATAAACCAATAATTCCTCATCAGAACACATCCCTATGGTCAGAACACCAAAACACACCCCTATATAAACCAATATTTCCTCATCAAAACACATACCTATGGTTTGAGCTCTAAAACACCCCCTACATAAACCATTATTTCCTCATCAGAACATGTACCTACAGTCAGAACACCAAAACACACCCCTATATAAACCATTGCAATAGGTTCAACGTACAGTATGTATGTATGTGGTAGCATTTTACAGCACTTCAGCACAATAGTGGCTATATGGTGCCATACAAAGGTAAAGTTAAACAAATGTAACATGAATTGCACAAAACTTTAGGAAGATAAACCCTTGTGAATAAATGTAAACACGAAAAACAACAAGATAAATATGCAATGTAATGATGTTAAAATTCTGTAAAATGTATATAAAATAAAAGACAAAGGTAACACATGCAAAATCCTTAAAACATATGGTGGAACTATTGTTTTATAAGTTGCAATCCTACAAAAAAGTTCAAGATTTTCTTGGGTAGTAAATCATTATACACTTTGTTCATGCAGTTCACATCAAAATAATCCTGTCTCTCAGGATGGATATTGACACACTTTACATGAATGTGTTCCACTGTCAGTTGACACTGGCATGGTATACACTCTGGTCGAGATTCACCCTTCAGGAGGTATGCATGAGTCAGATATGTGTGTCCAATACACGATCGACACAATACCACCTCATCTCTGTGATTTGTTCTATATGACGGGTCCTTGGTGGCAGAGTGGTCTAAGGCACTCGTCTTTACAGATCACTCACACATCTCATCTCTGTTGCATGAGTTCAAGTCTCGGCTTGACCAATATGGGTAAATGAGAAAGCTTGCTAGTAGCTTCCCATCGGTTAGTGTATGTATGTATGTATGTATGTATGTATGTATGTATGTATGTATGTATGTATGTATGTATGTATGTATGTATGTATGTATGTATGTATGTATGTATGTAAATGATTTAACTGCGCATCAGCACAACCCTGGCTATATAGTGCTAAGTAAGTTTAGGTATCCAAAACAAAGACAAAGACAAACAATAGTAAAATCTTTGAAACACAAAATCAAACTTGGTATATAAACCAATTAAATAAAGTAAATATTTAAAGAATAATTACTTGAAAAGAGGTACCATATATACTCATGTATAAGTCAGATCAAACTGCAAACAGCATAGATCCAAATCTGCCATCGCATAATGAGCCAACAGATCTGGGTCTATGCAGTTTGTTAGGAGTAATCAGTATAACAAACAACATAGACCCTGATCTGCTGGCACATTATGTGATGGAAGATCACAGTCTATGTTGTTTGCAGTTGCAGCCTACTTATTAGCGAGTATATACGGTATCTATTTCAATCAATAAATACCTATTTTCAGTGTTGCAATTTTAAATAACCCTGAGCGTGCAAGCACATGGGATTGTTAAAACCTGCAAACCTGAAAAGAGATACTTATCTTGTAAAATAGATACATCTTTTCAGGTCATTATTTTGATTCTAACTTGACATAAAACAAAATTATACTTGTTTACAGTAATTTCAGTCTGCTAGTACTACGACGTGTGAGTCTCTCGATCAACCACTGGCTGCCCACTCATGCGATGACATCAGAATGTTACATCATACAAAACATTACTGTTAGTGATACATGCAAGGTGCCAAAAAAGGCACCCATTGTGCAGGATAAATACCTTTCTTCTCGTGCATCATATAAGGAGATGAAACGTGTTCATGATAGAATTCCTAATTTTTTTTTACCAAAACCCCTTGGGACCAAATACAATTTTTGGTTTTGCGGTAACTGAGGTTTTCTATTTTCACCTAAGAATGAGACTTGATCAGAGGTCTTCTCCCATGTTTTGCACTGGTCAATTGTTTAATAATGATATTTCTGATACTATGGGTCTCACTGTATATGTGCGTGTTTTTATGTTGGGGTTTTATTTTATTCTAATAATATTAGGCTGATTCGTGACCAAAGGCTGATCACATGCTCTGATTAAGTTTATACGGAGTCCAATTTAGCGGAAAAGTGACATCCAGAACTGAAAATTTATTTCAGTTTTCAGAGTAGAGGAGTTTCATTTTACTGAGGTTAAGTTTGTTGCTTTTAACAGCACTTTTAACACATGTTAATGGCTGGTGCTATCTTGACACATGTTAATGGCCAGTGCTGCCTTGTTTATTACTGTAATCAAAATAACCAAAATAGAATATGGCATATAATTTCAAACATTAAAGAGGATGTTTTTGTCATATTGGAATGAAATTATTCCTAAAGACCTTTATGGTTCCAGAGATAATAATATATTGGTAATGATTTGGACTAGCTGGTTACCTGAATGATCATTTGGACTAGTTTTATGAATGATAGTTTGGACTAGTTATTTGAATGATGATTTGGACTAGTTATTTGAATGATGATTTGGACTAGTTATTTGAATGATGATTTGGACTAGTTATTTGAATGCTGATTTGGACTAGTTATTTGAATGATGATTTGGACTGGTTACCTGAATTATGGAATGATTCTAATTTGGTCATCAGTAATATGTCTGATTGATAAAGTATAATTCTAACTGTAGGCTTCAGAAAGATGATACCTGCAGTTCTTGAATGTGGGTTTTTTTCTTCTTTTTTTCACATAAATAATGCAAACCTGTTTAAGTTTTAAATGTTTAGTTTGAAATTTAGATTTTAAGAAAATTGTTTTTCAAGAAAGAAAAAAACTCTTTGATTGGTATTATATTTCCCAAGATTTGTTCAAGAAAAATCTACAACTAGTTGAAGACTATAAAGCTTTCATATTCTGCCAATTAGCCCTAATAATATTACTCTCATGTTGCATAGATCTGTCTACAGTAAATATAAATGGAAAAACTGCCAATTAGCCCTAATAATATTACTCTCATGTTGCATAGATCTGTCTACAGTAAATATAAATGGAAAAACTGCCAATTAGCCCTGATAATATTACTCTCATGTTGCATAGATCTGTCTACAGTAAATATAAATGGTAAAACTGCCAATTAGCCCTAATAATATTACTCTCATGTTGCATAGATCTGTCTACAGTAAATATAAATGGAAAAACTGCCAATTAGCCCTAATAATATTACTCTCATGTTGCATAGATATGTCTACAGTAAATATAAATGGTAAAACTGCCAATTAGCCCTAATAATATTACTCTCATGTTGCATAGATCTGTCTACAGTAAATATAAATGGAAAAACTGCCAATTAGCCCTAATAATATTACTCTCATGTTGCATAGATCTGTCTACAGTAAATATAAATGGAAAAACTGCCAATTAGCCCTAATAATATTACTCTCATGTTGCATAGATCTGTCTACAGTAAATATAAATGGAAAAACTGCCAATTAGCCCTAATAATATTACTCTCATGTTGCATAGATCTGTCTACAGTAAATATAAATGGAAAAACTGCCAATTAGCCCTAATAATATTACTCTCATGTAGTACAGATCTGTCTATAGTATATGTAAATGGAAAAATTGCCAATTAGCCCTAATAATATTACTCTCATGTAGCATGCATCTGTCTACAGTATATGTAAATGGAAAAACTGCCAATAAGCCCATATAATATTACTCTCATGTTGCATAGATCTGTCTACAGTATATGTCAATGGAAAAACTGTCAATTAGCCCTAATAATATTACTCTCATGTAGCACAGATCTGTCTACAGTATATGTAAATGGAAAAACTGTCAATTAGACCTAATACATTGACATGTACTCTCATGTAGCATGCATCCGTCTACAGTATATGTAAATGGAAAAACTGCCAATTAGCCCTAATAATATTACTCTCATGTAGCATAGATCTGTCTACAGTATATGTAAATGGAAAAACTGCCAATTAGCCCTAATAATATTACTTTCATGTAGCAGAGATCTGTCTATAGTATATGTAAATGGAAAACTGCCAATTAGCCCTAATAATATTACTCTCATGTAGCACAGATCTGTCTACAGTATATGTCAATGGAAAAACTGCCAATTAGATCTAATAATATTATGTGCATGTAGCATAGATCTGTCTACAGTATATGTAAATGGAAAAACTGCCAATTAGCCCTAATAATATTACTCTCATGTAGCATAGATCTGTCTACAGTATATGTAAATGGAAAAACTGTCAATTAGCCCTAATAATATTACTTTCATGTAGCAGAGATCTGTCTATAGTATATGTAAATGGAAAACTGCCAATTAGCCCTAATAATATTACTCTCATGTAGCACAGATCTGTCTACAGTATATGTCAATGGAAAAACTGCCAATTAGCCCTAATAATATTATGTGCATGTAGCATAGATCTGTCTACAGTATATGTAAATGGAAAAACTGCCAATTAGCCCTAATAATATTACTCTCATGTAGCACATATCCGTCTACAGTATATGTAAATGGAAAAACTGCCAATTAGCCCTAATAATATTATGTGCATGTAGCATGCATCTGTCTACAGTATATGTAAATGGAAAAACTGCCAATTAGCCCTAATAATATTACTCTCATGTAGCACAGATCTGTCTACAGTATATGTCAATGGAAAAACTGCCAATTAGCCCTAATAATATTATGTGCATGTAGCATAGATCTGTCTACAGTATATGTAAATGGAAAAACTGCCAATTAGCCTTAATAATATTACCCTCATGTTGCACAGATCTGTCTACAGTATATGTAAATGGAAAAACTGTCAATTAGCCCTAATAATATTACTCTCATGTAGCACAGATCTGTCTACAGTATATGTAAATGGAATAACTTGAGAACAAAGCTCATCAAATAACTTCTAAACTGATCAGAGAAAACCATCAACGTAAGCCTGAACTGTATCAAAACATTTGAAACCATCTTAATCCCATTTTCAGACAAGATTTGTTTTCTTCTAAAATCTAGAAAGGAAGTTCATATCTTGTAAGCCTATGGTAAATCAGTACTTCCAGTTCTAGCATACAAAAACTGTCTATAAATCCTATTACTAAAATCTCAAAGACAAGTCAAATTTTCTAGCATACAAAAACTGTCTATAAATCCTATTACTAAAATCTCAAAGACAAGTCAAATTTTCTAGCATACAAAAACTGTCTATAAATCCTATTACTAAAATCTCAAAGACAAGTCAAATTTTCTAGCATACAAAAACTGTCTATAAATCCTATTACTAAAATCTCAAAGACAAGTCAAATTTTTAATCAGATATATTAAGCATAATTATATTGAAATATTCACTAAAATCTATTTTAAGTTGCAAAAATGTTCTTTCTTCCAACTGCTCTCTCTCTCTCTCTCTCTCTCTCTCTCTCTCTCTTGATATATGTGTATAAGATATGGACAGAGTTTTTTAAAGGCTTATGTCTTAGACTTGCTTGTCGCTGAATACAAAATTTGATAAGAACTGAGTGTTTCATTTTCAAGGTGGACTGAATTAAGAATGTACCACCCATTATTAACTAAGCTATTTCTTCAAATTTGGTGTTCACCTCCTTGAAAAAATATAATGGTGATTGGCAGAGTACTCCTTGAAAAAATATAATGGTGATTGGCAGAGTACTCTTAAGTAAATGGCCATTGCCACCAAATGTTTTAGGTATGGCCATTTCTTATTTACAGTGATGGGTCATAGGGAACTTTCTGTGGTAAAACAATAAAGAACCAACTGCAACATAACTTCAGTAACTCCAATATCAATGACTTGAATTCTTGGCATCATTGAAATGATCTATCCAACTCCTCATGCAAAGCATTCTCTTGCCAATGACCAAGAAGACTCAAAACAATTGAAAATTTAAAACAAAAAATGTGGGCCCTCCTCAGTGCTTCGAGTTTTGGAAGTAGTACTACATTTTGACCTTTGTGCAAAACAGCATGTTTTGTTTGTGGATGATCTCAAGGTATTCTGTTTTAAATAATTTCCTATACATTCTAATGTATAAATTGATGCTCCAAAAATTTGGTACGGTCATAGCCATACTGAACGTACCACACATGACGTCTTTGAAGAATGGATAAAAATGAGAGATGTTGAAGTTGTACACATATGACATTCTTTATGTCCTATAATATAACCACATAGGTGATCCACTGGACGCATGACCAACAGCTTGACCAAACCACAATGTGAAAAAACATGAGGCCCAAGTGGACCTGATATTGCTGACATGACTGACTTCTGCCTTAGCCAAAAGTGAGAAGTTGGGTCAGTAGGATGCCTTCAGTAGAAATTTCTTGCAATACTGTTCACGGCATATGTCATGAAAACAACTGCGTCAATGTTTCCTAATTTTTTTGTATCTTCATCCATATTTGATGGCATAATCAGCATCATTTGCCTAATATGCTTTCTGTCAAACTTTGTCAAATTCTACCATCAGATTAGTCTGGGTCGGTGACTGTGGTGTGTCCTTGGGCAAGACACTTACTTCAAATGCTTCAACACTAAATAACTACTTCTGTTCCTGTGCCATAAAACACCAAACCTGTTGTGCAATATTTGAAGTAAACTTCCTATATGTTTTCTATTGTTAGTGACAGTGGCCACATTTGATGGCAGATCAGCATTATTTGTAAAAGAAAATGTAACACTTTAAAGCTAGGACACTGTAAAATTTGGTCATATTCTATTGTGCACTTTTTGAGAAGTTGCAAAAGGTTTTTCTATTTTTATTGATTTTTGACATTTAAAAGAATTAATAGAAAATGACCTACCATCATACAAAATTCAGAGCTCTGTCTTAACTCCACAATTTGTAAATTGAATGGTAGCAAAGTTCTGGCGTAAAGATATGTGAATTTAACCTACTTTAATTTAACATACTTTTCTCCCAACTTAAGCTGACTGTAAATGTTGGTATGTGACCGAACATGTAATTAATCCCCAAATCAATCAATTGGTGTGGGTGTATTTTGTTTTAGGTGCAATCAGAAAGAAAAAAAATAAACCAGCATTGTATTCTTGAAAACAAATGATATTAGTGTTTACCTGTAATCAGAAGCATGTGAACAGATTTTATAACCTGGAAGATGCTTAATGTTAATGTATATTGAACAGCAGGTGTCCAAAACATAAAAATCTTGTACAATTTTTCCCTATCATGTAATGAGGATAATACACAGATCACATGCACTATGGTAAATGTTCACCTAATTGTTCTCAAGGCTGTATGTGCTGCATACCAGTCCAGTTAATGTCTTGCGATGTTTCCCTGGAGCTAATATGCATGCACTGGTCTTAATCTGAGGCACTGTCTTGCCAAGTGTCCCTGGGGCTAATATGCATGCCCTGGTCTTAATTTAAGGCACTGTCTTGCCAAGTGTCCCTGGAGCTAATATGCATGCCCTGGTTTTAATTTAAGGCACTGTCTTGCCAAGTATCTCTGGAGCTAATATACATGCACTGGTCTTAATTTGAGGCACTGTCTTGCCAAGTGTCCCTGGGGCTAATATACATGCACTGGTCTTAATTTAAGGCACTGTCTTGCCAAGTGTCCCTGGGGCTAATATACATGCACTGGTCTTAATTTAAGGCACTGTCTTGCCAAGTGTCCCTGGAGCTAATATGAATGCACTGGTCTTAAGTTGGAGCAATGTCTTGCCAAGTGTCCCTGGAGCTAATATGAATGCACTGGTCTTAAGTTGGAGCAATGTCTTGCCAAGTGTTCCTGGAGCTAATATGCATGCAATGGTCTTAAGTCAAGGCAAATGAGGTTACTTTTGTTGTCTAAACAAGTCAATTCCTAACTCTTCTCAGTGCCAAATCTTTGCTACGACACAGTTTACAAATGTGTTATTTACAGAGAATACATGGCTTTACTGAATCTGTGTAAGACTGACATATTTTTTCATCTAATTTTCTAAGTCATTATTCATTCACATAAACATTCCCTATGAAGCCCTTCATGCCTGGATGCTTTCTGTCAGATTTGGTAAAATTCCATTCAACAGTTTCTGGGATGAAGTTGTTTATACGGTTTTTCTATTTTTATTAATAGTGGCCAGACCTGATAGCAAACCAGCTTTATATGTGCAAACTTCTAATCCTTAATGCCTGTATGCTTGCTATAGTGGCCATATTTAATGGCAGATCAATTTGTTCAAATTCTGTTGAGCAGTTTTTAAGAAGCAGTCAATTTTCAATGTTTTTTTAGTTTTAATAATGGTGACAATATTTTATGGCAAATTGGCATGATTTGTATAAATCTGAAAGCCTTCATGCCATGATCCTTAATATCAAATTTGGACAAATTCTGTTGAGCAGTGTTTGAGGAGAAGTCATTTAAAGGTAATTCTGTATTTAGTAAATGTGCCCATGTTTGATGGCATATCAGCCTTATCTGTTCAAGCTTGAAATCCTTTACACCCGTATGCTTTCTGCCAAATTTGGCTGAAATTTGTCCAGTGGTTTTTAAGAAAAAGTTTAAAAGCAAATGCTGATTCGGACAACAAGCAACAGACAACAAGCAACAGACAACAAGCAACAGACAACAAGCAACAGACACCATATAACTCTGGCAGGGCAACCATACCCTAAGTTCACCAGACTAAAAATGCCTAGGCCAAAAAAAAACAAGAGTCCCTCAAATGGACTAACACTAAACTGACAGAAACAATTTCCAGGAATTCACAATAAGACCATTTCTTCTTTTTAACTGCTAAGTGTTGAAACTATCTCTGCTATTCTTTTGCAATAAGATTTTCAAATTAGCCACTGTGGCATCTATGCTGGATATAAGATCAGCACCCTTTTCATTTAGGACAAACTCGACACCATAAGCACACTTTTGGTGAAAGCCCCATGTTGATATGACCATCCATCCAGGAGAATTAGAGACAAGATTTTTAATATATTTATAGTGGCAGCCATATTTGAGGTTAGATTGGCACCATTTGCATTCAAGACCAACTAGATATCATAATTAGTCTTCTGGTAAAATCCCCATGTCAATATGACTTTCCATAAAATCCCCATGTCAATATGAATTTCCATTAAATCGCCATGTCAATATGACTTTCCATTAAATCCCCATGTCAATATGACTTTCCATTAAATCCCCATGTCAATATGACTTTCCATTAAATCCCCATGTCAATATGACTTTCCATTAAATCCCCATGTCAATATGACTTTCCATTAAATCCCCATGTCAATATGACTTTCCATTAAATCCCCATGTCAATATGACTTTTCATTAAATCCCCATGTCAATATGACTTTCCATTAAATCCCCATGTCAATATGACTTTTCATTAAATCCCCATGTCAATATGACTTTCCATCTAGGAAGAGTGGCCCTATTGGATGTATCAGATCAGCACAATTTTTATTTAAGAACTAGATACCGTAAGAAGTCTTCCAGTGAAAACCCCCATGCTGATATGACTTTCCATTCTAGAAGAGTAGGAATAACAAAATTTTTAAGATGGCTGCTGTGGTGGCCATACTGGATGTCCAGGTGGCACCATTTTCATTTAGGACCAACTGGACATCATAAAAAGTCTTTCAGTGAAAACCCCATTTTGATATGACCATCCATTCAAGTGGAGTAGCGATAAAAAAAAAATTAAGATTGCCACTGTGTGTCCATATTGGATATCCAGGCAGAACCATTTTCATTTAGGACTAACTAGACATCATTAGAAGTTTTTTTAGTGAAAATTCCATTCTGATATGACTTTCCATTCAGGAGGAGAAGTGATAACAAGATTTTAAAGATGGCTGTCATGGTGGCCATATTGGACATCAAATCAGCACAATTTTCCTTTAGGACCAACCAGACATCATAAGAAGTCATTTAGTGAAAACCCCATGTTGATTTGATCTTCCATTCAGAAGAAGTAGCAATAACAAGAATTCAAGATGGTGGCCATATTGGATGCCTGAGTGATTACAGTTTCATGGCAATCCTCCATGTAGTTTAGGAGAAGTAGTGGTAACAAACTGGTGCTAACAGATGGACTGATGTCAGACAACAGGCCATTCCAAATTAGGGTTAAAAGGTCAGTACTAATTTTTTGTTTTTATTACTTTTTTTCTACCTGGTGTTAGGTCATGTCTAATAAAGTTTAAAATTTAAAAATACTGATTTGGATGTGAAAAACTGGGCACAGTCAGTACTGTTTTTTCATTTTTTTGTGTATGTGATAAAATGCTATAGGATTGGGGGCATTAAAATAAGGTAGGTCAGTTACCAGAACTGCATATTTTATTCTTTGGCCCAAGCTGATTGATAAGATCAGTCAGAAGGCCATGAAATTTCTGTTCTACCACAGTTGACTGAGAGTCATGGGATCAGTTCTAACTTTCTAGGATATTTAATTTACAGAACAGTAAATCAGCCTTAGTACAACACATATACAGTTTACAGTTTATGGGAAGTGAATTCCAAGTCTCATGGTACACACTGAACCGGTTCCTTTAAATCATATAATCAGATGAACCAAGATATGTGATCCAAGCAGAAACAACTTCTCCACATAAAATGCCAATTTTTTGCTTAATTCATCACAGACAGAGGAAGTTATGTGTTCTTGAGATTGTATGAATATGTTACAGATCTCACCACCATGTTATTGATATTTTAATTACAGAAGCATATCAAAATCAAGCAAATGATATCAATGTGCATCCATTATGCCATAATTTCACATGAGTATACAGTATGTGATAATGATTTTTTTCATATGTGACTGATTTTCTTGAATGAACAAGAAACAGGTAAGGATATCCGCAACCCCCACGTTTTCTAAATGACCCCACTTTTTGGCCTGGCAGGGACCATTGGGCACCATTTTTTTCATTTCTGGAATGAACACTGCATTGGTACATGTAAATATTTGCACCAATTTTATAACAAAATTACCATGAACGGCACATTATACACCCACCATGTGTTTAATAGTTCTCTATATTGGCACTAATGCAGTATGGATGACAGACCATTATTTTCTTATTAGACTTACCATGACCATGACCTCTGGCCTTTAGACCCTAGAATCTATAGTTTGTTCAAAGAACTTACTGTAATACAAAAGTTATTGTGCAAAACCCATTTTTTTAGTCACAGTGACTCTAACCATGGACCTTTTTTTTTTGTGACCTTGACCTCTGACTTTTTGACTACAAAGTCAATAGGCTTCTTTCTTATCAAATGTACAAGTCATCCACAACTTTGGTGAAGGGACATGGTCAATAACTGAATTTTTGTGCAGAAACTATTTTTCTTCTTTCAGTCACATTGACCTTGACCTTGACCTTTTGACCCAAAAATCAATAAGATTCTTCCTCACCCCAAGTGCAAGTCATACACAAATTTGGGTAAATGTAGATGGCAGTGAACTCGAGTTATTGTGCAGAAACCATTTTTCTTCTCTAATCTTCCATATCCACATTGTAAGAGAGGCAACAGTATACTGAGGGGGCTTTACAGTGAGGAATCTCTGTACTTGACAAATAATTCAGTTCAAATATGACATCATCATACATAAACAAGACAAATTCAGCACAAACATCCATAAAAGCACATAACATAAAAGAAACATTCTGAAGCAAGAAAGTATTGATGACTTTGTCAACAAGAACACAAAAACCAATCTGACTGAAATCAAGATCAACTTATAGGAGTATGATATCTCTCATAATATCTCATAAGATCTCAGTTTTAATCAGATTTTACTAAAATCATACCCCAAATTATAAACATGTAGTTCTTAGCCACCATTAAAAAGTATGTCGCAGCTGCTGCTCCAGAATGCATGAATGTTAGCTGTCATTTTTCCAGATTACTAACTAGCTTTTCATTTTAATGTTAAATCCATCTGCAAATTTATTTGAGGGAAAGACTACCATATATACTCGAGTATAAACCGTCCAAATGCAAACAACATAGACCCTGATCTGCCATCACATAATGTGCTGGCAGATCAGGGTCTATGTTGTTTGTTCTACTTATTAGCATTATGCGACAGCAGATCTGGGTCTATGCAGTTTGCAGTTGGTATCAGCTTATATGTGAGTATATATGGTAACCTGTATAAGTTTGACATGCTAACTTCTTTGAGTCTAATAATCTTGTACTGAGATATAATCTATGATAAAACATCTATGTAGGATGTATTTAAAACTGCATGATTAAATCTTTATTAGATGGGAGTTAATTAAGTCATGTCTGGAGAAGCACCTGCCAATAGTTTCTTTCTTTGACTACACAAAAAAAGGGCAAATCTAAGAAGAAAAGCCCAGCCAGACAGTGTTGGCAGATCAAAGTACTATAAATACTGATGGTTTAGTGGGTTGAATTGAATTGATAATAATTTACATAAGATCAGATAAAAGAACATAACTCCAAAAAATATTGCAATTCAAGGTCCTTTTTACTAATGTAAACAGATTGCTCTAAATAATCTGTATAATATTACTCAAAATATTCTTTTCTTTATAAGTCATTAGAGAATTTATACTAACATTTGAAAAATTATAGGAAGAATTACTGTGGTGATTTCCTTTTAAAAACATTTTGTACTATTGTTTCAAGTATTACCATCAGCCAAAACCAATGTCCAAGGGAGATAACTACTACAAGGTCTAATCATTTACCTAAATTTTAGTTGCCTCCTTTGATATATAAAACTGACCTGAAAGACCAGTGGATCTATACTTTGTGACTAATTTTAGCAAGACAAAGAGTGTGTTACTATTATTAGCCATACAAACTATATCTGGTAAAAGACAATGGATAGTATGCCATAGGTATGGAGTGATTGAAATCCCTCCAAGCCAATAATAAGCTTTAGAATTACTATTATATAATCTTTTTGGAATAGGTTGATTATAATAGAGTTATACCTGCCTGTATTAAACAATGACCTACTTTAAACAGCCAGTTCTTCAAAGTCCTGTAAACCAAGATATTGTATAAATGAACCTCTATTAAGCAACCGACTAATTTCAGAGGTCACTTTTCTCACTTCCTGGAGGTGACTGCTTTAGATTAGTTGTTTGACTGTATTACATGCACTTTCGAAACTCTGATTAACAGAGTGGGGTGAGGTGGACTCTTCTAGGATGAGTGAGTGTTGTTTCTAAGACACAACTTAATTCAATTACATTCTATCTTTGCTACATTTTTCATGTCTTTATTATTTGATTTTTATCCATTAAATTTCACAAAGATTAGCATCATAATGGCAACCTAAAGCAATGTATTAGTAGTATACATGAAGAACAGAAAAGCTCAATTTGTCACTTGTTTCCTTATTTCAAGCTATGTCAAAATAATAATTTCAACTGCACCATCAACAATAAAAATTGCAAAGCGTGAAAAAATCCACACACGTGGATGACTTAAAATATTCAATACCTCCATCAAAACTTGAAGCTAACAAAAGATGCCCCCCCCCCCTGCAAACCACTTTAACTTAATAAATAAATTTACAAATTATCATACACATTTACTGAAAGGTTGCACCACTACATAGATTATTATAGAAACATTTAAGAAGGTGTGATTAAAACAGAGCTAATGCATTTTTATGCTAGGTTTAAGGTGTGCAGTAAAAACAATTCTTCATTTTGTTCAACAAAGAAAGATGGCAAAAATAAGTGGCACATGGATTAACTTTTAATGCCTCATTCACATGTGAAAACTTTGTTAGCTAAGGATTGCCAAACAAGAGATATCCCATCTCATGACTTTTCCCCTACTAGTGACCTTGACCTTTGTGTTAGGGACTTGACAACTGTATGATATAGTGTGGACCTGGGTAAAGTTTCATCAAAATATCTCTTGGGGTTAAAAAGTGACAGACTGGATAAAGAAACAGGCCACTGCCTTATATTATCCCTCATTCTCACCTTGACCTTGGGCAGAGGGTATCGCTGTAAATACACATGATACTCTCAAGTCAAGATATACGAAAACTAAAATTTAATTAAAATATCTTCATTGGTTCAAAAGTTACACCTGTACATGGACAGAGATCACTGATTTATATTTTCCATTGCCATGACCTTGACCTTGAGACAGGGAGTGAAAGACTATTTTATGATACACACTGTCTAGTCATCACATATAGCTAATTAAAGTTATATCAAAATATCTTCAGTGATTCAATCAGAGTTACATTTTCCCTTGCTGTGACCATGACCTTGAGACAAGAGTCATGGCTATGGCATGTGATACACATCTGTATATGATATATAACTGATTGTTTCAATCTAATATCTTCAGTGGTTCAAAAGTTATACTCCAGATACAAGTCATAAAATAAAATTTTCCTTTATTGTGACTGTGACTCTGAGGCAAGGAGTGTGACTATAGTATGCAACACATCCTCTAGTCATGATATATACTTGGGCAAAGTTTCAATAAAATATCCTCAGTGCTTCAAAAGTTATAATCTGCATGGACAAGAATACAAGGCACATAATTAAATTTTCCTTCACACTGGCCTTGTCCTTGAGGTAAAGGGCATGACTATGGTACATGACACACCATCTCATCATCATATATCCTTGGGCAAGGTTTCATGAAAATATCTCCTACCATTACAAAGGCTGAAAGACGTACAATGCCATAACATAATATGTCTGACTTAAGACGGGTGCATTTAAAGTGGAAAAATTCTGTTAACCTTTCATAATATTTACAAAGTACTTTCAGTCACAAAATGTTAGCAAGCCTAAAATTTTCAACAATTTAGCAGGTTAACAACACTTGCAAGACTATTCCTTAAAAGTATATCAAACATGTTGCATATATAATATATCAAACATGTTGCATATATAATATATCAAACATGTTGCATATATAACATACATGATGCCCAGCAGTAAATATTTGATGCCAGAAATGCACGAACTTTACCTACAAAACCAAAGATGCAACAATAGTAAGATTTACTGTAGTCTTCTTACCTGTTGAGCCATAGACATCTGAAGGATGATTCTGTTCATATTGTACCCAAAGCGGGTCCTGTCCTCTGTTTGATTGGCCATGGTGTTAATGTTTTCACTCAATGCAGACTTTTATGTAATTATTCAGTCTAAAGGATAGAACCATATGCAAGTCTAGACCATTTATCTCTGAACCTCCCACAATGATCTCTTAATGTCTGGTGTTTTCTATAGCTATGTCAACGGTCAGAAGAGCAGGAAGACCCTCTATTCTGTTCAGCAGGACATAAGTTATATAATCTCAATGTGAAAAAACAATGGTCCAGTCTAGTCTTACAAAAAAAAGCATGTTATTAACCTTTTTGTCTTAGTGTATCTACTGTAGAAAAAATACTGGGAGACTTCTAGTATATTTGTAAGGCTAACTTTGACCTATATAAATAAAATTGTATTTGCTGAATGATCATAGGACGTCCTTAGAAATTAAATTAAGGTAACTCCAGATTTAAGCTAATGGCACAATTTTCAAAAATTCATTACTTTCTTAATGCAACAAGTATAAAGGTAAAAATGACTGTACCAATGATATACTTCATTTTAAATGAGCACAAGAATTTGATTTCTTGTCAATAATACCAATTAGAAACATCTAAAACAATTTTGAATTTGTGTTGAGAAACGACTAGTTATTAGTTTATATTGTCATTAGTTGTACATAGATGCTGACCAAACTAATAGTTTTGTCTTAAAAACACCTGAACACAGCCAATAATATTATGTCCAAACGCTATCTGCCATTAATACAATCCTTCAAACTTGTGGAAAAAATGAAGGCTGCATAGAACTATAATCATATATGGATGAAAAATAGTTTCAGTTATTTTGGTGTCAGAAGTGAGATTACTACTTGCTGTCAGAAGTGCGATCCTAAAGTGATGTCCCAAATGAGACCTAAGATGACAGAAAAATGGCCTTTAGAGTCACCATATGATAGCTCTCCACCATCTGGCCTGGAAATTATCCATAGCTAGCAAAATATCACAACATCATTGTATCAGTCAATTATATTCAATATGAAAGCCTTCAAAGTTGATTATCCCAGTAACTGTCCATATCAATATATCAGATGCATGAGTGATTGTTGATCTCAAGTGAATTCTGTAGCAACATTTACAAATATAATATCATAAATCATGTACATTTGTTCTTTTTTTTATATTTAACCCTTTTGTATCCTCAGCCTCATCTGATAGGTTCTAGCACAAAACACTTAAATCATTATCTGATGTAACCTCATTTCAGTGAAGTTGATAGTCATCATGGAATCTGCCTACTAAAAAATCTTTTTTTCTAAGGTATCTTTCGCACAGGTTTTGCAGCTTTGATAATGAAAAACAGCACAAAATCCATGAAGCCTTCACCTTTGAATTATAATGTATTCCTTGAAGATCAGTGACAATGAAAATAATTAAGATCTATTCTTGCTGATTTTGTAAATTACAAAGTTTGAAATGTCATGAATGATTTACTTTTCTAAAACTTGAAAATAGCATTAAATATCTGACAAAAATCCAATTGATTGGCATCAAAATTCCTATGTATAATACTCAGAATAACAGATGATAGATTTTTACACTTGGATACAGCCAGATACAACTAACTGATAAGGTCAGAAATAAATATTCATTATTGGTATTCCATTGATGTTCGTATTATCATTATACATGTAGCAGTCAATAATTTCAACTTAAAACACTGTTGTTGCCATTATCAATATTTGACTTTATTCTCCTCCAGCAGCCTATAAACTGCAAATATCCAAACAATTATGACCATCATGAAAGTCATAATGACCCAGAAATCAACTGATATCACTTCCTGTAGACTAAGTACCTAAGATTATGAATCATGATCCACAGAGTGCTGAACACTACATTAAAATGAAAAACCAGTCTTGTAACAAAAGTACTGTCCAGTAGAAGCAACATATTACAAATATGGCAAATTCCAGGATGGGCCATTTTACAGACTGAGCTACTGGTAATTCAAATTGTAATGAATAATACAAGAGCCACACTGTTGTCCAATAATTGCTCCTCAATTGTCCATTGATTTAAGGGCTTGAAAGATGAGAAAAAGTGTGAAATAATATGCTAGCCTGCCCGGAGAGATTCCCTGAGGCCCTGTTAAAGGGAATAAGGGATTAAACTATCACTAATAGCATAAATGTCAAGACGGATTATTGTAATAGACTTCCTGAAAAGAGAAATGGATGCTAAGTCGATGACCCAGGTAACTGGTTGAAGGGAACAGAAATGAACATCAAATTACCAGACCATGTACAATCTGATACAATCATTAATTAAAGCTAGAGACTATCAGGGATAAAATTGATTTAATCTTTTGATTGATATTTATGGTACACATGCAGAGCAGATAAATCCTGCATGATCCAGTTAAACTTGATTGAAACTCGGCTAAATACTTGTATTCATATGCACAGAACACTTGCAGTGGAGATAAATCTTGCAACGTAAGGGGCCATCCATATATGATGTCATGCAATGATTTTTACCCCACACCCCTTGTCACAAAACTCAGACCCCCCTCATATATGATGTCACAAAGCTTTGGTCCCCCCCCCCCCCCAAATAACATTTGTCAAAAAAAATAAAATTGGTTTGAAATCAATTTGTATTAGAAAAACACACAACAATACAATACTGCGTTCTGAATTATTTAGTTCTCTGGTAGATGGCACTGGTATTGTTTTTGTGACATCACATTTTTCAAAACCCTCCTACCCCCCATTGCCACACATCATCACACCAGCCGGACCCCCCTCCCCCCTCGGTGTGTTTAAGGACGGCCCCAAAGATGTGTATGTTTAATGATAAATTTGGGTAGCCAATAATTCTATTTTTTCCTATCTGATTATAAACCTAACTTGGGAAAATACAAATGATAAATGATAAATATCAGTATCCACTGATTCGAATGATTCCTATTCAGTTGTAAACCAAATATGGATAAAATGAGTAAGAAACTTGATCCATCTGAAAACCATTTGATTCTTTATTTTCCCAACTAACCTGCTTAACAAAACAAAAAACTTGATTGTAATGCAATCTGCACATTTGATATACAATGTTCATTATATGGATAAAACCTCTGAACTCAAATACTATTAATCTTCCAATGAAGTCAATTAACTTTTATCTTTTATTCTTTCTAATTAAAACTCATCAAGACATACACTATGCTCCATTGTTCTTGAAGGATCAATATCATCCAAAATGTTAACCCTATACTGGATACAGATAAAATAAAACATTTATCACTGCAGTTTCTTTCTATAACAATCAATTTTTAAAATGCCATTTTTCTTTGTATAACAATCAATTTTTAAAATGCCATTTTTCTTTGTATAACAATCAATTTTTAAAATGCCATTTTTCCTTGACCAGAATCAAGCTTTATAAGGTAAACAAGACTTGAAAAATCAAAGCCATCAAACAATTAACAGCTCTTTCAATTTGCATTCATGTACATAAATGGAGTGTTTTATAACCCAAAATACATCTTCTGATGTGCAAATGGTTGCCTAACCCACATAACAATGCATAATTGTGTGGATGAAAAAGTGCCAATTACTGTAAATCCAAACTCCAGTGGTGGTGACCAACCTTCATGATCCACCTATCATATACGGTTTGTCTTTACTGTAAATCCAAGCTCCCATGATGGTGACCAACCTTCAACATCTGCCTCTCATATACAGGTTGTTTTTACTGTAAATCCAAACTCCTGTGGTGGTGACCAACATTGGACATCCACCTGTCATATGCAGGCTGTTTTATTTCTCATATTTTCTTTACTTTATACATTCAAACTTTCCAAAGCTGGACACTGATGGGGCCAAACATTTGGCTGTTTTATGGAGATGACCAGTAAACAATGGTTTCATAAGTAGCAGGATAAACTGGAACTAAAATATGTGGCATGTCTGATTGAAGAATCAGTTACAATGGGCCAGTTAGGTTAATAGGAACATTTGACAGTATATTGTTAGCTCTACTGGTCATAGACCGGAAGAACTTATGGGATGGTCTGTTGTCCATCATCCGTCCGTCCATCCATCCATAAGCGCAAGTTTGTTATCGCTGCTCCTTCTAAACTACTTGAAGGATTGCCTTGAAACTTTACACACACTTTTATCCCATGGTCTTGTTGGTCCTAAATGAAATTGGTGCTGCTCGGATATCCAATATGGCCACCACAGCAGCCATCTTGAAAATCTTATTATTGCTACTATTCCTGAATGGATGGTCATATCAACATGGGGTTTTCAGTGAAAAGCTTATGATGTCTAGTTGGTCCTAAATGAAAATGGTGCCTATCTGACATCCAATATGGCCACCATGGCAGCCACCTTGTAAATCTTGATATTGCTACTCCTCCTGAATGCATGTTTTTTGGGAAAAAGTAAAAGTTATTAAAATTGTTCTATTTTTAGTAGCAGCAGCCATTCATGCCAAGATGCTTTTTGTCAAATTTGGTCAAGTTCTTCTGAGTGGTTTTTGAGAAGTCATTCAAGTGATTTCTATTTTTGGTAATGGTGGTAATATTTAATGGCAAATCAGCATCATTTGTATACATCTTAAAGCCCTTCATGACAGAATTTGTTTTTGGTCAAATTTGGTCAAGTTCTAATGGACAGTTTCTGAGAAGAAGTCATTTACATCTTTTTTAAAGTAAAGGTGGACATATTTGATGGCAGATCAGAATCATTTGTATAAATCTGAAAGGCTTTTATGCCAGGATGATTGCTGTCAAATTTGGTAAAATTCAAGAAGTCATTTAAAGATTTTGTTTTTTTTAGTAATCATGGCCATATTTGATGGCAGATCACTATCATTTGTAAAAGCATGAAAAGCCATCTATGCCTTGATGATCTTTGTAAAATTTGGTCAAATTCAGTTGATCAGTTTTTGAGAAGTCATTAACAGGTTTTTCTATTGTTAGTAATGGCAGCCATATCTGATGGTCAATTAGCATCATTGGTATAAAATTTAATGCCATCTATGCCAGGATACTTTGTCAAATTTGGTCAAATTCTCTACAGTGGGTTTTGAGAAGAAGTCATTTAAATATTTACCTATTTTTAAGTAATGCCAGACATATTGGATGGTTAAATGGCATCTTGTGAAATATTTTTTTTGGTTTATGCCAGGATGCTTTCTTTTAAACTTAGTCCAAATCTGTTTAGTGGGTTTTGAGAAGAAGTTGTTTTTAGGTTTTTTTTGTTGTTGTAATTTTGGCCATATTTGATGGCAAAATGGCATCATTTTAACAAATTTGAAAGAACTTCATGCCAGGATACTTTTTGTCAATTCTGTTGAGCGGCTTTTGAGAAGTTGTAAAGAGTAACTGTGAACATAGGACACATGAATGACGAAGGATAATACCACAAGTTCACATGGCCTTAGGGCCAGGCGAGCTAAAGACTTTAACATTCACGGTAATCTCAGGTGTGGAAAGACATACAGAAAAATGTACAGAGAGACATGCATATGGACCCCAAAGTGATCATAGTGTTGAGCTTCCAGCAAGGCAGGCTCAACAAAAACTTAAACACACCTTTGTATACATATATATATATATATATATATATATATATATATATATATAGAGAGAGAGAGAGAGAGAGAGAGAGAGAGAGAGAGAGAGAGAGAGAGAGATTGAGAGGGAGAGATAAAGTTTATTTGATAGGATATCAAAGAAATTAGTCGAAGCCATGAACTGCTTTGCCATAAGTAATATATTATATTATTCAACAAGTTTTATAAATTTCATATCACATCAACAAGAGTGTAATATT